>JARQOC010000005.1:304307894-305052060 GCA_033576535.1 Allobates femoralis | reverse complement strand
TCTTTTTAATTCCACATTACATGTGCGGAGTACAAAGAGAGGGGGGAGGGAGGTGCTGCAACGAGGACGACGGTAACCGTTTCGCGGTTGATCTGCCGCTTCTACGGGTCCTGACATCTCACTGGCTTTTTTATCTACCTTATTGGATACATATATAGAGACTTCCCCGCCCCTGATATAGATTATATATATCTATACATATATCTATATCAGGGGCGGGGAACCATTTTTCCGCTGAGGGCCATTTAGAAATTTCTACAGACTTTCAAGGGCCGTACAAAATAATCAACTTAAAAATGAGTCGCTATATTTGGCTAAACAATCAACTGACCCCTTCTGTGGGGGCTGGAGCGACTTCTCTTTGGCGTGGGTGATATTGATCATGTTGTTTCTCAACTGCTTATCCAGGTTTGCTAGAACCCGAGACATCACAGGAGAGGCTGGGAGCATACTGGTGAGGCCGAGGCTGGGGCATAGAGATCACTGGAGAGCTGGATTTAAAGGGCAGACAGTTGGCAAAACACATTTGCCCGCCTGAGCACTCCGGTCTTTAGGAATCTGTCCAGGGGCTGCAAAAAAGCCATTGAGGGCCACATTCAGTCCTGGGGCCTGAGGTTCCTCATCCCTGATATATATAATGTTTATTTATCTATTTATTTTTTTATTGTGACAAAATAGTTGAACTTAAACATAAAAGGTCAGAAGTAAAAATTATTAGGCCTTTTCACAAAAAAAAAAGATGTTGTCCAATACTTTAATATTGATGGCCTATCCTTAGGATAGGTCATCAATATCTGATCGGCCAGGGTCTGACGCCCAGCAACTGTTCTCGATGTCGGCGGCTGCAGCAGGTGGATGGAAGTGCTCAGTTCCGGAGCTGCTCCGTCTTCTGATCGTAGCTGTGGCCAAGTACTGCATATCCATTTCCTATTCAAATCAATAGGAGGCAGATGTGCACTACTCAGTCACTATCAGAAGATGGAGCAGCTCTGGAACTCCTTTGAAAAAGATCAGTGTGAAACATACAACGAAGTTCGTGTGGAAACCCTTAATATACTTGGTATGTGATGCGTTTTTATAATAGGACAACATATTTATTGAACTAGTATGGTGTTCTATTATATATTGTTTTTAATATTAAAAAGCTATGGCACCATTACCGTATATACTCGTGTATAAGCCGACCCGTGTATAAGCCGACCCCCCTACTTTTGCCCCCAAAACCTGGGAAAATCTATTGACTCGCGTATAAGCCGAGGGTGGACTCCAGCACAGGTATACAACCCCCAGCAGTGAGGTATACAGCAGCCTCCCCAGTGGTAGTATACAGCAGCCTCCCCAGTGGTAGTATACAGCAGCAGCCCCAGTGGTAGTATACAGCAGCAGCCCCAGTGGTAGTATACAGCAGCCCCAGAGGTATATGCAGCCCCAGAGGTGTATACAGCAGCCCCAATATACAGCAGCCCCAGTGGTATTGCAGCCCCTATATACAGCAGCCCCAGTGGTATTGCAGCCCCTATATACAGCAGCCCCAGTGGTATTGCAGCCCCAGTGGTGTATACAGCAGCCCCTATATACAGCAGCCCCAGTGGTATTGCAGCCCCAGTGGTATTGCAGCCCCTATATACAGCAGCCCCAGTGGTATTGCAGCCCCAGTGGTATTGCAGCCCCTATATACAGCAGCCCCAGTGGTATTGCAGCCCCAGTAATGCAGGGCCCCTATATACAGCAACCCCAGTGGTATTGCAGCCCCAGTGGTATTGCAGCCCCTATATACAGCAGCCCCAGTGGTATTGCAGCCCCAGTGGTATTGCAGCCCCTATATACAGCAGCCCCAGTGGTATTGCAGCACCAGTGGTGTATACAGCAGCCCCTATATACAGCAGCCCCAGTGGTATTGCAGCCCCAGTGGTACTGCAGCCCCTATATACAGCAGCCCCAGTTTTATTGCAGCCCCAGTGGTATTGCAGCCCCTATATACAGCAGCCCCAGTGGTATTGCAGCCCCAGTGGTATTGCAGCCCCTATATACAGCAGCCCCAGTGGTATTGCAGCCCCAGTGGTATTGCAGCCCCTATATACAGCAGCCCCAGTGGTATTGCAGCCCCAGTAATGCAGGGCCCCTATATACAGCAACCCCAGTGGTATTGCAGCCCCAGTAATGCAGGGCCCCTATATACAGCAGCCCCAGTGGTAGTATACAGGCAGCCCCAGTAATGCAGGGCCCCCCCCTCATGCTCCGGTCTCCTGTAAAGCAAATTATACTTATCAGTGCCCGCTGCCGTCCGCGCCCGCATCTGCCGACATCCCGATCCTCCGTCTTCATGCATCTTCTTCCTGTTTCCTGTGCGCGTCGCCGGTAATGACGTCATTGCCTGCGACGCGCACAGAAGCAGGAAGAAGATGAATGAAGATGGAGGATCGCATGTCGGCAGCGGCGGGCGCGGACGGCAGCGGGCACTGATAAGTATAACTTGCTTTACAGGTGACCGGAGCATGAGGGGGAGGGCCCTGCATTACTGGGGATGCGGGGGCTGCTGTATACCGCTGTATACAGCAGCCCCCGCACTGACTCGCGTATAAGCCGAGGGGGGTACTTTTCAGCCCAATTTTTGGGCTGAAAAACTCGGCTTATACGCGAGTATATACGGTATTTATATTTATGGAATATGAAACACCTTCAGGCCCTAATTCAGATTAGTTGTATTTATTTGTAATCTGGTATGTTCTTTTCCCACCATTATTAATGTCAGTATGTCATTTTATATACAGTATATATTAATAAAATTAGATTTATTTTTTATTTTGGTGTGATATTTAATCAATCTGTATAGAGATTATATATAAAGGACAGTCACACTAAGTGCTTTTGATATTAAAGTAATATTACTGTAAATGAATGCCAGTGTAGATAAATTAAAATAATAACATAAAACAATGTTATACAAAAAAAAAAAGAAAGAAAATTACTTTTATTAAAAATAACAAACAAAAAAATCACTAAAAACAATTTAATTTTAAGGTCAAAATACTATGCAGATTTAGTACTTCAATTCTTTAAGCACAAACTTCAAGAAGTATTTTTTCTTCAAAGTTTTTATCTATTAATGTGTGCAAATATCACTACCTGCCTTATAAAGAACACTCACTTTAAAAAAAATTCAAATATGATGTTCTTTGCAGATTTTTGCAGCAAAATGTAGATTAAACACGCATTTAAATTAAGGCAAATAAATCGGTCTACCTGGACCTATTTAAGGAAACACCATTTAATCCATCTTGTGCCATATATTCCATGCCACATTACTTAACCCTGAGCTGTCCTGTAAATAAGAAACAAGGACGGCAAGACATAAAAAGTGGTTAGACCAGCAACCAAAGGGAAATAAATGATTTAAAACAATCGCAATAAATAATCAGGTATGATTTCCCATTGTTTAAACCCAAATAAAACATTTCACCTTCTTATTCCTACACCAGAGTCTGAAATATGCATCCCAGTCTTTTAGAGACCTTACCACTTCCCCACCCATAATCCTTTAAGGCACATAAAATCTAGCACAGGAACAGTCACATAGTTCCGGCAGAGTTCCTATTTGAGATTTCTGACAAGTATTTGCCAATGACATCAGTTGCTGACTGCAGGCCGGCAAATAACGATCCTCATCCTTGTAATAAATAGGCACCAGTGTACAAGGGATTGGATCAGTTTCTCTCCTGGAAAAACCATTTCTGAAGGTCAGAGTTAGAACATGGTCTTAACAAAGGTGCAGCGGTTCCCGTGCTAATGGTTTTCTCAGCTTGTACACACTTTTGCGTTTGCTGGTGCAGCAATGTACCATCCTGTAAAGGAAAACAACATTAGAGAAAATTAGCAGATAAACTTTTCATCAATAACGGTATAAAATATACTGGATATACATCAAAGTGGGAAAAAAAAAAAAACAAGAGAGCAAATACCCTAAAATAATACAAGTAAAATGTTACAGTGCACTTTATTATTTTAGGCTATTTGCTCTCTTGTTGTTTGTTCCATTATGAGGTCAGTGTGAACATGCACCACTGCATAGTTGCATTTTAGTTCCAGCCATTTTGGTTTGTTGCACTCATGCAACCATAGATGTGGCCTGCCTTTGAACTGGGCATTTTTTAATGTGTAGCTTTCCATCGTATGGTGTGCTCTGTTGAGACCAAGGTCCTGCTTGATCCAGTCCTTGTCATTCACGTGACAGACAGGTGACAAAGTATTACTACTGATTTTAGGTAGGGCTGTGTCGATGGGATCACCTTGTGGCTGGTGGGACAGTTTACACATTTTTATGATCATAATAATGTCACCAAATACCCTATTTATTTTCTTGCACTTTAGCATTTTACTTTTATCATTTTAGGGTATTTGCTCACTTCTTGTTTTTCTTGTTGTTTTTTTCCATTATGAGGCCAGTATGAACGTGCACCACTGCATAGTTACACTTTAGTTTCAGCCCTGGTTTTATTTCATATACATGCATGTGTACAATTCTTGTTCACTGAGCTGTAATCTAAGGAATATTTGGTAAATCTGTGTTGTCTGTTTTGTCTAGGTACAAATGGATTACATCAGGGGTGGGGAACTCCAGGCCTCGAGGGCCGTCAACAGGTCATGTTTTAGGATTTCCTTCCATTGCACAAAGGTTGGCATCATCACTAGGGCAGGTGATTATATTATCACCTGGGCAATACTAAGAAAATCTTTAAAACATGCCCTTTAGGCAGCCCTTGAGGCCTGGAGTTCCCAACCCTTAGAATACATGACAACATATTTTGTCATCTTAAAAAAAAGTTCAGCCAATTGCACCATGGATCCAGAGAAAGGCAAAAAAAAAAAAAAGAACATCCTAACATCAAATTTGGCAATCATGATAGATCGCTGGGTTAAATCTTCGGTAATTTAAAATAAAATCAATGGTTTTAATAGCAACACTTTTCATTAAATGACCTTAATACCTTTTCTCACAGAGAGTATGACTGCTCTTACAGTAAGGAAACAGAATCCTATTCTATCTTGGTGCGAAAAGCTTGAAAACAGACAAGAGATACACAACCTGCCTATCTGTGTCGCCCTAAACAGCTATTCACAGACATGTGTGTGGTTTCATGTATGTACAATTGTCTCCATATCTGAGAAATGTGGCACACAATCATGTCAGAGTCACCCATACTAAATATTATGAGAATAGTCCATTGACCCCTGCGGGGGACTATAAAGGTGTATAAAGAGATAAATGTAGTTGTCTATTTGGTGAGCCACAGGAGCGGCACCAGATGTTGCAGAGGGGCCAACAGGAATATGTAATTCCACTGGCAGCAGATAAGGTCACAGCACCTAAAGTTAGTTGCTGGACACCTAAACACTTTTCTCGTGTCCATATCAATTGCCAAAGCTCGAGGCTGCACTTAGAGATGATATTTTACCCCCCCGGGGGCACTCTTGTAGTGATGATATCTGGGTGCAGGTGTTGTATATGTACCCCAGGGCGCTCCTGTCTGTAGTGGTGATGTCTGGGTGCAGGTGTTTTAGTACCCATGATGTTCGTGCAATTATAGGTAGCCAGACACATGAATGAACTTGAAAACCTAACACTTTACTAAAGAGAATAATAGGATACAGTGTGTCTCTTAAAAGCAAAATGGCAGTAGTTCACTATATAGGATACACTTAGTATTTTGCATATGAATTATGGTGTTTTCTCTTCATGAGAAACGCAAATTTAGGGCCTCTCAGGCCGGCTGGAGTACAGGCCTCTTCACTTGTATTGGGATGTAACATTGTCCACAGTCCAGATAATACTATACTGATAAAGTGACTTTCACAGGTTGGCCTCCATGGTGAAACACCAGTGGTATGGAGCTACTCAAAATGTTTGCGCTACCATTCCCTATTGCAGGGGGTCAGACAGATGAAGTTTGTGGTGTAGAAGTCACATTGCACTGGTTCTGGCTGGGAGCACATATAAACCAGTCTGCAGGAGAGACCTGTTCAGCCTTATCTCTCCTGGCGGTATGAAGCTTCACTCCTTTGTGGAGGGAATTGAAAAGAAAAAATGATGTCCCCTCAGCATGGACTGGGATTGAGAATCTGGGAGCAGTAGTGCTTCTTTCTTCTACTCTGACTAGACTGACTGAAAAAATCTGTTTGAACCAGTTCCAGGAAGTGTGAGAGGTTAGGAAAGTGATCTGTCATATACATACATTGTACTTTGCTGCCATCTAACGGTCAATGTAGAATATACATTTATCAGTCCTCACTGTACGGACATCACATCACAACGTATATGACAGATTTCCTGACTTGCAGCGCCCAAGTAATTATGGCACACTGGATCAAATCTATTGCTACAAGACATCAGTTTCACTCAGCAGCAGCAGTATGGGTACCAAGATACCACATCTATGTATAAAGCTCTCTCAATTGTAATTACATGCAACAATAGACTTATGCTTTCTGGAAACAAAGGGGACCCATATTCTTATAAGTTCAAGTTTCTAGCCATCAGGCAGTTATAGCAATTAGTTTTGATATATCTAAAAATGTCACTGCAGGCAATACCCCTTTACATTTTATTGCGGCCCCTGAGAATGATTTAATATATCAATGTGGCTCTCAGACCAGAATAGGTTATGCACCTCTAATCTTAACAGTATGGATGCCCCCCTGTTTTAGTTACAATCTTATGTACTGTGGGTATGGAAAGTATTCAGACCCCTTTACATTTTTCACTCTGTTTCACTGCAGCCATTTGGTAAATTCAAAAAAGTTCATTTTTTATCATTAATGTACACTCTGCACCCCGTTTTGACTGAAAAAAATCCAGAAATGTAGATGTTTGTGCAAATTTATTAAAAAAGAAAAACCATAGTATCACATGGTCATAATTATTCAGACCCTTTGCTCAGACATTCATATTTAAGTTATATGCTGTACATTTCCTTGTTTCCTTGAGATGGTTCTACTCATTCACTGGAGTCGAGGTGTGTTTAATTAAACTGATAGGTCTTGATTTGGAAAGGCACACACCTGTCTATATAAGACCTCACAGCTCACAGTGCATGTCAGACCAAATAAGAATCATGAGGTCAAAGAAACTGCCCAAAGAGCTCAGAGACAGAATTGTGGCAAGGCACAGATCTGGTCAAGGTTACAAAAGAATTTCTGCCGTACTAAAGGTTCCTAAGAGCACAATGGCTGCAATTGAAAGAAACATGAATGCGTCCAAGTACAGCGATATCCTGGATGAAAACCTCTTTCAGAGTCCCCTGGTCCTCAGACTTGGCCAAAGGTTCACGTTCCAACAAGACAATGACTCTAAGCACACAACTAAAATAACAAAGAAGTGGCTTCAGAACAACTCTGTGACCATTCTTGACTGACCCAACCAGAGCCCTGACCTAAACCCAATTGAGCATACCTTGAGAGACCTGAAAATGGCTGTCCACCAACGCTCACCATTCAACCTGACGGAACTAGAGAGGATCTAGAAGGAGGAATGGCAGGGGATCCCCAAATCCAGGTGTGAAAAACTTGTTGCACCATTCCCAAGAAGAATCATGGCTGTACTAGCTCAAAAGGGTGCTTCTACTCAATACTGAGCAAAGGGTCTGAATACTTATGACCATGTGATATTTCAGTTTGTTTGTTTTTTTAATACATTTGCAAAAATTTCTTCCTTTCAGTTTTCTCAGTCAAGATGGTGTGCAGAGTGTACATTAATGAGCAAAAAAAACAAACTTTTTTGAATTTACTAAATGACTACAATGAAACAAGAAGTAAAAAATGTAAAGGGGTCTGAATACTTTCCATACCCACTGTATATCTAGAAATGGAGAGCGATCTCGATATTCACCTTTGATATACATACTCATTATTATTAGATTATCCTTAAAGAGGACCTGTCACCAACCATACATGTTGAGCTAAGGGCAGCACTGAATGCAGCATGTCTGCTGCATTCAGACAAGGGTCCCCCATGTCTGATGGCGGCTGGTACCCCGAGATAATAGCTTATAGCTTCACAATCTGGAGCCAAATGGGCGGTCCCTGGTGCGGCAGCCTGTGTCTCTGTGCTGCCTCCCTGCTGCCAATCACGTCCTCTTCGCTATGTCTGTGCTGGTGACGCAGTAGGTAATGTTATCTCAGCCTCCGGCTGCCTGTCCCGCCTCCTGTTGTGACATCAAATCATTTCCCCGCCCATCTGCATGTTATGCTATGGAGCTGGGCAGGGAAATGCTCTGACATCACAGCAGGAGGTGGGAAAACTGGCCAGGGACGGTGATAAGCATTACCTCGCTCTGCCTGCGTCACCAGCACAGGGAGCAGAGACAGAGCGAGGAGGACGCGATTGGCAGCAGGGAGGCGGCACAGAGACACAGGCTGCCGCACCAGGGACCACCCTTTTGGCTCCAGATTGTAAATTTAATAAACTATTATCTCGGGCTACCAGTCGCCATCAGACATGGGGGACCCCTTGCCTGAATGCAGCAGACATGCTGCATTCAGTGCTGCCTTTAGATTCACATCCATGAAGGGGGGGGGGGGTGACAGGTCCTCTTTAAGCATTTATTTTCACTAAAAAACCCTAGATTATAAATCCCATTTCCCAAGTATACGTGGATATTCACACTAAAGATATAAGGAAAACTCATGAAGAATAATATTAATACCACAAAGAATATCATACGGAGTCTCCTTGAGAAAGCCTAGAGCGAAACATGCATCAGAGTCCTGGGGTTCTATTGATGTGTTTTTTTTCTGTCTTAAGGTATGTCTAGTATTTGGTATATTTATCTTCAAAAACTGAGTTATACATGAATTGTAACTATCACATAAGTGGACTCTCCTCAATAGCATTGTAAACATAGTTTCCGGAGGTGGAGAGTTTTGCCCATATAATAATTGCAAACCAGCCTGGTCTATCTTATACTTATTTTATTTATGCAGTTGATAAAACGACAAGCTATAAATTGCACCAATAAAAGTTAAAATCGTTTGGAATGATCAGGTATCTTCGGGACAGGAAATGAACCAAATACTACAGATCAGTACTAAAAATGGGATGCATGTTTATCACAAGTTTAGGTAATGGGGACATGTTACATAGAGATAGATTGCATAGAATAAATATAGAAGCCTGAGACTAGAATAACTCTGTATTAATGGCAACTGTGCCTTCTAGGGCCTAAGTGCCATTACAGTTTATACTCAGTAACTCCAAATCCTCTCCTCGCCCCCTTATTCATTTTTGCTTACCCATTTGCAGTGAGCTGGTTGTAGATGGTGTGGGTACCCCAACACGTTTCCCTCCTCTTCCCCATTTTTAGTACTGATCTGTAGTATTTGGTTCATTTCCTGTCCCGAAGATATCTGATCATTCCAAACTATTTTAACTTTTATTGGTGCAATGTATAGCTTGTCGTTTTATCAACTGCATAAATAAAATAAAATAAAGCATAAGATAGACCAGGCTGGTTTGCAATTATTATATGGGCAAAACTCTCCACCTCCGGAAACTATGTTTACTACACTAGTATTTGGTATATGCAGATTATTTAAACATTGAGTTCAGTTGTTTAATACTATACTTGTTCTGCTGTTGTATCTCGTATATAAATAAATAATAATAATATATATAACAGACTAATATACTTTTTGAAAGTATACATCACTATTTAATACAATTTTGTTCTGATATGTTTCTTCGTGAACTTTGTTTTGTCCCCACCTATTTTCAAATACAAATTTTATTCTAACACAAATAAAATTATATATTTTTTATATCTATTGTGGTCATTCTTCATCTTTTTCATTGTTTGTATAGCTTTCTGTACTGTAGTCCACCTTTATTAAAGCCACCCAAGCTCCACTATATCTTTCTTGTTAATGGTGTCCAAAACTGCGCACAACACAACTTGTGAACAGTAAATTGGTAGTACCAGCTTCGGGTCACCAGCATCTATGTCCTCATTGATGCACCTCACAAGCTTACTTGCCTTGGAAGCAGCAACGTGAGAGTATTTTTAAACTTCTCCCAGTCACTCCTCCTTGACTGACAGAATTGTCATACTGATGGCCTGAACTAGAGTGCTCTAATGTTCTTCTGCATTGCAAAGGTGGATGTGCAGCAACTGTATCAAGGCGGAGTGATCACAGGAGGATTGGTAAAGGGTGTGTAGTAGCGAAAATGAGAAGAAGTAGAGTGGAACTTAAGACCTACTACTAAGATATGATGTATGCCCACAAAGACATTCTATAGAAGCAACAGGAGTTTGAGAGGCAGCCAGTCTCGGTGTTAAACGACCATATAGCAACTTGCCAACATCCAGTAGGACATAGCCCTAAGCCCCCATTACAAATAGCGAGATTGTTAGAGAGATCGCTGCTATGTCACAGGTTTTGTGACGCAACAGTGATATCACCATGTTTGACACGTAGCAGCGACCAGGCCCCCACTATGAGATCGCCAATCGTGTCGGAATGTTCTGGACCAATTTTTGATCGTCGGTTTCCCGCTGGGCAGCATGCATTGGTGTGTTTGACGCCTTAACAACGACCTCGTTGGCGACTCAGAACTCAGCCACGTAGGTCTGAGTCGTCAGACTAGCTGCTGTGTGACAGGGTCCCAACGACCGCCGAGGTCGTTATACGGGTCGCCATATCGTTGATGCGTCATTGAGTAGATCTGACTGTTTGACATCGCACCAGCTACCAAGTAGCGATGTTTCAGCGATCCCTACCAGGTCGTATCTTTGTCGGGATCGCTGGAATGTCGCCAAGTGTAACGGCACCCTTATTGTTTTGATGATTAGTGGAATCCTCAGAAATTGTGTTAATCTGACATAATATGTTGTGCAAAGGGGAATATCTCCTGTAAACCACTTACTACAGAAATCATATATAAATTAACCCAATTTAATTGCGACCTTACTTTACCAGCTTGTGATGGCAGGTGTAATATGTGTAATCATACCTCTCTGAAAATAAATTTTTGGTTTTCAGGCACGCTTTGTCCATTTTCCCGGCACAAGAACATTGTCAACTGGTCAGAACCTTGGTCTGTGGCTACACAACCCTCGGGCTGTCGTGTGTTGTACCTGATCTCATTAAAGGAAGAATATTCAAAAAACTGAAAAATACAAAGGGAATATGTTTAATTAAAGATATCAACCTCAGTATTCATATGAAAACATTATTACATGAATGTACTACATAATTAGAGAGAGCGATATGCAGATATATCTATCTATATATACACTGTGGTGCAGTGAAGGGTCTAGTGCTAGATGGTAGGTATATCGCTCCCAGCATGGTACAACCTGGCCTGAATTTTCCCCAAAGCTCCAGGTTTTCCAAGTCAGGGTGGGTCAGGATCAGGTTGAGCAATCAGACCTGGATAAGGGAGTTAGTGGAAAACATCAGAGAGGAGCTAGGCTGGTGTAAGCCTTAATGTGCAGCATTGTCTGGTTATACAGCTGTAAGGGTACCGTCCACACCTGGTGACATCGCCAGAAATACCACCGGCGACGCTCGGGGGTGCGCATGTTTTTGGCGCCCCACCAGTATCGCCGTCGCGTGTTCACACGCGGCGATACCTCCAGCGACGCACCAGTGATGTTACAGGCGCCATCGCTGCTGGGGTGTCCACAAACCCCAGCGGCGATGCTGTAACATGGGAGCCTGTGGCTCCCATCACCTGTAACATCAGCGATCGTCATGTTACATGGGGCGATGTGTACACATCGCCCCAGAGTGCTCGCCTGGTTTCAGAGCACTGCTGAGAAACCAGGCGACCACTCTAAGGCGATTTTTTAGCGCCGTCAACGCCTCTTTACACTAGGCGACGCAGCGCGCTGTCGCCGGCGATAGGCCACGCTCCTGCATCGCCTATGCAATCGGCGGCGATATGGCCAGGTGTGACGGTACCCTAAGGGTCCTTTTGGCAAAGAGTACTCTAAGCAAACCATGGAAAGGCACCTGGTGTCGCCTCATGACTGCATCACTGCAACCGTACGCTAGTGGTGCTTAGTTAAGCCTGTCCTGTGGTAAGATCAAGATCTGAGCACCTGGTGTTCCCAGTTGGAGTACATGTGTAGTTGCTTTTTCCTTCTGTCCTGTCTAGTATAGTTGAGACACTGAAGTGTTACTTCAAGCCATGTGCTTGTCATTTGTGTCCTTGCCGGTCTGTTTTAAAGTAAAAATCCTGAATACACATCAACCCATGCTGCCTATTACGGTCCTCCCGCTACTCAGGAATATCCCTACAACACATACACACACTGACACGCTCATATAGTTGATTTATAGTGTTCTTCATGCAGGGCCAATCGACTGGACCAGTCACCAAAATCACTCACCACTACACCAAATTTGGCATAGAGATTGATAGATTTATCAGGTGTGTCAGAAGGTTTTTGACCGTTTTTAGGCACCTACCATTCTCGACATATTTATCAAAAAGAAAACAGAGTACTAAAGAAAGTATTAATTTATGGGCAAATTAAGACCAATCTGCTTTAAATTTGGCACTTAGGTAAAGCAGACACTTTGTATGTTTTTACACCAGCTTTCAGCTCTGTATGGCCTACCATTCTCTACATAGTCGAAAAAAAATGGAATATTAAAGAAAATATTAAATATTTCTGTGGTTAAGAACTCAAAAATGTTCATTTTAGATTGGCAGCAAACACAACATTTTAACAACAGACAAACAATTAACCAAAATAGACTTATGCAAAGCATATGAAAATGAGTATTTACAAACAAAAATAGTACACATCACCATAAATGTATAACCATTGCATTTTTTCTTGTACCTGATTCTGCCCCATTCCATGGCAGGGATACAGAATAATCTTTTGTCCAGTGACATCATTCTCATTTGGAGGATTGTAATCAAAGCAGAGGTTTGGCATTCCTTTATTTCTGAGCTGTAAATAATACGTTAGAAATTAATTTCATTGCTTCACAAAAAAAAATTGCTTTGTCTTTATTTTCATAATTTTAGAAATCACTTTGAAAAGTGTAAAAATTTAATATTTTCTAGTGCAAAATGTTCATTTTCTTTCTGTAATATAACATGTTCTGTGTTATAGTCAAAATGTAAACTTCAGTTAACATACACTAAAAAGACAGTATCATCGTCAAATGTTTTATAACAAGTTAAACGGGTTGTGTAGTAATCTGCTGTTAAAGTGTCAGCACAAAGGTGTTAATTTGTAATGTAGGCTGTTAGGTTATGTTCACACATTGCGTTTTTTCAGCTTTTTTTGCTGTTTGTTTTACACAAATTACAGTACCAGCAAAAGCTATGAAAGTCCAAAAATCTTAAGAACAGGATTACTTTTTTTGCTAAATGAACTATGGAAACTGCAGCATGTCAATTCTTTCAGTGGTTTTGCAATGTCTTTTCACCAAAGCTGCAAGAAACAATGAGGAAGTGCAGAAACGCAACTGCACATTTTTTATGGGTTTTTGGAGTATAAAGCTAACTTTATTAAACAAGTACTGTAGTACTATAAACAAATGACACATATAATATGCAAAAAAAGCAATGTGTGATTATAACCTTAAAATCACTTCTCCAGTGGTGACAAATATGACCTATGAAAATTAATAATAAAACTTTATTTGTATAGCGCCAACATATTCAACAGCGCTTTACAGTACAATGGTTCGTATAAGAAAAATATACAATACAGAATGGTAAGTAACACAGAACATTAGTTACATACAATAAACATAGAATCAATGTAGGAAATACAATAAATAAGGCAAAAAAATAAAGGTGACCCTGCTTGAAGGAGCTTACAATCTAAGACAGGATGGGAACACAAAGTACAGGGACTTATAACAATGAATATCTCGAATTGAAGGCAGTAATGCACGTGGAATGCCTGGAAGCGGCAAGGGATAAAGACGCGTTGACGGGGAAGTTTTTTGAGACTTGGAGAGGGTTCATAACCACCAAGCTATCGTCAGCAGAACTGCACTCAGTAGTCCTACCGTTTGTGCAATCGTCCTGGTATCTGCTGGAAGAGTTACAAGGGTCCTTGGGAAGGCTACGGGTATCCCCTGCTCCAGGCGACTCGGGGCAGGCATAACACTTTTTCCATTTCATTTCTTATGACTGTTAGGAGATGTGACTATGGTGTAGTTTTGGTATTGAATATCGATTATAATCAATGTCCGACCTTGTATGTCTTGGGAGATTGTTGGATGTATTTTCGCTGTAACTATTGATGGCTGGGGGGAATATGGGGGTTGGATTGTTTTTCTTCTTTTCCTTGTCATTAAAAATGAAAACTCAATAAAAATATTTTATAAAAAAACAACAATGAATATCTTATGTCTAAATGACTACTATTAGGGAGAATGATAGGCCGCCCTGAAAAGATGTGTTTTTAGGGAGCATCTGAAGCTATGCAAGTTGTGAATGGTCCTAATTTCTTGGAGTAGAGTATTCCAGAGGATTGGTGCAGCTCGAGAGAAGTCTTGGAGTCGGGAATGGGAGGTTCGGATTAATGCCGATGTTAGACTAAGGTCGCTTTCATAGCGAAGGGGGCGGGTGGGGTAGTAGACAGAGATGAGGGTAGAGAGGTAAGGAGGTGCCGCACCATGAATAGCTTTGTGGGTGACAACAAGCAATTTGAATAGGATCCTATAGTGTATGGGCAGCCAATGATGTGACTGTCACAGAGCGGAAACATCTGAGTAACGGTTAGCTAGATAGGTGATCCTGGCTGCTGCATTGAGGATAGACTGGAGAGGAGAAAGCTTACTGTGGGGGAGGCCAGCTAATAAAGAATTACAGTAGTCAAGGCGGGAATGAATCAGGGCCACGGTGAGGGTTTTAGTTGTTTCTATGGTGAGGAAAGCGCGAATTCTGGAAATATTTTTCAGGTGTAAGCGACAGGAACGGGTGCGGATTGTATATATGGGGTGAAGGAGATATCAGCGTCAAACATAACAATTATGTTATGTTTGTAAATTATAATCAAGTCTGAGTTTAACTTTATCCAATAGAAGCAATGCACATGTGTTTTATCATCTTTTATCAATCCAAATTGTGCCAGAATATAGGTAGGAAGGAATCTAGGGACCCAGTTGACAAGACACACCTGAACGTGGTGACTGGTTGGTTTATGAATGCGCATTGATAAAGCTAAGTGTCTTCTTTTTCTCCTTATAGCTTAGCTGCAATTTTCTTTTTTCATATTTTGTCACTAAATAGTGCTACTTATATTAATGTATCTAAATTGTGTTTAAGTGCACTAACACTGGTAGGAATTAGTACTGCATCTATAAATGAATGCTTTTATAGTGGTTGTGACTCTCACAACCACACAAAGTGAGCCTCTGATACCTATTTAGGTAATATTTTATCTCTCAGTTCCTTCATCGTCCCTACTTTAATTTTCTGAGATAATTACCTTTGGGTTTTCATTGGCTGTAAGCCATAATCATCAACATTAACAGAAATAAACACTTGAAATAGATCACTCTGTTTGCATCACTTTATGTAATGAATTACTGAAATAAATTAACTTTTTGATGATATTCTAATTCATTGAGATGCATCTGTAGTACGGATAACAAAGCAACTCCTAATAGTGTGGCAATATCCAATCTATAACCAGTGCAATTATTACACATTTGTAGATGAAGGACACATTTTGCATTCTGCTCTCTGGCTACTCCATGACAGCTAGTAGAATTTTTCCATGTTGCCAATTCTATTTTACTATTACGGTGCTATTACTCCAGTAGTACTCAAGTCGTAGTGATTACCTTATCACTATATATGTTGAGAGGGCTAAAAGCAATGAGATCCTATCAAGATCCATAGGACTTAATGCCATGCTGTCATTCTACAATTTATATGGGTTCGTAATCCTACTGTGAAGAATATGGGAGAGATAATGTCATACCAATGAATTGTATCATATCAGGTCTGAGATTATAGACCTCCTGTTCAAAAGGAGAGGCTGAGAGAGGACAGCTAGCCCAGTATATGGTCCAGAATCAACAGATTCAAAGGGAAGAACTTGCACCTCCAACAGATAGTTGGGATGTTTTACTTCTAGCAGAATGAGCCCTTGATGGGGAGTCAAAGCTTCAAAGAAACTCTTCAGTCAAACAGAATCCATAATAATATACAGAATTATTGTATATCTAAGCCCAATACCGATTATATTTCTGGGAATGCAGGGACAGGCGGTACATGAACCTAGATCTTAACTCTTTGGAGCACTGTGGGGCAATACGCATAACAGCTAATAGAAGCTAGGTAGTGAAGCTGTGTTTGGTCAAAGCATAATGAGGGCCTGTTTGGATCTCATGGCACCCGAACTGCCTCCCTATGACCTTCCAATGAGAAATTATGAACCATCATAGATTTTTGGTGTTTGCAGCCAGCAGACCCAGAGAAGGAATACTAAGACCAACCCAAGGGCGAGGAATAGAGTGACAGAACAGAGGGTTATTTGCTAGTGAGATGCAGTGGCCCAGAGTTGTCTTCTGAGGGGAAGTCGTGAAGTTTATTGTGTTGGAAGGAACCAGGAATCTGCTGACATCACACCCCCCCCATGTGGTTGCCAGCATCTGGGCCTTTTACCAACGGTAACTAATTTAATCTTAAGCCTTTTGTAGCACCTGTACTTTAATATCTGATAACATTGTGTATACAGCGTTTTGTCTAGTGTTCCCTTAAGGCAATTAAATATCCAATTCAACATTGCTCTTTTTTCTCGTTCCAAGAATCCACATGTCCATTTTCTCAGTTTAACATTACATGCTGGGACTGGTTTCTGGCCTGATATAATCTCCTTAGCAGACCAGGCTTATATCTAGCGAGGAACCGGTTGCAGTGCTACCGGGCAGGAAGTGCTCTGTTTCACTGGTGCCTGGTGTAGTGGTAGGAGTATCTCAGCCTATCAGGGTTGTGAGTATTGAGCCACGCCGCTGGTCAAGTTGGCCACATTCTCTCACTCATTGTGCATCCCTGTGTCTGTGTTGACAGGGGGCTTTCTGTGCAAAGTGTGCTAAGCTGACATGAGGTATCCCCAGGAGTTGCTCAATCTCACTTTTGGTGAAAGTAATGAGAATGTATTGCATGACCCCGAAGTATGTGTGACATCATGGCAGGGCTGCGAGGTGTGGTCCTTCATACCTACCATCCCAAAATAGCCTGGATTGTCATCTGGAACATGGAGCTCTGGGTAAACATTTTCCAAAAACCACTTGAAAGATTTACACTGCAGTTTTTTTCTTAGTTCTATTCTCTTAGTCACATCTCCATATGGCTCCTGGGGAAAATAATCCAAAAATAAAAACACTTAAAACTGATCAGTCAGATCATGTGTGCTGCGCTATCTGACTTACTATTATATTGGTCTATCTGACTCCGTATAAGAAAGAGGTGAAGAGTTTGAGAGGATTTATCATTTTATTTAATTCCATGTAAAATTTATTTAAACACTACATAAGAGGAAAATAACGTAGTCTTGCGTCTTCCTGCTGACAAAAAGTGATCGACAGGTCTTAGGGTGGTTTCACACTTGCGTATGTAAACACAGCGTACCGAATGCAGCCAAACGCATGTGCACTGCATTCCTATGTTTAACATGGGAATGCATAGTACCTGCATTTGGATACGTTCGGTTGCGGTTGCGTTCAGATGCGCATAATTTATGCGCCCTCCTCCGCACTCCGAACGCAACCTGTTGCATTTTTTGTGCGTTTGAGGGAGCTTGTTTTATCTGCAAGCTCCCGCAAGCGCACAAACAATGCATGGGAGTCAATGGATTCGCAGTGTCCTCCGCATGACAGCGCAGGATAACGCTGCGGAGCTCATTGAAATCTCTCCCGCTGGGCGCCGCTGATCTCCCAGGAGATTAACGGCAGCCACTGGGAGATCAATTGGAGCAGCTGCTGATCTGCTCTCCTGGCCGCCGCTAATCTCCCGGCGGTGTCAGCAGGGAAAAACGGCTGATTTGACAGCTGTTAAATCTCTCGCGCCTACATCTCCTCTTTGGCATTGGCTCGGGAGATTTAAACAGCTGTTTCTCCCTGCAAACACCAGCGGGAGATCAGCTGTGGCCTGGAGGAGATCTCCGCCTTCCAGCCGCCGCCAAGACAGCTGATTGGCTGGCCTCCATACTGATGTGAACACATGCGAAGATTCTCCGCTGCGTTCACATCAGTATGGCTGTGTTTGCAGACAAAAATGCAAATGTGAAACCAGTGTTACAGAATTGGTTGGTATGCAAGAAGAGCTGGCAGTAACTTTTTCTATAAATCCTTAAACCTGCTTAAGGATTAAGTAGCTTTTTTGTATTTGAGATTTTTTTTTTCCTTTCTTTCTTCCAAGAGGCACATCTTTTTTATCGGTCATATTGTACTTTTGAATTATGCTATTAATTTTACCACCAGAAAACAGGAATAAAAAATTACAAGTGTGATGAAATCGAGAATAAAAAAAGCTACAATTCTGAATTAAATTTTGTTTTTATGGCGTTCATTGTACAGTAAAAATTACCTTTAAAATAGGATTCTCCATAGAGATGGGCATACCCACAAATGTTCGGCGTATCCAGCCATAATTTTAGTCATGGTGCGGTGACATTGGGGTGAGAAAAGGGGTTAATGATAGCTGAGTATTGACAGCTGTCATTAAGCTCTAGATTGGTACTATCAGGCCTCTATCATCAAGATGCCACCGCGCCAGGGCATTGGAAAGAGTCAGGTAAAGCGCCATAAATTGTCGCTTCTAATGAATGCACCAATTTGTGAGGCAGCTGGGGGCTGCTATTCTGTAGCCTGGGGGGGCCAATAACTATGGGTCTCATCACACTGAGAACACCAGCCAGTCCAGATGCATAGTTTTACCTTGGTTGGCAATCAAAAATAGAGCGCAGCCAATGCATTTTTTTTGTAAAATTATTTATTTAAATAATTAAAAAAAAAAAGGTCTCCCCTGTATTTTTGATTGCTAGCTAAGGTAAAACCAGGCAGCTAGGGGTGACAGCACACAGCTGGCGGCTTTTGATGGCACTAAGAATCAAGAATACAGAGTGGAGTCCAACAGAAATTTTTTTTCTTTCTTTATTTTTACACCTCTATGACGGCAACCAATCACAATGCTGGCAAAATGGGTGGAAGCACAGCCAATTACTGATGCTGTCACAGACAGTGGGCGTCTGTGATTGGCTGTTGGAGCCAGACCAGTGAATGAAGATGGAGCTAATGGATTTATAAAGATGGAGTTATATATCATATATTATAGTATAAGCGATTGTAGGTTCAGTCTTCTAAGAAGTCTAAAAATAAAGTTAAAAATATTATACATAACATTTGAATTACCCCACTTTTTTACTGCTTTAAAACAAAGCTCTTTAAAAAAAAAAACTAACAAAAAAAATAGCACACACATGTCGTACTGTGTCTATAAAAGCTCAATCCACCAAAATATAAAAATCAAATAACCTCATTTTTTAAGAACTGTAAAGAGAAAATAAAATTAAACACCAAAAATATTTTATTTTCTTTTAACACCCCAACTCCTCAAAAAATGCAGTAAGCGATCAAAACCAAGTAGCTCACCCAAAATGTTATAACACAATTCCACCTTTTATTTTTTTTTACCAATTTAGATGCAATTTTTTTTCACCAGTTAAATGAACGGAAAAAACAAAACAATGCATGTTTGGTATCTGCAGTATAATAAAAACCTGGAGAATAAGTGATGGGCGAACCCGAACTGTAAAGATCAGGGTCCACACCGGGCAAGGACCTGGAACATGGACTTCCCTGAGAAGTTTGTGTTACTATTCGGGTTTTGCTATGATGGCTGTAAAAATAAGCAAAATGACTAACAGGTGCATTCTACTGACCGAGTCTTCAGCAGCTGCAGGCACACTACTTTCAGGTGCTGCTCATTAACTCCATCTTTATTCACTGCACTGGTTCCAACAGCCAACCACAGACACCCATTCCTGTGACAGCATCTGTAATTGGCTCTTGTGCCCCTACCCATTGTGCCGGCATCTGGGATTGGTTGCCATTGGCAACAAAACTGCTGTCATAGAATGGTATACACCCCCAGGCCACACACTGTAAATGCTGCTGTCAGAGAATGTTTTATAGCTCGTTTTTAGAAATATCTAGGAGGTAATATATTCTATGTTTTATCAGATCAATCAAGATTACCAACTTAGTTCCATTAAAATCTTTACTTTTATTAATACAAAAGTTAAAAAGTCATTGACCCACAGATTAACAGACAATAGGACAACATATACATACTGTAGGGAACACACTTTTTTGTCACCGATATGGAAATCCTAGGGTCATTTTCAGGGATTTTAATTGAACTGAGTTGGTAATCTTGATTGATCTGATAAAAGCTGTCAGAGAATGACAGATGGTACCTTCACACGCCGCAATATCGCCTGGGAATCCTAAAGGCGATACGTCGCCCTGGAGCAATCGCCGAGAAATTGCCACACAGTTGCGACGTGTGATTGGGAAATTTCGCGGCAATAAATCGCCTCTCGCCTGATTCCTGAGCACTGCTCTGAAATCAGCCACAACCATGAAGGTGATATTTCCGTGTTGTGGTGTGTGATAGGGTGATAGTGATGGCATCAGCGTCGCCCATGATTTCCCATAGGCATGCCATAGCGTGCTGTAGTCCACGCCCCGTGTGAACTGATTGGTGTGGGCTACTGTGTTCCCATTGGCTGTCAATTTACACAGCGCCATATTTAATGAGCTGTCCGTCCAGCACCACACAATGGCAATGGCGTCATGTATTAGCCAGCCTTCCAGAGCAGGCTGACCAATTGGAACGCTGTTGCGTTGTCCAATGAGCGCGTAAGGGGCGCGGTGTAAACCACTGCGGCAAGCCTATCTCTTCACCGCGCTCAACATGTACGCCCACATTGCCTTTGAGATTGCGGTGTGTGAACCGGGGATGGGATTAGGCAGGATTGTTGCCGCTGTACGTGAGGCGATTTCTGGAGCGACACATCACCTTACTTTCAGGGTGCAATTGCGGCGTGTGAGGCCACCATCAGCGATCTGAGGCGAGCATGAAAAACGTTCACATGCACGTTAGATTGCCTCACATCGCCAGCCGTTATTGCGCCGTGTGAAGGTATCAAGAGATATTTACTGAGGTAACATCTGTGGGCGGAGCTCCACATGCAGCAGTTAGAGGCAGATGATGGCTGAATAACACAACCATCATCTGTAGGGACTGGTGTGGTTTCAGCATCTGAACATGTTCCATTCATTCGCTCTTCATGAGCACCGTACATTTGTTTTTATTAGTTTCCATGTATTTGTGGGTAGAACTCTTTTTTTGTAATTTTATTTCTAATCAACCCTCTTCTTACAAAACTAGCTTCTCCACCATGACAGAAGATCAGGTCTCCTGTCTTCTCTTAAAATCACCCCTCACCACTTGCACACTTGACCAGCTCCCATCTCACCTCATCCTCAACCTCACCACAATCTTCATCCCAACCCTAACCGATCTCTTCAACCTATCACTAACAACTGTGTCTTCCCCTCATCCTTCAAACATGCCTCGATTACAGCCATCCTCAAAAACCCTCCGTCAACCCATCCTCTGTGTCTGTCTATCGCCCCATATCACTTCTCCTTTATGTCTCAAAACTACTGGAACAGTTTTGTCCATCTTGAACTGTCCTCTCACCCCTCCTCCTGCTGCCTTTTTGACTCGTTACGAGCTGGCTTCCAACTGCATCACTCAACTGCAACTGCCCAAGCTAAAGTTACCAATGACTTACTACCTGGCAAAAGCACCTGACACTACTCAGTCCTCCTTCTCCTGGACTTGTCCTCTGCCTTCAAAACTGTAGACCATTCCCTCTCATTACAGATTCTCTCATCTGTTGGTATTACAGACTTGGCCCTCACTTGGATCTCTTTATATCAAACAGATCGGACATTCAGCGTCTTCCTCTCCAACACTTCCACCTTACCTCACCCCCTATTTGTTGGTGTCCAACAAGGTTCAGTTCTTGAACCCCTGCTCTTCTCAATCTTCGGCCTGGGCCAGCTCACAGAGTCCCACAGTTTCCGGTTTTAACTCTACGCTGATGACACGCTCTGGACCCGAAATCACCTCCTTACTAACCAAAATTCCTCCGTATCTGCCGCTATTTCATCATTCTTTTCTGCTCAGTTTCTAAAACTGAACATGGACAAAACAGAATACATCATCTTTTCTCCTCCTCACTCTACCTCTCCACCAGACTTAACCAACAAAGTCAATGGTTACTCACACTTCCCAGTGTTGCATGCTCTGTGCCTTGGGTTAATCCTCTATTCTTCCCTCTCCTTCAAGCCACATATCCAAGCCCTTCAAGCCACATGATGCCAACTCCAACTCAAAAATATTTTACGAATCTGTACATTCCTTGACCAAGAAACTGTGCATGCTCGCATCATCAACATCTCCTGCCTCGACTACTGCAACCTCCTGTTCTCTGGCCTCCCCTCTAGCACTGTTGCACCACTTCAATCTACCCTAAACTTTGCTGCCCGACTAATCCACCTATCTCCCCGGTCCCTCCTCTCTGACAAGCCCTTCACAGGCTCCCATTCTCAGAGGCCCCGGTTCAAAACCCTAACTATGACATACAAAGCCATACACAATCTATCTCCTCCATACATCTGTGACATAGTCTCCCGGTACTTACCTACACGCAACTTGCGATCCCCACAAGATCATTTTCTCTTCTCCCCTCTTCGTCCCACAACCGCATACATGATTTCTCAGTGGGTGCAGTGGGTGCAGTGCAGTGCATATTATATGAGGCTAATGAGTGGAAGCACGTGACCTCCCGCTGCCTCCTGCAGGCCGCAGCCAGCCTCCTTCAGCCCCCGGACACGCTCCAGAGCAGCCCTCACCCTACCCTGCAGTATAGGACCGTAGATTCAGATTAGAAAACGCACCCCCCACTTTTCCGTACAATTTGGGGGAACAAAAGTACATACTCTGAAACTGTCTGCCCCAACGTATCAGACTCTCGTCCACAATGGAAACCTTCAAAAGGAACCTGAAGACCCACCTATTCTGACATACCTACAACCTGCAGTGAGCGTCAGTCCACTAAACCGCCCCACAGTCAGCTCTCCTAATGTATCCTCACCCATCCCTTGTAGACTGTGAGCCATCGCGGGCAGCGTCCTCTCTCCTCCTGTACCTGTGTATGCCTTGAATAGTATGTTCATGATTATTGTGCTTGTCTATGTATGCCCTTTTCACATGTAAAGCGCCATGGAATACATGGAGCTATCAAAATAAATAATAATAATTATTATTATGTGGAATATTTGCTATTGGGCTTCATAAAAAATGTATCACCACTTGTTTTATTTCAGACTCGGTTTCCCTGCATATTCAACTTTGATGTAGTCTGTGGTCATAAATCAGCAAAGAGCTGCTCCAAATAAAAACAGATAAGCACAGAAGAGTGACATGATCACTGCGCGCCCGATCAAATGACCGGCTTCCCCGAGACTCAGGAAGTGCGGCAAGCAGGGAACCACGGGGGACAGCGCTGGAGGGTAAGTAAAAAGCGGTTTGTTATTTTAGTATAGGCAGCAGCATGTGGGGGCCATACAGAGTGATGGGGAGGCCATATCCAAAGGGGTGGGGGGTGCAGGTACATATAATATGCACCGCTCCCCCAGTCAATACCTCAGCTTGGTTTCAAGCACTGAAGTGATGGAGTGGGTGCAGTGCAGTGCATATTATATGAGGCTAATGAGTGGGAGCACGTGACCTCCCGCTGCCTCCTGCAGGCCGCAGCCAGCCTCCTTCAGCCCCCGGACATGCTCCAGAGCAGCCCTCACCCTCCCCTGCAGTATAGGACCGTAGATTCAGATTAGAAAACGCACCCCCCCCACTTTTCCGTACAATTTGGGGGAACAAAAGTACATTTTATAATCTGAAAAATGCAATGTTTCAGCAGAAACTGTAAGGAAAATGCAGTGATAAATGATTGCCCCCCCACTATGATTTCCATTATGTACTCTAGCAGGGAATATATCACAGTTTTTGCTACCCATCTGAGAGTAGCATGATATAAAGGCAGAAACCTTGATCGGAGCAATGTATCATTTACTGGGCCGATGTTGCTATTTGATGAAATCTCAGATCTATCAGCTTTCTGATTGCTAAGCTCTGTATATCCCACATCATTGATTGACAGTTTTCTGTGTACGCTGGGCATAGGCAGAAAGCTGCCACTCAGTTATCGGGGCAGTGTTATAGAGAGCTCATAAATGTGAAGCCCTATATGGCAGCAGGTTTACTAGTCTTCTAGTGATAAAAGCAGACTAGAAAGTGACAAATTGCTTGAATCAGGATGTCTGTACATTATGCAGGTCTCATATTAGGTAGAAATTTCCCTTTAAACAAAATAAAAAGAAAATTAAATATATTATCCATATTTGTATATTATCCAATCATTTATCTAACACTATCCTAATGTCAGGCATCTTACCAAGCGAGCATGTGGATTTCGGTGGTAGTAAATCTCTTTATAATCATCCATCCAAACTTCAGCTGCTCGCACACTGTTGGCCAGTGCTTTACTACGAGAATATGGGGCTTGTTTAGGAAAGACATGGCCCACATGAGAACATGGGTGAACTTCAAGTGTTCCACCACACTGCCAGATCTAAAACAAAAAGATAGCCAAATAAATGTAATTATTTAAATCAAAGTTTACCATAAGGTCCTACTTGAGGAAATAAAAAGAAAAATTGTATTCCTTACTCTAAATGAAAATTCAAGATTTTCTCCTCCCCATACTTCCATTCCAGTATCATAAGATCCTAGATATTCAAAATACTTCTTACTCACAGAGAACAATCCACCAGCCATAGTTGGGGAACTAAAAAAGAAATTCCATACACATAACAGCTAAAATCATGCACAAGACTATGGTTTTGAAAATGAAATCTTATTGTAAAGAGATTGAAATATATTGGTATATGCAATCAATCTATTACAGTGTAATACAAAGCAAGGTGTATGTATGTAACTGTATTATTTACACAAATACAAAAAGCAACAGTTTTCTTTTTGCTCCTATTTTTCATAAGCTGAACTCAAATATCTAAGGCCACGTGAGCACAGTGAGTATTTGATGAGTTTTTTACCTCAGGGTTTGTAGACAAAACCAGGAGTGGAGTAATCAGAGGAAAAG
This sequence comes from Allobates femoralis, assembly GCA_033576535.1. NCBI lineage: Eukaryota > Metazoa > Chordata > Amphibia > Anura > Aromobatidae > Allobates > Allobates femoralis. The sequence goes on along the minus strand of JARQOC010000005.1, from coordinate 305,026,780 downwards.
TCTTATAGAAACACCTGCACCACTTCTGTATTTAATTATCCACTCCTGGGTTTGGCTACAAATCCTGAGGTAAAAAACTCATCAAAACCTCCAACGTGTGCATGTGGCCTAAGACTTTTTCTATATGCACAAAAGGCCTTTTCCTCTCAAAAATTGTTCACAAATTTGTCCAAATCTGTGTTATGGTACCTATACACGCCGCTACCGAAAGGTAGAAACCGGCAGGTGTCGGAGACAATTGTACCTTTTACCTTCAAAACACTGCGAAGTGGCGGCGTGTAATTCAGGTTGTTGCTCCCTGTCTCTTTGGATACCTGTCTTTCAGCCGTGCTGAAAAACAAGCAGGTATAAACCCTATGGTAGCGGCGTGTAATCGGGGCACAGGTACGGTATTTGAGTTACCTGGGGCGTGCTTGAGCGTCATGTATACCACGCCCCATCAGCTTTCATTGGTGGGGGCTACTGTGTACCCATTGGCTGTCCCTGCAGAGGGCGGCATATTTAACGATCTGACCAGTCACACTACACATTTGCTATAGCGTCAAGTATTAGCCAGCCTCCCTGCGCTGGCTGGCCAATCATGATGTTACTGCATTGTCCAATCACCGTACGAGCGCCGCGTAATACACAACTCTGTCACGCCTAGATAGTTACGGCGCACAATATGTATGCCCATATTCCCTTGTGGTAGTGGCGTGTAAATCAGAGAAGGTGCTCCACAGAAGGTAACCCGTCGGCACTTCCAGGGACCGAAAATACCTTCTGTGGAGCACCTTGTGGCGGCGTGTAAATTGCGGTATCAGGTACCGTTAGCAACCGTAGAAAACACGCGCGTGCGGTGCCTACCTGTTGCTACCTTTGGTAGCGGCATGTAAAGGTTCCATTAGTGAGCACTTTTCCTTTGCCAAGATAATCCATCCATCTCACAGGTATGACATCATGATGCTTATTAGATGGCATGATCGTTATACAGGTGTGCCTTTAACTAACCACAATAAAAGGCCACGCTAGGGCCTAGATGTATGAATAGAATGTTCATTTCTTTACCATAAACCATCTCCAAAGGCATTTTAGAGATTTTAGCTGTGCATCCAACTGCATTCACAACTGCAGACCACATGTAACCACACCAGACCAGGAACTTCACATCCAGCATCTTCACCTCAAGATCATCTGAGACCAGCCACAGATAATTGGTTTACCAACCAAAGTATTTCTGTAGAAACTTCAAGAAACTATTAAGGGAAGCTCAAATACATGCTTGTCATCCTCTTGGGGATCTCCACCTGACTGTAGTTTAACCGACTTGAATGGGCAAATGCTCACATTCAATAGAGTCTGGCACGTTAAGAGGTGTTCTCTTCACAAATTTACAGAATAAACAGAGCAGGGGGCGCTCATAGAGTTAGACCTGGTGGTCTAGTGGGGTTTCTCTTAGAGCGGGGATCCATTCACCTACCCGGGTTGTGCACTCTTGTTCAACCTCAGGAGAAGCCTGTGGTTAGTGAGGAGCCAGCCATCGGGCTGTGGATTCAAAGCTGTTATGTGACTGGAAACCGTCACCAAAGGTCCTGCAGATCTCCTAGTATTGATGCCTGTGCTGCTCCATCCACAGCCCTCAGAGAGGGGTAGTGATAATTGAAGAGAAAAGTGTGGAAAGGTGGAGCGCTGGGCACATAGAAGGGGGCAGAAGGTTAATGTAAATATACAGACCTGTATATTGAATGCTACACACACAACGCATTTCAGCGGCTGGATACAGTCTTCATCAGGTGATGACCTGATGAAGGCGGTATCCAGGCGTCGAAACCCGTTGTGTGTGTAACCTTCAACTCTTCACAAATTAATCCTGGGTTTTCACTGTATAGGGCAAGTGGCAGACTAGCAAATCGTAGTCATACCAGACGCTAACTGGTTTTCAACTCCAACTGCCCCCATCCAAGAATCCTCCAATACTGTAAAACTGCACATTTTAAAGTGGCCTTTTAGTATACAATGTCACACTGTCTAATCAAAATCTTGATATGTCACACCTGTGAGGTGGATGGATTATCTTGGCAAAGGAGAATTACTCACTGACAAAGATTTAGATAAATCTGTGAACAACATGTTTCAACTGCTCAAGGCAGTCTTCCACAGGTAGTGTCACACTACCAGAGGATGACTGGCTTGAGCAGTTGAAACATGTTGTGGCGTTGTGAGGGGAAAATAAAGGTTGCGATTTATAAACATCATCATCCTGGTGCCTGAGCTTTAGTAGCGCTTCTACAAGACAGCCATTTTATTTTCCTGTAAGCATCCATTCCCCTTGAGGGATCAGCGGCGCGAGCAGCACAGCGAGGGCACAGGGGTACAGGACCTGGCGGTCCCAAGCAGTGACACAAATCCGGGACCACTGCCACGTGAATGGGAAGGTCTATACGGACAGCTGGGGACCAGTGAGGACAAAGGAGCGGAGCGTGTACATTGCCGGGGGTCCCCCGTATATCAGAGGCTATTACACCGGGTTGTGCAGGTCGTGCACAACCCAAACAGGTGAATGGCCGCCTGTAATAACGCTATATTAACTGAGCTATAGGGATCCTACACATGCGCTCCTTCTCCCTTTTTCTTTTTTGTTAAATTCTGCTGACATCTACCAGGACAATGAAGATGAAACGAGAGTGGACATCTCAGCAAGACAATGACCCGAAACACATAGATAAATAAACTCTTAATTAGTTTCAGACAAAAAAATAAAGCTGCTGGAATGGCCCAGCCAATCACCTGACCTGAATCCAATAGAAAATTAATGGAAGGAACTAAAGCTCAGCATTCATAGAAGGAGACAATGGAACCTTTAGGATTTGAAGAGTGTTTGTGTGGAAGAATGGACCAAAATTACATCTGAGCAATGAATGCATCTAGTTTCTCCATCATAGAGAAGGTGGCTTGAAGGTGCCAACAAAGGTTTTTGTACAGAATATTAAAAAAATTTCAATACATGTTCAAAACATTTCTATGTCATTTCTCATTAATACATAATTTATTGACATCTATATCCCGATTTCTTGGCCTGTGTGGATTGGATGGATTGTTACCGACATCTGGTGAGAAATTCAGGTCAACAGCACCTTTTGGCATGTTCGCACAAACATATTTAGTTAGTATTTCACATCAGTATCTGTAAGCCAAAACCAGGAGTGGGTGAAAAATGTAGAAGTGATGCACATTTTTCTATTATACTTTTTCTACGATTGTTCCACTTTAGATTTTGGCTTACAAATACTGATGTAACATATTAACCAAATACTGAATGGGTGATCATGGCCTTAGAAATGTTTTCTTATGAAATGTTTAACAATAAAATGTCTAGAATAGATAAACCGACAAGACAGATAGAGCATCTTAGATTCATTATAGGACAGTTATAAAGTACCCACCTAATGACATCAATAGCAGAACGTCTGCGCTTTTGTTCTCGCTCTGGGACTACATGCCAAGTAAAGACAAGTCTCCAATCTAGTCCTCCAATCTGAGGCTCCCCAGAATTGCCGAGATACTGAAAGGTATTCCAGTCAATCACATCAATTACAGGGCACACCACCGCACTTTCCTTTTCCCTGATCCTGACAAAAAATGTTGCCATTCAAAATTACAATCAGAATATATTGGGCAGATTTAGAAAACTAAATGATGCAGTATTCATAAGTATAACATTTTGACAACTGGGTGGCATTCATGTGAATAGGTGCTGATCTGTAGTACACCGAAACAGCTGCTATACAATAAATGGAGCTGTGCGGTACAAAACTCAGCTGCTGGAGGTCTGCTCGGACAATCCCTTAAAGAAACTTTCCTATGAAGGTTTTTTTAAATAAACCTGGGCACATGTGAATAAGATGCAATGTGTGTATGTGTTAATACACTTATATACCACAGCCTTCCCCAGGATAAAGCACCTTTCCAGTTCTCTTCTCAATGACGCCACCTCTCTTCAGTCTCTTTGGTTCACTTTATGCTCTTTGTGTAAGCCAGAATTCTTTAATGATGTAAGCGTTTGAAGCCTTGCTCCTGACACTCCATACGCTTATACTGTAAAAGCCACCTCCAGGTCATGTAGATCGCAGTGTGACCCCAAGAGTCTGATGAGAAATTAAGTCTGTCAGGAGAAGAGAAGAACGGTGCTCTAGTCCAGAGATGATGGCTGTAGGAGAGTAAATTAATACACACCCACACTATACTACACTACACCCACATATACACAGCTTTAGTAGTTGTGGACCCCACTGGGACGGGATACTCGGTGCCGGACCGGGGAATCACGGTGGTCTTGGCCCGGACCCTGTCCCGGGCCCACAAGTAATGGTTTGGGGGTTATTTACAGGGGATATAGTCGTGACGCCACCCGTGGAATGTGGTCAGGGTGACCACAGCTGCTGCAGAACCTCCGGGGATGATGTTTTAACGGGTCTCCACGGGCAGAGCCTGGTTCCCCGGGGCAGTGGTGATGATAGTCTATGGATGATGCAGGGCAGGGGTAGTATTAGAGATGATAACAGTTTGTGAGGGAGAGTAGGGCTCGAGCGCAAGGATCACACAGACTCACGGTTTTGTAGTTTTCCAGGTCTTTTATTGTAGATGGTAGTTCAGTAAAATATTGAGCACTGCCAACCGGGGTTTGTACAGGGGCCGGGTTGCTCCCACCCTGGCCGGATCCTTGGCTCCCTGTCTGCGCTGTGTGTGGCCCTGCTGCTGCATAAGCTAGGCTGCTGGCCCGTGTCTCCTCCCGGGTACCAATCTGACTGGCAACTCGAGTCCTTTCTGCCTACTCTCTGCCGGGTGTACTGCTGAACTCTGGTGTGTTGCTATGTCTTTGGCCCTAATGAAGACGGTTGAATCTTCACTTCTCCGGTTTTACTGTGCGGTGTGAAACCTGCATAATCACGGATCCGGTACCCGGTCTGAGCGCTCCTCTGGGGTGAGTGTAGCACTACTCTGCCTCCCAGGTATGTTCCTCGCTTCTCTGCTTCAGGCCTGAAAGTAGTCAGTGGTTCAGCACTGCTCCCATTTACAGGTCCTCCTCCCCTAGTGCTTCTTGCACTATACTGAACTGTCAATTATCAACTAACTACTTCCTCCTTTCATTAAAAATTAGCTCTGAAGGCAGGTTCTCATACTGATCTACATCCTGCATATAGATCCTAACAGTTTTGGTACATGTAAGAAAAGCATGAATTTATCTGGAATTTCCTACTTCCTTTCTCCTATATGAAGGGAGCAGCTTTGTCTCCCCCTTCTGGCCTGGAGGTGCTAGTGTAGTGAGTTGTGTGGGGAATTAATCCTTGGTGATGTTACTGTGCCACAATTAACCCCTGGGGTGCCACAATTCAACACAAAAAATAACTTTCTAGGAGTACTTCTTTAAACTTGCACTAAGATAGCAAATATACATAACCCCATATTTATTATGTTTTTGGATTATGTCCGAAAGATGTTTAGAAAAGAAGCACAGATAAAAGGAGTACATAAGTATCTAAGTAGGTTTCATCTTGTTTAGATAGCCCCAGTATGGCTTACAATGTATTATCAAGAGACAGAATATTTGGCCCTGGAGCCTCCTTAATTGGTATGTTAACACTAATTCTACTAAAATAAGATATGTGTTAAAATTCTACCTCCAGAGCCTAATTTACACGAAAGAAGCCATTACAGTGTGAGACATGTAGATCAGAAGAGCAGACTATCAGTCATTACATGTCTTAGGCCCCTTTCACACTGGTGTTTTTGAAAAAATGCGGCAGATCCTATTAAAAAAACGCATCTGCCGCATTTTCCGCCTGACGGCTGCACTTGCGGCAAGTCCCATGCATTGTCTATGGGGCTTGCGGTAAGTGTGCAGTAGATGAGGCAAGTGCGGTTTTGGCAGACCGCTTTTTTTTTCGCGGCCGCATCTGCCGCAACCGCACTTGCCGCGTCTGCCACACACTTACCGCAATCCCCATAGACAATGCATGGGGCTTGCCGCAACTATGTCGCAAGTGCAGCCGTTAGGCGGAAAATGCGACAGGTGCGTTTTTTGACCGGACATGACGCATTTTTAAAAAATGCCAGTGTGAAAACACCCTTACACTGGTAACTTCCCCTTTCATTAAAAATTTGCTCTGAAGGCAGGTTCTCATACTGATCTACATCCTGCATATAGATCCTAACAGTTTTGGTACATGTAAGAGAAGCATGAATTTATCTGGAATTTCAAGACATCGGATCACAGATATCAAGCTAACATTTTAGTCATTTTTCTCTGACCTACATGCCCATAGTTGGCATAGTCTTTTAACCTCTTCACCACCTGGCGATTTTTGTTTTTCGTTTTCCATTTTTTTTTGTGGGACGAGTTGTACTTTTGAATGACATAATTTATTTTACTGTACAGTTTACAAATAAAACAAAAATAAAAAATTCCAATTGCAATGAAGTTGCAAAAAAGAGTGCAATTACATGACTTTTTTTTTTTTTTATTCATCATGTTCATTTTATGGTAAAACTGACATGTTGGTTTTGATGCCTCAGGTCGGTACGAGTTTGTAGATTCCAAACATGTATACTTCTAGTTTTACATAAGTGTGAAAAAACTGAAGTTTTTAATGAAAAAGAATTGCACTTTTGGCACTATTTTCCATAATTCGTAGTGTTCTCATTTTTCAGTATCTGGGGATGTGAGATGGCTTATTTTTTGCATTTTAAGCTGATGTTTTTAATACCAGTTCTGGGTAGATGCATTGTTTTCATCGCCTGTTATTGCATTTTAATGCATTGTTGCGGCAAACAAAAGAAAACTTAATTTTGGCGTTTTTACTTTTTTTCTGTTACGCAGTTTACAGATCTGATTAAATTATTTTATATTTTGATAGATCAGACCCTTCTGAAGGCGGCAATGCCAAATATGCATTTTTGTTTTTACTTTTCTTTTCAATGGGGCTTTTTTTTGGGGGGGGAGAGGGGTTGTTCATATTTTTGAAAACTTTTTTTACTTTCACTTTATCTTACACTGCCTAGGGTGCCTCAACACTGCACAGCCTCATAGCTTCTCCTGTTTACAGACGTGCTGCTGCACATCTGTGAACAGGAGAAAGTATAACTTTCTGTAGATGCAGCCGATAGCCAGGCATCCACAGCAAGTGAGTCGTGACAGCTTCCGAAATCCTCACAGGACCTCCAGTTGTCATGGCAATGCATCGAGGCTCCATTATCGCATCACGGGACCTCCGATGTCAGCAGAGAATACCACAATTCCCCCTGTGGTTCTTTGGATCAAGTGCTGCCAGTTACTGAAATTTCACTGACAGATATATTGTGAAATCTGTTTATTATTGAAAGCCATTGTCTTACCCAGATCCATACCGTAAAACCTGTAAATAATTTGACTTCTCTTTGACCTAAGAAATACTAATCAGCAAAGTAACGAACGATTAATGACATTCCAGATGTTAACATACCTCTCCATTAAAGGTTCCAACCAGCCATCATGGCACTCACAATGGCAATCAAGAAAGGTCAAAACTTCTCCTGTTGCTTTTGAAGCTCCAAGAAGTCGTGCCCGTACCAGACCTTCCCTCTTGTTGGCACGGATTAGTCGCACCTTCTTCAATCCTGAGATTTGCCTTTCTAATGGCTCCTTAAGGTGATCTAAAAGCATATTGAAATGTTCATCATGATGAATTAATTTCAATCTTTTTTGCCATGATTTCATGACATTTGCATCAAAAGAGCCTTTTTTTATCATGTCACTGAATTTTACAAATGGTTAAGTTCCAGCTAATGAGCTAAGCTAATCCTCTCAATGCTAAAGTGACTAACCCTACCTTAACCATTGACAGTATTCTGCCTACACTACGCATAAGCAGAAAGCTGCCAATCAACAGTGGGGGAGGGGGCATAATCAGAGCTCATGAATAATGAGGTGCTCATTATTGAATAGACTGTAGGAGCTGTTTCTTCTAAAATAGTTTTCTCCGTTATTGGAGCATAAACCTAGCGGTGCCTTAAGGTACCTTTACACGCGACAACTTTTCTCAGAATTTCACTGGCAACTTACTGGTTGCAGTGAAATCATGGAGACATTGTTCCATTTGTACACAGCAAAAAAATAGAACAATGTGTCCATGATTTCACTGCAACCAGTAAGTTGTCAGCGAAATTCCTAGAAAAGTTGCCGCGTGTAAAGGTACCCTAAGGTTCACTGATGGATATCTGGAGAGAAGGCTACCCAATTCATTCTTATAGTACAAACTGCTTAAAAACAAGGCATCACTCTTCCAGTACCTCATATTCCAGTTCTAGGACCAGGGATATTGTTGTTGTGCAATATTCGTATCATTTGCTATTGATGTTGACAATAATAACACTTCTTAATGTGGTTATTGTTTAATACTTGTCATTGGATTTTGATATTGTTCATGATAAATGGCATTCCTTACAACGTGACATACACTTGTCACTCACAGATTACATACAAAATGCATGCACATCATTCATATTTCACTGACACTAAGTACTATTAGAGTTTAATTCCAGTAGTTGGCATTGCTACTTTAATAACCACCAGGGTATGGTTAGACTCCCCACATATGCCATGTCAAGCCACCCTCATTTACCAATTGAGCTACACCTCCAACTTGTAATAGCTACAAAAATGTAAATCATTGAATCTAGTACTTACGATTACTGTACGCAGTCACTATGCTCTAACTGAGACTTGATCAGGGATGTATCTAATAGGGGTATGTGTGGTTTCTGCCCTGAGCGCTCATGGCGGAAGGTTCCCATTGGACCACCTGATGCAGCGATCCGGCTTCCAGAAATCAATTTTTAATCGTGTAAAGCCTTGACCGCCAGAACGTCTGGGTCAGGGTGATGTCAGAAATATGATCAAGTTATCTCTGCCAATATGGTCAGTCCCAGAAGCAGAATTGTATCAGCTAGCGGTGCTCTTTATTGCTGCATAGTAGGTAAATGGAATCTTTCAAATTTAGAGTAACAAATTGGGATTCGTCAACTAGATGTTTGAAGCAACATAAGATACTTTTTTCTATGTCTGTTCACAGATAGGTGGGAGGAAAGCAAATAGGTAATTTGCTGTGTATTTCCTCCCAACTTTCTGCACACATACATGGAATAAAGTTTCTTTTGTTGCTTCAAACATCTAGCTGGTGAGTGCCATATTTATCTACTCTTCATTAGTGATGGGTGAACCCCCTATTCCGCGGGATCGGCTGGTTCGCTCAAAAACTTTTTGCAAAGTCCAAGTTCGGGGCTGACATAACTATAAGCTTGGGGTTAGAACACAAGTTTGAGATAACAGTTATGTTATGGGCGGGGGGTGGGGGCTGTAAAACAAAGCACATAGTTAATAAACATTATGTCATGGCCGCATCTACTTCCAGGGCCACTCATTAACTTCAAGGGATATTCTCTGCACTGCTGAGAACTCAGCAGTTTTCGGCAGTGTTTGTGGTGACGTCAGAATTCACCAGAGTTCATAACTTAGCTATGAACTCAATTAAAGGGATCCTGTCACCTCCAGAACGCCTCCTAAACTACCAAAACATGTCTCTGCAGCATATTATCACTAATCTCACACTTCTTTTGTCTCCTAAAAGCATCCTGTGAAAGTGCATAAAAACGTGTTAATACTTACTCATTAGTGATTATAATTAGCAGGGGCTATATTCTTTAGCCCTTAGGGTGTGTTGTTTTGCAGGTTCCAGGATCCACCCTCTCTCTGTCTGTGTGCTCTGCTTGTGAAGGATTTACCCTCCCCCTCTCTGTCACTCACAGAATGCAAATCATTAGTCCTGCCTTCAGCTCATCACATCACAGCAGCACAGACAGAGAGAGGGTGGATCATTCGGGGTGTGATAATGAGCACCTAAGGAGGGCTTAGAGTCTCACAGGGGACGCCCTGTGAGACTTATTCAGGGACAAGAAGTCTCAGATTTGTAAGCGTATATTGTTGATTATTCCAATGTTAGAGTACTTTTTTTTATAGAAGAGGAGCACTAATACTGATATGTTAGGGTGCAGGGACAGGTATTAATAGGGTTGGGGGTGATTTGGAGGGGTCAGGTTCCCTCTAACCTCCGAATGTCACTGTCAGTTTCAGCCTGCTTGTCTGTTCAGAGCGATGAAGCAGAGCTGAACCTGCTTTGCCTATGGACTACGTCAGAGGGAAGGTTTTTTTTTGTATTGTCAGGAAAATATGAAATATCTCCATGTTCTAAGTACACCCAGCTGACAAATTTCTCCACCCCTTATTGGTTTGTAGAAGCACACTATGTCTTTCCCCTCACGTCTTCCCCAGTCAGGTATTTACAACCTGGCAGGGTCATAAAACGTACAGAGCTGAATGCTTTTCTGTTTTCCATCCACAAAAGAGGAACACGTACATGTAAAGTCTTTTGTTCTTCAGCCACAGACCTTTAACCCCTTCATGACCCAGCCTATTTTGACCCTAAAGACCTTGCCATTTGTTGCAATTCTGACCAGTGTCCCTTTATGAGGTAATATCTCTGGAACGCTTCAACGGATCCTAGCGATTCTGAGATTGTTTTTTCGTGACATATTGGGCTTCATGTTAGTATTAAATTTAGGTCGATAATTTTTGCGTTTATTTGTGAAAAAATAAAAAATATAGCAAAAATTTTGAAAATTTTGCAATTTTCAAATTTTGAATTTTTCTTCAGGTAAATCAGAGAGTTATGTGACACAAAATAGTTATGAAATAATATTTCCCACATGTCTACTTTACATCAGCACAATTTTGGAAAAAAAAAAAATTTTGTTAGGAAGTTGTAAGGGTTCAAAGTTCATGAGCAATTTTTCATTTTTCCACCAAAATTTACAAAACCATTTTTTTAGTGACCACATCCCATTTGAAGTCCCTTTGAGGGGTGTACATGACAGAAAACACCCAAAAGTGACACCATTCCAAAAACTGCATCCCTCAAGCTACTCAAAACTACATTCAAGAAGATTATTAACCCTTCAGGTGCTTCACAGGAACTAAGCAAATTGGAAACAAAAAAATGGATATTTTAATTTTTCTAACAAAAATGTTCTTTTAGCCTCAATTTTTTCATTTTCACATGGGCAACAAGATAAAATGGATCCTAAAATTTGTTGGGCAATTTCTCCTGAGTATATCGATACCTCATATGTGATCATAAACCACGGTTTGGGCGAACGGCAGGGCTCCGAAGGGAAGGAGCGCCATTTGACTTTTGGAGCTAATTTTCCATTCAAAAAGTGAAATGGGGCTCCTTCACTTCTGAGCCCTGCCGCGAACAGTGGTTTATGACCACATATGAGACATCGGTGTACTCAGGAGAAATTGCCCAACAAATTTTAGGATGAATTTTATCCTGTTACCCATGTGAAAATGAAAGAATTGAGGCTAAAAGAACATTTTTGTGAAAAAAAAGTACTTTTTCCATATTCACAGATCAATTTGTAAAGCATGTGGGGGTTCAAAATGCTCACCACCCATCTAGATAAGTTCCCTGGGGGGTCTAGTTTCCAAATGGTCACTTGTGGAGGGCTCAATTAGGCACACAGGTCCTCACCAAACGGAACATGGTGTCCGCTAACAATTTGAATGGAAAATCAGCCTAAATTGTTAGCGGACACCATGTCGCATTTGGAGAGCCCCTGTGTGCCTAAACATTGGGGCTCCCCCACAAGTGACCCCATTTTGGAAACTAGACCCCCCAGGGAACATATCTAGATGCATTGTGAGCACTTTGAACCCCCAGGTGCTTCACAAATTGATCCGTAAACATTTCCAAAATACTTTTTTTTCCACAAAATGTTTTTTTTTTTCATTTTTATGGATTACCGTATATACTCGTGTATAAGCCGACCCGTGTATAAGCCGACCCCCTACTTTTGCCCCCAAAACCTGGGAAAACCTATTGACTCGTGTATAAGCTGAGGGTGGACCCCAGCACAGGTATACAGCCCCCAGCAGTGTGGTATACAGCAGCCCCAGAGGTATACAGCAGCAGCCCCAGTGGTAGTATACAGCAGCAGCCCCAGTGGTATATACAGCAGCAGCTCCAGTAGTTAGTATACAGCAGCCCCAGAGGTATATACAGCAGCCCCAGTGGTAGTATACAGCATCCCCAGAGGTAGTATACAGCAGCCCCAAAGGTATATACAGCAGCCCCAGTGGTAGTATACAGCAGCCCCAGAGGTAGTATACAGCCCCAGTGGTAGTATACAGCAGCCCCAGAGGTAGTATACAGCCCCAGTGGTAGTATACAGCAGCCCCAGAGGTATATACAGCCCCAGTGGTACTATACAGCAGCCCCAGAGGTAGTATACAGCAGCCTCAGAGGTATATACAGCCCCAGTGGTAGTATACAGCAGCCCCAGAGGTATATACAGCCCCAGTGGTAGCATCCAGCAGCCCCACAGGTATATACAGCCCCAGTGTAGTATACGGCAGCCCCAGAGGTATATACAGCCCCAGTGGTAGTATCCAGCAGCCCCAGAGGTATATACAGCCCCAGTGGTAGTATACAGCAGCCCCACAGGTATATACAGCCCCAGGGGTAGTATACAGCAGCCCCAGAGGTATATACAGCCCCAGTGGTAGTATACAGCAGCCCCACAGGTATATACAGCCCCAGTGGTAGTATACAGCAGCCCCAGAGGTATATACAGCCCCAGTGTAGTATACAGCAGCCCCAGAGGTATATACAGCCCCAGTGGTAGTATACAGCAGCCCCACAGGTATATACAGCCCCAGTGGTAGTATCCAGCAGCCCCAGAGGTATATACAGCCCCAGTGTAGTATACGGCAGCCCTAGAGGTATATACAGCCCCAGTGGTAGTATACAGCCCCCCCCTCCTTATCATGTCCCTCCCCAGGCTGCTGCAGCTGTCAAAATAACAAACACTTTATACATCACCTTCCGGCGCAACTCCTCCGGTCCTCCGCTCGCCGGCTTCTTCTTGCTTCTGGTGCCGGCTTCAGTGACCGCGCGCAGGAAATGACGTCATCTCCTGCGCCCGGTCACATGACACCGGCACAAGAAGAAGCCGGCGAGCGGAGGAGCGGAGGACCGGAGGAGCTGCGCCGGAAGGTGATGTATAAAGTGTTTGTTATTTTGACAGCTGCCGCAGCCTGGGGGGGGACATGATAAGGAGGGGGGGCTGTTTATTACTCTGGGGGACCCATAATAAGGAGGGGGGCTGTGTAGTGCAATATGCAAGGCATCCCCCCGCCGCTGATGGACGGGGGGATGCCGTGCATATTCATTGCACTAATGAGGCGGCCCCACGTGACCGCCTGTGGTCACTACGGCCCCCTCCTGCCTCCTCCAGCCCCCGGTCACAGCCCCCCCCACAGCATACCGTATGACCCGTGTATAAGCCGAGGGGGGGACTTTTCAGCCCAATTTTTGGGCTGAAAAACTCGGCTTATACACGAGTATATACGGTAATTTGTGAAGAACCTGGGGGTTCAATATGGTCACCACCCATCTAGATAAGTTCCCTGGGGGTCTAGTTTCCAAAATGGGGTCACTTGTGGGGAGCTCCAAAGTTTAGGCACACAGGGGCTCTCCAAACACGATATGGTGTCCACTAACAATTTGAATGGAAAATCACCTCAAATTGTTAGCGGACACCATGTCGCATTTGGAGAGCCCCTGTGTGCCTAAACATTGGGGCTCCCCCACAAGTGACCCCATTTTGGAAACTAGACCCCCCAGGGAACATATCTAGATGCATTGTGAGCACTTTGATCCCCCAGGTGCTTCACAAATTGATCCGTAAAAATTACAAAATACTTTTTTTTCCACAAAATTTTTTTTTTTTCATTTTTATGGATTAATTTGTGAAGAACCTGGGGTTCAATATGGTCACCACCCATCTAGATAAGTTCCCTGGGGGGTCTAGTTTCCAAAATGGGGTCACTTGTGGGGGAGCTCCAAAGTTTAGGCACACAGGGGCTCTCCATACGCAACCTGGTGTTTGCCAACAATTGGAATTGTTAGCGGACACCAGGTCGCGTATGGAGAGTCCCTGTGTGCCTAAACATTTGAGCTCCCCCACAAGTGACCCCATTTTGGAAACTAGACCCCCCCAGGGAACATATCTAGATGCATAGTGAGCACTTTCAACCCCCAGGTGCTTCACAAATTGATCCGTACAAATTAAAAAAGAAAATTTGTGTGGAAAAAAAGTATTTTTACCTCATTACGGATCAGTTTGTGAAGCACCTGGGGATTCAAAGTGCTCACTATGCATCTAGATATGTTCCCTGGGGGGTCTAGTTTCCAAAATGGGGTCACTTGTGGGGAGCTCAAATGTTTAGGCACATAGGGGCTCTCCATACACGACCTGGTGTCCGCTAACAATTCCAATTGTTGGCAAACACCAGGTTGCGTATGGAGAGCCCCTGTGTACCTAAACATTGGAGCTCCCCCACAAGTGACCCCATTTTGGAAACTAGACCCCCAAGGAACCTATCTAGAGGCACAGTGAGCACTTTGAACCCCCATGTGCTTCACAAATTGAGCCGTATAAATGAATAAAGAAACTTTTTGTGAAAAAACATACTAGTCTAGTAGTTGCAATTCGCAGCATAGGGGACCCAAAACATTTGGGTCTCTCCATGCTGAGGATTCCAGCCCCCTAGCTGCCAAGTTGTACCTGGCTGGCAACCAAAAATGCGGCAAAGCTCCATGTCATTTTATTTGTAGAATTAAAAAAAAAAATGACATGGGGCTCTGCCATATTTTTGGTCCAGCCAGGTACAACTTGGCAGCTACGGACTGCCACCAGCCCCCAGCTGCATCATTGTACCTGGCTCGCAACCAAAAATACAGTGAAGCCTATTTTTTCTCTATTTCTAGAATTATTTCTAGAAAAAAAATGACATAGGGCTCCGCCATATTTTTGGTCCAGCCAGGTACAACTTGGCAGCTACGGAATGCCACCAGCCCCCAGCTCCCTCGTCATACCTGGCTGGAACCAAAAATACAATGAAGCCTATTTTTTCTCTATTTCTAGAATTATTTCTAGAAAAAAAATGACATAGGGCTCCGCCATATTTTTGGTCCAGCCAGGTACAACTTGGCAGCTACGGACTGCCACCCACCCCCAGCTGCCTCGTCATACCTGGCTGGAACCAAAAATACAGCGAAGCCCATTTTTTTTTTAATTTCTAGAACTAATTCTAGAAAAAAAAATTACGTGGGGCTCCGCCATATTTTTGGTCCAGCCAGGTACAACTAGGCAGCTGGGGGCTGGAATCCTCAGCATAGTGAGGCCCAAGCGTTCTGGGCCCCCCATGCTGTGAATTGCAGCCCGCAGCCGCCCCAGAAAATGGCGCTGTACCCATGCTCTTTCAGTTGCCCTGGTGCCGGTGGCTAACTGGATAATAAAGGGGTTAATGCCAGCTTTTTATTGGCAGCTGGCACTAAGCCCGAGATTCATAATATAGGGCCAATGTTAGACCCGCCATTAGGAATCTCTGGTAAATAGTCAGAAAATACACACAGAGAAAAATCTTTTTATTTGAAAAAAAAACACAAACAAAATTCGGACTCCATCTTTTTTATAAAGATCCGACGTAGTCCACAACGAAGGTCCCACGACGCTCGATTGCCTCCGACGTAGTCCACAACGAAGGTCCCACGACGCTCGATCGCCTCCGACGTAGTCCACAACGAAGGTCCCACGACGCTCGATCACCTCTGCTACATCCAGATACTGCAGCAAGGGATCAAGTGTCCTCTTGTTGTAGTTTCTGGGGTCAGAGTCATGGTGCACGGTACGGCAGATCATTGCCATACAGTGCACCATGACTGACCCCAGTGACTACAAGAGGACACTTGATCCTTTGTTGTAGTCTCTGGGGTTACAGTCATGAAGTACTGTATGGCAATTATCTGCCGTACCGTGCTTCATGACTGTGACCCCAGAGACTACAACAAGGGATCAAGTGTCCTCTTGTTGTAGTCTCTGGGGTCAGAGTCATGGTGCACGGTACGGCAGATCATTGCCAAACAGTGCACCATGACTGACCCCAGTGAATACAACAAGAGGACACTTGATCCCTTGTTGTAGTCTCTGGGGTCACAGTCATGAAGTACTGTATGGCAATTATCTGCCGTACCGTGCACCATGATTCTGACCCCAGAGACTACAACAAGAGGACACTTGATCCTTTGTTGTAGTCACTGGGGTTAGTCATGGTGCACTGTATGGCAATTATCTGCCGTACCGTGCTTCATGACTGTGACCCCAGAGACTACAACAAGGGATCAAGCGTCCTCTTGTTGTAGTCTCTGGGGTCAGA
The DNA here is from genome assembly GCA_033576535.1 of Allobates femoralis. NCBI lineage: Eukaryota > Metazoa > Chordata > Amphibia > Anura > Aromobatidae > Allobates > Allobates femoralis. The sequence continues at coordinate 305,010,429 of JARQOC010000005.1, read as the reverse complement.
GTCATGGTGCACGGTATGGCAGATCATTGTCATACAGTGCACCATGACTGACCCCAGTAACTACAAGAGGACACTTGATCCCTTGTTACACCCATGCGCCCATCCATCCACACATGCACCCATACATCCACGCATCCATGCACGCACCCATGCGCCCATCCATCCACGCACTCATGCGCTCATCCATCCATGCACGCACCCATGCGCCTATCCATCCACACACCCATCCATCTTTGCACCCACGCTCCCATGCACGCACCCATGCTCCCATGCACACGCCCATCCATCCATGCACCCATGCGCCCATCCATCCACGCACCCATGCTCTCATCCATCCACGCACGCACCCATGCGCCCATCCATCCACGCACCCATGCGCTCATCCATCCATGCACGCACCCATGCGCCTATCCATCCACACACCCATCCATCTTTGCACCCACGCTCCCATGCACGCACCCATGCTGCTATGCACACACCCATGCGCCCATCCATCCATGCACACATGCGTCCATCCATCCATGCACGCACCCATGCATCCACCCATGAACACGCACACATACACATACACACACACACATACTTACCTCTCTCTCAAGATCCTCTAGTGAGGAGGAGGAGCCTGGGAGAAGAGGAGGAGCGCCACACCGAGGAGCTGCGGCACGACGGAGGACGGTGAGAGGGGACACGGGGGGAGGGGGGGTTGGATGGAGGTGGGATCCGGGGTAGGAGGGTTGAGGGGCACTAGGCACCCGCCGGCGCGCGCTGGCCAGGGCTGGCGCCAGACCACGCCGGTGCCTGCACCGGCGCCTGCAGCAGCGCCAGCTTGCGGGAGGCTGCAGAGGTGATCGGTGCTGGTGGTGGGTGGGTTGCAGTCAGGGAAGGGACGGGGGGTTAACTTGGAGTCGGAGGGGCTGAGGAGGGGGAGGGCACCCGCGCACCCACCCCTCCAAGCCTGATTGGAGAAATCCAATCAGATTTGGAGGGGAGAATCGCTCTGATTGGTAGTTCAGTTTAAACTGCCAATCAGAGCGAATTCAGCCACGAGGGGAAATAGCCACCCCCCCAGGACAAAGTACAGGTCCTCATGTTCCCGCGGCACCAGTGACATGTCACCGGCCCCGATCACCGGTGCCGCGGGAACGCGATCCTGCCATGACGTCGTGGGACGTCACAGGTCACAGGTCCCACGACGTCATAGGTCGTGAAGGGGTTAAAGTCAAATTTAATACTACACATTAATGCCACAATTACATAAATCATATTTTAAGGTGCTGGCATCTCAAGGAATCGCCCTGCCCCTTCTTACATTGCTGGAAAAGTATCAGAAATATGGGAAACCAATTTTTGACCATCCGCAAGCCACAGACATCTCATGTTTAGACTCTAAAAAAGGGTTAAACCAAAAGGGAAAAGATAATGCTAATATCTTTGGCCTGTGAACTTCAAGGCCAAAGATATGAAATAAAGGAGTTATTGATAATTTTCAAAGATAACCCATATGTGAGGTCAGCAAAGTGGGAGTTCTTGGTTTTATGGCCAAAGCATAAAACAAGAACGTCGGCTTCCGGTTCCGGCGCCGCCATGACCAGCCGCTTCTAGGGAGGCTCCGGGACCCGCCACGGCAATCCGGCCCCATCCAGGCGCCCACTGACCTCCCGACATTAAACTAACATCGGGCCGGCGAAGGAGACGCGGGACACCCGGCTGGCACTAAGATGGACCGGTACGTGATGAGGAAAGGGGAGAGCGGCCGGTCTCTCCCACAACATGAGGCCGCAACTGATGGCGCCCACGCTGCAGGCTGTGATGAGGAGCGGGACAGGAGCCCCGATCGGGAGGAAACCGGACCACCCTGGCACGCAACAGTGGAGATGAGGTACACTGAGGGGAAACAGCCTAGAGACACAGCCCCCGGGAACGTATCGGGCGATGTGGATCAGGAAGGGGAGCAGCAGATGGAGCCAAGGGAGACTGTGAGCCAGGTCCAGCCTGGGGTAATGATGAGAAAAGCAGCACATGGGATGCAGGGAACTCAAACCATGGGATGGCTGCAAGCACAAACTATAGACTATAAAGTACTGGCCAAGGAGCTGGCCACACATATGGCCGAGGAGTTTAAGGCAGCAATAGCTGACATGGTAGCTGCCTCTACCAAAGACCTTAAGAAAAGAGTAGAAGCACACGATCAGAGGCTAAAAGAGACAGAGGCAAGAATTGGGTCGGCTGAAGATAGAATACTTGAGCTTGAAGATCAAGTGGAGGCACTACAAAAACGTTCTGAGTATGCCTTCTCAAAAACAGAAGATATGGAGAATAGATCGCGACGGAGTAATCTCAAAATAGTGGTTCTACCTGAGTCTATCCCACCAGATCAGCTTGTGGAAATCTTTGAGGTGGACCTTCCCAAAGCCCTGGGCCTGCAACATAGATGTAAAACAGAACGAACACACAGGCTTGGGCCGCCCAGAGACAATATGTCCACTACAACGGCTGCTTCTAAGAACCCGTCCGCACCTAGGAATATTAACAACAAACCAAGACACTCCATTGCAAAATTTTTAAATCACAGAGATAAAGAAGAAATACTAAGAGCTTATAAGGCCAGAAAACCTCCTCTGACATTACATGGCCAAAGAGTGTTGGTTTTTGCAGATTACTCGGTGGAGGTATCCCGCCGCAGAAGAGCCTTAAGTGAAGCGTGCTCCATATTATATAAAAGAAACATACGTTTCCAGCTGAATTTCCCCGCTACCTTGAGGTTTAGGTCCAGAGATGGGACACTATTAACTTTCACAGACCCGGAAGATGCCATGGCAGCAATTTTAGATAATACTCGTTCACCAAAAGATGGGGCATCCCCAAATGCTGTCGCGGATAAACCACACTCATTATCACTTCCAGAAGCGGAACCAGAGGAAGAACGAGAATCGGTGAGATCATACAGGCTGCGATCCAATGTGACGAACGAGGGTTCATCATCTAGAAGTGAAACTCCTAGACAGCAGCGCCAGACGGGGTCTCGATGGCAAAGGAAGAAGTAAAACTGGCGATCCTGTCAGACTGAGTGGACATATCGGAACTTGTTGATGCTGATGAGGGGGAACGGAACTTGACCTCACCATGATATAGACAACCCATAGAGCTTTAAGACTAAACGGTTCCCTTCATATACGGCACTGTCCTAGATGGACTTATGAATCAGCGGACCTCATCCTTGACCTCTTCCCTCTCGGGATCCGTCTCTTTTCCCCCCGCCTCACCGTCAGTCTTGACTTGTTTGCTTGCTGAGTGTATGGCTGGGGTTTTTTTTTTTTTTTTTTTTCTCTCTTTCTCCCTCTTCTTCACTTCCTTCCCTACAGGATTATTGGCGACGGAAAGAGAAGAAAGAAGGAAAGGAACGAAACGCCATTTACACGAACATGGACCAGTTTCCGAACTTTTACAGGTCACCTTTGAGACAGACTTTATTGATATCGACGATATCCAGGAACTGGATGTGGGAGGGGGAGGGAGAATTGGGTATTGTGGTTATTACTGACGAAAGAGTGATTGCACATGGCAGCCGGAGGGTTCATTACTGTCATAATGCATGGAGACCCACTGCTCCAATCTACTTCTTAGGTAACCTCCAGTCTCACCTAGAATGACAAATTTTCACGACGCTATTGCTGCTATAACCATAATATTGGTTTGGCGGATATATAGGGGGGAGGAGGGAAGGGGAGAGGGAAGAGGGAAAGAGATCTAACAAGAGGAAGACATGGGGGCTGGCGACGGACGGGGGGGGGAATGAAAAAAGAAAAAGAGACAGAAGTGAAACAGGAAAGAGAAAGGAAAGGGAAAGATAGGGGCGCATTGGAAAATAAAAATGCATCATTAATCATTTGCCGGTTGCTGTGGCGGGATGGGATGCTGATTTATGGGTTGTATTGGTGGGAAGAAGAGAAGTCAGCTACTACGACAGAAAAGGAGAGGAGAAGAGGTCAGATTCATGGGGGGGACATTGGGAAGGGGGAGGGCATTTAGAGACATATCTAGCAGTACGAAATCATATCAGTGTATTTCATGGATCTTAACTATTCTTTCTTGGCAAAGGTCATGGAGAAAGCTACATAGATGGCATATAGGACATCACTTGTCAGAAATATTGCTAAGTGGTGGAGGTGATGGTTAGGTGGGTCTCCTGGAACGTAAAGGGAATGCGCTCTCCAGCAAAGCGCATGATGATATTACGTCATCTCAAAAGATTACGAACGGACGTTGCCTTGCTACAGGAGACCCACCTGACATCTGAGGACTTCTTTCGACTCAAGAAGTTGTGGGTGGGGGAAGTCTACGGATCGAGTGCGATAGAGAGGAAATCAGGGGTTTTAATCTTGATCCATAGATCTTTACCCCATAAAGTCCTCTCCACACAAATAGACGAAGCTGGTAGACTGATTCATATGAACATTCAAATTCAGAATGACGTCTTCTCTATCTATAATATTTACGCACCAAATGCGAACCAAAAAACTTTCTGCCAGGGTTTGCAAGCTAAACTTCTGACAGATGTTGGACACAACAGGATAGTTTCAAGAGTTCTGGGGTCAAAGGTGTGTTACAGTCCGCGCTGCCCGATCATCCAAAGGATCACAGGGGAAACAATGTTCCAAGCAAAGTTTTCTTTATTCTTACAAACCAAACTTTGCTTGGAACATTGTTTCCCCTGTGATCCTTTGGATGATCGGGCAGCGCGGACTGTAACACACCTCTGACCCCAGAACTCTTGAAGCACCCACGGCCCTGTGGAGGTGGCAGTCCAGCAGCAGCCTGCATTACTAAAACCAACGCTCTTATTCCAGTTGTGGGAGTCACAACTGGACCAGGTTAGTGCAAACCTGTTTTTACCGATAAGTCCCTATTCTATACCAAATGATAGGGCACTATTGCGCCTCTGTTTGTCTCCCCTTATATTTTATATACAACAGGATAGTGGGAGGCGATTTTAATATGGTACTAAACGCAGAGGACGATAGGAGACACTCAACGACTTTGGGAGGGAGAGGTCAGACACCAAAGATGACACAAACAGACAACTTCCTTGACACCCTTTTCAAGGATGTAAATATGACAGATGCATGGAGGATGATGCACCCTCTTGACCAAGAATATACTCATTTTTCTCACCCCCATGGGTCTTGGTCTAGAATAGACATGTTTTTCACATCTCCCAATATACTACAAAGATTGACTGAAATCAAAATTGAGGATATGGTGATTTCTGATCATAGCCCATTGGTGTTAGAATCCAAAGACGCTTATGAAAAAGGCACGGATTATTTGTGGAGATTTCCAGACACTTACACCAGAGATGAAAATTTCGTTTCCCTCCTTAGAGAATGGTGGTCATCCTACTCAAGAGACAACGAGAATCACCGCTCTGACCCATGCTTATTTTGGGAAACAGCAAAAGCGGTGTTAAGAGGTCATGTAATGGCTTACAGCATGGGGATGAAAAAAAGAATAAAAGAACAATTTGTAACGGCTAGTCTGGAGGTGAGAAACGCTTACTCCCGATATAAGTGTACGATGGCTGACCCTGATAAGGCAACCTGGCAACAGGCTAAAGAAAAATTCGATATATGGGCGAGAAGAAGGGAAGACATACATAAAAGTAGAATAGAACTTAATCTCCATAAATTTGGCGATAAAGCTGGCCGATTATTAGCAAGATTGTCCCATGGTAAACAAATCTATTCCCCCATTCAAACTATAATAGATAAACGAGGCAACACCTGGACCACACCCAAAGACATTAGCCAGGCGTTAGGGAAATTCTATGCATCTCTATACTCAGACACCGACTCTGTCACACCTGTGCAACCTGACTTGTTACAATTGATAAGCTTACCAAAAGTGACAGAAGAGGACAAACAATATTTAAATAGTCCTATCACGGTGGAAGAGATAGAGAATGCTATTAGAAATACAAATCCGGGCAAAGCTCCTGGCCCTGACGGTTACAATGGGGCATTCTTTAAAGCCCTTAAAGACCAGGTGTCCCCAATCTTGAGAGACTTATTTAATACAATACTTCAGGGAACTCCTATCCCTGATAGAATGAACTTGGCCCACATTAAACTTATCCCCAAATCAGGAAAGATACTAACAGATCCTGCAAGCTATAGACCGATCTCCCTGATAAATCAGGACCTAAAACTGCTTTCTAAGATAATGGCAGATAGACTAGCGACAATCATGCCTAAACTACCGTATATACTCGTGTATAAGCCGAGTTTTTCAGCCCAAAATTTGGGCTGAAAAGTCCCCCCCTCGGCTTATACACGGGTCTATACGGTAGACCCTGTGTGGGGGGCTGTGGAGGCTGGAGGAGGCGGGGGGGGCTGCTGTATGAGCGGCCCCGTCACGTGGGGCCGCTCATTATATATGCACTGCTTCCCCCTGTCAATCAGCGCAGGGGGAAGCAGTGCATATGGCCCCCCCCAAAAGCTGGCACTGTCCCCCCTTGTAAGGGCCCCCCCCGGTGCTTATACATTACCATTCCGGTTTTCTGATCAGCGCGGCTCCTCCGTGCTGCGTCGCCGTCTTCATCCTCCCGCGCTCGCTGCATCCATCCGGGTTCTCCGGCGGTCGCAGCGATATGACGTCATCGCGCGACCGCCGGAGATCCTGGATGCAGCCAGCGCGGGAGGATGAAGACGGCGACGCAGCACGGAGGAGCCGCGCTGATCAGAAAACCGGAATGGTAATGTATAAGTAGCGGGAGGGGGAGGCCTTACAAGGGGGGACAGTGCCAGCTTTTGGGGGCTGCTGGGTACCCCCTGGGGGCTGCTGGGTACCCCCTGGGGGCTGCTGGGTACCCCCAGGGGGCTGTTGGTACCCCCTGGGGGCTGTTGGTACCCCCAGGGGGCTGCTGGGTACCCCCTGGGGCTGTTGGTACCCCCAGGGGGCTGCTGGTACCCCCAGGGGGCTGTTGGTACCCCCAGGGGGCTGTTGGTACCCCCAGGGGCTGTTGGTACCCCCAGGGGGCTGTTGGTACCCCCTGGGGCTGTTGGTACCCCCAGGGGGCTGCTGGGTACCCCCAGGGGGCTGCTGGTACCCCCAGGGGGCTGCTGGGTACCCCCTGGGGGCTGTTGGTCCCCCCTGGGGCTGTTGGTCCCCCCTGGGGGCTGTTGGTACCCCCAGGGGCTGTTGGTACCCCCAGGGGGCTGCTGGGTACCCCCTGGGGGCTGCTATATGTACCCCTGGGGGCCTGCTGTATACTACCACTGGGGCTGCTGGGGCTCCTGTATACTACCACTGGGGCTGCTGGGGCTCCTGTATACTACCACTGGGGCTGCTGTATACTACCACTGGGGCTCCTGTATACTACCACTGGGGCTGCTGGGGAATCTGTATACTACCACTGGGGCTGCTGGGGCTCCTGTATACTACCACTGGGGCTGCTGGGGCTCCTGTATACTACCACTGGGGCTGCTGTATAATACCACTGGGGCTGCTGGGGCTCCTGTATACTACCACTGGGGCTGCTGGGGAATCTGTATACTACCACTGGGGCTGCTGGGGCTCCTGTATACTACCACTGGGGCTGCTGGGGAATCTGTATACCACACTGCTGGGGGCTGTATAACTGTGCTGGGGTCCACCCTCGGCTTATACACGAGTCAATAGGTTTTTCCAGATTTTTGGGGCAAAAGTAGGGGGGTCGGCTTATACACGGGTCGGCTTATACACGAGTATATACGGTAATACCTTCCCACCAGGCGGGATTTATTAAAGGGAGATCGACAACTACCAATATTAGAAAAACGATGCTCCTGATTGATGTCATGGGTAAAAAGACGGGAAAAGAGAGGGGACCCAGCCGTGATCACCTTGGATGCAGAAAAAGCGTTTGATAATGTAAGGTGGTCATGGCTGGGAAGGGTCTTAAGGGGGTGTCACACGCGTCAATATCGCCTGCACGATATCGGCTGCACGTGACGTTGCAGCGATATTGACGCGTGTGACATACTGCATCAACCAGCGATAAATCGCTGGTTGATGATCGCCAGGTTTCAGAACCAGCTCAGAAACCTGGCGATTGTCGCCCGGTGGACACGCAGCATCGCTGCGTGTGACACCGGGACTAGCGATATTCCAGCTCCCAGCGCCTCTCACAAGCGCTGGGAGCTGGTATCCAAGGTACACTGCGGGTAACTAGGCAGCGCGCGCTGCCTAGATACCCGACTGTGTACCTTAGTTACCAGCCTCCTCCGCTCACCGGGTGAGCGGAGGAGGCTGGTAACTAAGGTACACGTCGGGTATCTAGGCAGCGCGCGCTGCCTAGTTACCCGCAGTGTACCTTGGAGACCAGCCTGCTCCCGCTTCCAGCAGGCTGGCAGCGGGAGCAGGACATCGTGGAAACGATATTTAAATCGTTTCCATGATGTCACTGGTCAATTGATCGCTGGTGCGTCTGTCTGTGTGACAGCTCACCAGCAATCAGCCGTCAATGTCGTCAGCGATCAGATCGCTGACGACATTGACGCGTGTGACACCCCCTTTAGACTCTGTTGGGATGGTGGGACCATTTAGGCAATACCTTCAAGCATTGTATACCAATCCAAAGGCATGTATTAGTACACCTGGTTACTTGTCGGATTCTTTTTCTTTACAGAAAGGAACAAGGCAGGGGTGCCCATTGTCACCTCTGCTCTTCAATTTGGCCATAGAGCCTCTTGCTCTGTATCTGGAACAGAGTTCCATATATGAAGGATTTAGAGTAGGAACCAAAGAAGTCAAATTACTACTTTTTGCAGATGATATTGTCTTATATGTACAAAACCCAGAAAGGGACCTCCCCCACATACTTGAAACCATTGAAACCTTGGGCAAACAATCAGGATTCTGTCTAAACAAAGAGAAGTGCGAGATGTTGTTCATTAACTCCAAGAGTAAACTCTCACAACTCTCGCATTTCTGCGACATCCCAATCACTAAAAATAGTATCAAATACCTTGGTATCCATTTGGCCAGATATCCGACCCAGACTTATAGACTGAATTTTATCCCAATTCTCTTAAAAATCGAGAAGGAGCTAGCGGGTTGGGTCAATTTGCCACTTACGCTTATGGGAGATGCCATCTACTTAAAATGGTCAGTTTTGCCAGATTACTATATCCGCTTCAAAATGTCCCCATGCTGTTAAAACATACAGACTTAACTAAATTGAATAAGACCTTCTCGAGATTTCTGTGGAGGGGAAAGAAACCCCGACTGACTTTTAGCGTGTTGATGAGGTCGAAAAAAGAGGGTGGACTTCAACTTCCAGATGTCCGTGGCTATAACTTGACATGCATCTTACGTAATGTCCTTGACTGGATCAGGAACACCAACAGACACTCAGACATAGCCCTGGAGGGAGAAGTTGCTAGTCCCTGGGAACTATCGGCTCTGTTACACTCACCACTGCCTCATTTACCTAAGACTCTCAAGAACACGGTAATATTTAGAGACACGATAGCAACCTGGAAGGGGGTAAGGAAAAAATTGAACTTGTCCTGGAAAATTTCTAGATCACTCAACCCATGGAAATGTCCAGCCTTCCCGCTAGGACGTGAAAACAGCCTGTTCTTGGCATGGAGGGAGAGAGGAGTCAGAACCTTGAGTGATCTTATGGTCATAGACGAGAAAAGGTGGATGACTGAAAGCGAGGTCATGCAGACTTATAATCTACCTCGATTTCAGGTCATGCAGTACCGCCAGATACACCACCACCTTCTCTCACAACTGAGAGATATCTCGGGAGAGGTCAGTGACAATACGTGGTCTAAGCTGCTGGCCATGAGGGTTGAGGATATATCTATCACCTCTCTTTATGCTACCTTACAAACAAATCTACGACCAGCAAAAAAGGTGACTCTTTTCACAAAGTGGAAAAAACACATAAAAGACCCTGACCTCACACAGAAGATAATAGAGGGATGGGGGATTTGCAGAAGATATATACATAACGAACGCTGGAGAGACTCCCAATTCAGGATTATCCATGGGATAATACAGGCGTTCAATATACCGTCGACACCAGGTAGACAGGAGAGGTGGGTAAATTGCCCTAAATGTAAATCATACATGTCAGATTTAGAACATGGTCTATGGTCCTGCCCTGCATCTAGAATCTATTGGAATTCGGTTGAAAAGTGGGCGAGGGGTATGTGCGAGGGACTAGAAAAATTGAACCCAATGTTATGGCTTTTCCACTACCAGGGTAACGTGTCAGGAAGGAAACCACCACATACATTGTTCCACTATATTGCTATAGCTGCAAAGAGGCTCTTGTTGCAGTTCTGGCTTAATGATAGACCTCCTGACCTAACACAGGTCAAAGCTTCGCTGCGAAAGGTCCTTGCAATTGAATCGTTAGACGCTTTGAGTAACCCTAGCAAATTAACACCAAAATTCTTTCTTACATGGAGACGATTTATAGAATTAGAGTTCACGGATGCTGAAATAGGAACCCTTATGGCGGCACATAGATCCTCAGCATGGTATGCCAACGAAGAATTAGGTGATTCACTGGGTAGACTTAAGTACATAATTCAGACATAAAATCACATTTAAATAATCCATAACACAATCAAACGAATGCACTAACTGCAGTAATGGGCTCTAGAAAGGGTGGAGGGTGGGTTTAAGGGGTATTAGCTACTATTTTCAAAAACTTTGTTATTGAGCGGATGTTGCTGTTTAATAACCATGACATGCAGTGTTTTGAATACTCAATGTTATCATTTGTTACTTAATGTTATTACACGGTCATAATTGTTAATGTACCACCTCTTATATTAAAAATAAAAAAATGATGGTTCAAAAAAAACAAGAACGTCAATCTTTGGTAAGCCATTTTGATCTGGACGAAGGACACAGCACGACCTATAGCTGTGAGGCAGAATCGTAACTCATTTCTAGGGTGTCTTCTTCCCCTAGACTTGCGTATGTCACCGTGTGGCACAGGTTTAGTAATTTCTGATTTTTCATCCCATTGTATTTCATAACTGTCTATACATATCTATAATTTGTCTCTTTTGTAAACACTGCCAATTCTTTCAAAGTAAATTAAAAAAATTTGCATTAAATTCACATTACCAAACGGGTTTCTGATCCACCTGAAAGAGATTGGTGGTAACAGCATAATTTTCATACTTATGTGGTGTTGTGGACCTGAGTATGACCAGATCGAGGTATATATACAGTATATTCCTAGCAGCAACTGGTGGTATATATACATCCTGTCACATCACGTGCCGCAATAATCGACATAAATTAGAGCAGCTGCACTCCTTTTCTTATCCTCTATCAATACCCTTATTGGCCAGAAGAATAAGAGTGCCAGAGAGCTGCAATGCCTTGACCAAGTTTGTGACATGGGATGGGGCAGGAGTAGCTGTAAAACAAAGCATATAGTTAATAAAAATTATCAATATACTTACCAGGTCTCACAGCTTGCATCTTGCAGTCCCGCTGTCTCGGCTGCATCTACTTATTGGGACATTCACTGCACTGCTGAGAACTCAGCAGTTTTCGGCAGTGTTCTTGGTGATGTCAGAATTCACCCGAGTTCATGGCTCAGCTATGAACTTGATTGACCTCTGACTGTGTCAGTCTCAGCCTGCTTGTCACTCTGAACAGACGCTTGTCTGTTCAGAGTGATGAAGCAGAGCTGAACCTGCTTTGCCTATGGACTACATCGGACTGCGTCTTAGGCTACTTTCACACTACGATTTTTAGGGATCCGATGCTGTCCGATAAAATCAGACAGAATCGGCTCCCTTCTGATGCCTGGAATCGGATGCCAAATAGGCATCCAATTCCGGCATAAAATCGTTGCCTCCGTGCTATAAAAAAAAAAAAAAAAAAAAAATATGCTAACCTATCCCCGAGCCCCCGCCGTCTCCCACCGGCTCCCTTCGGCTCCAGGTGGCTCCCGGTGTCCTCACGCTGTCTGCAGTGGTGTTCTACTGCAGTACAGGACCTGCCGTGATGTCACAGTCACGTGACCGCAGTCTGTAATTTTTGTAATTTTTTTTTTACAATGAATACTCCATTGTGTAATATATGACATAAGTGAATTATCCATTTATGGTGAGGTTAATTCTTGCTACAGACCAGACGCGCTGTTCTCTCTCCTGCAGTGGTCCTGCCCCTTTAGCGCAGAGTCTATCACCCTTGCGCATGCGCACTTGCCTAGGTGATGAGTCCCGGCAGCTGCACACACGTGCCTGGTGATGACGGTGGGCAGGAGACAGAGCACTGCTTCCGGCGAGCGGCAGCTTGTCACTTTCAGTCACACGGGTGCTGCGGCGGGTTACTGAACGGTTTAAAAACTGGACACCATCACGGCCACATGATGACCACTTAGGCTCTGGGTCACAAAACGTACATCGGGTCTGGACCTCGGATTTCCTTCCTCATTGTGCACTGGTGCATGAGTCATGGCTTCTGATGGGTAATGAACAGCATATCTAGTCTAATGTTTCTTAGACCCTGATAAGATTTGTACTAGCCAAACAGGCGTAATCTTTGCATTGGTCAATTTATACTAAGAGCAATCAATCAGACTGTATTAATGTTCTTATTTATGAAATGTATGTGTACACCTCTAGGTTGTTAAAATGTAATGTGCTATTTTATTGGCCTTGTTTGCTCTAATGAGGCAATATGAGAGGTGTCTTTTTGTAAATCACATGTAATTAATGCCCTGTATCTGCTGCTGTGATTTAATGCACTACTGCATTTTGTACCACTACCCTTGTACTATGTGTTTTCCATGGTATAATAAAGGAAAACTGATTTTTTGCATACTATCTGTTTCTCCTGATACTATTGTGAGCTGAGTAGCTTCTTGAGGCAGGTGTACAATCTTGTAATTTTCTGTCCTTATTAGAACAAAAAATTCCACGTACATAATAATTTTTTTTTCATGTTTACTAGAAATTCATGGTGGCTGGGTCTAATTTGCCTTGACACCATGAATTTCGGGCTTAGTACCAGCTGAGAATTCAAAGCTGCAATTAACTCTTTATTCCCAGCTTGCGACCCCCTGGGATCATTGGAAGAGCCGAGTAAAGCGCCTGGAAATGGCGGTACGATGACTACGCAATTTTCAGGGGCGACTGCAGGCTGCGGTTTTCAGCGTGGGGGGCCAAGAAAGCTTGGGCTTTACCACGCTGAGAATCCCAGCACTCAGCTGCCTGGTTTTACCTGGCTGGCAATCAAAATATGGCGAGACCCCACATTTTTTTAAATTATTAATTTAAATGATTTAAAAAAATATGGGTCTTCCCCGTGTATTCATTGTCAGCCAAGGTAAAGTCAGGCAGCTGGGGTGGCAGCCCGTAGCTGCCCGCCTTATCTGCGCTGAGAATCAAAAATACCACAGAGCGCTGCGTCATTTTTTTAAATGTTTATTTTTACACTACTATATGTGTGACGGACCCAACAGCCAATCACAGACGCTGTGACAGAGAACTGGTGTCTGTGATTGGCTGTTGCTGGAGTAACTTGAAATCTGCCTATACATTCTAGATGCTAGAATGTATGGGCTGATTTCAGGTTACACCATCAGCCAATCAGAGACACCCACTCTCTGTGACAGCATCTGTGATTGGCTGTTGGGTCCTTCACAAATTGACTGACATCATAGTAATGTAAAAATAAGGCATGGGCCTTATCACGTGGAGAATTCCAGCTCCCAGGTTTTACCTTGGCTGGCAATCAAAATATGTTGGGAGCCCATCCATGAAGTGTTCTTGTGGTTTGAAGGCATATACATTTATTTTTTTCATCAAAAACATAACTAAAAACACATCACATTTTTATATTTGCACCAGTGAAATTCTTGTTTTCCATTAGTCATAGTTAAACCGAGATTTTTTGTTTATTTACATTTTATTTATTTTTTTTAAACAAAATTCTTCCCCATCTTAGGAAAAAGGACTGAACAAGAAACACAAAAAGTCAGCACAGTCGCTTGTGACAAGCACACGTTCTCTGAGAGACAATGAGTTTACACTCCCTGACAGAAGTTATGTCACTTATCCATGTTATGTAGATATAAGCTTATAACCTGACGTTAAATTCATCCATTGGTTGTATAAATTACTCTTTTGAAAGCTGAAACCCTCCAAAATTTGGTTTCGGTTAAGAAAATAAATTTGCATCAAAGCTGAAATATTGATCATTTATTGAACACAGAATGGTCAGATTTTGGCAAGACAAAAATGTTGTCGCCTGATCATATAATGCACCCAATCCTAGTTTACATCCTCACCTGTGCTCAGTAAATGATCGGTTAATTAGTGGGTGTGTATAAAAAGAAACCCAGCACCCCAGACCTTCATTTGAACTGCAACTTGAGCTCTGACAACATGCCAAAAATCCACCCTGCGACCAAAGTCTTGATTATCAAGAGGCTGAAGACCAGATGCACTGCAGAGGTGGCTGGCACCTTTAATGTGTCTCAGCCTCAAGTACAAAGAATTAAAAAAAGATTTGAGGAGACTGGGGATGTGTTTGACAAGCCCAGGTCCGGCACACCCCGCAAGAGAACTGCTCAGGAGGAACGTTTGTTGGTTAGAAAATCCAAAGCAAGCCCCTCTTCCACTGCAGCAGAGCTCCAACAGGCCTGGTCACCTCAAGTCACAATGTCAACTAGAACAGTTTGTAGGATTCTGTCTCAAAATGGTCTCCATGGTCGAATCAGTGCCCAGACGCCAGCACTAAACAAAACGCAAATAAAAAAACGTGTATCATTTGTAAAGTCCCACAGTCTGCTAAACAGATGGACACTGGAAAAATGTCAGAAGGTGGATTTCTCTGATGAATCTTCAGTAGAATTACACCACAGCCGCCGCAAATACTGCAGAAGACCTACTGGAGCCCGTATGGATCCAAAATACACCCAGAAAACAGTTAAATTTGGTGGTGGAAAGATCATGGTCTGGAGTTACTTTCAGTATGTGGTGTGTGAAACATCTGCAAGGTGGAAGGCAATATCAATAGCCTAAAATATCAAGACGTATTAGCTACCTCTTATATTCCAAATCATAAAAGGGGTCAAATTCTGCAGAAGGATGGTGCTCCATCTCATACATCCATTTCTACAACAAAGTTCCTCCAGGAAAAAAAGATCAAGATGCTCAAGGACTGGCCAGCCTAGTCACCAGACATGAACATCATTCAGCATATTTGGGGTAGTGAAGAGATGAAAGAGGAAGCTTGGAAGACAAAACCAAAGAATCTAGATGAACTCTGGGAGGCATGTAAGACTGCATTCTTTGCTATTCCTGATGACTTCATTAATAAATTGTATGACTCATTGTTGAACCGCATGGATGCAGTCCTTCAAGCTCATGGAAGTCACAGAAAATATTAAATATGACTCTAATAGCACCACAAACTTCATTCACCAATGTTATGCAACTTGTATATTAAGTTACCGTATATACTCGTGTATAAGCCGACCCGTGTATAAGCCGACCCCCCTATTTTTGCCCCAAAAATCTGGAAAAACCTATTGACTCGTGTATAAGCCGAGGGTGGACCCCAGCACAGGTATACAGCCCCCAGCAGTGTGGTATACAGGCCCCCCCAGTGGTATACAGGCCTCCCCAGTGGTAGTATACAGCAGCCCCAGTGGTAGTATATAGCATCCCCAGCAGCCCCAGTGGTAGTATATAGCAGCCCCAGTGGTAGTATATAGCATCCCCAGCAGCCCCAGTGGTAGTATATAGCAGCCCCAGCAGCTCCAGTGGTAGTATATAACAGCCACAGCAGTCCCAGTGGTAGTATATAGCAGCCCCAGTGGTAGTATATAGCAGCCCCAGCGGTAGTATATAGCAGCCCCAGCAGTCCCAGTGGTAGTATATAGCAGCCCCAGCAGCCCCAGTGGTAGTATATAGAAGCCCCAGCAGTCCCAGTGGTAGTATATAGCAGCCCCAGTGCTAGTATATAGCAGCCCCAGTGGTAGTATATAGCAGCCCCAGCAGTCCCAGTGGTAGTATATAGCAGCCCCAGTGGTAGTATATAGCAGCCCCAGCAGTCCCAGTGGTAGTATATAGCAGCCCCAGCGGTAGTATATAGCAGCCCCAGTGGTAGTATATAGCAGCCCCAGTGGTAGTATATAGCAGCCCCAGTGGTCAGTGTATATATAGCAGCCCCAGCGGTAGTATATAGCAGCCCCAGCGGTAGTATATAGCAGCCCCAGTGGTAGTATATAGCAGCCCCAGTGGTAGTATACAGCAGCCCCAGTGGTATACAGGCCCCAGCAGTATATACAGCAGCCCTGGGGGTAATACAGCAGCCCCCAGGGGTAATACAGCAGCCCCCTGGGGGTACCCAGCAGCCCCCTGGGGGTACCCAGCAGCCCCCAGGATGTACCCAGCAGCCCCCTGGGGGTATCCAGCAGCCCCCATGGGGTATCCAGCAGCCCCCAAGGGGTATCCAGCAGCCCCCAGGGGGTACCCAGCAGCCCCCTGGGGTACCCAGCTGCCCCCAAATGCTGGCACTCACCCCCCATCTGCTTATCTTACCACCCCGGTCTTCTGATCAGCGCCGCTCCTCGGTGCTCTGTTCTTCATGCTCCGTCCTCTGTCCTCGCTGCATCCGGGATCTCCGGCCGTCGCACGATGACGTCATATGCCTGCGACGGCCGGTGGATGTAGCTGGACGGACGGAGCATCGAGGAGCGGCGCTGATCAGAAGACCGGGATGGTAATATAACCAGCGGGGGGGGGCCTTACAAGGGGGGAGAGTGCCAGCATTTGGGGGCATATATGAACTGCTTCCCCCTGCGGCTGATTGACAGGGGGAAGCAGTGCATATATAATGAGCGGCCCCACGTGACGGGGCCGCTCATACAGCAGCCTCCCCCCCCTCCTCCAGCCTCCACAGCCCCCACCCGTATTGACTATTGTATAAGCCGAGGGGAGACTTTTCAGCCCAAATTTTGGGCTGAAAAACTCGGCTTATACACGAGTATATACGGCAATTATTTGTTTGAAAATCACATTACTTTCTGTGGGCGGCAAAACTTGTGTCTTCCCAAAATCTGACCATTCTGTGTTCATTAAATGATCAATATTTCAGCACTGATGCCAATTTATTTTCTTAACCTAAACCACATTTCAGAGGGTTTCAGCTTTCAAAAGAGTAATTTATTCAACCAATGGATGAATTTAACATCAGGTTATAAGCTTTTATTTACATATCATGGATAGGCGACATACCTTCTGTCAGGGAGTGTAGGTTTATTTTTTCTAAAGAAACGTGTTGGCTTGCTGCTTGCTTCTGCATGAAAAAAAGTGTGTAACTGAAATGCAAGAGGAGGGGCTTATTTGCTGTGCTATATCATGCAAGCCTATTCTGGCTGATGCAATCTACTGAAATGTGTAAATTGTAAGTGGGCATTTTTTTGGGTATACATACATGAAAAACTTACTTCACAGAGAAAATAGAAAACATTTGTCAGGAAATCAGCTCCCATCCTCCTTAGCCCTCTTTTCTTCTCTCTATACACAGCCCCGATTGGACAGATCATCAGAAAATTTGACTTTAAGTACCATCTTTATGCTGATGACACACAACTATACACTTCTTCCCCTGACCTTACCACTGCTATATTACAAAACGCCAATGACTGTCTAACATTCCAATATCATGTCCGCTCTCTAAAACTTAACCTTTCCAAAACTGAACTTCTCCTGCCCTTCACTATTCTCCCTAAATCTGACATCTCCCTTTCAGTGTGCGGCACCACGATAATCCCCAGGCAGCAGGCTCGCTTCCTGGGTGTTATGTTCGACACCGATCTCTCCTTTATCTCCTATATACAATCTCTCGTCCGCTCTTGCCACTTGCACCTGAAGAACATCTCTAGAATCTGTCTCTTTCTCACCATGGAAACAACAAAAACCCTCATGGTTGCCCTGATGCACTCCCACCTTGATTATTGTAATTGTTTATTAATTGGCCTCCCCCTCACTAGGCTTTCCCTTCTCCAGTCAATCCTTAATGCGGCAGCCAGGGTCACCTATCTGGCTAACTGTTACTCGGATGCGTCGGCTTTGTGCCAGTCATTGCACTGGCTGCCCGTACAATATAGGATCCAATTCAAATTGCTTGTTCTCACCCATAAAGTAGGATCCAATTCAAATTGCTTGTTCTCACCCACAAAGCTCTTCACAGTGCAGCACCTCCCTACCTCTCTACCCTCATCTCTGTCTATCACCCCACCCATTCTCTACGTTCTGGAAGCGACTTTAGACTAACTTCTATGTTAATCTGAACCTCCCACTCTCGACTCCAAAACTTCTCCCGAACTGCACCAATTCTCTGGAATGCTCTACCCCAAGAAATTAGGTCTACCCATAACTTACATAGTTGCAGGCCCTAACTAAAAACACATCTCTTTAGGGTGGCCTATCACGCCCCCTAGTCAAAGCCATTCAGATATAGCTTATTCCCTCCACCAGACTCAAAAGCTTTACAAACAATAGCTGGTGGCCACTCATGCAGCTCTTAACTATTCCCCACTTTCTTAAATTGGCTGCATCATGATTGCAAATAAGCCCCTCTACTTTGTGTCACCCCCACTTGATTGTAGATTGTAAGCGCTTATGAGCAGGGCTGCCATTATTGTGCTTTCATTTTTGTATTCCTTGACAACTGTTACTTATGACTATATTTGAACCTCTGAATTGTAAAGTGCTGTGGAATATGTTGGCGCTATATAAAGATTCTTATTATTGTTATGAAATCCATACAATCTCTGGTTACAAATCTCTTGCATGTCTGACTATTGAATTAAAATCTCCTTTTAAGACTACAGAAATATATTGTACAAGTGATACTTAGTGATACCTATTACTTACCTTTGTCACTGTAGTCATCAACAAGAATAATTTCCTCAAGGAGGATGTCAGGAGAAGTTTCCAGGACACTGTACACTGTTCGTAGAAGTGTTGTCCAGGCCTCGTTGTAAAAGGCAATGACAACAGATGTTCTGGGTAACCTGTAGTAGTCATATTTCACAGTTCCACACCTGTAAGAATAAAATGTAACATCAGTAAACACTGGAAAAAAGCTTTTAAGTTTACATGTGTATTTTGCTCATTTAAACAAGTAGCTATTCGAGGTATATAATAGTTAAAGGGGTCTTCTAGGCTAATTAAATTGTTGGACTTATCCAACAGATAGGTCATCAATATGAGATCGGTGGAAGTGCCAAGTGTTGGACCTGCTGTGCTCAGCTCCGTTTGGGTGTAAATAGTGAACAGAGCTTTCTACATTCATTATATTATGTAAACTGCAGAACAATTCCTATTCTGTTATAGAAGCTGTGGTGTTCTGCTCCACCCAATATTTACATGCGAAGTCAATAACGTCTGATGGGATTTTGAAAGATTCAGAAGTCTTAAATATCATTAACCAAAACAATATGTTTGGCAGTACTCTAAGGAGGAAATTAATCAAATCATGTGTACATCAAGCCTTGGCTTCTTGTACAATGTCCTGTTTCGTCCATGTAAAGAAAATGGATGACAAAGATAATACAAGATATTTCTGAAAAGTACAAAAAATGTTATGTGCTAAACGTATTAAACACCTGCAAACCAATGGACTATAAATAACATTATATCGGAATAAAGTTAGCATATAGTTTAATCGCTATCCACCATTTCCTCCAAACCCCGTACACATATCACTGTTCAGCGTACTCAGTTTAAAAAGGCTCAATGAGCTTTAGGCATTGCTCTCAGTACCTTATCTCATGTAAGAACAAAGAATCAAGTATGATAACATACAGTGTTTCTTGTCTCCGCCTTTCAAACATGTGGCGCATAGGATAGTCTGAGAACATAGCGGCAATTTTGTGCACAGGCAAATGGGACTCCAGAATGGAGGAACGGTGGCAGCTTTTAAAAGGTGACCACTAGGTATCTGTACCATACTATAGTTTTCTATGGTCAGATTTTTATGTTGGACTGAGGGCTGCATTAAATGGAAAATGGTCACCAGGATTTACCAGCAAACTATTTATATGTGCATGTAGCTGACAATACTCAAAGTCCAGCAATACGTTTAAATGGCTAGTCCACTGTTCAGTTACTGAGAAACTTAAAATTGATATGTAAAGGAGTGCAAAAAGCTACTGTAGATATGAAGCCTTTGTCACTCCAGCTCTACTGACAACCCAGAGACGTTTCCACCTGCATGACTGACAGCCTCTATGCGTGACTTCAGGCAAAGGAGCAGTCAATCAAGCAGGGCGAGGCAACGCTGGGGGTGGAACAAAGCTGGAGTGACAGAGACATTGATTTCCCAGTAATATAAGGATGGACTGTCAAGGTACAGTTATTGCTGCACTTTTCTTTCAAAAAGTTACATGTGCAACTAAAACGTTTGGGTTGTGAAATCTTACTGACAAATTCCTTCAAGATTAGTAAGTAAAATAGAATGGGAAAAAACTGAAATAGATTCATTCACACACCTATTGTATGTGCTAGAGGCGTAATACAGAACACCTTTGTATCTCAAATAACAAGGATGCTTTCAACTGAACCTTGGCACTATTTAACACAATGAACAGGAAACTCAATCCTACCTGCGTCATACTATACATTGCTCTCCAAGCCCATGCAGCTCGTACTTTATTGCAGTCATTCAACTATAGCCACTCATTAGAAAGGGTGTATTCAAATCCATTTGGAGCAGTACTTAAAATAAGTAACTACCAAAAAAACTAACTTTTTTTTTTTTAAATAAATCTACAGTATAAGTGAATATAAGATACACTAGAATACTTCTCATTAGAAGAAATTGCCTGATTCCCCTCCTATAAATTCCTTATTATTCAATGTCAAAGTTTTTAAGGCCTGTACACAACATCGTTTGAAGTCCAGTGAACACTTGCCAAAGACATATTTATAGGGACTTTAGATTGTGTACTCCAATGGAGACAGTGTTGCTGATGTATGTAGAGCACTGTGGAATGAATGGCGCTATACAAGCAAATAATATTATTATTCCCTTTAAAATATTTAATAAATTCAAAATACAGACCAGACATGTTTTCACATAACGTGCAAAATGCCATTAAGGGCCCATTTAATTACTATAAACAATAAAGGGGTTGTCCAGGCTTGGGGTACAAGTCTACAGTCACTACATGTGACTTCAGACTTGTGAATCCTCATAGCAAGCAGTCAGGATTCTCCAGTTTCAGGAGTGTGCTGTCACGAGACCGCAAGTGTGCAATTTGCGTACATGAGGTCACAAGCTGAGTAGACTTGCCCACCATCGCTCAATACAAATTGATTGAGTGAAGCCGCACAGAATGTGGCCAGAAGTATGCAAGTCACATACTCTACTTGCGATTACCTGACCACCCACGCAATGTACAAAAAAACTGATATGCGGTTGTGAGTTGCTTAAATTAGAGTTAGTCCAGATTTTCACTTTTCACCACATTCTCCTTTCTCCTCCCTCCACTATCAATGCATCTTTGACCTCTTTAAAACTGCTTCCAGTAGCTCAAGATTCAGAATCTTTCTTAGGGTATGTGCCAGGGCCGACTCCAGGTTTTTGTGGGCCCCGGGCGAAAGTCTCAGTGGGCCCCTTTAACACAGACCATTATTCATGAATATAATATAGAAGCTGCGGGCTGTGTATAATATAGAGGCTCCTGGGTGGGCTGAATATAGAATATACAGGCTGCGAGCTGTATATATTATTTGGAGACTCTGCTGGGCTGTACATATTATTTGGAGATTGTGCCAGGCTGTATATATTATTTGGAAGCTGTGGCAGCCCAGCACAGCCTCCATAATATATATACAGCCCAGCACAGCCTCAATATTATATATCCAGCACTTAACAGCCTAAAATTATATAATTAGCCTAGCACAGCCTCCATATTATACATGGTGGGCCATTTATATGGATACACCTAAATAAAATGGGAATGGTTGGCGATATCAACGTCTTGTTTGTGGCACATTAGTATATGGGAGGGGGAAAACTTTTCCAGATGGTTGGTAACCATGGCGGCCATATTGAAGTCGGCCATTTTGGATCCAACTTTATTTTTTTCAATGAGAAGAGGGTCATGTGACACATAATAATATAAATCTTTATTTATATAGCGCCAACATATTCCGCAGCGCTTTACAATACAGTGATATACAAATGGTCATAGGCAACAATGAAAAATATACAAAACAGTAAGCAATTAAAGTAGAGAATCAATGTAAAACTCCAATACACTAACCAGAGAATCGATGTAAAAAGTACAATAAAGAGGAGAAACAATGTAAAAAATACAGTACAGTGATTAGATACAATACAATAAGCATAGAATCAATGTAAAAAGCACAACACAATAATTAAAGCAAAAATAAGGGTGACCCTGCTCAAAAGAACTTACAATCTACAGTACAACGAGATAGGGATTACACAAAGTACAGGGCTTATTACAGTAATGGTCTAGGCATCTTGAGAAAGTGGGGGATAAAAATGAATGGTCACCAGGCAATCTATGAAGAGCTTTTGGGTTTGGTGGAGTTTGAAGAAGAGTTCTGACCAGAGAGATAGTGAATGGGCTATATACAGTTCAAAGGTCTTCTATTAGGTAGCATGATAGGCAGCCTTAAAAAGATGTGTTTTTAGGGAGCGTCTAAAGCTGTGCAAATTGTGCATAGTCCTGACTTCTTAGAGTAGAGCATTCCAGAGAATTGGTGCAGCTCGGGAAAAATCTTTGGACCCGGGAGTGAGAGGATCAGATTAGTGCAGATGTTAGTTGAAGGTCATTTGCAGAACGTAGAGAACAGGTGGGGTGATAGACAGAGATGAGGGAGGAGATGAAGGGAGGTGCAGCACTGTGAAGAGCTTTGTGGGTGAGAACAAGCAGTTTGAAATCGATCCTGTAGGGCAGAGGTCCCAACTCCAGTCCTCAAGGCCCACCAACGGTCCAGGTTTTCGTTATTTCCTTAGTAATTTGACAGTTGGTAATTCAATCTCCTGCACAGGTGGTGATTCCAATTGTCAAATGCAAGGAAATCCTGAAAACATGCACTGTTGGTGGGCCTTGAGGCCTGGAGTTGGGGACCTCTGCTGTAGGGTATGGGCAGCCAGTGCAATTACTGGCACAGAGCAGAAGCATCTGAGTAACGATTGGCCAGGTAGATGATCCTGGCTGCTGCATTAAGAATGGACTGGAGAGGGAATGTTTAGATAGAGGTGAGGCTGATAAATAGAGAATTGCAGTAGTCAAGACGGGACTGGATTAGGCCATCAAACGTATTGAGAATTTCACAAGAGAAACAATGGTGTTCTTGGTTTTAACGTAACTTTATTCCTTCAAGAGTTATTTACAAGTTTATGACCACTTATAAAATGTGTTCAAAGTGCTGCCCATTGTGTTGGATTGTCAATGCAACCCTCTTCTCCCACCCTTGACACACTGATAGCAACACCGCAGAAGAAATGCTAGCACAGGCATCCAGTATCCGTTGTTTCAGATGCTGCACATCTCGTATCTTCACAGCATTGACAAGTACCTTCAGATGACTGATGAGGCAAACTTTTTTGTAAATGGTGAAGTTAACAAACAAAACCACCGCTATTGGTCTGGCACTAACGCACAGTGGATAGATCCCTCCAAGACTGTTGGAACACAAAAATTGATGGTATGGTGTGGTATATGGGGTAGAAAGATAGTGGGGCCATTCTTCATCAATGGAAACCTCAATGCCACAGGTATCTGAATCATGTAGTAATTTTAGATATCCAGTGGCAATGACAGATCTATCAATTCTGATGTTCCCTGGTGAATACTAATTAATCATTGGGAGACAGTGAGCATAGTTCCCATTGAAGAAAGTGGGGTCCTCATTCCACCCATATAGTCTCTTTCTGACAGTTTAGTTGGAAACATGCACACCTGTAGCCCACTCAAAGATATTTTGAGGGCTCTGGCAGTGCTTCAGAGCTGCTGCTGGCTATGCTGCTAGGTTGATGTGCTGCTGTCCCGTTCTTCTCAAATAATGGCCCATATCCTGGTATTTGTATGCTCCTTATGAAATGGTGCTGGTAGACTTGGCAAACCTTCTGGTGGCAGCTGGTTACATGTGAATTTGCTATCATACAGAAGGTAAACTACCAGTGCAGTCTTAATGGGTCTGAGGTACTGCATGATGCTACCAGTAGTGACAATGACACAAAACAAAACGAGAGGAGAATCAGTCAAGAAGATAATTGTCTGCGACCACCACCTGCAAAACTTGTTGCTTCTCCAGAGCTCCTGTTTTCACTTTGATCTTTACTATAGCAGGTAATAATTTTTTTGCTTCCTAACGGGAGGGACTGATAACCTTGAAGGTGAATTGATTTCGGGGCCTAATGTAATATTTAAATTGATGAGCAAAATAGTAACAAATATTTTGAACTTTTGGCTTTCAGGATCCATATCTCACAATCCACTATAGCTTTGAGCATGAGACTACCTTCATTTTACAGGCAATCATCTTGGCTATGTTATAAATAAATTTGACTTGCAACTGACTTACCATATGATTAGTTATGCAGGTTTTGGTTAAATTTTGTATTATTTTGTTAGAATTTTGTAAATCCAACTTTGGCTTTCAATACTGCCTGAATCCTTCTGGTCATGTTCTCAATCAAAACGTGATACCAGGTCTGACCTAAATTTTCCCAACGCTGGTGCATAGTGGTCGACTCACTTGGGTATGAATACAGCTTTTTCTTCAACTGTACCCACAATTGTTTGATAGTGTTGAGATATAGGGACTGTGGGGAACAATCTAGCACATCTACTTCATTGTCATTAAATCATTTCTTTGCCAATGTCAAAGCATTGTGTCAAGGCACACACCGGCGTCCACCGTCCTGTGATTTAGCCACCGCCGGCTGCATTCTGCATTGCAGACACCGCTTTTGATTGCTTCTCCCTGGTGGCATCTGCAATGCAGAATGCCAGGGAGAAGCAATCGAAGTCAGTGTCTAACCAGAGCTCAGAGGCGTTTGACGTCAGCTGTACTGCCGGCGGGTGCAGCAGCCGAGGGATCAGAGGACAGTGCAGGTGAGAACGTGTGTAGTGTGCGTGTGTGTTGATGATGGCTGTGTGTATGATGATGATGATGGTGGTGGCTATGTGGTGTGTGTATGATGATGATAGTAGTTGTGTGATGTGTGTGTATGATGATGGCTGTGTGGTGTGTATTATGATGATGATGGCTGTGTGGTGTGTTGTGTATGATCGTGGCTGCGTGTGTGTGGATGATGTTGGGGGCTGCAAGACAGGAAAATGTCACTGTCACTCTCAGCCTGCTTGTTGCTCTGGACACACGCTTGCCTGATCAGACCGAGGAAGCAGAGCTGACATTGCTATGCCGGTGGACTATGTCGGATGGAAGTTTTTTTTTCTAATAAAGATGGAGTCCCTAAATGTGTTTTTTGTTTTATTTCTAATAGAAAAAATTTGTCTCTTGTGTTTTGTTTTTTTAATTTTTACTAGAAATTCATGCTCGCCTTGTCTAATTTGGCGTTACGCCATGAATTTCACGCATAGTACCAGCTGAGAATACAAAGCCAGTGTGCCACCCCCACCAGGGCCGCTGGAAAAGAAGGGTTAAGCGCCTGGAAATGGCGCTATGATGAATTTGCCAGTTCCAGGGGGGCTGCAGTTTTCAGCGTGGGGGGCTCAGAACACTTGGGCCTTATAACACTGAAAATTCCAGCCCCCAACTGTCTGGTTTTACCTGGCTGGCATTGAAAATATGGCAGGAGCCCACACATTTTTTAAAATTTATTTAAATAATTAAAAAAAAAATAGTGGACTTTCCTGTATTTTGATTGCCAGCCAAAGTAAAGCCAGGCAACTGGGGGTGGCAACCCGTAGCTGTCCTCTATCTGTGCTGAAAATCAAAAATACAGCAGAGTGCTACGTCTTTTATTTAAATTAGTTTTACTATACTATATGTATGATGGACCCAACAGCCAATCACATATGCTGTAACAGAGAATAGGCTTCTGTGATTGGCTGTTGGAGTAACCTGGAAAATGTCAAAATAAATTAATTTAAAAAATGACATAGTGCTCCGCTGTATTTTTGATCTCAGTGGAAATAAATCAGACAGCTACAGGGGGTGCCACCCCAGCTGCCTGGCTTTATCTTGGCTGGTAATCAAAATACAGGGCAGTTCAATATTTTTTATATCTAAATATTTTAAAAACTGCATGGGCTCCCGCCATATTTTGATCGCCAGTCATGTAAAACCAGACAGCTGGGAACTAGGATTCTCAGTGGTAATGCCCAAGCGTTCTGGGCCACCCACGCTGAAGCCCACATTCATTGTACTGCCATTTCCAGGCAATTTACCCGGCTCTTCCAGCAGCCCAGATGGGAGGTGGCACGCTTGGTAAAAATGAGGTTAATACCAGTTTTGTATTCTCAGCTGGTACTAAGCCCGAATTTCATGGCATCACGCCAAATTAAACCTGGCAACCATGAATTTCTAGTAAATGTTTAAAAAAATGATTTTTTTTTTATTACAATAATAATAAATAAAAAAAAAAACACATTTAGGGCCTTCATATTTTATTAGAGAAAAAAAAACCTCAGTCTGAGATAGCCAAAAGCAGACAATGTCAGCTCTGCTTCATCGCAACTGAACAGAAAAGCGTGTGTCCACAGCGACAAGCAGGCTGAGACTGACAGTGACAGTCAAAGGTCAATCGAGTTCATAGCTGAGCCATGAACTCGGTTGACCCCTGACATCACCGTGAATATTGGCGAGAATTGTATTGTATTCAATTTTAAAGGAATGCAGCCCTCCACCTTAACTTTTTTTTTTATGTGCGGCCCACTTCCTCTGCAGAGTTTGAGACCCCTGCCTTACAGGCACTGGGATACTTTACTTCAATGATTCCATGTATGATTGCTGAGATCAACGTTACAGAAGTCCTTAGAAAGTGTGCAGCAGGGGGAAGGAGTGTGCAGCACAGCAATTAGCATAAGGGAGCTGAGTTTCTTTGTATTACTGCCCTGGTTTCTCTAAGCCAAACCCTCCTCCCCAGAGACTACAAGTGGACACTTGATCCTTGTTGTAGTCTCTGGGTCAGAGTCATGGTGCACGGTACAGCAGATCATTGCCATACAGTGCACCATGACTGATCCCAGTGACTGCAACAAGTGGACACTTGATCCCTTGTTGTAGTCTCTGGGGTCAGAATCATGGTGCACGGTACAGCAGATCATTGCCTCATGCACATGACTGATACAGTGCTGACAGTGACACTTGATCTTTTGTACTCTGGTCAGTCAGGTGCACGACAGCAGATCATTGCATACGTACCATGACTTGACCAGAGACTACAACAAGGGTTCAAGTGTCCACTTGTTGCAGTCATTGGGGTCAGTCATGGGGCACTGTATGGCAATGATCTGCTGTAGCGTGCACCATGACTCTGACCACAGAGACTACAACAAAGGATCAAGTGTCCACTTGTAGTCTCTGGGGTCAGAGTCATGGTGCATGGTACAGCAGATCATTGCCATACAGTGCACCATGACTGACCCCAGTGACTGCAACAAGGGATGAAGTGTCCCCTTGTTGTAGTCTCTGGAGTTACACAGATGGTGCACTATATGGCAAATCATTGCCATACAGTACACCATCACTGTGACCCCAGAAACTTACAACAACTGGACACTTGATCTCTTGCTGCAGTCTCTGAATGTAGCAGAGGCGATCAAGCTTCATGGGATTATCATTGTGGACTACGTCGGAGGTTCTGGAGTAATAAGATGGAGTCTAAATATGTGTTTGTGGTTTTTTTTTTCTAATAATAGGATTTTTCTCTGTGTGGTGGATTTTTTTACTATTTACTAGAGATTCCTAATGACCGGGTCTAACATTGGCCCGACATTATGAATCTTGGACTTAGTGCCAGCTGCCAATAAAAAAAGCTGGCATTAACCCTTTATTACCCAGTTTGCCACCGGCACCAGGGTAACTGGAAGAGTCTGGGTACAATGCCCAAAATGGCACTTCAATTAAAGTGTCATTTTCTGGGGGCTGTGGGCTGCAATTTGCAGTATGGGAGGCCCAGAACACTTGGGCCTCTTCATGCTGAGGATTCCAGCCCCCAGCTGCCTAGTTGTACCTGCTGGAACCAAAAATATATGCGGAGTCCCACGTCGTTGCTTTCTCAAATTAGTTTCATAGATAAAAAAATGTTGGGCTTCACTGTATTTTTAGTTGCCAGCCAAGTACAACAAGGCAGCTGTGGGTGGCAGTCTGTAGCTGCCAAGTTGTACCTGGCTGGACTAAAAATATGGCGAAGCCCCACATCATCTTTTTTTTTTTTCAATTATTTCTACAAATAAAGGACATGGAGCTTTGTCATATTTTTGATTCCCAGCCAGGTACAGCTTGGCAGCTGGGGGCTTGAATCCTCAGTGTGGAGAGATCCAAATGTTGTGAGCCCCATACTGCGAATTGCAATTCATTAGAGGCACCAATTTCTGATGCTGTACCCCGACTCTTCCAGTTGTCCTTGTGCTCGTGGCAAACTGGTCTAGTTTCCAAAATAGGGTCAACTTGTGGGGGAGCTCCAATGTTTAGGCACACAGGGGCTCTCCATACGCGACATGGTATTCGCTAACAATTGGAGCTAATTTTCCATTCAAATTGTTAGCGGACAACATGTTGCATATGACCCTGTGTGCCTAAATATTGGAGCTACCCCACAAGTGACCCCATTTTGGAAACTAGACCCCCCATGGAACTTATCTGGATGCATAGAGAGCACTTTCAACCCTCAGGGGCTTCATAAATGAATCTGTAAAATAAAAAAAGACAATTTTTGTGAAAAAAGAAAGTACATTTTCATTTTTACGGCTCAATTTGTGAAGCACCTGGGAGATCAAAGTGCTCACTATGCATCTAGATAAGTTCCTGGGGGGTCTAGTTTCCAAAATGGGTCACTTGTGGGGGAGCTCCAATGTTTAGGTACACAGGGCCTCTTCATACACGACATGTTGTCCGCTAACAATTTGAATGGAAAATTAGCTCCAATTGTTAGCGGACACCATGTCGCTTATGGAGAGTCCCTGTGTGCCTAAACATTGGAGCTCCCCCACAAATGACCCCATTTTGGAAACTATACCCCCAAAATAACTTATCAAGATGCAAAGTGAGCACTTTGAACCCCCAGGTGCTTCACAAATGTATCTGTAAATATGAAAAAGTATTTTTATTTTCACAAACATTTTCTTTTAGCCTCAATTTTTTCATTTTCACATGGGCAACAGGATAAAATGGATGCTAAAATTTGTTGGTCAATTTCTCCTGAGTACACAGATACCTCATATGTGGTCATAACCCACTGTTTGGGCCGACGGCAGGGCTCAAAAGGGAAGGAGCGCCATTTGTTTTTTTGTATGGAAAATTACCGTATATACTCGTGTATAAGCCGACCCGTGTATAAGCCGACCCCCCTACTTTTGCCCCCAAAAACTGGGAAAACTTATTGACTCGCGTATAAGCCGAGGGTGGACTCCAGCACAGGTATACAACCCCCAGCAGTGAGGTATACAGCAGCCTCCCCAGTGGTAGTATACAGCAGCAGCCCCAGTGGTAGTATACAGCAGCCCCAGAGGTATATACAGCCCCAGAGGTATATACAGCCCCAGAGGTATATGCAGCCCCATATGCAGCCCCATATGCAGCCCCAGAGGTATATGCAGCCCTATATGCAGTCCCAGAGGTATATGCAGCCCTATATGCAGCCCCAGAGGTATATACAGCCCCAGAGGTATATGCAGCCCCATATGCAGCCCCAGAGGTATATGCAGCCCCATATGCAGCCCCAGAGGTATATGCAGCCCCAGAGGTATATGCAGCCCTATATGCAGCCCCAGAGGTATATGCAGCCCTATATGCAGCCCCAGAGGTATATACAGCCCCAGAGGTATATGCAGCCCTATATGCAGCCCCAGAGGTATATGCAGCCCCATATTGCAGCCCCAGAGGTATATGCAGCCCTATATGCAGCCCCAGAGGTATATGCAGCCCTATATGCAGCCCCAAAGGTATATACAGCCCCAGAGGTATATGCAGCCCTATATGCAGCCCCAGAGGTATATGCAGCCCCATATTGCAGCCCCAGAGGTATATGCAGCCCTATATGCAGCCCCAGAGGTATATACAGCCCCAGAGGTATATGCAGCCCTATATGCAGCCCCAGAGGTATATGCAGCCCCATATTGCAGCCCCAGAGGTATATGCAGCCCTATATGCAGCCCCAGAGGTATATGCAGCCCTATATGCAGCCCCAGAGGTATATGCAGCCCTATATGCAGCCCCAGAGGTATATACAGCCCCAGAGGTATATGCAGCCCTATATGCAGCCCCAGAGGTATATGCAGCCCCATATTGCAGCCCCAGAGGTATATGCAGCCCTATATGCAGCCCCAGAGGTATAAGCAGCCCCATATGCAGCCCCATATGCAGCCCCATATGTATATACAGCAGCCGCAGCCCCAGGGCTGTATACAGCCGCAGCCCCAGGGCTGTATACAGCCGCAGCCCCAGGGCTGTATACAGCCGCAGCCCCGGAGGTATACAGGCCCCCCATCAAGTTCCAGGGCCCCCCCCCCCTTGCGCGCCAGCCTGTAAAGGAAAATCATACTTACCGGTGTCCAGTCGCGCCGCCCGCAGCTGCCGACATGACGATCCCCGGCTCCATTCAGCGTCTTCCTGCGACTTCCTGTGGTCGCGGGCAATGACGTCATTGCCCGCGACTTCAGGAAATGCGGAAGACGCTGAATGGAGCCGGGAATCGTCATGTCGGCAGCTGCGGGCGGCGCGACTGGACACCGGTAAGTATGATTTTCCTTTACAGGCTGGCGCGCAAGGGGGGGGGGGGCCTGGAACTTGATGGGGGGCCTGTATACCTCCGGGGCTGCGGCTGTATTTTTTTTATTTTTTATATACCCGCGAATAAGCCGAGGGGGGACTTTTCAGCCCAAATTTTGGGCTGAAAAACTCGGCTTATACGCGAGTATATACGGTAGCTAAAAAATCAAATGGCGCTCCTTCCCTTCCGAGCCCTGCCATGCACCCAAACAGTGGTTTATGATCACATGAGGTATCGCTGTATTCAAGAGAAATTGCCAATCAAATTTTAGGATACATTTTATCCTGCTGCCCTTCTTGAATGTAGTTTTGAGTAGCTTGAGGGGTGCAGTCTTTGGAATTGTATCACTTTTGGGTGTTTCTGTCATGTACACCCCTCAAAGGGACTTCAAATGTGATGTGGTCACTAAAAAAATGGTTTTGTAAATTTTGCTGGAAAAATGAGACACTGCTGATGAACTTTGAACCCTTATAACTTCCTAACCCAAAAAATCTTTTTTTCCAAAATTGTGCTGATGTAAAGTAGACATGTGGGAAATTTATTAACTATTTTGTGTCACATAACTCTCTGGTTTAACAGAATAAAAATTCAAATTTTGAAAATTGCAAAATGTTCCCCAATTTTCCAATTTTTTTTCACAAATAAATGCGAAACTTATCAACGTAAATTTACCACTAATATTAATATGTCACGAAAAAACATTCTCAGAATAGCTAAGATCTGTTGAAGTGTTCCAGAGATATCTCATAAAGGGACACTGATCAGAATTGCAGAAAATGGCAAAGTCAGTAAGGTCAAAACAGGCTGGGTCATGAAGGGGTTAAATAAATTTCAATAATCATGTACAATACTTTAACCCTTGTTCATTTTTCATTATCACATATCACAAGATTTATGGACATTGATAATCTGATTTATATACTTGTGTGGATTGGATTAGTTGTTACTGATATCTGGTGAGAAATTAAAGTCAATAGCATATTTATAAATATATTTACTTACAAATTTGGTGATGTGTTCAATAATTATTTCACCCACTGTATGAATACACACATTCATACAGTATCTCTTCTATTCTAAAGGCACACATAATGACGCACCAGCGATCCCAATCCCGATAACGATGTGCAGAGATCGCTTGTGCGTCGTTTTCACATCGCTGGTAAGATATCAAACAGGTATCTCACCAGCTATGTGAAAAATGACACACCAGCAATACAGAATTATACCGAGGTCGTTGGGAATTGTCACTCCATAGCGTAGCATTGAGATCGTTGGTCATTGTCCATGTCAAACACAATGATGTAGTGCTCCCAGCACAACGACGTAGAAATGATCCAGAGCAGTGTGTAATGATCAACGATCTCACAGCAGGGGCCAGATCGTTGGTGCGTGTCACACATAACGACATCGCTAGCGGGATCGCTGTTGCATCACAAAATCTGTGATGTTACAGCGATCTCGTTAGCGATCTTGTTATGTGTGACAGGGCCTTAAGCAGAATGTTTCAAATATAGTAAAGCCTAGAGGTCTAACACCTTTGGTAAACACTACTAATCAGCAATCTTCATCATGTGCTTTAGTTGTACAATACCTTGGAACTAATTGCATAGGAATCCTTTGCAAACAGATTATCAGTGAAATCCTGTCCCACAGCCCAGAGCATAGTGGCTTACTGCAGTAAAGAAGATTGTTGAAAGTCCTTCCACTCAAGAGCAATTAAGGGATTGGTATGCGGAGATGTATAGCAAATAAGACAAGCAAAGGCAGGGTGTGTCCAGGATTTGACTTGCGTGGTACAGCAGGTGCAACAAGTAAAAACCATCAAAATGTACATAAAACCAAGGGTCAAAATGAGCGTCAACCATTTTTTTTTTGCTGCACCCAGAAGAAAATAATTTTTACTTTAAACAAATAGTTTGATATGGTTACACAGTTGAAGTTAATATGGTAGATAAAGGACAGTTCAACAGATGGATGAAAAAAAGGATAAAGGTACAACAATAATGCGTTATGCAGCCATCCTAAAAAGCAAGTTTTTAGCTTCTACAGCTTTTGACCATGCTTTCTTATGCGCCATTGATGCATTTGCATGAGCCTTATTTATATCCCCTTACATGTTTATATACCACTAGCTGGGTGCCCGATGCACATGCATCGGGATTCTAGAAGAGCGAGTCTCTGACTCGCCATGCCCGCTGCGCGGCCAATGCTTCGGGCGTATCCACATGACCACGCTGACTCGCAGCGCGAGTGGACTCAAAAGGGGCAAAAAACCCATTCGTGATTATATAATAGATTTAAAATAAATATTTGTCTATACTTTGTATGGAATGGTTACATGCCACAATGATGCAATTTGTAATGCTTGCCTTACTACCGTACCCCTGAAATAACTTCCAATTATGATGTATTAATATTAAATAATCAAATTCCTAATTGTTATGTGGCCGAAAGACTTTAGATTTTTGTCCAAAGAACCCACTTTTCAGAAGCATGAAATTTAAAGGGAGTTTGTCAATAAAAAAAAGCTGTCAGTAACAAATAGGAGACTTATAAACAATTATTTAATAAGGACTTTTTCCTCTGACCCCCAAATCGATTTTTAAAAATACTTTCCCTAATTTCTGGTTAAAAAGCCCCTCCCCCATCACAACTAGGTCCTCTTCTCACCCTACTTCCGCCTTTTTTTTATTTATAATTCTTTATTTAGAAATTTAAGTAGACAAGAAAAACACAAGAATAATACAATCAGCCGTACTCTTGTACAGTATCACAAACCCCTTACAGTGAGCTATGTCTCACATTGCTCCTGGGGATGCTTAAATAGCAAGTAATCTATTGAGGAGTAATTTCAGAACAAGTCTGGATAAACCAATAAGTAGATTTGAATGTTGATAAATTCAACACATCTAGAAATATACAAGAACTATGTAGCATGAAGGAAAAAGAAGAGAAGCAAAGGGAGTTGAGAAAAGTGGGGGTGTGAAAAAAGACAACAGTTATCCATCGTGGTAGAGGGGTAAGAAAGAGGGGAAAGAGGAGGGGAGGCTAGGGTGGAGAAAGTTAAGGTCTGGGGGGGAGGGGGGAGTGGAGGGGGAGAGGTCATACCCCCTCAGGCTACCCAGTGCTCCCCGACAGCTCAAGAGCTCAGGACAGGATGACATCCGGGGTTGTATCCCTGCCTAATAAAGTGTGGTAATGCTCTGATTGCTGGAATTCCATGCATGCCAGCCAAGTCGCTCCAAAATGGGTCTGAGAGTCTCGTATGGAAGATGTCAATTCCTCCATATACATCAGTTCGTTGACCCCTCTGATGAATTGAGGAATAGACGGTACAGTGGCCCTTCCCCAAATGTGTCTTATACAGGATCTGGCTGCAACAATGAGAAACTTGAAAAGGGAGTTCCTACATGTTTTCATGGGGATATCGCAGTGGTGTAAAAGAATCAGTGCGGGTGTCAGAGGCAGTTTAATTGAAGAGACCCGCCGCACTACGTCCTCCACCTCAGACCAAAAGGGACGAATAGCCTCACATTCCCAAAAAATTTGCGAGATAGTGCCCTCTCTTTCCCACATCTCCAGCAATTCGGGCTGTGGTCCGGGTACACCGCGCTAAGTTTAACCGATGTGCTATACCACCTTGACAGGATCTTATAATTAGCCTCCTGAAATTTGGAGCTAATGGAAGTGCTTTTGAGTAATTGGAATATTCTGGTGATCTGTTCCTCTGTAAAGGTGGTATCAAGTTCCCTCTCCCACTGCGAAACAAAAGTCGGCGGCCCTTGGTCATGTAGTGATCCCAACATGGAGTAAAGGAGAGACAAGGCATGTCTGAGTGGCCCCTGATTCAAGCACAGTGACTCAAATTTAGTCCTACAGCATTGAAAGCATAACCTAGGGGGGAGTGATTGCAGGTAATGTCGTACTTGGAGACACCTCCACCAACCTAGATTGGCTGGTTCTTCCCAAGATGAGAGCTCGCCCAGAGACAGCCACTCATCTCCCCCACCCATCGTCCCCGCCCTATCCCTTCCAGCTGCGATCCACATAGCAAACATTTTGTCAGAACTGGCAGCCAAAAAACTCGGGTGGCTTAGAATTGGTGTAAGTGGTGAGCAGGGAGGCAGAACGGAAAATCTCAGGGGGAGCAAGTTACAAACCCGTATTGTGGTCCCAATAGTTGGGTGTGTCAGAACATGAGGAGGAGCCGACGCCATCACCCAGGGTAGCCTGTCCAGCGAGGTTATGGTGAAGCTCTGTTCAGTGTGTACCCAAGCCTTATGTTTACTATTCCTGCACCAGTCAAATCATTCTGGACAAGTGAACCGCTGTATGATAGCGTTTAATGTCTGGGAGACCTATGCCCCCTTTCACCTTTGGTCTATAGAGGATGGCCCTCCCTACTCTAGCCGATCCACCATCCCAGATAAATTTCTGTTGAATGGAGAATCTGTCTAAAAAAGTCCTGGGGAATTTTTATCGGGAGGGTCTGCAGCAGGTATAGAATTCTAGGAAGTATATTCATCTTCAAGATCTGGCATCTACCAAACCAAGAGAAGGACGACTTGGAACACCTCGCACAGTCAGACTCATTTTTTGCAAAAGGGGGTGGAAAGGTTGATCCGATACAGATCATTCAGATTTGCAGATAGTTTAATCCCTAGATAGGAAAGAGATTGTTGCGACCATTTAAATTTAAAGGTAGGACGTAGTACAGTGTTGGCCAAAAGTATTGACACCCCTGCAATTCTGTCAGATAATACTCAGTTTCTTCCTGAAAATAATTGCAATCACAAATTCTTTGGTACGATTATCTTAATTTAATTTGTCTTCAATGAAAAAACACAAAAGAAAATGAAGCAAAAAGCAAAACATTGATCATTTCACACAAAACTCCAAAAATGGGCCAACAAAAGATGGACACCCACAGCCTAATACTTGGTTGCTCAACCTTTAGCCAAAATAACTGCAATCAACCGCTTCCAGTAACCATCAATGAGTTTCTTACAATGCTCTGCTGGAATTTTAGGCCATTCTTCTTTGGCAAACTGCTCCAGGTCCCTGATATTTGAAGGGTGCCTTCTCCAAACTGCCATTTTTAGATCTCTCCACAAGTGTTCTATGGGATTCAGGTCTAGACTCATTGCTGGCCACCTTAGAAGTCTCCAGTGCTTTCTCTCAAACCATTTTCTAGTGCTTTTTGAAGTGTGTTTTGGGTCATTGTTCCTGCTGGAAGACCCATGACCTTCTGAGGGAGACCCAGCTTTCACACATTACATTATGCTGCAAAATTTGTTCGTAGTCTTCAGACTTCATAATGTCATGCACACGGTCAAGCAGTCCAGTGCCAGAGGCAGCAAAGCAACCCCAAAACATCAGGGAACCTCCGCCATATTTGACTATAGGGACCATGTTCTTTTCTTTGAATGCCTCTTTTTTTCTCCTGTAAACTCTATGTTGATGCCTTTGCCCAAAAAGAGAGAACATTCTTCCAAAACGTTTTAGGCTTTCTCAGGTAAGTTTTGGCAAACTCCAGCCTGGCTTTTTTTATGTCTTGGGGTAAGAAGTGGGGTCTTCCTGGGTCTCCTACCATACAGTCCCTTTTCATTCAGACGCTGACTGATAGTACGGGTTGACACTGTTGTACCCTCGGACTGCAGGGCAGCTTGAACTTGTTTGGATGTTAGTCAAGGTTCTATATCCACCATCGGCACAATCTTGCGTTGAAATCTCTCGTCAATTTTTCTTTTCCATCCACATCTAGGGAGATTAGCCACAGTGCCATGGGCTTTAAATTTGTGATGACACTGCGCACGGTAGACACAGGAACATTCAGGTCTTTGGAGATGGACTTGTAGCCTTGAGATTGCTCATGCTTCCTCACAATTTGGTTTCTTAAGTCCTCAGACAGTTCTTTAGTCTTCTTTCTTTTCCCATGCTCAATGTGGTACACACAAGGACACAGGACAGAGGTTGAATCAACTTTAATCCATGTCAACTGGCTGCAAGTGTGATTTAGTTATTGCCAACACCTGTTAGGTGCCACAGGTTAGTTACAGGTGCTGTTAATTACACAAATTAGAGAAGCATCACATGATTTTTCTAACAGTGTCAATACTTTTGTCCACCCCCTTTTATATGTTTGGTGTGGAACTATATCCAATTTGGCTATAGGACAATTCTTTTTGTGTTTTTTTCATTGAAGAGAAATTAAATGAAGGTAATAATACCAAAGAATTTGTGATTGCAATCATTTTCAGCAAGAAACTGAGTATTATCTGACAGAATTGCAGGGGTGTCAATACTTTTGGCCAACACTGTATAAATTGACAGAATGGGGCGTTAGGATGACATTAAGTGCTTCCGATTTATGAAAGTTTATTTTAAAATTGGATAGGGAGGTGTATATCTGAAATTGCCGCATTAAATTCGGTAAAGAGATTGTTGGATTTGAAATTAAAAACAGTAGGTCATCCGCAAATGCTGCAACTTTGTGTGAGGCATGCCTAACCAGAATCCCAGCAATGTCAGGGTTTGCTCTAACATGTCTCAAAAAGGGCTCCAAGGTAAGGATGAAAATCAATGGCGATAGAGGGTAGCCCTGGCATGTGCCATTATGTATAGTAAAGGAATCCGAAAGCACCCCATTCACTCGAACCCTGGCGGTAGGGACCGTGTAAAGGCTCAGAATCCAACGTAACATGTTTTCCCCAATAAATTGTAAGGTCTCCCCCATGAAGTTCCAGTTGACACGGTCAAATGCCTTTTCGGCATCTGTGGACAGCAACATTGAGGGGATTATGCCAGAGATAGCTCTGTGTATCAGATTAATGACTTTGGTGGTATTGTCACGTGCTTCTCTCCCTCAAAACTTTTTGGGCTAGCGCGCTTGCAGGTATGGATTCTGGCATACCTTTTAGACAAATATTGTTTCGTCTGCCCCTGTTTTCCTGGTCATCCTGTAGCAGGGCTAGGGACTGCATTTGTAGCTGAGTGTCCTCCAACTGCTGGCCCATAGAGGAGATCTTGGAGGTGAGAGGTGGCGACCTTTTCCTCCAGTGTGGAGGTACGCATCTCCACTTATTGTACATCGGTAAGTAGGGCAGAGAGGGCATTTTCATGTGAGGCCTTCATGCTGGTAACCATACGGTCCAGGTCAGTTTTTGTGGGGAGTGTTCTGATCAGAGCATATATAGCTTGAAGCTCTGGGATGGCTGGAAGTGGGGCCAGAACGGCTATAGCACCACAGGCATTATCTCTTCCTCCTCCCTTCATGTTGCCCCTGTCCTCCACTTGTCTCTCCCCTTTCCCTGCTTGTACCTGGAGTGTGTGTCCGTCTGTGGGCTTCATCCCAGGGGAGCCGCTGACTGTATAAGCTGCGGGGGCTCTTCTCCTCTCCGCCGATGGCTGCGCACATGCTGGCGCTCCTCCTTTCTCCTTCTCCGGCACCATTGCTGAGGCAGAGGCTGTGCTACTGTCGGGTCTTCTGCTCTGGACCAGCGGGTCCAGAGCGGTGTCTTTCTCCGTGGTGTCTGCGGAGGATTGCAGGAGGACGAGCGGCGGGCTCTGGGCATATTTTCAGAGTCCTCAGGCCAGCCAGGCAAGAAGTGGAGCTGGTATGTCGGGGAGCCCTCTTCTCCTGCGTCCTCACACCGCTATGGCCAGGCCACGCCCTCCCTTCCGGATTTTTAATAGAGGGATTTTGAGCCCAGATGGAAAAACAAGTAATAAAATACTTGGAAATCGGGGGGCGGGTGTCCGGATCTGCATGGAAGCGGACGTCTGAGCCTAGAGCTCCTGCTCCCAAGAGCCTATACAAGCATTAAATTAGCCCCAGGAGCCTGGAAATGGGGTGAAAGAAAGCCCACAAGACCCCCAGAGAAGCGGAGCCAAAGGCAACGGGCACCCTGGACGCCTATTTCACCTCTGCCAGCGGGGCACCCGCTCCTGAGGTGACCCAGCAGAGAGGACCGGGAGCCGCCACAGCACAGCTCGCACAGATCACACAGCTCGCCCCGCACGCAGTTTCCTCTAAGGCACCAAGCGGTGAGTCAGAGCCGCAGGTGCAATGCACTCCCCACTGGACCGCAGCTGATGTAAGGTCTGTGGGACCGGAGGATGGGGGGCGGGCTCCGGACACCGGTGTGCAGCGCAAGATGGCGGCCGGCAGTGAGGCCCCTTCTTCCTCCCAGGGCTTTCCCGCGCTGGGAGCCTTGGAGCAATGAGAGGAGGGAGAGGAGCTTGTGATGATAGACAAGTCCCCTGAGGAGGGGGCGGAGCTTCAGGCAGCTGCAGGATTGCCTGTCCCTGTGACTAAAACGCTGCTATGGTCGGGGCTTGCACCAGGAGACCCCTCACCCGACCTCCACAGAGACTATACCCCAGTATTGATCCCAATAAAATTACAATATGAGCCCATAAGTGATGGGAGCCTAATAGTTAGTGATGCGGAGGGAAGAGGGGTCACATGCTCCAGTCTCCCCTTCCATCAGAGATTACAGTGGCTCTCACAAGGGAGCTCATGTCCCTGACAGAGAGGAACGTGGAGAGCCCGGTCAGGGCGGTTCAGGACAGGGGACCCCCCGATATAGGAGGCAGACAGAGGGACCCTACAGACATCACAGATGGGGACATGTGGAGCTCCACTGGGGCAGGCAACAACTGGGCTACCCAGGCCCTAGATGGACCCAGTCGCCCCCAGAGATCATCTCGGCCCCCAAAGCAAGCCCAGCAGATCCGTAAAATCTCCATAGAATCCAGAGAGCTGACTGATGGCTCTGAGCACCTATCTCTTGACACAAGAGGAGACCCAATGGGCCGGGACCCTGATCCGCCTCGTCTTACTCAGGAATATATCTACTCTCCCTCGCCGCCTTCTCCTGATTGGTGGCAGTATGTACGACAGTTACCGACTAAGCAAGACTTCAAAATGCTGGTCGCAGAGATCAAAGATATCTGTCGTTCAGAACTAGCAGCAGCAAGGAGGGAAATGACCGCTTTGACTCAGAGGGTCCATCAGCTGGAGGAGGATCACAACCAAGCCAGAGCGGTGATACGGCACCTTCAGTCCCAAACCACTGCTCAAACCACCATTATAAGAGATCTCCAGAGGCACGTAGAAGACCTGGATAATAGGGGCCGACGTCACAACATTAGGGTCAGAGGGGTCCCCGAGACGAGAGACACGGAGGATGTAGCGGGCACCCTGCAAAAAGTTTTTAACACAATACTACGCCGCCCAATGGATCATCCAATTAAAATGGACAGAGCCCATAGAGCCCTGAAGCCAAAAACTTAACAGGAAACCCCAGGGACATCATATGCCGTATCACGGACTTCCCTTTAAAGGAAGACATCATGACAAAAGCAAGATGGATCAAGCAGCTCACGCAAAAATACAGCTCTTCCAGGACCTCTCATGGATCACCTTACAGCAAAGGAAAGCCTTGAGACCACTGTTACACATTTTGCAAGATAATCAATTACCCTATAAATGGGGCTTTCCTTTCAGCCTTTCGGCTAAGAGGGGGGACCGAGTAGCCACCCTGCGGAACCCGGAGGATCTGGAGTCCTTCTGCCGTGTGTTGAACATCGAACAGCCGGATTTGCCTGATTGGTCCATGCCGCTGGGGCTGCCTCCACTACAGCAAACCTGGCGACAGTCTACACCGCGTAAGACCTCGCGGAGAGCCTCAAGGAGAGAGGACCCATCTCGACTGGTAACTATGATATCCATTGATTGACACTGGTGTTTGTTTTTAGCATCTTGTTTCTCCTAGTTGTGGGGCTTTCAACGCCTCATTCTGGGCCCCTTAGTGGGAATTTGCGGCTCTTGGGAGCGGGAATTTGGGAGATACCTAATCTTGCGGATTTGGCGTGTACCCCCACAGACGAGAGTCGTGTTACCGGTTTCTTTGAATTGTTAAGTAGTACAGAGGCGTCTCGCAGCTGCTTTCGGCGGCAGGGTCTATACTGTACCCGACTCTCACTTTGGGACTACATGATGTTGTCCTGTATTACTCACATGTTGTTTTTTTTTTTCTTACTCATTCAATGTTTGGTTATGTTGTATGTGTTTTGGTATGCAGTACAAGTTTGTCCTCACCTTATCTGACAAGTCCTCTAGACAATGCTCTTAGACCCCACAGTCCCGTTATGCGTCCATCTATATCCACTTTAAATGCTCTGGGTGTGACTCTGTCTCCTCATGGTTAAGTTGCTTACTCTCAATGTAAAGGGACTAAATTCGAACATAAAAAGAAGGCTCACTCTCCGAGAGATGAGGGAGTCTAAAGCGGATATTGTGTTTCTGCAGGAAACGCATCTTACGGATACGGGCTCCCTTAAATTTGCACATCATTGGTTTCCTACTACTTTCTCTGCTACAGCTAAGAATAAAACGGCTGGGGTGGCAATTTTGATTTCCCACCATTGTACATTCCAGGTATCTAAAGCAGACATAGATCCTCAGGGCAGATTTGCCATTGTTTATGGGAACATAGAGGGAATACCAATTATGTTGCGCAATTTATATGCCCCCAACACGAATCAGATAAAATTTGTAGCTTCAGTTTTGGCCCGATTACGCCCTGACAGAGGAATAGCCCAGATAATTGGCGGTGACTTTAATGTGGCATTTTCGGAGGCTAGAGACAGATTAGTACATCTGCCACCCCGTACGAGAAATATAAAAACAGATTATGTCTCTACTAGCTTCAGGAAACTAATACGTCGATATATGTTGTATGACAAAAAGGGGGGAGGAGGTGGGAGCGCATGTGAAGAAAGTTTTTGAAGTGGATTTAGGCCCAGGGCTGTGTGGCCACTCACCAGAGGTGGTTGTGCAACCCTGCACAACTGCGGTCTTACACCTGTGAATCCACCTCCGCTTGGAGGTATAGTGGAGGCACCGAAATTTGCTCCGGGAGCTCCAGCTCCTGCCACAGTCACGTGACCGGATTGATGTCACCACAGGTCCTTCAACGGCGACCGTGTTGTATTGCTAGGTCATGGAGCTCAGGATCTAGGATTAATGGTATCTCTTGTCCAGAGCTGCTCTTGCCAGGTGTGCACAAGTGCAAGAAGCCGAGAGTAAAAAAATCCCTGGTCTGTGGAGCGCTAGGACTCGAGATAAAATGGCACTAGGGTTATTTTTAGAAAATTATTTCTTTATTAACCTCTTACAGGCCACTATGCGTTTCTGCAGCAAAGCGCTGCCTTCATCAGGTGATGCAAGAGCTCTTGCATCACCTGATGAAGGCAGCGCTTTGCTGCAGAAATGCGTAGTGGCCTGTAAGAGGTTAATAAAGAAATAATTTTCTAAAAATAACCCTAGTGCCATTTTATCTCGAGTCCTAGCGCTCCACAGACCAGGGATTTTTTTACTCTCAGATATATGTTGTATGACTTATGGCGTATTGACAATCCAACAGATAAGAAATATACATTTTACTCTCATCCTCAAGGCTCCCATAGCCGTATTGACTATTTTTTTGGGGGATGTGGTTACCTTATGCTCCATGATATTGGCTTCCATTGGCACCATAACCTGGTCTGACCATGCCCCTCTGACAATAGACCTCAAATTGACGCCTAACCCACGTAAACAGAATCATTGGAGATTAAATGAATCCCTTTTGACAAATAGAGATACACGTAATAAATTGTGGAAATCCCTTGTAAACTATTTCACTGAAAACACCCCATCATCTCCATCACTATCTGTCCTGTGGGAGGCCCATAAGGCGGTTTTTAGAGGAGAGTGCATTGCACTGTCATCCAAGATTAAAAAAGACGCAAAATCCCGATATCTAACAATAGATGAGAACTTAAAAAAAACAGAGGCGCGATTACTGGCGCATCCCACCAAACAACTCCTCAAAGAGGTAATAGACCTGAGAAGCCAACTCAAAGCCATCTTGCATGGTAAGGTGGAGGTACTACTAAGATATTCCAGACAGAAATCCTATGAATACAGTAATAAGGCGCATACAATGCT
The DNA here is from genome assembly GCA_033576535.1 of Allobates femoralis. Taxonomy (NCBI): domain Eukaryota; kingdom Metazoa; phylum Chordata; class Amphibia; order Anura; family Aromobatidae; genus Allobates; species Allobates femoralis. The sequence goes on along the minus strand of JARQOC010000005.1, from coordinate 304,967,441 downwards.
GGCCAGGAGACTAAGAGATCAATACTAGGCGTATCTTGGACCTGATAGAGGTGGCCAACAGGGAGGCGGAGGAGGCCCTTTTGCTTAGTTTAGATGCGGAAAAGGCCTTCTAAAGGTTGGATTGGGCATTCATGTTCCGCTCTCTCCATCATTTTGTCCTGTCGGGGCCTTTTGTTGCAGCACTGAGGGGTCTCTATTCATCTCCCACTGCCTCGGTCCGCCTTCCTCACGCCCATTCCAAAGATCTGTCCATAAAAAATGGAACGCGTCAGGGGTGCCCCCTTTCTCCATTGCTCTATGTCCTTAGTATAGAGCCGTTAGCTGCGCAAATTAGGCTTAACCCTGATATTTCTGGAATCCAACTTAAAGACAGACAATTCAAAGTCGCCCTGTTCGCAGATGATGTGATACTCTCCTTGACAAAGCCCGTTATCTCTCTGCCTAACTTACATGTCGCTATTGAGTCATACGCTAAATTGTCGGGTTATAAAATTAATTCGGCAAAAACTGAAGCACTGCCCATAAACATTCAGGAGCCTAAACTTCACCTCCTTAAAAGTTTATATAGTTATTCCTGGCGTACAATGTCCCTAGGCTACTTAGGGATCAATATGACCTCTAGCTACAAAACAATATACCAAGCTAACTTTCCACCCCTAATACGGAAGGTGGAGGCCCAACTTAAAAAATGGTCAGCCTTACAGATCTCGCTTTTGGGAAGGGTGGCAGCTATTAAAATGTCCGTTATCCCCCGCTTTTTATATTTATTTGAAACACTACCGGTAAAAGTACCCATTACAACCCTAAGGAGTATCCAGTCGTCTCTAATGAAGTTTATTTGGCACTCGGGAAGACACAGAATACCGGACTCGGTCCTATGTGCATCAAAACGGGAAGGAGGGGTTGCCTGCCCGGACATTATGCTGTATCATTACGCTACGCATTTGCGCTATTTGTCCCACTGGTCGACGTTGCCAATATGCAGTAGATGGACAGAGGTGGAACAGCTATGGCTGGCCCCATACCATCCTGCCTCGTTAATATGGGGCAAACCCTCGGAGATTCACTCCAAGATGTTATTGGGCCCAATGGCTTTTACCAGGGATATTTGGAGTAAATGCAGAATTAAATATCAATTAGCAGCACACACCTCTCCCTTAACACCTTTTCTGTATAGCCCACATACTTCGGGAGCTTTGGATAATATTACAATGCGCAAATGGGCGGAGTCGGGCCTTTTTTGCTTCCGTGACATAGTAAACCCACTTACACATGAACCACGACCCTTCGCTGAGCTGCGTTCGTTATATAAGCTGCCGGAAGAGCTGGGCTTCTCGTATAGACAGATAATTCACTACCTTAAGTCGGTCATGGGATCCAAAAAGAAGACAGGCCTGACCCAATTTGAAAACCTATGCTCTCGAGGAACCTCTACTAGAGGCCTCATATCTGATATTTATGCTATCCTGAATTCCCGGGGTTGCTGGGGCTCGTTTAAACACGCCTATATGATGCGATGGGAAGCTTGGTTAGGGAGGGAGATTTCTGGCCCAATGTGGGGGGTGATATGGGACAGAACATTCAGGTCATCAGTTAATACCTTATATAAAGAGAACCAGATGAAAATATTAATGACATGGTACCACACGTCTGAACTTCTTCATAAGTTTAATTCGACTATCCCGGACAATTGTTGGAGATGTGGCCAAAGTAAAGCCTCCTTGTATTATCTTTTCTGGTTATGCCCATTAATCCAAGGTTTTTGGGAGTCCGTGACAACAGTGATGTCCCGGCTGATAGATCACCCCCTGCCCCTAGACCCGGCGGTATGTCTTTTAAATCTTTTCCCCCCAGGATTGAATAAATCCAAGAACAGGCTCTTAATGCATTTATTTACAGCAGCGAAATGCTTGATATCCCTAAACTGGAAGAGGAGGGCTCCACCCTCACTATCTGACTGGTATGCACGGATAAAGGATATCCGATTAATGGAACAAATGACTGCCACACTCCACAATACGATGGACAAATTTAACCAGACATGGCAGATGTGGGATCTTTCTGTGGACTTATTACAACTGTGACGACTGGAGGAAATGAGCTGTTGTTATCGTTTATTAGTATTAGAGATTGTGCTGCAGACTTGTGATTGTGAAGTCGTGTTATGTGATTTGTTAAAAAACTAATAAAAATCAAAGTTGAAAAAAAAAATACTTGGAAATCTGCAAACGTCCGGTCACTTGTGAGGTCATGACCATTAAGTAGACAAGAAAAGAAGACTAAGGCCCTGTGCCCACATTCAAAAAGTGATGCACAATTTTCAGCATCAAGTCTGCATTCTCTTTTTCCAGAATTACATAGCATAAATTGCATTTTTCCTGCTTAATTTCTCTGGTTCTGGTTCAGAAAATTCTGCACGCATAAAGTCCTGTCCCCAGATGACAGAGCTAAAATGTAAAGTCAGATTTCAGGAACTGACCGTGGCCGCAAGTTAAGTTCCATATGCAAGTTCTCACAGCCTTGTACACTGTCTGCGTAGGGGAACGATAAGCACACTCAGCTACCTTTAGATAGTATAGGCTAAATAGTACTGTTGGATTTTAGTTGCCAGCCACATTTGCAAGTTTCACTCCTTATGGAAAATTTGACAGCCTTCTACACTGTCCGCATAGGAGAGCAATAAGCGCGCCCAGCGTACCCCTACGTAGACAGTATAGAAGGCTGTCAAATCTTGCATTAAGAATGAAACTTACAGCTGTGGCCGGAACTTGAATTAAAAGAGGGAGATGAAGGTTTGCAGGTTATGCTAAATAAGGTTAGTGGGGTTTCTGTGTGAGGTGGGAGAGGGCTTGAAGTTAGCAGAGGGTGTTAAGAGAGATATCACCTGACAGGAGCAGCAGTAAAAGAGAAGGAGCAAATAGTTTTTGGATTTAGGATCTGGTTTATTATGACAAACTTTGGAATATGATGGGCTGAGAGTCTTCAGTAAACTGAAGATGGCATGGGAGCTGTACATAGGATAGGGCAGGAGAGAGGGGCTGATGTGAATGAGTGGTGATGGAGGGGGGATAGGGTGATAAAAGTTGGTGGTGAGAGCACATAAGAAGACAAACAATGAAATAAAAGACATGGTAAAGATTAGTAGTGAATAGAGTTATACACAGTGTTTGAGTGTACCTCTATGTCATTACCTTCCAGTCTATCCCAGTTAATTCCGGTCAATTTCCGGTCTATTTCATATTTTAACACTTTAAACAGCTATTTTGTAGCAGACACGTCGGGAGCAGACTAATATCGGCCCCACATATGCTCCCAAAAAGTGAATTCAAGTGAGGAGCAGGGGGAGAGTGAATTGAGCTTCATTAACCCATCACCAATCAGGCCATAGACACAGGGTGATTCACAGCCAGCTAACACAAGGGATCATAAAACATTAGGGGGCAGTGAAATGGAGAGGTACATTCATAATGGAACACAATATATGTTACCCCTCGGGGGTCTGCCGCCCGTGCCCCCGGCCTGCTGCCCTTACTCCCTCTGCTGGAGCAACACTGCTCCTCTCACTTCCGGTACCACTGCTTCAGCACATGAAATTGTCTCCACTTCAGTTTCTGCTGGGAGGACTGCAGGGAGCTTGCTCCTCCCCTCAACCAATCACCAGGTCTCTGTGTCCTGCCAATCAGGACTGCCCTGTGCTGATTTAAACCTCCTGTTTTCAATCAGTCGGGGCCAGGGCAACTTCGACCTTCACCTTCCCCTGGGTGAAGTTGCCACTTCTGGTCTGTCAGGTCGCTCTCCGTTTGGTCTGTTACCTGATCGCTCTGTGTTACCTCCCCCAGATCTCGTTCCTGCCGGTTCCTGGCTGATCACCGTGTTCCTGGATGGTCTCCTGATTCCCTCCAAGCTGATCCCTGGTTCTCGCCCGGCTCCGGATCCCCCGTGGTCCTGGATTCTCCGTGTTCCTGGATCTCCCTGTGTTCCTGGATCTCCCTGTGTTCCTGGATCTCTCCGTGTTCCTGGATCTCTCTTCTGTTCCTGGTTCCCCGTGTTCCTGGTGCTCTGTATTCACGGTTCACGTTTCGTATTGTATTCCCGGGTGCTGTTTCATTACCACGTCGCCTGGGGTCGGTTGAACACTCGTGTCCGTAGCATTGGCCCCTTCGAGGCTGATCCCGGCGGTATCCCTGTATAGGGGTCAAGCGCTCCGCGGTCTCCCTCGCTGGGCTCCCGGTGTTGCGACCTTGTGGCCCTCTCCAGGGGCGTGTGGTTCTGTGTTATAGTTCTGTTTAATAAAACCGTTGACTCTACGGTACGTGTCTGCCTCTCTATCACCCGGTATCAGCATCCGCTTTACGCGGTCCAGTGGGTCCACGTGTGTAGTCCGTCAGTAGGACGTGACAATATATGTCAGTAAGGAAAGTGCACCACATGGACAGCAGAGATGAGTTGAGGACTGTGCAGTTACACATACTATGAAAGTCCTTTGTTGACTATAGCAACCAATCAGAAGCTGAGCTGTGATTGGTTGCTATAGGCCACCTGATAAATATCCAGGCCAACTGACAACACAGCCAAGGCAGTATCTATTGGTTCTCACATACAAACAGCATAAGCCTTTTTTTGACAGATGACTAAGGTGCGGGGTAAAATTTCACCTCAAAGCGTAGTCTGATGTTCTCTGAGTCATATAGGGTGGCAGTGGACATTTTCGTGATTGTAGATTCGACGATACAAATTCTTTTAGTGGACATACATGCACACATACGTACACTCAGCTTTATATATTAGATGTGTGTTGGGTATATACACTTTTTGTGCTGGTATTTGGTAATTTTATACTTACTGCACCATTTTGCACTTTTGTTTAGTTTTATATCATTCTTTCTAAAGCTTTTTTTTTACATACTTTTGTATTGTGAAGCGCTGCTTGTATTGTGAAGCGCTGCGGAATATGCTGGCGATATATAAATAACAATTATTATTATAAAAAATGATTAAAATTATTATTATATACTGTATATAGGAATGTGTTTGGTAAATTGTCTTCCAAAGCAGGAAGTATTGTTCATTATGATGAGCTATTGAAAAGGGCCCATATACGGTACATATTATTTTTGCACATGGCTCTGATTTTTTTGTGTCTACCTCTGTGACCAATAATTGGGGAATGAGTGTATTTAGGAAAGATTAAAATTTCGGCCACTTAATCAGAACGGCAAAGAATTAGAATAAACTGGCTGACAAATAATTGTTCTCAGCGGCACATCATCCTATTTAAACAGGACATGTGCTGCGGGGAACAATGAAATCCTGTGCGCACAGATAGTATTAGAGATCGTTATAAGTGCAAGAAATTGTGATCTGCCAGTCTAAACAGACAGCGGTCATTTAACAACTGCAGTTAAGGCCCCTTTCACATCAGCGGTTTTGCGCTGATCGCGGCAGTTGCGGTGAAAAACCCGCAACTGCCGCAATTACCGTATAACGGCTGCACTTGCGGTTTACTTGCGGAAAGCCCCATAGAATGTCTATGCGGGCTTGCAGCAGGTGCGGCAAGTGCGGTATCGGCACTTACAGCAAGTGCGGCCGAAAAAAAAACGCGGTCAGCCACGGTTTTTTTTGCTGACGGACCTGCCGCAAGTGCCGAAACCGCACTTGCCGCACCTGCAGCACACTTACTGCAAGCCCCATAAACATTGTATGGGGCTTGCCGCAAGTGTGCAGCAAGTGCAGCCAGTATGCGGTAATCGCGGCAGTTGCGTTTTTTTCACCGCAACTGCCGCGATCAGCGAAAACCGCTGATATGAAAGCACCCTAACGCATGCAAACCCTGAAATAGGGAATGCCCTGTGATGAGATATTTATCACCCATCCTATCCTGTGAATAATTGATATGTGATTTATAGGACAATGACTTTATCTCGAGGACAATTTTAAAAAACATCATCGCGGCTGTTTAGCAAAACAAGATAGTAGATTAAAGGGAACCAACCAGTAGGTTTTAGGTCTATAAAGTGAAGCCAGTTCCTTACAAGCCCTGGGATGCTGAGTGTGATCATACCTTTACTTCAATGATTACATGTATGACTGCAGAGAAAACTTATCAAATATCGGAAAACCTGTACAGCAAGGGGATGGAGTGTGCAGCAGAACATCACTATGATGGGCTGGGTTTCTTTGTATTACTCCCCTGTTTGCTCTAAGTCAAGCTCTCCCCCCTCCCTCCCCTCTCCCTCCTTTCCTTCCCTGTCATTCTACCAGGCACTGTGTCTTATGTGCCGCAGCTCATCACTTCACCCTGACTCCTCTCCAGAGAAGACCCCATCCCCTCCTGCATCTCTGCTGCTGCACATACTCAATCTGTTTCCTGACAGAGCGGAGAAGACCCTACCCCGCCCCCAGTCTCTGTGCTTCCCGGGTCTCCTCTTCTCACAGACTGCAGTCACAATCAGGTGGACAAATCTCCGCTTTTGTCATTTGTGAACACAATAGCGGCGATCTGTCCCGCTGCTTGTGACCGCAGTCTGTGAGGAAAGGAGACAGGGGATGATGCACACATATGGGGGCGGGGTCTTCTCTGAAGGGGGCGGTGCCTTCTCCTGCAATTCGGTCAAAGGATAAGCTGTGTGAAGCCGGCAGGCACGCAGACAAGGCTGGGAGTGACAGAGATGATCTGGAGCACAAAAATAGCACAATGTCAGGTGTCCTATTTCCATGCATAATGTCAGACCTAATGTGCCTGCTATATAGTGGCAGGGAGGGGGGTGATAGGGGAGGAAGAGAGGGAGGTAGAGAGGGAGGAAGAGAGGGAGGAAGAGAGGGAGCGGGAAGGGTTTGGCTTAGAGCAGACAGGGGAGTAATACAAAGAAACCCAGCCCCTCTGCACACTCCATTCCTCTGCTGCACAGATTTCTCAATGTTTGGTAACTCTTTTCTCTGTAATTATACATGTAATCATTCCAGTAAAGGTATAATTGCACTCAGTATCCCAGAGCCTGTAAGACACTGGCTTCACTTTATAGCCTTAAAATCTGCTGGTATGCTCCCTTTAAACTTTCAACTTTACCATGGGACCCCAACATTTTCCTTATTGCTTATAGGTAAAAAAGTCAAATCTCACCATGAAACTTTTATATTACTTATAGCTCTTTGCATAAGTTATAAAAAAAAATAGGCATATTGTACTGTGCACAAATAAAAACTGTTAATAATGTTAAAACAGGATCTTAGATGACATTGCCTATACCGAGAACAGCCTTACAGTTCCGTGTTAGGAAATGTTTACTTTACACGAAGTCACTCAAGTAAATGGAAGTACTACAATGGTCATTGTCAACAGAAAAATATATTTTAAAAGCAAGTCTTCGATAATGCAGGAAACTATTAGATGCCAAGCTGATCTTATGTGATAGCCCAGAAAGAACTACTCAAATGATCAGAGTAACTAAAGAAAAATACACATGCAAAAAAATTAAAATTATATATATATATATTATATATATATTATACACACAGTATATTTTACTTCTATGGAGAAACATACAAGTTTTTTTCCTTTTTATTTACACATGAACAAAAGAACACTGTTCCCACGTCTCTCTTTGTATTTATCTTCTTATTCATTTGTCCCGAGAGAACTGTCCTATTTACAGTACATTTAGCTCAAATTTTAGTTCAAAGAATTGGCCCTAATGGAACAGATCTACTTTGTCTGTGGACTAGAAGTGCTCTCTCATTTATGTAAACTTACCGTATATACTCGTGTATAAGCCGAGTTTTTCAGCCCAAAATTTGGGCTGAAAAGTCTCCCCCTCGGCTTATACACGGGTCAATACGGTAAATGCAATGGTGGGGGCTGTGGAGGCTGAAGGAGGCGGGGGGAGGTTGCTGTATGAGCGGCCCCGTCACGTGGGGCCGCTCATTATATATGCACTGCTTCCCCCTGTCAATCAGCGGCAGGGGGAAGCAGTTCATATATGCCCCCCAAAAGCTGGCACTGTCCCCCCTTGTAAGGGCCCCCCCCCGCTGCTTATATATTACCATCCCGGTGTTCTGATCGGCGCCGCTCCTCGGTGCTGCTTCTTCATCCTCCCGTCCTCGCTGCATCCGGGATCTCCGGCCGTCGCAGCGATATGACGTCATCGCGCGACGGCCGGAGAACCGGATTCAGCGAGGACGGGAGGATGAAGAAGCAGCACCGAGGAGCGGCGCCGATCAGAACACCGGGATGGTAAGAGAAGCAGCGGGGGGGGGGGGGCCTTACAAGGGGGGCCAGTGCCAGCATTTTGGGACTGCTGGGTACCCCCTGGGGGCTGCTGGGTACCCCCAGGGGGCTGTTGGTACCCCCAGGGGGCTGTTGGGTACCCCCTGGGGGCTGTTGGTACCCCCAGGGGGCTGCTGGGTACCTCCAGGGGGCTGCTGGGTACCTCCAGGGGGCTGTTGGTACCCCCAGGGGTCTGCTGGGTACCCCCTGGGGGCTGTTGGTACCCCCTGGGGGCTGCTGGGTACCCCCTGGGGGCTGTTGGTACCCCCTGGGGGCTGCTGGGTACCCCCAGGGGGCTGTTGGTACCCCCTGGGGGCTGTTGGTACCCCCAGGGGGCTGCTGGGTACCCCCTGAGGGCTGCTGGGTACCCCCAGGGGGCCGCTGGGTACCCCCTGGGGGCCACTGTATAACCCCTGGGGGCCGCTGTATAACCCCTGGGGGGTGCTGTATAACCCCTGGGGGCTGCTGTATAACCCCTGGGGGGCTGCTGTATAACCCCTGGGGGCTGCTGTATATACTGCTGAGGCCTGTATACCACTGGGGCTGCTGTATATACCACTGGGGCTGCTGTATATACCACTGGGGCTGCTGTATATACCACTGGGGCTGCTGTATATACTGGTGGGGTCTGTATATACCACTGGGGAGGCTGCTGTATACCACTGGGGTTGCTGTATATACTACTGGAGCCTGTATATGCCACTGGGGAGGCTGCTGTATACTACCATTGGGGGGCCTGTATACCACACTGCTGGGGGCTGTACACCTGTGCTGGGGTCCACCCTCGGCTTATACACGAGTCAATAGGTTTTCCCAGGTTTTGGGGGCAAAAGTAGGGGGGTCGGCTTATACACGGGTCGGCTTATACACGAGTATATACGGTAAGTAGACTGTCAGCTTTCAAGTGTTACCACTTGCTGACAACACATTCTGCCCCCTTCCATCAAGAATCATCCTGCTGGGGGAAGCGTGCCCAGCCGAGCATGGTGGCGGACATGCAGGACTAAGTTCCGGTATTTGCAGGCTCAAAGCGGCTTCTAAGCAGGTCTCACCTGGCTAATTTTTGCTTTACAACCTACCGAAGCACCGGTGGACAGGATGAGGAGAGGAAGCTATCGCAAACGAGCGTCGCCAGCAAAGCTGACAGCCTTCTCCCTGGGCCGAGCAGCAGCAGTGAGAGGGCAAATAGCGCTGGAGTCCCCAGCTTCAGCTACCCGCCCCTCCCACAAGAGCTCCAGGTCAGCATCAGCCTCAACCTCTGGTGTGGCAGTAGGAGAGAGAACAGACATCCCCCTCACTAAGTTTCCCTGAGGGTTGCTCTGCAGGAAGTCCTCAGGGATGTTTTCAGGGATATGAAGGGACTTAGACGCCTTAGGGTTTCGCACTGCACACATTGAGAGCAAGTTGGCAGAATTTGCTAAGTTGCACAATGATCTTATTTGATGCCAATGCTGCATTAGAGAAAGAAATGACCCAGCTGAAATACAAAATGGGCGACAGGGAAGATAGAGATTGTAAGAAAAATGTGTGCATTTGGGGCATTCCAGAAACTGTTCGTGACCCTGAACTCTCTGATTATTTCAATGATCTATTACTTAAAGTGCTGCCAGATTTACAACAGGGTCACTATGAGGTGGACAGGATTCACAGAGTCCCTAAGCCCCGCCATCTTGAACCATCTATACCGCGAGACACGCTGGCTAGAATTCATTTCTATGCCACAAGAAACGCCTTCATGTCAGCAGTGAGGAGAATGGCCTCTCTTCCAGAGCCCTATCACAACTTGGAGATATAGCCTGATCTATCAAGATGCAAACACAGTGTGGTTTTCTCAGGGCGCAAGATGACTGCAACCCAGGGTAGTTATTATTCTGTAATCTTCTTTAATAATCAAATGGCTTCGCAACAGGTTTCGGCAATTAACACGTTCACTTGGTGATCTACCCTTATCTATTGGCCTTCACATTACCAAGGCGCAGAAAATTTGCTCCAGAGGCAAAAATTTTGCGGGATAATGGCATAAAATACCACTGGGGGCACCCAGTCAAGCTGATTTTTTTCCTACACTTGGTTTTTCCCTGAATAACTATGCAAACTGCACCAAGAATGGGACATGATGGACACTGCTAAACCCTTTCCTAAGTGAAAAGGTGGTGCTCGGAGCAATGAAAAGAAAAAGCTCGACCCTGAGTGTCATGGGTGACTGTATCTTCAATCATAAATTGAGCAGAATGCCGGATCTGTAGCCCCTGGTCCATTACCAGATCTTTTGCCAGCAATTTTTTATCTGCAACCCTCGTTTTGAGACTCTGAACTATTGTATTCTTTTTCCCCCAACCAGTCAATCCGACTGTTGTAGACTTATAGGCCTTAACGAGGTTCTTTTTCACCTCTAATGTTCTCTTTTTTTTGTGATGTGTAATTCTTTCCCTCCCCCAGTCTTCCCTCTCTCTCCCTGCCCTACCTGGCTAATGCTCCCTTGTCAAGATATATATAAGATTCCATACCAACCATGGGGATACATCTTATTTTAGTAAACATTAACAGCCTGAATTCCCCAGGTAAGCGATCCATGTTCTAGAGAGAAATCCTCAAATTGGGAGGTGATATTATCTTGTACAGGAGACGTATCTGCAGAAAGGTGATAATGCTCAACTGCACCACCCTAAATTCCCATTAACTTTCTTTGGGAATGCAATGGAGAAAAGGTCGGGCATGTGCCTCCTGGTCAGGGACTCGGTAGTTGATGTGGAGGGCAGGTATATACCGTATTTTTCAGATGACAAAATGCACTTTTCTTCCCCCAAACATTGGGGGAAAGTGGGGGGATGCGTCTTATAATTTGAAACTTAACTTTCTGTACTGTATGGGGGAGCGGCTCTGGAGCGGTGTCTGGGGGCTGAACTGGGCCGACTACGGGCTGCAGAGGCAGCGGGAGGTCACATGCTCCGACCCATAAGCCTCACGTAAAATGCACTGCACCCGCTGTTCATCACCTCAGTGCTAAAACCGCACTGAGATATGGATAGGGTAGAAGGCATATTACATTGCATGCAGTCACACCCATCCTTGATATGTCCCCCCATCACTTTGCATGGCCCCCATGCTGCTGCCCACACTAAAATAACAAACCGCTTTGAACTTACCTCTCCGGAGCTGTTCCCCGTCGCTCCCTGCTTGCTGCACTTCCTAAGTACTGGGGGAAGGCAGTCATGTGATTGGCACAGCAGAGTGACATCATCACTGCGTGCCCCAATTACATGACCAGCTTCCCTGGGGAACCAGGAAGACTCAGGAAGTGCGGCAAGCAGGGAGCAACGGAGGACAGCACTGGAGAGGTAAATTCAAAGCAGTTTGTTATTTTTGTGTGGTTAGCAGCATTGGGGACCATACAGAGTGATGGGGGCCATATCCAGGATGGCGGGGTGGCATATCCAGTACAGGGGGCATGTGTGCCAGCACAGAGGCATGTGTGCCAGCACAGAACAATATATCACGGTTATCCTCTGTAATTGACAAAGAGATAACGCGACTCACAGTTCTCACTCTCTCGGATTGCCAAAATTCAAACCATCAAAATGTCTATTCTTCCCAGAGTTGTTTACATATTTCAATGCCTTCCGGTCAAGATTCCCCCAACAATAATCTCTAAATTGCAATCTATTATTTTTAGATTAATTTGTGGGGTTGGAAACCGGGGATCTCAGCTAAAGTCCTATACCACCCCTTAGAAGTGGTATGGGAGTTCCAATCATTCAGATGTATTACAGGGCTGCCATGGCTGAAGCACTGTGAGAATGATGGTGTTCTGACTTCTCTCAAAAATGAATACAATTGGAATCCTTCCATGCCTTTAGGTCATCTACTAGACTAGCACTTGAGGCATACTATGTGGGTGCACCTTGCTCCCATTTGTGTCTTCTTACTAGCGAAGCTGTTGTATAGTTGAACATTCTGATTAAATCCCATCTTAAAATCCCTGTTTCGGATCTTTCTATTAGATCATTAGAACCTCATATTCCTTACTTAAATCTGAGCGATTGGGGAAAAAAAGGTATAGTCTCAGTACGTGATTTGTTCCATGCACGGACCTAAAATTCATTTGAGAACCTAGTCACTAAGTATTCATTATACCGCAATGACTTTTATAAATTTCTTCAAGTACGCCATCTCCTAAATTCCCATACCCCCCAAACCTTCCTTCATTCCTCCTTTATATCTTAAATTTATTATGCTCGACAAACCTCCAGCTAAAGGGATCTCCATTTTCTACAAAATTTTTAATGACTCAGAATTTTTGGAAAAAGCCCCATTCATGTGTGTGTAAATGGGAACGTAGACTTAATAAAGAGTTTTCATCACAACAATGGTTTCTGGCTGGCCTCTTCATACACCCTGAAATTAACCTCCTGCATCAACCATACTAAGCAACTTAAAAAAATCTTCACATGGCCTGATGGCCCATGCCGTCCCTGATAGTACAGACTTGTGTTGGCGAGCATTGACATCTCGAGGTTAACTATTCTACATTTGATGGTCATGCCCCAAAATATTGCCATTCTGGACTGAGGTGTCCCACCATTTGTTGACCCTTTGTGGTCTTCCTTCACTCTGGATCCCTCTTTGACTCTCCTGAACATGGATCTGGAACTATTCCCCAAAGACTTTAGAAGATTTATCTTTCACACTCTATCAGCTGCACGATATTGTATAGCAGCAAAATGGAAACTTCCTAGTCAGCCTCTACTCTTGGACCTAATTCGCCGACTTAATACACATTCTCATTATGAATACTATTTGGCGGCTGATTTTCAATCAAAAGATTCTTGGGCTAAAGACTGGGTAAACTGGTTCTCCTCGCAGTATGCTATTCCGATAGCAGGATCATAATCTCTCAACTAACTGGATGAATGGTAAATTCAGCCAGGCCAATTATAACTCACCCCCCCCATCACCATCCCTCCTCATGTTGTCTCTCTCCCTCCCCCAATTTCCTCTTGTGTTGATTTGACATTAATGTTGTTTAATTCATAACATTTGGTTTATTTGTTAATCCTATTAATGTGGGTACACAGATATTCGGATCATCCATATTTCAACATCTTGTCCCGAAATTTATTTCCCTTGCCATCTCTGGATCAACCCTTCATTTATCTGCTTTTTATTTGATGATATATGTATTATACCTTTTTGTTAATAAAAAACTATTGGATCAAAAAAAAGAATCATCCTGCTGTCTGGAAATATCCTTCGGAATTAGTATACAGTGGGTACGGAGAGTATTCCGACCCCTTAAATCTTTCACTCTGTTTCATTGCAGCCATTTGGTAAATTCAAAAAAGTTCATTTTTTTTTCTCATTAATGTACACTCTGCACCTGATCTTGACTAAAAAAAATAAAACAACAAATGTAGATATTTGTGCAAATTTATTAAAAAAGAAAACTGAAATATCACATGTATTGTATTGTGATATGTATTACAGTAGCAGCAGAGAGAATGAGATTTCACCATATCTCATCCACACACTATGGAAAGAAGCAAATATGGATATAAATTGTATATTTTAAATGTTTCATATTAGATTTCATCAATTACAAAGCATAATATGAAATGCAAGACAGATCTACAGCAGAAAATTTCTACAGTAAATGTGTGTGTAAACAAAGTACTTAGCAACTGTCCCTTTAGCACATAGGTACAACTCGGGTAAGTTTTTGTCACAATATTCGAGATGTAGTCACACTGAAATAGACTTATCCTGTAATATTGTATATACACTCTATGTCAGGGCTGCCACTAGGAATTTCAGGGCCCCTTACTGACAAAATTTTGGGGCCCCCTGAGACTCCACCAAGGCTTCACCAGGCTTCACCCCAGATCTGCCTTTTCCCAGGCGGACACACACACACACAATTCACACATTTGAGACTGCTTTGGGCTGAATACACAATAGAGAATACACAACAGAGACTGCTGCTGGCTGTATACACAATAAAGACTGCTGCTGGCTGTATACACAATAAAGACTGTTGCTGGCTGTATACACAATAAATACTGCTGCTGGCTGTATACACAATAAATACTGCTACTGGCTGTATACACAATAACGATTGCTGCTAGCTGTATACACAATGGAAACATCGCTGCTAGCTGTATACACAATCTAGACTGCTGGGAGCTGAATACACAATGGAGACTGCTGCTGGCTGTATATATAATGAAGACTGCTGTTAGCTGTATACACAATGAAGACACCGCTGCTAGCTGTATACACAATCTAGACAGCTGGGAGCTGAATACACAATGGAGACTGCTGCTGGCTGTATACAAAATGGAGACTGCTGTTAGCTGTATACACAATGAAGACACACTGCTAGCTGTATACACAATCTAGACTGCTGGGAGCTGAATACACAATGGAGACTGCTGCTGGCTGTATACAAAATAGAGACTGCTGTTAGCTGTATAAACAATAGAGACTGCTGCTGGCTGTATCCAAAATAGAAACTGCTGCTGGCTGTATATACAATAGCGATTGCTGCTGCTGCTAGCTGTATGCACAATAGTGACTGCTGCTAGTTGTATACACAATCTACACTGCCGGTAGCTGTATATACAATGGAGAGTGCTGCTGGCTGTATACACAATAGAGACTGCTGCTGGCTGGATACACAATAGAGACTGCTACTGGCTGTATATACAATAGCGCCTGTTGCTAGCTGTATACGCAATAGTAACTTGCTAGCAGTATACACAATGGAAACTGCTGATAGCTGTATACAAAATAGTGACTGTTGCTAGTATACACAATGGAGACTGCTGCTAGCTGTATACACAATCTAGACTGCTGTGGGCTGTATACACATTAAAGATTCCGGTTGTAGATCTCGTATACACAGCACTATACTGTACAAATAGGTCCACACTATATACATACAATATATAGACACTCTAATGTGAAGGAGAACTTGATAACTATCTATAAAATGGAGCTATCAATATCAACCATCATGTCAATGGACCAAGAGACATGGAATAATTGTGAAGAAGAATGTTGGGAGTCTATGAGTAATGATACAGGAAGCATGATGCTGTGGATAGATATTACAGGGGGCAATTTTTTATATCCAATGCCTATGTCATGGGATAAGAATGTTATTTATTTTATTTTCTGTGCAGTGATGTATTTCCCTGCATAGATATAACTATACATGAGTGTGAGATTATTAACATTGATTCACCATATCACAGCTTGCTGTGTCTTGAAAATTAATTCACTTTTTTCTGTTTCTTTGATCTCATTTATGTTTTGACATATTGGTAATTATGTGTACATTCATATTGATTCTATATATTACCTCTTATCACTAATATGATTTATCTGTAATCCCACTTATAACTGGGTAAAAGATGTTATGTAGTGTGAATGTATCAGAATGAATGAGGGAATAGATTTTGTGTTTTTTTGCACAGTCCTGCTTGTAGTACCACAAATATTTCCTGTACCTACAGGTAATGGGTAATGCAAAACTTCTTTATTACATACCATGGTATTTTGGTCTCCAACAAAATGGCCACCGGAGAGGTTTTCTATGCTGTACACGTCGTTCTAGCTGGAGAGGATTGGGGGATGTGAATCGCACATGCGCGAGTATGACGTCATAATGATGTCCATCATGTACTGATCCCTCCCAACGTCCGGCGGAAGTGACGTGTCGCTGTTAATGGGCGGCGGATTTACAATACAGCGTTTGTTATAAATAGCCTGAAATTGCGCTCTCAAACAATACCCCGTGAGCAAGCATTGCGAAACGTATGTAGGTGAGCGCTACGTGGCATGACACTGGCGGGCGAACAGAGGAGGCTATTCACAGGCACATTGAGATGGGTGAGTGGTTGATGGAGGATGTCAATCTACCAATGTGATAGGGCCCAAATTGATGCTGCTTATTAATTACCATTTGATTTCTGTGTTGATATATGCCTTCTTGTTAATGCCTGTAGTGTGACAACCTACACGTAGTCTAATTGGGATCTCCTAACTGTAAATTAATTGTTGTAACGAATATTTTGTCTACTTTTATATGTAATAAAGGTGTAAATTTAATGAAGCACAAACTCCCTAGTGGTTACCACTTATTTAATTGTAATCGGAGTGCTACTCTAATCAGTCCAATACATATACACACCAACACGGTAAATTATTAGTGACCATGAGATTAAGTACTCTAAGTAGGGGTGGTATCATTTTGAAAATTCTTATATTAGCATGTAATGTGGACATGTATCTACAGTATAGTGCTGTGTACAGACAGACACAGATGGTCCAAGAGACACAGACAGACACTAGACACACATACATCATATTCACTACCACAGGACCTATGATGATGTCACACAGAGAGGAGTCAGGGGTCACATGATCAGCTCAGGGAGGTATCAAGGACATGATGAAGGTGGTGGGAGGTTCGAGGATCTGCACCTGTCAATCCTGATTGGTCTGAGTGGAGCCCTGCTTAAGGAAACAGCTCCACCCCCCTGCTTGCTGCAGCTTACCAGGCCCCTTTGCTTCAGCGGGCTCCTAACAGGAATGAAGCCCGGCAGCCCTGCTCTAATGGGGGGAAACCTGTCAACTACCAGACATGTGGCTTCAAAGCTTGATTTCCCAGCCTCGGTACATTAAATTGCTGAAAAGTAGGTATCATTTCAATTGTAGCACTAGGACCTATAGAACATGTTATTTACCTGCAGATATAGGGTTACTCTGCTGATAAATATCTTGACATTGATGTCTAGCCACCTGGAAGTGCGGCTACTGGGAGAAAATGAATCTATTTCCTAGAAGACGCAGCAATTCAGTTATAAGGGCATGTGCGGAGTGGCTAAATTCATTGCTCACAACGCCACTCACTATAATGTGAGTGGCGGGTGTAAGCATGCCAGGGCATCTTGATTGACAGCTTGCCCTGCAGCACATCTGTGCATAACAATCTCTCAATTAAAGTACTGGAGTACGATTATAGTCGACACTCACAGGACGTCATAGCGGGAGGCAGGGCATGCACTGAGACCTCAACCTCGCTCTACGCTTGCGTCAACACCACAAGGACGCGCAGAGCGAGGACATGGGCAGCACAGAGGCGCAGGGGGCATGAAATGCCCACGTGGACGAGGTGCCTGAATCACAAAGGCCTACCTCCATGAATTTTTAGTTTAAGTTTTTATAAGCCTATATATCGGGATAGCAGCCCCACAGAGCCATGGGGGACGCCTTGCCTGAATGCAGCAGACATGCTGGACGACAGGTCCTCTTTAAACTGCAAAGTACGTTCAGCTTTCTGTTTCAAAATACTACAGACAATCATGTATTAACTTGACCTATTTGTTATGTAATTTATTTGGGTACAAGAAGCAGATGTTATGCTTCTCACACTATGGCACACATGAAAGATAGGAAGTAAATGTTGTTCCACAGCATGAAATAGAAAGCGATAAAATGTTTGTTCTTAATAAAAAGACATTATGCATAGCGACAAATGTATACATTATTCTTTGTACGGAATAACATTTTAGAAAAATCTAAATATTAGAATCAATAATTGTAAATATTAATAAAAAATACTGCCCGTCTCCTTCACAACCAGCACAGTGCAAATCCATTTATGAACTGAATGCCAACCAGTCTGTCCCAGAACGTCATCAACTCAAGGGCGAACGATCACTTTACAAAGGGTAAAAGTGAGATGTTTGATGTAACCTGCAGCTCACCTGACATGTCCGTTTTAGGAAACACTTCCATTCTTTAAGAAAAAAAAAATATATCAGCAGCATCTTTTCTGGATCTTTGAGATTAAATGTTCCAAGGTCCATTTTCGAGATGATCGTGAACAAAACTACCTAGAAATGTTCATTTCACGATCAACATTCAGACTAAGGCTGGAGTCACACTGGGTGAAGGACATGTAAGATACTCGTGTGCCTCATCCAGCATGGCCGCTGGCTCTCTGGACAGGAGTGTGTCAGCTCCAATGAAATACATGTAGCTGCAAGCTCCTCTCCGGAGACCTGGCGGCCGTGCTGGGTGAGGCACACGAGTATCTTGCATGTCCCTCGCCCAGTATGACTCCAGCCTAAAAAGGCTGTCTGAACAAATGATCATCATCATTATCGGACTTGTGTTGCTGAAAACAATGGCAGTCTAGGCGCACTGAACGATGCATTACGGATTGTTCAGCGCACATCTGAAGAGCAGTGTGCCTATGTAAGCAAACTATTAAAACAATATGTTTCTGGTTAGAAGTCGTTTAATGTATTGAGCAGTCTAAATAGACCTTTTCTCGGCAAAGAGGTGACAGTGACAGCAACGACTTCAGAGTGTCAGTAAAGGCCGACCATGTACTCATAACAAGAAGTTGTCAGCTTTTCCGATAATTTCTAAGAGAAGCTATAGAGGAAGGAAACAATGGCAAGTATTTAATAAAATACATTTGAAGCGGCTCTTTGACGCCAATAATTTCCATCAGTGTTTTGGATCCGATTTACATGAGTATTAGGTAAGTGTTTAAGTTTTTTTCATTAATTTCATCAGTTTTTAGATTTCACCAACAGGGTATGCGCAACATTTGACCCAACACAGCCACCAAGTTTCCCAGATGAAGCTGACAATTTTCCCAGTGTCGTTTTGACATTGCAGTACTATTCATTACATGGGGAGCTTTCTCAGATGGATTGCACCTGAAAAACGCCGTGTACACTAGAGTGACCGGATCTCATATGGGGGGGAAAAAAATGTCGGAATCTTGTTAGTCTGGACCCCACAAAACGATTTCCCTTTCCAGATATTGAGATAGCCAACATTTGAGCTCGATCAAATGACGTTAACCCGTGCCGCTCGTCGCTCAAAGTTTGAAAAAAATCAAAACTTTTGGCCAAAAAGCTGACATATGGAGCCATAACTCCAGAACGGTAAATAATAAAAACACGCTTAATATCTCAAAAGAAAGCTAATGTTGTTCTTCAAAAAAGAGAATTTTGTTTACGTACCGTAAATTCTTTTTTCTTGAATCATCAATGGGAGACCCAGACAATGGGGTTTAGGGCGCTGCCCTCCGGAGGTCACACTAGGTACTACAAGTTTGTAGCACCGCCTCCTCCGCTTATAAACCCCCACCGTAGGAGACATCCTCAGTTTAGTCCATAAGCTGCGAGGAGAAATAAACCACACCCGAAACATCGGGAAGAATGCCGTGCACAGACGGTGTAACAACCCGGAAACACTGTCTCAACAGAGAACAGATCAAATGCAAACATGCAACGGAACAACTGGGTGGGTGCTGGGTCTCCCATTGATGATTCAAGAAAAAAGAATTTACGGTACGTAAACAAAATTCTCTTTTTTCTGATCATCATAATGGGAGACCCAGACAATGGGGATGTCCTAAAGCAATACCCCAGGGCGGGAAGAGTTCCTCAACAAGACGGATAACACCTGGTTCCCTTTTAAAGGTGGGCAACCGCCGCCTGGAGAACCCGCCTGCCCAAACTCGCATCCGCAGAGGCATGGGCATGCACCATATAGTGCTTAGAGAAAGTGTGCAGGCTGGACCAAGTGGCCGCCTGACACACCTGTAGAGCAGAAGCTCGATGTCGCAAGGCCCAAGAGGCACCTACAGCTCTAGTAGAGTGTGCCTTCAAACCCACCGGGAGAGGCAAACCAGAAGACCGGTAAGCCTCCTGAATGGGAGCCTTGATCCATCTGGCCAAGGTCGACTTTGAAGCCGCGGACCCCTTACAGCGACCCATCGTGAGGACAAATAAGGAATCCGAACTCCTAAAGGAGGCGGTCCTGGACACATAAATGCGTACAGCTCTCACGAGATCCAGAGTATGGAGGTCGCGCTCAACCTGATGAACGGGAGCGGGGCAAAATGATGGGAGAACAATCTCCTGGTTCAAGTGGAATGTTGAAACCACCTTCGGCAAAAATTCAGGCCGTGGGCGCAACACCACCTTGTCCTGGTGAACCACCAGAAAGGGTGACTTGCACGAGAGTGCAGCCAATTCTGAGACCCTTCTCAGAGACGTAATCGCCACCAGAAAGACCACTTTCTGGGACAGACGAGAGAGAGAGACGTCTCTCAGTGGCTCAAACGGCGGTTTCTGCAGTGTCGTCAGGACCATGTTTAGGTCCCAAGGGTCCAGAGGTCGTCTATAGGGCGGGACCACCCGAGACACCCCCTGCAGAAATTGACGTACCTTCGGGAGGAGCGCCAAGCGCCTGTCAAACAACACTGAAAGTGCTGATACTTGACCTTTCAGAGAGCCAAGGGATAATCCCAACTCCAACCCCGACTGTAGGAAGGCCAGCAATGTCGGGATAGACAAAGGCCACGGTGAGCGGCCACCAGAGGCACACCAGGTAAAAAAGATTTTCCACGTTCTGTGGTATATCTTCCTGGAAACAGGTTTCCTTGCCCGATTCATAGTGGCAACCACTGTAGGAGAGAAACCTCTGGATGTCAGCAGCCAGGCCTCAAGAGCCATGCAGTCAATCTGAGGGCCCTGGAATTGAGGTGGAAGAATGGCCCTTGCGCGAGTAGATCTGCGCGTTCTGGAAGAGCCCACCTGTGTCCGCCTGACAGTTGCCACAGGTCCGGGTACCAAGACCTCCTGGGCCAATCTGGAGCCACTAGAATGGCCACTCTGCATTCTGTCCTGATCTTCCACAGGACCCTGGGAATCAGAGCCAGAGGCGGAAACACATATGGCAGCTGGAATCTGGACCAGCTCAGAATCAGGGCGTCCGCCCCCAGAGACTGGGGATCCCAAGATCTTGCCATGTATTGGGGCACCTGATGATTCAGCCGTGAGGCCATCAGATCCACGTCCAGAGTGCCCCACCTGCCGCAGATGTCCCGGAAGACGTCTGGATGTAGAGACCACTCTCCGGCGTCCATCCCCTGTCGGCTCAGATAGTCGGCCTCCCAGTTCTCGACCCCTGGGATGTGAACTGCGGAGATCAGGCAGCCGTTTTCCTCCACCCAGAGTAGAATGCGGTGGACTTCGGCGAGGGCCTGAGCACTTCTGGTCCCTCCCTGATGATTTATGTAGGCGACGGCCGTCGCATTGTCGGACTGTACCCGAATGGGCTGCCCTGACAGGAATTTCTGAAACGCCAGTAGCGCCAGATAGACCGCCTTGATCTCCAGCACGTTGATCTGCAACGCCGACTCCGACTGAGTCCAGAGGCCTTGAGCCCTGTGGTGCAAGAACACCGCCCCCCAGCCCTTCAGACTGGCGTCGGTGGTCACCACTAACCATGACGGTTTTAGGAAGGACCGGCCCCGTGACAGGTGAAGTGGCTGGAGCCACCACTGTAGAGAGTCCCTGGTTGGTTGTGACAGTGTCACCAGCCGATTCAGAGAGATCGTCCTCTTGTCCCATCTGCGAAGAATCTCCAGCTGGAGAGGACGGAGGCGAAACTGTGCGAACGGCACCGCCTCTATCGCCGCTACCATGCGACCCACCAGTCTCATCAATACCCGTAGGGATGACTGTGGAGACAGGAGGACATTCTGCACTCCTGATTGGATCGCAAGCTGCTTGGCTTGAGGTAGGGACACCAGGGCCGAGTCCGTGTGGAAGTCCATGCCCAGATATGTCAATGACTGGGCCGGAACCAGGGTCGACTTCTGAATGTTGATAAGCCACCCGAACCGTTCCAGGGACTTCATGGTCACCTCCAGGCTTACCCGACAAAGGTCTTCCGATGGCGCCCTGACCAACAGGTCGTCCAAATAGGGTATGACGGCGTGTCCCTGCGCATGCAGGAGAGCCATCATGGAGGCCATCACCTTTGTGAACACCCGTGGTGCTGAGGCTAGCCCGAATGGCAGTGCCACAAATTGGAAGTGCTCTTCCCCCACTGCGAATCTCAACCAGCGCTGATGAGCTGGTGCAATGGGGACGTGAAGGTAAGCGTCCCTGATATCGATGGACGCTAGGAAGTCTCCCTGTGACACAGCCGCGATCACTGAGCGCAGGGATTCCATGCGGAACTTCCGAACCAACACGTGACGGTTGAACAACTTGAGGTCCAAAACCGGGCGAAAAGAGCCGTCCTTCTTTGGGACAATAAAGAGGTTGGAGTAAAAACCCCTGAACCTCTCTTCCGTGGGCACAGGGACCACCACTCCGTCTCTGCGGAGTCCCTCCAACACCAGGTAAAAAGCCTGAGCCTTTTCTGGAGATGGAACCGACCGATGGAATCGGTGTATTGGTTGTGACGTCAGCTCTATCCTGTAACCTCTTGAGACTACGTCTCGAACCCACTGATCTTGAATGTGAAGAAGCCACTTGTCCTGAAAGCGGGACAGGCGGCCCCCCACCTGTGGGGAGGCAGGATGAGATAGCGAGTCATGTCGAGGCGGGCTTGGGGGTGGCAGCCGCTGCCCCCGCCGGCTTCTTCTGACGACTCTTGGAACGCCACTGAGTAGCAGGCTTGCCCCCTCGGTCTGAGCGAGTGGACGTCGTTGATGACTGTGAACCGGAGCGAAAGGACCACTGCTTAGGGTTCCTTTTCACGGTGTACCGTGGCTTAGGCTTATTCTGCGGTATCTTAGACTCAGCAGAATCCTTTATCAATTTGTCCAGTTCGGTGCCAAAAAGCCTGTCACCAGCGAACGGAAGATTTTGTAAAATCTTCTTAGATGTGGCATCTGAGTCCCAGAGACGCAGCCACAATAGCCTGCGGATCGCAATTGCATTGGCCGAGGCCACAGCAGAGCGAGTGGCAGTTTCCAAAGATGCCGTCCTGGCATAGTCCGCATAGGCCCTTGCTCTCTCAGTGAGAGCCAGGACCTCTGGACTGGACCTAGCTAGATCAGTGATACCATCCAAACAGATAGTGATCGCTTGTAGGGTCCAGACTGCGGCAAAATTAGGGGCAAACGAAGACCCCACAGCCTCATAGGAAGACTTGGCGAGTTGCTCGACCTGTCTATCAGTAGCATCCTTCAACGAGGAGCTATCAGAGGCAGAAAACAAGGAGCGCGCAGCAATCCTAGTCATGGAAGCATCCATCTTGGGAGACTGCGACCATTCCTGGAGCGCCTCCTGGGGAAAGGGAAAGCGATTGTCCTTAGTTTTACGGACATAACGCCGCCCAGGATGCAACCTGGGAGCTTTAATCACCCTTCCGAAATTAGTGTGGTCCATGAAGGAGCCACTTGGTCTAGCCTCTGGCCGCAGCCATTGATAGATCTCCTTGGGGTGTACAGTCACCTCCTCAGGAGGAGTGACAAGACGCAATGTCTCATTGATGGAGGACACCAGATCCTCCACCCCATCTGGAGGTTCAGACATAGACCCAAGAGTAGAACCCCCATCATCTTCCTCACCATCAGAGGAACGCTCCTCCTCAGAGAGAGTCTGGAGCTCAGGAGAAGCCTCACGGGCTCGCTTAGGGGGTCTTACAGCAGAAGTAAGAGACACCCGGGGGTAACTAGGAGGAGTAGCTGGGTTCTCCAGTCTCCTATGCAGTGCCTCCAGGGTTTGCGACATGGAGGACATCTGGGACAGCAGAGATTCATTGATCTTATTCTGCGTTTCCCATGGCCCTGGGATCACCTGAACCTCAGGGTATAATCCCGGATTTGCAGACTCAATAGTAGCAGATCGGGCCTCTGGGCGTCCGCAGTTATTGCAGGACCCCTCCACCAGTGTCCCGTTGCATGTAGTACAGACAATGGTGGCCACCGCCGCCTTAGCAGCATGCTTCCCAGCTGAGGACATCTCCACAGTGAGGGGAATATAAGCCAAAGTTCACAAACAAACCGGGAATCCCGGTGGCTTACCGACCGCAGTAAAGCGGTAGGAGGAAGCGGTGTGTGTGTGTGACCTCCGCGAGTTCCGGTCTCCCTTGCAAGTGCAGACACGCGCTGCAGTTCAGATCCCAGCCGGGAAGTGAGGGAGAAGATGGCCGCCGACAGTGAAGATGTGGGCGGAGCCAGGAACACGCGGGAAGAACACACAACACGCCCAGCGGTGATGTCACCATAAGGGCTGCCTCCTCCTCCTCCAGACTGCCTCAGCAATGGAGGTGCCGGAGCCCGCAGCGCGGGAAACGAGAGTGAATATCACCACACACACTCTCAGACTGCATGTACACATAAAAACACCCGCAGTCTACAGCCTCAGCCCCTGTGAAACACAGGGCGGTCAGCCAGGGAGACCCCAGCACAGGGTCACCGCCAGAACCGCGGACCCGAGGGTAACCGCGCGGTCTGAGTGTCATGACACCACAGTGACAGACACTACCCCCAGGCACACAGGAGACACACCAGGTGCCTCAGTGCCGGTCCGGTCTGTAAGCACCTTTAGGGAGGCCTCGGACGGGGGTACAGCACCAGTCCGGAGTGTAAGCACCATTTAGGGAGGCCTCGGACTGGGCTGGCTCCGTCCGGTCTGTAAGCACCATTTAGGGAGGCCTCGGACGGAGCGGAGCTGTGCAAGGCTCCAGGCTCCCCCTATCCAGAGCCTCCATGGAGGGATGGAAAGGAAAGGAGCACGACAGCGTACCGGGAGAACACTAAAGTGTCCAGGCCAAAAGCCCTCCAGTACCTCCACCAGCGTGTTCCACAAGGGTGAGCGGGGAGGCTGTCGAGGGTCCCGAATGGGACCATTTTACCTTGTCTTCATACGCCATCACGTAAGTTGTGAGAATGCAGTGAAGTGCAAGCAAAGCGTGATCCTCCGAGCACACTAAGTTTAAAACTGAGGATGTCTCCTACGGTGGGGGTTTATAAGCGGAGGAGGCGGTGCTACAAACTTGTAGTACCTAGTGTGACCTCCGGAGGGCAGCGCCCTAAACCCCATTGTCTGGGTCTCCCATTATGATGATCAGAAAATTTATATTTTATACATAATTGTTATTTTAAGTCAAACTGAGTTACAACAGCTTTTAGCCCCAAGAACGTGACCTGGTACCACTAGGAGCATACTTCGTATATTTTGTTATGAAGTGATATTTTTTTTTTTTTGTATATTTTTGAGTTTAAAGTAGAAATATAATAAAAAAAACAAGTAATACTGAAGTCTAATGACATTTTTTATATTTTATTTTAAAATATAAAAATGAGGTATATAATAAATACAAAACAGACACAGAAAAGATACAGACATAGTACCTACATGAGTTGATAATTTTACATAGTTATCTAATCTATTCTAGAGCTTTTGTTAAAGTAGTTCTTGAAACGGCAGAATATAATGCTGGGCATTTGCTTACAACTTGCAGGACATATTGCTTTTGTTCTTCATCTTTTGTCAGAAGGTCGTTAAAGTCGGTTATTAATTTAACACCACGCTCATCCATCTCATTAACTACTTTTAATGTTTTGACAATTTTCAGTCCTTCTTGGAAGTCATTATTTTGAGGCCAGGTGTTTGGATTTTGTCTTAGGAAATCTGTTTTTATATTAAATCGGTGAAAGAATGTAAACGTTTTTTTGGTAAGTAAATTTACTTACCAAAGAAAAGTTTACATTCTTTGACCGATTTAATATAAAAACAGATTTCCTAAGACAAAATCCAAACACCTGGCCTCAAAATAATGACTTCCAAGAAGGATTGAAAATTGTCAAAACATTAAAAGTAGCTAATGATATGGATGAGCGTGGTGTTAAATTAATAACCGACTTTAACGACCTTCTGACAAAAGATGAAGAACAAAAGCAATATGTCCTGCAAGTTGTAAGCAAATGCCGAGCATTATATTCTGACGTTTCAAAAACTACTTTAACAAAATCTCTAGAATAGATTAGATAACTATGTAAAAATTATCAACTCATGTAGGTACTACGTCTATCTTTTCTGTGTCTGTTTTGTATGTATTATATACCTCATTTTTATATTTTAAAATAAAAAATGTCATTAGACTTATCAGTATTACTTGTTTTTTTATTATATTTCTACTTTAAACTCAAAAATATACCAAAACAAAACAAAATGTATCACTTAATAACAAAATATACGAAGAATACTCCTAGTGGTACCAGGTCACGTACTTGGAGCTAAAAGCTGTTGTAACTCAGTTTGACTTAAAATAACAATTATGTATAAAATATAAATTTTGAAGAACAACATTAGCTTTCTTTTGAGATATTAAGCGTGTTTTTATTATTTACCGTTCGGGAGTTATGGCTCCATATGTCAGCTTTTTGGCCAAAAATTTGGATTTTCCAAACTTTGAGCGACGAGCAGCACGGGTTAACGTCGTTTGATCGAGCTCAAATTTTGGCTATCTCAATATCTGGAAAGGG
The DNA here is from genome assembly GCA_033576535.1 of Allobates femoralis. Classification (NCBI taxonomy): domain Eukaryota; kingdom Metazoa; phylum Chordata; class Amphibia; order Anura; family Aromobatidae; genus Allobates; species Allobates femoralis. The sequence goes on along the minus strand of JARQOC010000005.1, from coordinate 304,940,856 downwards.
AGTCGTTTTGTGGGGTCCAGACGGACAAAATTCCGACATCGATTTTTTGTGGTCACCCTAGTGTACACATACCCATACATTGTGCTCAGCGGTCCACTAAGTAGGGGGTTTTGGCAAGATTTCAATGGAAACCCCTAATGGGGTCATTCACTTCAATTACGTCAGCAGAGTCACTAGGAACAATATCTGGCATCCATTATGGCAGTTCGACTTGTTCAAACATGTACAAAAACATGGTCCACGATGTTTTTGTGCATGTGTAACAATAATGACTACTGCTGGAATGAGTATGAATGTAGCGCCTCTCATATCCCCCAAAAAATTTGATGGGTGTGTTCTCCAATCAAAATCAATGAAAAGCATACAGCTCGAAAATGTCATCCATGTGCAGTCTGAATTTTCCGGTGTTTTATTTGGTGGTTTTTATGGACACATGGTCTGTAAAAAAAATAGACACATGAACAGCCCAATAGACTATAATACGTCATCCATCTCTGAAAAAGATAATATGGCTAAAAGATATTAGACATGTTAAAGAAGCCTTAGGGTACCGTTACACGTCGCAACATTGCATGCAATTTCACTGGCAATTTGCTGGTTGCAGTAACATCATGGACACATTGTTCTATTTTGTTACTGTGTACAAATGGAAAAATGTGTCCATGATTTCACTGCAACCAGTAAATTGCAAGTGAAATTGCATGCAATATTGCGACATGTAACGGTACCCTAGGGGTACCGTTACACGTCGCAATATCGCAATGCAACATCGACAAAAAGTTACGTGGTATGGTCGTTGCAGTTGATATCGTTGGTGCGTTGTGTGGTATAACAGGGCAATACGACCAGAAATAAAAAAAATCGCAGGTACGATATTGCAAGAAGAGTGTGCAAGCCCTTCAACCATACAATGTTGCATATGCGATGTGACAGGATCGTGCTGTGTGACGGCGCAACTACAATGTTGAACCCAACTTCCCCTATTCACAATGTTAATGCTCGGACGCTGGGTTGCTCATACCCAGCGCACAAAAGTTGTGTACAACATCCTAGTTGCGTTGCCTACCAATATCTCCCTGTGTGACATCTCCTATGCGATCTTGGACAAGTGCCAAAAATGTTCGCGCTTCCGTGAAATTTTATACGATATCGGAACGATATTGCGATGTGTAACGGTACCCTTACACTATGTTCACACACCTAAGGTTTTGCGGCAGAAAAAAAACGCAGCACAATCCTAGGGGTTTCTAGTAAATCCAGATTTAAACCTGCATTTTTTGCTGCAGGTTTGCTGCGTTTTTGTTGTGCATTTTTACTGTGTTTTTGCCCATACAATACTGCAAAAATGCAGAAAAGAACTGACATGCTCATTCTTTTCAAAATGCAGCAAAACCTGTGCAGGATTCAGTTTCTGCAAAGAAATAAAACTACGGGCCCTTTCACATCAGCGGTTTACACTGATGTGCGGCAGATCCGCCAGGTGGCACCGCATCTGCCGCCTATATCTATGGGGGCTTGCGTTCCGGTGTGGCAAGTGCGGTTCTGCCGGATGCAGAACTCCAGGACCCTGACTCCAACTCCAGCCCTGGCCATTGCAAGTACGCCAATGTCAGCTGCTGGCCACTGCCGGCTACAGAGGAGGACGCTGTGTGACATGGGAAGGTGAGTAGAATGTTCTTTGCTTTTTTGATGCGTTAGAGGCAAAACAGGGAACATACGGTCTATATTATATATATATATATATATATATATATATATATAATAGTCTATAACATATATATATATATATATATAGACTCTATAACAAGAAGTTAAGGATTGGGACATATTTACCAGCAAAGGACTCAGGATGGAAACATATTAAGAAGGGGAACAGGACACTACTAAATAATGAAGAGGGGAAAGGTGGCAACACTTGTTTTTATTAGCTTTGGAACATTACAAGGGCCAATACCCTTGACCAACTGGGGGTTGAGAGAAAGGTTCAATTTTTGCACTGGGGTCCATCAGACTCTAGTTTACACCACTACATGTGAACATGGCCAAAGGCTGACACCTCAGGGGCTTTCTGGTAGTATAATTAAAGGATGATTTTTAGATAACTCATTATAACTACACTAAATAAAATGAATTGGCGCGGATCAGGTTGGATCCAAGTCGGTCCGATTTGACCCGCTGTGCCACAAATCGCAGCAGACTGCGATTTTGGGCGCAGCAAAAAAATCGGCCAGAATCTGATCCGACAAAAAAATCGGATGCCAATAAGGCCAAATCCGATGTGATCCGTGCCCATAGACTAACATGGGGCCCAAATCGGATCCGTGGCTGTCCGTTTTACAACGGACAGCCACGGATCACAGAAAAACGCAGTGTGAAAGCAGCCTAATTTTGGTTGCTAGAAGCAGTAATTCATTAGGTTAATAAATAAGAATTCTAAACTGACCATGTAATCCACATAAACCAACAACACACAAATCATCTTTGATCTATAAGTAGCTCCCATTGTGGGTTTACCATGAACATTGCAGGGGTTCATGTGGACTTACATTGGATTCCATCTCTCCTCTAGACGACGATGTAGTGAGATCTTGTCACTCAGGTAGATGTTAATCTGATGTTTGTTGATGCTTTCTTCTTCCAGCTTCTTTTCTTCTCCTTCAAGGTTGAGTCTCACCGGACGACCAAACTCTCCCAAGGCATTTGGGTCCAATGGTGGCCGTTCATAAACCGGCCTCTTCAGCTGCTCATAGTCTAGGTTGTTTAGTTCAGCAGGTACTTCTCTTCTCCTAGGATGCTCCTCCACCTTTTCGCCCTCTGAATTCTGGTGTTACTGTCTTCTGCATCTTTACTGAACAATAAGAAACCAAAGAACAAGATACAGGCAACAGAAGCCACTACACAAAGACCCTTTCTTCTCCTCAGGGGTTGCCAAGCTGATACCAATACACGTCTCCTCTTCATGATTGAAATGCCAGTCACACACCCTGATCTAGCAATGTAGGTAGATTATTCACAAGGAAGTCTTCTCTATGTATGGGCCAATTGCTTCATTTACATAATAGCTACTGCTGAGTGCATTGCCATAGATGTGGGCACTAAGTGCTGACTACACACTACACTATATATACATATACACTACACCGTATACTACATCTATATACACAGTACACTGTATACTACATCTACATACACACTACACTGTATACTGCATCTACATACACACTACACTGTATACTACATCTACATACACACTACACTGTATACTACATCTACATACACAGTACACTGTATACTACATCTACATACACACTACACAATATACTACATATACAGTCAATACTGGCAGATGTTACACAGTGACAACTAACACAAACACCTTCCACCCTTGACCTGGCAATGCTGACCTCACCTAAGACTTTGTGACCTTCCCAAGCAGTTCCTAATACTGATGAGGATTCAGATATTCAATGCCCTGCAGTCAGCACAGTGCTGCTGTATGGTGAAGTGTAACTTTCCTAGGTCCTATTGTCTCCATACAAAGTTACAGACTCTGAGCACTTTCCGAGGAGCTGAGGTGCAGAGCGGCCATGACTCGTCCACAAGTGACACCTCTCCTGTCCGGGATCCTGGGGCTGCCAGCACCTCTCCACGTCTTCCTGTTCCTCCTGTCACCTCTCCTCTGTCCCGCCTCCGCCCCGCCCCGCCCGATAAGACGTCTTCTCCCCTTCTGAACTTCGAGAGGCAGGCAGCAAGTGAACAAGCCTCATTTATGGCGTCCTAGGACTTCTGGTTCACATACATTAAGCGCATCTTAAACCAGGTTGTCTCGATTTGTTGTACAGGCCGAGTAGTATGGAGTTCCATCAGGGTGTGATCAGACTTTGCTTCATTACAACATAAATGATGAGATGTTCTATTGCCATAAAGAAGCCCCAGTGCTGTCATCATCTGAGGGGAGCAAATGGAAGATGGCAATTGTGGGCAAATCTGGAAGGAGGCAGGAATGACCCTAAAGTCAGTGAGATGGCCATCACCCAAAAAAATGGAGTTACCAATATGTGATGTGAACCTGGGCTAAGTGTACTTCACTTCTGGGATTGGTACATGCCTTGTTCTCTCTAAGAGGAAAACTATTAAATAAAATTATTTAAAAATTAAAGTGTAGCTTATCTCGTAGGGAATGTTACAAAAATTAGCAAACCAAGTTACTAGGGGATTCCTAAAAATAAATAGCATGAAGGTGCTTTCCAAGCCCCTGCTTTTCCTTGGTCTACTTGCCGGACATTATCTGTGTGGATTTCGGAACATATTTGGGACACTTGCAGACAATATTAGAAGAGGGCCCCTGTGCAAGAACAATATAAGGGCCCTTTACAACAATACCTCATGATAATGCACAATTACACCTTCTTTGGAGGTAGAAATGACGCCATCACTTCTCAGTTGCACCAGTGGTATGTCATCCACCAATTTGGGGGGTACGGATGATGGCAGTGTCATCTGTCAACCACCGATTTGGGGGGTACGGATGATGGCTGTGTCATATGTTGGCCCCTGATTTGGGGGTACAGTTGATGGCAGTGTTGTATGTCGGCCCCTGATTTGGGGGTACAGATGATAACAATGTCGATTGTCAGCCACTGATTTGAGGGGTACAGATGATAGCAGTAACTTATGTCAGCCACTGATTTGGGGGTACAGATTATAGCTGTGTCGTATGTCAGCCACTGATTTGGGGGTACAGATGACGTGTTGTATGTCAGCCACTGATTTGAGGGGTACAGATGATAACAGTGTTGTATGTCAGCCACTGATTTGAGGGGTACAGATGATAGCAGTGTCATGTCTCCCCTTGATTTGAGGGGTACAGATGATAGCAGTAACTTATGTCAGCCACTGATTTGGGGGTACAGATTATAGCTGTGTCATATGTCAGCCACTGATTTGGGGGTACAAATGAGAGCAGTGTCTTATGTTTGCCCCTGATTTGAGGGTACAGATGATGGCAGTGTCTCCTCCACTGAATGTACTTATTAGACCAACCTCCTGCTGCAGGTTAAGGCTATGTTCCCATGATAAATATTTGGTGAGTCTTTGATGTGACAGATTTTCCACAGTATTGCTGCACCTATTAGGCTGTGTGTTGGCGTGAAATGTGTGGTGCAGCAATCTGCACCTTCTGGTAGAAAAATGCATCAAAAACATCCTATGCCCACAGTGCATTTTTGCATGCGGAAAGTGTGCCAATTTTTGTAGTAACTTCACTTCAGACACAAGAGAGAGTTCACATAGACTCTGCTTTACTTCATTGTGTATTTGTCATAAATCTGTGGCAAAATACATACTCAATACACATTGTGGGCACAGGGCCTTAGGGTGAGTGCCCACAGTCAGGATTGTTTGGGTTCTAGACACAATGTAATTTATTTTGTGGCGCCACTAGTGCCCTGGTCAGGAGAATGAGCTGTCTGTTCCCATGATCAGTATTACTGACTCAGTGCATTTTGCTGTGGTCTCCCACTCAGGACACTGTAGTGTCCACAGGAATAAATTGACATGCTGTAGTAGGTCAGTTCTAGTAGCGTTGAAAAGTGGTACAGTGGTCATGAGGTTTCTTTAAATCCCATCCACCTTGATGGAACTGTAATGGCCGTCTCAGAGGTCCGTGCAAATCGGTCTGAGCGCGGACCCCTATATACAGACTACAGTTCTCCCAACTTAAGCATAGCAGTTTCATATATGTCTGCGGCTATGATACTCGGGTCGGGAGATTTGCGGCCAGTGTGTACTGCGGACAGTGCTCACTCGGACATTATCGATTTTCTCATATGCATAAAACAGTCCGCATTTCACCACAGCTTTTTATCTGAGTTTGGTCTGTCAGTTTTTACTATCAGAGTTTGGTATTTCTTAGGTAAGAAAAAAAAACTGATGGACATTTCTCAACCTTCTCATATCAAACATGCCATGAAAAACAGACTATACTACTAGGGTAGAACCAGGCTCACCACCGTAAGGGTGCTCAAGGGAAAAATATCAAGACCAAAATATGAGCACCCTGGCACACTGTTAAGATCGGAGTCAAGATGAAAAAATGTAAGAATCCAATTTTAAATTGGATTCTTGCTTTTTTTCATCTTGACTCCGATCTTAACAGAATGCCAGGGTGCTCATATTTTGGCTTTGAAAGACAGACTATACATGGGTGGCATCAAATAGCTGCCAGATTATTTTTTACTTTTTCTTTTTTTAAAACAAATAGACACTGATCACTAAAAACGCAGTGCAAAGGCAGCCTAAGGCTAGGGTCACACATAGAAATCCGTTTTTGGAAGTGTTTTCCATGACCAATCCGTTTTTTTTTTGGGTGCTTTTTGAGCCTCCTGTACCTTTGAACATTTTTGGACTTAGTCATTTTTTGATCAAGATTCTTGAAAAAACGGATCCGTTTTTCCATAGGGCCCATGTTAAAATTTTTTTTTTTTTTTTTAAAAACCGACCCCAAAAACGTTGCAAGCAATGTTTTTAGGTGCAGAAAAAAACGGATAGGGTGTTTATTACATCTGATCTGTTTTTCTATCCGTTTTTGGACTTAGAAAAAAAAAATCCAAATTCTGAAGCCAAAAACAGTCCAAGGGCTTATGTGTGACCCTAGCCTAACTATAACATTCACTAGTTCTATCTGCAAAAACCAAGGACAGAACGCTCATGAAAAAAAAAAGGAGCCCTTAGGCAGATGTCTGAAGGAACACTATGTTGTACAAGTCCTTGTAATGAAGACAGAATAGACTGGGGAAAAGCAGAGATGTGGACGTCGTTTTTACAATGAAGACAAATCACATGATATAAGTGATTTGGAATGTTTCATGATGGTATTACATAATCCAATTATTAATAACTACTACTAATAAAATATAATAGAGACGTTAAAGTTTTAACCAGATAATTAACAACCTTTCAAGCTGAAAAACTTTACCATACCATATATGCGGCTTAGGGCCCTTTCACATCAGCGTTTTTCGTAATTCGCGGCAGATGCGGTGAAAAAACCGCATCTGCCGCGTTTGCCGCATAACCGTTCCACTTGCGGCGCGGTTGCGGTTTTTTCTATGCAAAGTATAGGCATACTTGCGGCAGGTGCGGCAAGTGCGGTTTTGCACTTGCGGCAGGTGCGGCCGCGAAAAAAACCGCAGTAAGCCGCGGTTTTTTTCGCGGCCGCACCTGCCGCAAGTGCAAAACCGCACTTGCCGCACCTGCCGCAAGTACGCCTATACTTTGCATAGAAAAAAACCGCAACCGCGCCGCAAGTGGAACGGTTATGCGGCAAACGCGGCAGATGCGGTTTTTTCACCGCATCTGCCGCGAATTACGAAAAACGCTGATGTGAAAGCACCCTTAAACAAACATCTGCTCATAAGCCCATTAACCAAAACCAAATCCCTTCACTGACTGAAGGATTTACCACAAGGTTGTGACTAAATAACAAAGCCATACCTTTTAAGAGAGAGAGGGCGGGGCAATTTACAGGTGACTAAAGTGCTGACAGACTGACAGATTCTGTCAGCATAGCCCCCATTTTGATAACTCCTCTAGGATATTTACAAATACTGTACTTTCTCCCAATCCCAGCCTGTCGCTGGTGAACATTTGATGACAAGTGGACGTCCATCCTCCAATCATCATGTCCTGGGCAACCTTGCCTGGAGCATGGAGACCAAAACCTCCATCTTAATGGCACCAAAACCTATTATCTTTTCAGTGAGGTAATAGTACCATGTGTCCCCCTCCTGATGGTTTGGGGAATATCATGGTATTACATAATACAATTAATACTAAATGACCAAAAATAAAATATAATAATTAGAGATGGATACATTGAATTTGGTGCATAAAAATTTGCCACAGCCTTTTTTTTTTTTTTTTTTTCAAACTTCATTTTTATTAAGAGTTTATCTGAATTTACATCACATATCAAAAAATGAACACAAATAAAGTTTCATATACCCAAATGTTACATATAAATCTGTTATATGTTCAGCATGAACCAGTAGATCAAATAATTGAACTTAGCCTTCCTAATCTCGACTAGCCTTCCTTTTTATCTTCCTTCTTGTCCCCATTTTATTCCTCCAATCCCTACAATCCAGTTAAACATTTAGTCTACCCAGTGAGTCTCCCAAGCTCATTAATATATACCACATAGTATTTTTGAATGGACCCATTGTGAGCCTGATGTCTTCATCTGATAATTGTTTTTCTATAAATTCCCTCCACTTCTTCATGAAAGTGGGCGTCCACTTCTCTTTATCTCTCTCTGTCTCTTTTCAATCTACCTCCATTGCCCGTTTCAGTCCCAGTATGATTTCTTCTTTGTTTGGCAGATCTGGACGGATCCAGTGAGTAAGTAGTAGCCTCTTAGCTAATAAAATTAACACATGTGCCAATTGTGTGCTCCCCTTCCGTCCTCATGTTTCAGGCAGGTCTTGGAAGATCCAAGATGTGGGGTCCAGCTCATATGTGTTGTTACATATGCGGGTAGTTAGCCTCTTTATCATATTCCAATACCCCTGCACCTTCACACAACTCTACATCCCATGGATCATGTTAGTCCGTTCTTGTGTGCATTTTGGACAGCTGGTGAGTCTATCGGGTTGACAGTGTTGGGTGGGATTTTAAATCCGCAGATCATCCCATGTATGATGCGAAAGTGTGAGTCCCTCCATTGCTCATTTAAGACATGTCGTCTAACCTTCCCCCACCCCGACAAGATTTCCTCCTCAACTAAGTCTCTTGACAGATATCTTCTCCATTTAGAAAACAAATTTCCCGCTCCTGCTGATATCAGTAACTCCCTTAATTCTCTGTAAATAGTGGAAATGTTTAGTTGAGAGATGTCCATCTCGATCAGTCTGTCACATACGTTAGGACATGTTTCTTTCAACATGTAAGTAAGGTTCTCCATAATGTGGTGTTTCACCTGCAGGTATTGTAGACCCTGGAGCTTATGTAACCCATATGACTCTAAAATTTCCTGGCCAGTCATCCAACGATGTTCAGCCCCCTGTAATAGGTCGCCCATCTTTTCTATCCCCTTCTGTTTCCATTCATTAAACAGGGTGTTTTCTCTGCCCATCTTAAAGTCCGGATATGCCCACGGGTTGAGGTGTTTGGATACTCTCCAGAATAGTTTACACTTTTTCAGGACTGCCTTCCAGGACATAATGGTATCTTTAAATATTACCGCCGATTTAATATGTTTTGGGATGCCTGCTAGGGTTGTGTGCAACAAAGAGCATCTGTCCCAAGGTGTGCAGAATTCTGCCTCTAGTTGACCATCGGAGTATTTATTTGTGTTTTTAATTCACTCTACCACATGTCTCAGCAGGCATGCCAAATTGTAGCCCCTTATGTCTGGCAGATTCGTTCCCCCCCTGTCTCTCGCTAACATCAAAAATGTCAGCCTCAACCTGGGCCTCTTGCCTCGCCAAATTAATCTGGAAAAGGTCTTATTTAATCTGTTCACATCTGAATGTTTTAATAGTAGGGGGAGGGTTTGTAGCGGATAGAGAAGCCTGGCAAAACTTATCATTTTTAAAAGATCGCATCTGCCCAAGAGAGACAGTGGAAGACCTGCCCATCTCTTCAATTCTCGCTCAATCTTTTCTATAAGTGGCTTATAATTGAGCATATATACCTGGCATGGGGTCCCTCCTAAATCGAGACCCAGATATCTTATTGAAGAGTGTTCCTGTGGGATGCCCAGTGTCTGTAGGTTCCCCCCCAGCTCCCCACCACATCTCAGCTTTAGTATTTCGCACTTTCTCTTGTTGAGACGGAAACCGGAGAATGAGCCGAAGTCCCCTATATTCTTAAGCAGTGTAGGAAGGTCACGTTCCGGGTTATTCATAAAAAGGATGATATCGGCCGCAAATAGTGCAGACCTTACCTCCTCCTGCCCAATCTTTATGCCCTCAAATGAGCTATGATTATTTATATATCTCGCTAGAGGTTCCAGGGCTATGTTAAATAGTAATGGGGACAGGGGGCACCCTTGTCTTGTTCCCTTCTTCAATTGAAAAACCGGGGATAAAAAACCCGGGGTATAGACCCTCGCCTTTGGATTAGAGTACAAATTTTGCAAGTATTGTCTAAACCTTCCCTGAATACCTATGCAGTCTAATACTAGACCCAGCCATGGCCACCTGACATTGTCGAAATTCTTCTCGACATCTAATGTGACCATCGCTGGGTCTCCCACTCCTCTTCCTACTCTATCTCGCACGACATCCATTACTAGAAGGGCTTTACGGACGTTAGTTACTGCTGACCGACCTTTGATGAATCCCGTCTGGTGTTTGTCTATCAGTCCCGGAAGGACGCCGGCCAGTCTATCCGCCATTATTTTCGATAAAATTTTGAGATCTAGATTGATGAGGGAGATGGGTCGGTAGTTTTCCGGGTCTTCTCCACCCTTATCCCCTTTTGGTAACAACTTTATGTGGGCCATGTTTATTCCCTCTGATATCGGTTCTCCCATCACAATACTATTATATAAATCTGTCAGAAGTGGAGCTATTTCTTCTCTCAATATTTTATAAAACTCCCCCGTAAATCCATCTGGTCCAGGTGCTTTATTGGTCCCTAGATTTTTAATAGTGATATGAACATCATTTACGGTGACAGGTCTATTCAAGTCCTGCAAGTCTGTCTCTGAAATAGATGTGAGTGACACTTTATCCAACCAGTCTCTTCCCCCCAACGTTTGGTCATCCACCGTGTGATATAAGGTATTGTAAAACTCCTCCAGTATGTTATTAATATCCCTGGGATTATTGGTGCTACCTCCACCCTTCTTTTTAAGGGCCACGATAAGGCTTGACTGCCGCCTACCTTTAGCCATGTTTGCCAGTAAACGGCCTGCCTTATCCCCAAATCTATTGAGATCAGCGTCAACTTGGCCTCTGACCATATGCTCCCTCTTCTCTGCCCAATCATCAAACTCTTTTTTAGCGTCCTGCCAAGTTGTTTTATCCCGGGGTTTCTGTGAGTGTCTAAATTTCTGATATGCCTCTGTTACCCTTGTACTAGCTTTTACATAGTTTTCCCTTATCTTTGTCTTCTGGGCTATTATATGGGCCATTATGTGACCTCTGATCACCGCTTTATCTGTTTCCCAGTAAAGCTTATGATCCTCTTTACGAGTTACGTTGTCTAAGGAGAACATAGTCCACCATTCTTTTAGCTTAATTTTAAATTCTCCATCATTTGATAAATATGAGGGGAACCTCCACAAGAAATCAGTGTCCCTTGGCTGAGCATCCAGGATATCAATGCGTACCGGACTATGGTCAGAAATGAACATCGGTTCTATTTCCACCTCCTCTGTCCTCCGCATCACATGGCCATTCGTTAGTATTAGATCTATTCTCGACCATGATGAGTGTGAATGAGAGAAGTGGGTGAACTCAGAGTCCTGTGGGTGAAGGGTCCTCCACGCATCCATTTGCCATGGCCTTTATTAAAGTTTTAACGAGATCATTAACAACCTTTCAAGCTAAAAAACTTTACCATACTGTATATGCAGCTTAAGCAAACTCCTGCTCATGAGCCCATTAACCAAAATAAAATCCACTTCACTAACCTAACTACTTACCTCATTCAGCAATCTTGCCTTCATGAAGGCAAGCATGGCCCCACCCCACTAAGCATTATCTCCACGATCGCTTGTAGGTTAAGGTTAAAAATGTTGTTGCCAATATCCGACAAATGTACCATATGCTGATGGTATAGGCCGGACACACCACCTTCCCAATCAATGTGTCTGAAAGAAAAACCCCCGATTGAAAGCATAAACTTGAACATACTTCTAGTGATACCCTTCTGGATTTTTTCCCAAAACTTTACATTGGGAGAATGTAGCCATCCAAGCCTAAAAATGATTTTAGAATAGATAATTTTAGCTCCTGAAAAGAAAAAACTAATTTCCGCCAAATTCTTTTACTTTTAAAAGAGCAAATCCACTGTTTCTGTTTTGCCAACATCATTACCTGCGCATCCGGACAGAGCCCTCATTAGTAAAATATGGTCCATTAGACCCACCCACTTCTGGCCCCTTACACCAAGCCAGCACACTCACAATTACTCATCCGAAAAGGACAAATTTGGCCCATAGCACCAATGTTGAGCCCTTGATTCAGCCCAATAGACAAACCAGTGACCCAGGATCCACATCGTGTAACCTGTACAAACTGAAAACAGAAAAAATTAACACCAGTATCAATGTCTAATGTAAGGCTGATAACAATCAGAATCCCATCTTCCTAGTTTCTTAATTAGTTCCTTATTCAGGTCCATCTTAGTGGCCTCGGTCGCTGCACCAACCCTAAAAGAATAGATAGAAAAGTATTGGTTGCCCAAACCCGTCCTTGCCAAACAAGTGCAAAGTACCAGCCTAAATTGGTATTGCATCAGGAGTTCACCCAGTTCATGAATGAGCAGTTGGTCCGCACTGGATGTGTGAGATCAAATGTACCTTCTCAACATACTGCAGAGGGTAGATGCTGTCTTCAAGAAGACACATCAATTTAAGACACCTCCCCTTACCCAGCTGATCAGTTTTAGAGGTGCAAATGTTCAAAATTAGATGGTTCTTTTTTAACAGAACACTGCGAGCACTTAACCCTTTACCTCCATGCTTATTTTGCGGCAGCAGCTCCCCAATTCGCAGTGCACCAAAGAACAACAGTGAATAAACTGTAGAAAATAATAATGCTTCAAAATTGTTAAAACAACACATGCACAACCATACATAGATTTCGTAAGATTTTGTAGGACATCTGTCTTCCCGGGCCAATGATCCTTTTTATAACCCTTTATCATCTGCTTAATTATGCAGTAACTATTTAAAGAATGTTTTCCGAATAATTTAATAAAGAAAGAAACATCAGCAAGAATTTTCACACTGAGGCATAAGCCAAATTACCCTCAAAAAGACTGATGCAAAAAAATTAACACAACTCACTCAGAGCTCTTGAATTTGTTAAAACAAATGGATTAGCTAAATTTAGACTAACAACACCCATGAAGACAAATATCCTTCCTACATGGCAGATGCAAACTGACGTCTGAAGTAGATTAATCACTACGACCATATCAACCCCATAGGTAATCTGGACACTCTTCTCCCTGTTGTTCGTGGCAATACTGCACTTGCCGCACCTGCCGCAAGCCCCATAGACAATACATGGGGCTTGCCACAAGCGTGCCGCAAGTGCGACCGTTAGGCGGCAGACATGGTAAATCTGCCGGATTTGCCGCAATCAGCAAAAAAACGCTGATGTGAAAGAGGCATTAGCTGGTATTTTTATGATGAGCATTTTGGGCAGAAATTGTCAGTTTATCCATCCCTTAAAATGGGGAGTTAAGGATGTGAGTTCATGGCTTAATTTAATGTTCATTTCTTAGTCAACAGGTTTTCGGCGTACAACCCAGTTAATCCTAAACCGTCTAATCTTGGAAAGGGTATATACTTCGCATTTAATGATGTACAATGTGAGTGGTCCAACACTTCTAAATTTAAGCATGAAAGTTCCTTTTGTGGAGGGGCACACACTATGGACAGATGTTTTAAGAAAGCAAATTTATCTGTGCAGCCCACCACAAAATAATAAAAAAAAAAGCACTGGCTAATAACGAGATGTTTTCCTAATTGGAGTTGGGAGGTGCCACTATAAATGATCATGTCAGCCCCTACAAACCCCAATTCTAGTTTCAATAGCCATGTCGATGAGTTCTGGATTTCATATTCTTTTTTCCTTCTTCTTTTCCCATCCCCCTGGCCGACTAAGGGCTAAAGGTATAAATAGAGGTCAGAAAAGACCTTTGTTTGTAGTAAGTATATTTTGATAAAAACAATTCAAAATTGTTTATATATTGAGTTCCTCACGTTGAAGAGGTTATATGTAAATAATTTTAAAATTACATATTTCTTATTTTTTCTTTTAATAATTGTCTCGTTTTATAGACAAACTCAAAAGCGCGGACAACAGCACTACATACTCCATAATAATGGAAAAAGCATTATGTACTATGTATAATATTTTGTAGCCATTAAGAAAGCTGACTAATGATTGTATTGTTCAGCAAATTTACTTTTTACTTTTTTGTTTAATAAAAAGATATTTTACAAAAAAAGCACTGGCTAGATTGCTACCTAAATCACAGGATGGCCAAGCAACTAATTGATGGATTTTCTTGTTCAACTTTTTTATTGAATTTATGTTATACATTACATAACAAGTTAAATACTTTTGAATAACAAGGATAATATGCAACATTTTATAGCAAACAGTTATGTTAATGGTTCGTATTATTCATTAATTATTAATTACTTAATAATGCAAACAAAGAAGGTAAAGCAAGGGAAGGAAGTAGGGGGGAGGTGGGGAGAAGGGATTTGGAAGGGGGTGGATGACAAGGGGTAGCTATTATAGCTTAACCAGTTCTTTGAGATATGAATCTTGGAATTTAGTGTTTAATTGGCCAATATTGGATCATCTTGATGGAAAAAGAAGTGGTTCCAAGAAGACCATTTCTTTTTATACTTCCTTTGGAGGTTATTTCTCAAGGAAAACATGTGTTCATAGGAACTGTCCGACGCAATAGTTCCAATTAAAGCTTCGAGCACAGGTGGGTTGGAATCTTTCCATCGAGTAGCAATGCAGTTTTTGGAGGTAAGGAGTATGTGTACAATGATGGCTCTAAATTCTGATGGGATGTCGTTGATTCCGATTAAAAGCAATGCTAGTTCTGGTGTAAGGTCTATGTTAAGGCCTGTGATGTCATTAATCAAGAGGTGGACTTCTCCCCAGTAAGAGCGGAAGATGGGGCATTCCCAGAAGATATGAGTCATTGTACCTGGGTTTCCACAATTCCTCCAACATAGTGAAGAAATTGCACTAGAAAATTTGTTGAGTCTTGTAGGGGTGAAGTACCACTTAGTAAGGGATTTGTAATATGATTCTATTAATACTGAGCAAGAGAGATTTTTGTAGACTGATTTGATAGTATCTTCAATTAGGTTAGTGGGCAGTGGAAATTGGAGTTCTTTGCTCCAGGATTTCAATACAGGAGAGTAGAGTAGTGTTGAGTCAAGGTTGACATTTTTGTATATGGCCTTGCGTGACCAGAAAATATTTGACTGGTTAAAGCGGAATAGTTGGGTAACATTCATCGGAAGGCGGAAATTTAGGTTGTTTCTGTTGAGTGTGCGTTTAATTTTGTTCCAGTTTCCTAGTTCTCCGTCAGGTAAGCCAAATTTAGTTTTGAGTAATGAGAAGGACGACAGTTGGAGTTAAGTAAGTCCGAGACGTTTTTGACTTCGCGATTTGACCAAACCGTGACATCAATATTGGTTGAAAGTAGCGGTAGAATGTCTATTGAGATTTAACCTGGAGACGACGTATGATGTGCGGCAGATGATTTCGCAACCAGGACCTCCAAGATCGTATAGTAGCTTTGAGAATGGGTTCCTTTGGTAGTTTTTTTGGCTTTATCACATAAGTAGGAAAGTAAAATCCATTTGAGTTCTTTAGTGGGGTTTGTAGAGCTTTCAATTTTTGTCCATCTCGGCTTATCAACGGATTCCCACCATTTTTGGCTATGTTTAATTATCGTCGAGTGATAATATGCATATAAGTTGGGTAAAGCTAGACGTCTATTAAGTTTACTTTTTTCGAGGGTGGTGAGGGAAATTCTTGGTTTCTTTCCTCCCCATATAAAGTTAGATAGTTGGGTTTGACTTTTTTTTACACCAGGTTAGGTTAGCATGGAGGGGAATTGAGGTAAATATGTAAAGAATTTTGGGCAAAATGAAAAGTTTATATGCCTCTATTCTACCTATCCATGACAATTCTGTTTAGGAAATATGATTTAAGTCCAATTTTATTGTATTATAGATTTTCCTAGGTTTACATCGTAAATTTTAGTAGCGGATTTGGTAATTATAATTCCTAGGTAGTTTAGGATTTCTTTCTCCCAGGCTAAGTCGTTTTCCTGTTGAAGGGTGTTAAGTGTTTGTTGTGACAAGTTGAAGCAAAGAACTTGGGTTTTGGCGATGTTAATTTTATAATGAGAGACTTCTGCAAATTTATTCATAAGTGAAAGTAGGTTATGCATAGACGACACTGGGTCTTCTAGAGTTAGTCTGCGAAAAGACTTATTTTGTAGGTTTTTTTGGTTGATAGTAATACCAGCGATTGAAGAATTGGTTCAGATTTTTTCCGCCAGTGGTTCTATAAATAAGTTAAATAACGAGGGCGAGAGGGGACAACCCTGTCTCGTTCCGTTAGTTAGTGTAAAGGAGTTAGACAAATGATTATTAGTGAGGATTCTTGTTGAGGGAACGGTGTAAAAGGCTTGAATAGTGTTAAGAATAGGTCCTTTGATTCCAAATTTTTTTAGAACTTCAAACAGGTATCCCCAGTATGAGCGGCGCATATACCAGCCGCAGTCACAGCAGAGTTAACTCCTGCTTACCGGCGCTGCAGTGATCAGTAAGCAGGGAGTTAAATCCAGCAGCTTATGAATGAGTCGGCTCATTCATGAGCCGCTGTGATGTGGGCACTGCTTAACGTTTTTTTTAACCCTTTATTGGAAAGATTCTTAATGGCCAGGTCAAACTTGGCCTGACATTAAGAATCTCGGGCTTAATACCAGCTAAAAAAACAAAGCTGGTATTAACCCCTTTATTACCCAGCGTGCCACCGCCACCAGGGCCGCTGGAAGAGCCCGGTAAGGCGCCTGGAAATGGCGCTTATTATTAATGCGCCATTTTCAGGGGCGGCTGCGGGCTGCTATTCTTTAGCGTGGGGGGCCCTATAACAATGGGCCCTCACCCCGCTGAGAATACCAGCCCTCAGCTGCTTAGTTTTACCTCGGCTGGCATGGAAAATAGGGCGGAGCCCACGCATTTTTTTTGCCAGCCAAGGGGAAATTAAGCAGCTGAGGGTGGCACCACACATAGAAAAATTCTTTATTAAAAATAAAGAGACAGACACCATTAGGGACTCCATCTTTATTACCACCACATATCCCTCCAAAGATCCAGGTCTTCTCTCTCTCTTTCTTCTGTCCTCTCTTCCTTCTTCTTCTTGAACTTATTCAGCACTGCTACATCACACAGCAGGGGGCGGAAATGCGCTCCCCAGCTGTGTGATGAGTCAGTGAGGCTGTGGTCATTAAGCGGTGACGTCACCGCCGACCCCGTTGCTATAGTAACCAAACTATCGGTTACTATAGCAACGTTAAGCAGTGCCGACATCACAGCGGCTCATGAATGAGCCGACTCATTCATAAGTTGCTCGATTTAACTCCCTGCTTACCGATCACTGCAGCGCCGGTAAGCAGGGAGTTAACTCTGCAGTGACCTCGGCTGCAGTATGGCAACCAAGCAGAATCACTGTCCAGATTGGCTGTGGTTATCAGACTGGATTTTCTCAATCACAAAAGCTCCCACAGAGTGTGAGCTCCTGTGATTGGCTGTTATTTGACAGTGCAGTGAATATGTAATGAGCTTAATAGGCGCCCCGGAAGTAACAGCGGGAGCCTATTAAACCTGATTTAGCCATTCTAGCATGGTGCTACAAACTCGCACTGTGTGGTGTATGGGTGCGAGATTTTCTCGCACCCATACACTTGCATTGCGCTCACGTGCGCCAGAATCGCATGCAGTCGCAGCATGCTGCGACTGCACTCGCTTCTGACTCGCAATGCGAGTTAGGTGCGTGGGACTCGCACCAGTGTGCCCTGCCTGATAGTGCAACACTGGTCCGAGTGCAATGCGCTTTTTTCATGCATTGCAATCGCGCGAGTCTCACGCCAGTGTGTCTCCTGCATTAATGGAACTAAATTCCTCATAACTCCATTCACTATCCATGATTGATGCCACCTAGTTGCGCATCATCTCTCTTTTCAATATGCCCCAAAACCTTCTGAACCTGCTGCATCAGTAAAAATATTGAAATAATTAGTTGCAACAACTGGTTCATGCCATACAGACTTGTGACTCACCCAGGCCGGGGGACTCAGCTCTCAGGCGCACTCTGGAGGTCACGGATGGCAGTGCCTGGGGCTGTGGCCCTGGTGGTCAATAAAAAAGGGAAAAATAAAATAAAGAAGTTTGTTCGAGATGCCACCTGTAGGTCCCGGTGATGGCACCGGCGCTGCTGTAACCTCCAGGGTGATGGGCGGCAGCAAGATGGAATGGCTCCCTACAGGAGGAGCGGGATCCCCGGCGTATTGGAAGTAGGAATAGATGGTGTAGTACGGCAGCGCAGTCACTGTGGAGCAAGGCAGGTGAATAACAGTTCAAGGAAGAAAACACCGACACGTTGCTCACTCTGAACTGGTATTTACTTCGGTATTCTGCAGGCATACAAGGTAATGCAGTTCTTGTTGCAAAGTAGTGGACCGGGTGGTTCTGGCAATGAGCGGTGTCCCTCTGAAGCTTCTCTGGTGTTCCTTCTCTATCACACTCTGTCCCTTGCTCTGCTGTCCTCGCTATACCCGTGTGGTAGCACTGAAGGCTCTTGTTTGGGTTTCCACCGTTTATCACTCCGCGGTCCCTGGCAATCAATTGTGGGTGCTCCGGGTGTAGACTGTGATGGCCGTAGCGCTGGTGGGTCATGCTCCTATGAAGACATTGACCCCTCCGGGTTCGTGGTTCAGGGTTGTAGCCAGCTGGACCACTTCGGAGCCGGTACTCCGAGTTTGGACTGGGCTTGGGCGTTCAATTACCCATTCTATTCTTGGCCCCTTTCTCTTCTGTTTCTCTGTAGCTTTTCCAACTCTGCTTCATCCACAGCTTCTCCTTCCCGCTTCTTTCACTTCTAACTTCTGTTCTGCTCTTACTTCCTTCACTCAACCTCTTCACTAAATTGACTTGACTAACTCCTTGCTGCTTACCCCACTGCTTTATAACCTAGCCTCTCCTCCCACCAGTACCGGTTACCCTAGTAACGGGCGTTTAATTGGTCCTCTAACACTAAGTGTTGCATGTGGTGCTGGAGCTTCAGACTTATCCTACTCATTACTAAAACAAAGAATACGACACCTTCAGTCAGGGTGTAATACCCTTTTGTGACGCACTCTTAGTGGGGCGCCACACTTGCCGTTAAACTTCTTCAAGAATTCCAGCCAAACCAACAGATCAGCCTTAATCACTTTAGTAATCCAAACATGAAAAGATGGATTACGAATACAAGCAACATGCAAAGCTGACTGCCTACAAAAAACTCTGTCTATTAGCATGACTACAATAAAATGCTAATAAACCCAAAAGAGACTTGATTTCCTTAACCAATGCTGTCCTCTTGGAACCTAATGAAATTACAACATTTTTACACTTACCCTAAGGCTGCTTTCACACAGCGATTTCTGTGATCCGTGGCTGTCCGTTGTAAAACGGACAGCCACGGATCAGATTTTGGCCCCATGTTATCCTATGGGCACGGATCACATCGGATATTGACCTTATTGGCATCCGATTTTTGTCGGATCCGATCCTGGCCGATTTTTTGCTGTGCCCAAAATCGCAGCCTGCTGCGATTTTTGGCACAGGCGGGTCAGATCGGACCGAATTGGATCCGACCTGATCCGCGCCAAATAACATGGGGCCTATACAGCGCGGATCCGAGGAAACAGCTGATGTCTCCTCGGACCCGATGTTAGTGCACTGAGCATGCTCAGTACACTAACACCGCTCTGTGCCATCTAATATCACTTCTGCAATGTATATTCATACATTGCAGAAGTGATACCCAGTTTAAATGAAAGGGTTAAAAATAAAAAATCATTATCCTCACCTCTCCACGATCCAGCGATGCCTCCTGCGCTCTGTGCGTCTAGGACCTGGCCTGACGTCACAGTTGAGTCACATGACCGGTTACCCGGTAACCGTCATGTGACTGTGACATCACGCCAGGTCCTGTTGATCAGAAGAAGAAGCTGGAAACACCGCGGGTTGTCGTGGAGAGGTGAGAATGAAGATTTTTTTATTTTTAAAGGCCTGGAAAGAGGGGAACAAAGGGGGCAAAAGAGGGGCGAAATAGGGGACAAAGAGGGGAGACAGAGGGGCAAAGAGGGGTCCGAAAGAGGGGCAAAGAGGGGAGACAGAGGGGGCAAAGAGGGGAGTACAAGAGGGGACAAAGAGCGGTCGAAAGAGGGGAGACAGAGGGGGCAAAGAGGGAGACAGAGGGGCAAAGATGGAGCAGAGAGAGGAGGGGAAAAGGTGACAGGGAGCAGGGATAGGAGAGAGGATCCAGACTGATGCTGCAAAATATCGGGATCGGATGCCTATTTGGCATCCGATTGCAGTCATCAGTTTTGGTCCGATGCTGTCCGAGGGGAGCAGCAAAAAGTCTGATCCCCTCGGACAGCATAAAAACGCTGTGTGAAAGCAGCCTAAGGCTGGTTTCACACTACGATTTTCTTAAATCCGATGCTGTCCGATAAAAATCGGACAGCATCAGATCCAATTTAGGCCCCATGTTCTCCAATGGGGATCAGATCGGATCGGATGTGCACTTAATGGCATCCGATTTGCATCCAATCCGATTCTGTCCGATTTTTTTCAGGAGCCAAAATCGGAGACTGCTCCGATTTTGGTATCCGATTAAAAATCGGATCGCATCGGATCCGATGTGATCCGATGCGATCCGATTAAAATAATATGGGAGTCTATGGGGGATCGGATCGGATGGAAAATCGGATCCGATATCGGATCTGATTTTCTGTATTGAGCATGCTCAATACCCTAGACCATTCCCAAAACCTCCCACAGCCCTCCCCCAGCCATTTAAATCGGATCCGATAAAAAATTGGATCAGATGGCATCCGATGGCATCCGATTTTGAGTATCCGATGCTGTCCGATTTTCATCGGACAGCATCGGATTTAACAAAATCGTAATGTGAAAGTAGCCTTAGACAGTGGAAACCTACATTCACCCTTAATGGTATCAATAACAATACCAAGAAACTCAATAAAACTACAAAGGAGTATTGTCTTATTAGCCAAAGGAATACCATAAGTATTACAAGTGACCACATAAGGGGCCTTTCACACTTGCGTTTTTTTCCTGATTTGGAAGATCAGGAAAAAACCTGATTCTTACAGGATTCACTTTTTTGCCCATTCTCTTTAATGATTTCAGGAAAAAACATGAAGCAACAAGATTCTACCTGACAAAATTAAAGTGAATGGGAAAAATACTGTAAGAATCGGGTTTTTCCTGATCTTCCAAATGAGGAAAAAAACGCAAGTGTGAAAGGCCCCTAAGGGCGCATTTCCGCCCCCTGCTGTGTGATGTAGCAGTGCTGAATGAGTTCAAGAACAAGAAGAAAGAGAGGACAGAAGAGAGAAGACCTGGATCTTTGGAGGGATATGTGGTGGTAATGAAGATGGAGTCCCTAATGGTGTCTGTCTCTTTATTTTTAATAAAGAATTTTTCTATGTGTGGTGTTTTTTTAACCCTTTATTGGAGATTCTTAATGGCCAGGTCAAACTTGGCCTGACATTAAGAATCTCGGGCTTAATACCAGCTAAAAAAAACAAAGCTGGTATTAACCCCTTTATTACCCAGCGTGCCACCGCCACCAGGGCCGCTGGAAGAGCCCAGTAAGGCGCCTGAAAATGGCGCTTATTATTAATGCGCCATTTTCAGGGCGGCTGCGGGCTGCTATTCTTTAGCGTGGGGGCCCTATAACAATGGGCCCTCACCCGCTGAGAATACCAGCCCTCAGCTGCTTAGTTTTACCTTGGCTGGCATGGAAAATAGGGCGGAGCCCACGCATTTTTTTTGCCAGCCAAGGGGAAATTAAGCAGCTGAGGGTGGCAGCTCGCAGTTTGCCTGCTTTCATCGGGCTAGACTTAAAAGTGCTGCGAAGCCCCACACGTTTTTTTTTTTTAAATAATTATTTTTTAACACCCTATAACGCCAGGTTGGTTGCCATACACTAATGTGTATAGCAACCAAGCAGAATCACTGTCCAGAATGAGAAAATCCAGTCTGATTACAACAGCCAATCACAGAGGCTTCCATAGAGTGTGAGCTCCTGTGATTGGCTGTTAGTTTGACAGTGCAGTGAATATGTAATGAGCTTAATAGGCGGCCCCGGAAGTAACAGCGGGAGCCTATTAAACCTGATTTAGCTATTCTAGCAGATACAGCATGAGAAAGACCATGTTAAAAACGCATTGCACAGTGACCACACTCGCACCACAGTCACACCACATTCATCACTCTGGCACCATACTCGCAGCACACTCAGACCACACTCGCACAACACTCACATAACTGTCGTGCATCAAAAACGCTCCGCTTTTGATGCATGATAGTGTGCCTCCACCCTTAAGCTGTTTCCGGTAGTAGGGGCATTAGCTTTATGGAGTAGTTGTTTCACTAATAAATACATTTTGCTTAGGTCAAGTAACAAGGGTGTGGTATTTGCAGTTAGTTGTCTCACTTTTAAATGCAATTTAGTGATTAGCTTATTGCGGCATTTTGTATTGTCATGTTTAAAGTGCTGTATTTGGCTGAAGGCCGTGTATATTGAAGGTAAATGTAATACTATAGCAGATGCGCTTTCTCAATTTCAGTATGCAAGCTTTTAAACCCTTGCGCCAGAGGTCGAACCAACAGGCAAGGGTTGCCCGGCGTATTTGTTGGGATTAATATGGCATTAGTGCTGGAGCTTTTACAACGTTCAGTAGCTGCAGTGACATGGAAGGGTTATCTGGCTGCATGGGAACAATAGTCCAATTTTTGCTTATTTAAAAATTGGGATATGTTTAAGAGTTCAGAGCAGGGAGGCGTGTCCTGGTCATGGAGGAGAAAGGCTGCTGAGGGCTGAGCTCCTCTCGCCGACCTGAAGAAACCCGGTCTGAGCCGCCGCACAAGCCACACTGAATTACCCCATGTCGGCTAAACGACAGGGGAAGCACCCACCGCACGATTCCCGAGCTCCGATGCCGCAGGAGAGCAGGATTACAAGGTTTCTCCACAGCGCGGGCCAGCTACAGCAAACTGCCGCACTTCCTAAGATGGCGGCCGCCAGCCTGCAGGGACAGGAGGAGCACACCGAGACTAGAAGGAGAGAGCACAGCGAGGAGCCTGTCAGCAGAGGAGCCCCTCACGCCCTGCAAACTCAGCCTGGTGGAAGTAAGCAAGCCCACAGGTACAGAGGATGGACGGAGGGGATTTGTGCCAGGGAGGACAGCCTTCAATGGAGGGGGGTAATCACAGCAAGGAGCCCGACAGTAAAGGAGCCCCTCCCGCCCTGATGGCTCAGCCTGGTGGAATGCAGCAAAGCCCACAAGTACAGAGGGAGAACAGAGTGGATCTGTGCCAGGGAGGGAATCTATCAATGGAGGGGGGAAGTGTGCTGACCCCTGGACAGGCATTAGGGGATCATTGCCAAACTGAACTGTGTGCATTACACCCTCAGCCACTAAGTCAGGATGCAGCAACAGGGGCCAGGATCTCTCCAGTCCTGGAGAATCCATTAGGCGGCCAGAGTCAGGGTCCACAGATGGGGTCATCAGTGCTGGTGTCCCCCCCTTCTCAGAACCAGTCTGCCTCCGGTGTCAGTGATCTACCCCGGGTCAACGCCCTAGTCGAGCGACCACCACTGCTTCCTTATTCCTACAATCCAAGGGGAGCTAATTCCAGACAAGCTACCTTTTATTTCCCCAACCCTGGCACACCCTAGGGATCTGTAGCTCTCCTGGCCTCAGCGATACAGGGTAGAGGCCAGACCCCAATGCCACAAGACTCTAACATGGCGATCTGGGAGGATATGCGAGCAAGAATTCGTAACGTTCCCTCTAAGGAGGACCTTGAAAACTTTGTAAACAAACTGGAAGCATCTTTAGTGCAGAGGTGGAGAGGCTAAGGGGAGAGGTGGCGAATCTATCTAACACTGTCTCCAACACTAACGTGGCCATGGAGGGCCTCTCACGGCATGTGACATATTTGGAAAACCAACTAACTGACCAGTCCAGAGACTTTGAGGCATTCTTAGACTCGCTGGAAGACCTGGACAACAGGGAGAGACGCCAAAATATTAGGGTTCGGGGTCTACCTGAAACAGTGCCAGCTAAAGAGTTGGACATCATCCTACAACACCTCTTTAATAAAATACGGAACGTGCCTTTCGAATCGCCAATAGAATTTGACAGAGCCCATAGATCACTGGGCCCCCCTCCCGCGGACGGAGATAGGCCTAGAGATGTCATTTGTCGGTTTCATAGATATTAGATTAAGGATGAAGTACTGTCTCATTCCAGATGACTTGACGATTTATCATACCAAGGGGAACAGATACAACTATTAACAGATCTGTTGCGGAGGACCCTCCAGAAGAGGAGGACTCTGAGACCGATCTTGGATATCCTCAGGGAACAACAACTGACTTACTCATGGGGATACCCATTCCGCCTTCAAGTGCGACGGAGGGTCAATGGTTCTATATGTCGCATCCAAGGGAATACCAGAAGTTCCTCTCAGCCTTAGGGATTCCCGGTGTCTCCATATATTTTCCAGACTGGCCGGGTGTTCGTGGGTTCAACATTTTTCAGACGGCACCAAGAGTACTAAGGATCCAAGGGAGGCGTGGCAAGAGAGTTGGCGGGTGGAGAGGCCGAGGAAGGAGGAATCCTGACCTGGGGGAAGATGGGTGACTGTTTACAAATAATTAAATCTTCCCTTTTCAAACTAGTATGGTTTGCATAGTCTTGACCCCAAGGTTTGGGTCCCTCTCCGGTCACATTGTCTATAGTATGGCTCACTAAATGATTGATTTATTTCATGCTTGCGCTTTCCTTTTTCCCCCTCCCGTGTACCCCCCCTTCCCTTCCTCCATCTTCATTCCCGTTCCCCCTCCCTCCCTTCCTCCCCACTCCCGCCTTCCACTTCCCTCTTTGCCTCTATTTTTTCCCCTACAGGTTTCTGTCAAGCCATGTAATTTTATAACTAAGGGCGGTTGCAGCGGTTATAATTTGTGATTTCTAATAATTTACGTTGGGTTTCGGAAGGGGAGAGCTCTCCCTTTTAAATTTTGATAGTTTAAATCTAGATCGTTAACTTTTTTTTATACGGGGTTTCTCCCATACTTCTTGCTCCTGTTGAAAAGGACATGACTCACTGTGGCCGGGTCTTCACGGGGCAGGCGTTTCTTCTCCTCCTGTCACGGAACCGCACCTGCGGCCGTAGGGCCGGTGGACCAGAATCAAAAGGGTTGGCTGAACAGTTAAGGGGTAGTTAATTCTGTCGTGACGCCACCTGTGAGTGTTCCGGTGATGTCCACCGGCGCTGCTTGGGCCTCCAGGGGATGGAATGCAGCAAGATGGAACGCTCCCCACAGGATCAGCGGGAGTCCCCGGAACCGGGAGCTGCACAAGATGTTGTGAGG
This sequence comes from Allobates femoralis, assembly GCA_033576535.1. Classification (NCBI taxonomy): domain Eukaryota; kingdom Metazoa; phylum Chordata; class Amphibia; order Anura; family Aromobatidae; genus Allobates; species Allobates femoralis. The sequence goes on along the minus strand of JARQOC010000005.1, from coordinate 304,915,387 downwards.
CAGCTTAGTTACCTTCTGCTTGCGGATTGAAACAGTTCTCAAGAAACACGGACACCATAAGTCTATGCAACGGGTACTTTACTGTAACCAGCAGGCAGTACATGGTATACAGTTAACGGGTAAAGGACTGGGTGGACTTTAGCAATGACCAGTGTTTCTCAGAGCTCCGCGGTGTTCCTCCATTCTAAGCTTGTTCTAAGTGAGTTGCCGTTGTCGCCTTTGAGTGCCAAGGTCGGGTACAAGACACTACTTATATTGCCCTGCCGGTGCATACGTTCCGGTGTGAGGGGTAGTCTGGGTCGTTTTTGTGGGTACTCCGCTGGCAAGACGGCTCTGTTTGCGGCGGCGGTGGGGTACTCCTGTAGAACGGTCCCTCCACTCCTGGTTTGCATGGCAGTGATAAACGACTCCCAGCTTCGGAACCAGTAGTCCGACTGTAGATAGGCACGGGTGTATTTTGACCCGCGTGTGGTTGCCCAGGGTCCGGTTGTTGAGGCACCGGGGTAATGGCGCCTAACCGGTGGTGGTCGTGGCCTAGGGGCTGCACGGAACTGTGCAGGGCTCCCTCTCCTACGTTCCTCCTGGCCAAGTTGTGCTTCCTCCTTCTCCTACATTTTTGCAGACTCTTCTAGACTGACTTGCTGCACTAACTTGTCCACTAACACACTACACCTACACTCCGCCCTCCAGGACCTTATTGGCCCTCTATTCTGATGTGCATGTAGGGTATGGAGCTCTGAGTTTTAACCATGTCATTGCTTAGTCAGAGAATATTACAGCTGCAGTCTGGGCTGCAATACACTCCTGTGACGCACTCGTTGCGGGGCGCCACAGACACCCTCTGCTGTAGAGGTGTTTTTTTAAAACGAACTACCCCACCTAACTTCTGGTCCACTCGGTTCCTCTCTTTATTTGTTCCCTCTTTACCTAACGTCCTTTCTTCCTCACTTTCCTACTGTTCTTCTTCTCCCCCTCCATTCTCATACCTAGGGGTCGGGGAGCCTGCGGCGGCCGGTCCGACCAATTTTTCGCCTCAATGGCGTCCCTGAAAACTGGCTCTTTAAATGTGCGGGGTTTCAAAACACCGCAAAAGTGATCCCATATCCTGACCGATATGCATAAACAAAAAGTTCAAATTGTTTTTCTCCAAGAGACGCACTTTAAGACTGACCACATTACGGACATCCACGATAGATACTATGCTTCCTGGACGCACAGTTCCAACCTGGAATCCAGGTCAAAGGGTGTATCTGTGGCCATTCATAGGGGGCTGGCGTATACCGTGTTAGACTCCATTTGTGACAAGTGGGGTCGTTACATCTTCCTGAAACTGAAATTAGAGGAATCGGTGGTTACACTGGTCAATTGGTATCTACCCAACAGGGAACAACCGAGAGTTTGCAGAGCTATCCTCCAAAGATTAGCTCAGTTCGCTGAGGGTAGGATACTTATTGGGGGAGCTTTTAATTTCACCTTAGATCCCAGGATCGATTCCTCAACTTAGAGGGGGTCAGTCCCGCTAAAGAAATTGTATTCCGTAAAGAAATATTTACACACCCTCCAGCTGGTCGATGCTTGGCGTATTTTGAATCCACAAGGTAAAGACTATACCTTCTTCTCCCCTGTCCACCGATCCTACAGTAGGATAGACCTCTTCTTGGTGAGCTATGGAGTGTTATCCTGGAATCTGGAGGCTTCCATTGGAAATATAATTTTATCCGACCATAGCCCCATCTACCTCACAATCCAGATCCCGGGTCTCTTCCAGAGACCTTGGTCATGGAAACTTCACAGCAATTTACTTAAAGATGAGATTTGTCTGGCAGAGTTACGAGACAATCTGTCCTCGTTTGATTTAATCCACGAACACGACCCCACTCCCCAGCCCATAAAATGGGAGGCATTGAAATGTATTCTACGTGGTACCCTAATAAAACATGGCGCGCGCCTGAAAAAGAATAATAATGAACTTGTATCTAATCTATTTTCTCAGATCCAACGGTTGGAAGAAATACACAAAAAGTCTGCCACAACCCCATCTCCAGATCCGATTCATGTAGAATTGATGCTAAAACGACAGGAACTTAAAACCCTCTTAGACCGGAAATATGCGAGGGCCAAGGAACATATGTCGGCGTTCTTCTATAAAAGAGCCAACACTTGTGGAAGACCGTTGGCGCGTCTTCTCCATCCCAGAGCCGGTCCCACGTATGTCCCGTTTATTAAATCTGCTAACGGTCAGAAGGTGTATAACAAATTAGACATTTTGGGGGTGTTTAACGGTTACTATGAAAATCTTAACAACATAAAAGGTAAATATGCTGACATGGACCCGATAAATCCGTGATTATATCGCGAAGACGCGAATAGCGGCCTTGAAAGCATCCGATATAGACAGTTTGGAAGAGGATATCACGGTCCAGGAACTTGAGGAGGCTATTAAGAACATGGTGGGGTCAAAGAGTTCAGGACCCGATGTTTTGCCCCGCAATCCCATATCTGTGTCATACCTAAACCCAACAAGGACTCGTTTAATGCTGCGAATTATAGACCTATTTCTCTACTTAACGTAGATGTCAAATTATTCGCAAAAATTTTGGCGGACCGTTTGTCCAAGGTTTTACCTGGTATTATCAATCTAGACCAGGTGGGCTTTGTCAGGGGCCGAGAGGCGAGGGGCAATATCATCAGATCCTTGCTCATTGTAGAAAAGGCGATGGTATGGAAGTCCCCTCTATTTTTGCTGTCAGTTGACGCAGAAAAGGCCTTTGTCCGAGTCCACTGGACTTTTATAAGAGAAGCACCGGAACAAATCGGTCTGGGTCCAAAGTACCTAAAAAAGATCATGGCGCTTTATTCTGATCCTTCCGCTAGGGTCCGTGTCAATGGGGTACTCTCCGACCCATTTAAAATCCGTAACGGGACGCGGCAAGGCTGTCCTCTGTCGCCTCTAATATATGTGCTAGTCATTGAACACCTGGCTAATGCTATTCGGAAAAACGATAGTATTCTGGGATTTACAGTGGGTAGGGAGCCACATAAGGTAGCCATGTTTGCAGATAATATCCTTCTTTATGTGACTAACCCACGGATTTCCTTCCCGGCTATATTGTTGGAGTTCGAGGCGTTTGGGGCACTAAGTAACTTTAAAGTCAACTATACCAAGACCGAAGCGCTGAACATAAGTATTCCTGGCGCTGTGGTATCCTCCTTGAAAGATAATTTCCCCTTCAGATGTAGTAATGACCAGATTACTTATTTAGGGGTGAATCTCCCTTCCGAATTAAAGAGACTATTTGAATTGAACCACAAGGTGGTTTACGAGGGAGTACGGGCTCTCTTGGCCAGATACCGCCCGTTGTGTTTATCCTGGTTTGGAAGGATACAAGTAATTAAGATGGACATCTTACCCCGTCTATTATATATCTTCCAAGCGGTTCCAATCTGGCCTAAGAGATCCTTTTGTAAGAACTTAAATTCTCTTGTATCGGAATTTATTTGGAGGACAACCAAACCGAGGACCAGTTTAAAAATCATTAGAAAAAGAGGAAGAAAAGCACCTCACAAGCTGGTATCTTAAATCTTCATGTTTTTATTCTGTCCACCAGAAGCACAACGTTTCGGTCAAAGACCTCTATCAAGTGCATAAAGGTCTTTGACCGAAACGTTGTGCTTCTGGTGGACGGAATAAAAACATATGAAGATTTAAGATACCAGCTTGTGAGGCGCTGTTCTTCCTCTTTTTCCTGGTGTTATTTGTGCCTGGTGGAACTCCCAGGCTAAGGACGTGCGTCTCAATTTTGGAACCCAGCGAGTTCCATTTCCACGTGGTGCTGTGTACATCCATTTTTTATTATACAGTTTAAAAATCTTATCTGCCTCCCGCATGAGGATGGGGGGGAGCGGACCTCCCAGATTTTAGTAAATATTGTCGAGCCGCCCTATTGGTCAGATTATTGGACTGATGTTATAACGGTAACACTAGAAAATGGATCCAGGTGGAGCAGGAGGGAGTGAATTCCCCATTGCGGTATTTACCCTGGATTTCACAGCGGGCGGTTGGGGGCCTGGAGAAGTGCTTGTGGGCCTGGCGGACTTCACGTGGTCTTTCCAATGCACATCGAGACTCCAGTCCCTTGACACCGCTGTTTCATAATCCGTCATTTTCCCCAGGGGTTTACAACCAATCCCTACTTATCTGGACAGCTGAGATGGACACCCGACTTTACCAAATAATATGTAATGGTAGGGCCCCCTCGTTCTCAGAACTTCAAGGCCAGTCGTGTAACGTGAAGTTAAAATGGTGGGAGTTTCTTCAACTCTAGTCGTTTTTGGCCTCCTTGAGCCCATCGGAATTACATAGATCCTCCCTCTCCCCTATGGAGATACTCTTCGTAGGTGAACATGCACCCCCGGGTAGAATTTCCGCTCTGTACAAAACTCTGGTAGAAGAAGACATGGGTACCAAATTTCACCTTCAGTCTATGTGGGAACGTGAATTGGGTAGAGAATTATCTGAGGAAGAGTGGGGGAGATGCTTCCTACTGTCCCACAGTTTGTGGGACAGTAGGAAGCATCTCCCCCACTCTTCCTCAGATAATTCTCAAACTGTCCAGCAATGGAGAATCTCGAGAAAAATGTTACAAATTGATTGTGAGATGGTATCATACGCCAGACACACTGCATAAAATTTATCCAGCGGTTTCTGACCAGTGTTGGAGGTTCATCCACGGAGGTCATGTAGTCCAACATGCGGGTTTGCATCTCACGTTGACGATTGAGTTTCTGAAGCTCCGCTAGCCATGTCACATTGGTGGGCTCGCCAGTCTGTAGATTAGACAGGTGAGTATCCAGGGTTTGCATGAGGGTCATTAGCTAGTCCTGGCTTGGACGAAGCCCAGCCGGTTCCCTCTGGACTGAGAATCGGGTATCAGCGGAGTCCATGTCCTGGGCAAACTGTTACGCCTGAAAGGCGTGGAAGTGTTAAATGAACTCACTGGGCCACTGGTGGAACAGTGGTAGCTGAATACCCAATACAGCAGGGGTGGGGAACGTCCAGCCCCCGGACCGAATCCAGCCCGCCATGTTACCTGATCCGGCCCGGCCACTTTGCTCCTTTTGTAACGCTGTCCCTTTAAATCTTCAGAGGAACGCGCCGGAATTGTTTCCGATGTGCAACATAGCCAGCGTGAGACATTCTGTGTGGCAGAAGCCTCTGCACTGTCCAGCTCCAGCTCCCTGAGGAGTACAATCAGCTACTGCACATCTTAAGTACACAATTCCTCCACCTCCAGGAGGTCAGTGAGCAAACATAAAGGTGACAGAATAAGTAAATAAAGTGTCTGTTCTGCGTAGCCAGCGGTGCATGGATGAGGACTGTCAGCAGTAAGAATTAGCTGCATCCAGCAACATAGCCAAGGGAGGGAGATAAAAATCATGTGAAGCCATGTTAAAATCATATGTCCATATTTATTTTCATCTACCTTCCTTTGGATGATTTGCTGGATCTCCTTTTTGCTCTGGCCCCTTGCACCCATGTATCATATGCCTCTGACCCCATGTATCCAGGTGTCGTACGCCTCTGGCCCCTGTGTACCCGTGTGTCGTACGCCTCTAGTCCCGTGTACCTGTGTGTCGTACGCCTCTGACTCAGTGTACCCATGTGCTGTATACTATGCCTCTGGCCCCATGTACCTGTGTGTTGTATACTATGCCTCTGGCCCTGTGTACCTGTATGCTGTATACTATGCCTCTGGCCCCGTGTACCAGCGTGCTGTATACTATGCCTCTGGCCCTGTGTACCTGTGTGCTGTATACTATGCCTCACATCCCGTGCACTGTATATTATGCCTCAGATCCCGTGTACCTGTGAGCTGTATACTATGCCTGTGGTCCCGTGTACCCGTGTGCTGTGTACTATGCTTCTGGCCCCGTGTGCTGGGTACTATGACTGACCCCATTTACCCTTGTGCTGTATACTATGCCTCTAGCCATGTGTACCCATGTGCAGTGTACATCTGGCCCCGTGTACTGGTGTGCAGTATGCCTCAGGCTCCATGTACCACCCAGATGCTGTATACCTTAGGCCAGTGATGGCGAACCTTTCAGAGGCCGAGTGCCCAAACCGCCACCCAAAACTAAATTATTTATGGCGAAGTGCCAATATGGTAATGTAACCTAAATTACAGCAGTGGTAATCATAAGCGCTGCACAGGGGGGAGAGCCAGCAGATGCTAACTCTCTTCCCTGTGCAGTGGTTATAGTCCTGAAACATTGATGATCAATTCAATTATTTTAACAATTAATTGATTTTAAACTTACCTTTGCAGTCTTCTCTTCTCTTTGGCAGTGGTCAGACAGCTCACGTGTACTGCACATTGAAGCTGAGTCGCTGCCACTGCCCTTTCTAGAAACGGCAGGTGAACTGATCTGTATGGAAAAAATGCAGAATATTAGACAGAAGATAGAATTTATCATGGAGTGCAAGCATATTTCATACTGAAATCCTGGTCCCTTATCTTGCAGTAATGTGCTCCATCCTGACCCTCTCCTTGTAGCTATGTGCTCCATCCTGACCCTCTACTTGTAGCTATGTGCTCCATCCTGACCCTCTCCTTCTATTTATGTGCTCCATTCTGATCCTCTCCTAGCTATGTGCTCCATTCTGATCCTCTCCTAGCTATATGATCCATCCTGACCATCTCCATGCATTTATGGCCCCATCCTGACCCTCTCCTTGCAGTTGTGCTCCATCCTGACCCTCTCCTTGCAGTTGTGCTCCATCCTGACCCTCTCCTGGCAGTAATGTTCCTATCCTGACCCCCTTCTTGTAGTAATGTATTTATCCTTATCCCCTTGTAGTATGCCCCATCCTTGTCCCCTTCGGTAATGTCCCTTCCTTGTCCCTTGTGGTAATGTCCCCATCCTGCCCTTATAATGTAGTAATGCCCCATCCTGCTGTAATGCCCTATCCTTGTCCCCTTGCAGCAATACGCCCCATCCTGCAGTAATATGCCACATTCTTGTCCCCTTGCAGTAATATGCCCCATCCTGCAGTAATACCCTATCCTTCTCCCCTTGCAGTAATATGCCCCATCCGTGTCCCCTTGAAGTAATATGCCCCATCCTGCAGTAATGTATCTCATCCTTGTCCACTTGCCATTAATATGCCCCACCCTTATTCATTTGCAGTAATATGCCCGATCCTGCACTAATGTGCCTCATCCTTGGCCCTATGCAGTAATATGCCCCATCCTGCACCAATATGCCCCATTCTTGTCCCGTTGCAGTAATATGCCCCATCCAGCAGTAATGTTCCCCATCCTTGTCCCCATCACATATTAATCTGCCACATCCTGCCCCTATCACATAGTAATATGCCACATCAGCCCCATTACATAATATGCCCCATCCTGCCCCCATCACATAATAATATGCCCCATCCTGCCCCCTCATAGTAATGCCCCATCCTGCCCCCTCTTAGTAATGCCACATCAGCCCCGTCACAGAATATTATGCCCCATCCTGCCCCCTCTTAGTAATGCCCCATCAGCCCCTCATAGTAATGCCCCATCAGCCCCTCATAGTAATGCCCCATCAGCCCCTCATAGTAATGCCCCATCAGCCCCTCGCAGTAATGCACCATCAGCACCTCGCAGTAATGCACCATCAGCCCCTCGCAGTAATGCACCATCAGCCCCTCACAGTAATGCCCCATCAGCCCCTCACAGTAATGCCCCATCAGCCCCTCACAGTAATGCCCCATCCTGCCCCTCACAGTAATGCCCCATCCTGCCCCTCACAGTAATGCCCCATCCTGCCCCTCACAGTAATGCCCCATCAGCCCCTCACAGTAATGCCCCATCATCCCCTCACAGTAATGCCCCATCAGCCCCTCACAGTAATGCCCCATCAGCCCCTCGCAGTAATGCCCCATCCTGTCCCTCACAGTAATGCCCCATCAGCCCCTCACAGTAATGCCCCATCCTGCCCCTCACAGTAATGCCCCATCAGCCCCTCACAGTAATGCCCCATCCTGCCCCTCACAGTAATGCCCCATCCTGCCCCTCACAGTAATGCCCCATCAGCCCCTCACAGTAATGCCCCATCAGCCCCTCACAGTAATGCCCCATCCTGCTATAGATTATGAAAAAAAAAAAAAGTCATACTCACCTTCCTGCTGCAGTTTCCTCTTCTGCTGTGTCTTCTCCTCCCGACCCGCACTGAGTGCGGTCACGTGACGCCGGGCGCGTCACATGACCGCTGTCACATGACGCTGGCCGGGAGGGCGGGGCTTGGAAGTGTGTAAGAGAGAGGAGAAATGTCTCCTCTGCTCTGACACAGCTTTGATCTGCCGGCGCCGCGGCGCGCGTCGGCAGATCAAAGCGGCAGTGTAGTGGCGAGGCCGCGTGCCAGGGGAAGCGGCTCTGCGTGCCACCCCGGGCACGCGTGCCATAGGTTCGCCATCACTGCCTTAGGCTATGTGTTCGCTGATGAATGTGTGTGCTTACCAGTATGAGATGAGGACACACTTTCTAGTTGGGGTCAGTGCAAAATACGCCCTTGTTCCACAAACGTGATGCAGCTGCCACTGGTCCGAAGTACTGTATGTGCCCCCAGTATAGTATGTGTCCCCAAGGATGTCTGTGCCCCCCAGTGTTTTATATTTCCTCCAATGCTGTATGTGCCCCCAATGATGTATTTACCCTCCAGTGCTACCTCTGCTCCCTAGTGCTGTATGTGCCCCATTGTGCTCTTTATGCCACCAGGATCTCCTGTGATGTATATGCCCCCAACATCTCCTGTGATGTATATGCCCCCGCCCCACCTGTGATATCTATGCCCCCCAACTCCTCCTGTGATGTATATGCCCCAGCATCTCCTGAGATATCTATGCCCCCTAGCTCCTCCTGTGATGTCTATGCCCCCCAGCCCCCTGTGATGCATATGCTCCAGAGCCTCCTGTGATGTATATACCCCAGAGCCTCCTGTCATCTTTATGCCTCAGCCCCTCTTGTGATCTATATGCCCCAGCGCCTCTTGTGATCTATATACCCCAGCCCTTCTTGCGATCTATAAACCTCTGTATCTCCTGTGATGCATATGCCCCAGCCCCTCCTGTGATGTATATGCCTCTTGTTCCTCCTGTGATGTATATGCCCCCCTTTTCTCCAGTGATTTATATGCAGCAGTCCCAGTGTCTCCTATGTGATGTATATGATTTACAAAAATTATTATCACAAAGAGTAGATTGTGCTCCAGGCCGACATAAACCTGGAAAGGCAGTTGTGAGCAGCAACAAAATCAGTATCAAACATCACAGCCGAACCAAAGAGCAGCAGCGCCAGACACCACATTAGAGATGAGTTAATGAATGTTTTGACATAGTCAGCAAATTTTAAAGGTGATAATTTTGTGCAGCCCCCGAAGGTTGGTAGAAATTTCCAAATGGCCCTTGGCAGGAAAAAGGTTCCCCACCCCTGCAATACAGTAAGAGACAGGAGAGTGACTTAAGTAAAACCAATAATATTTATTAAGGAAGGTTAACAAAAGAAAAGTTGTCCGAGAGGAGGATCCTCTGAATCACGACATCAAACTCTCCTGGTGGAGCACCAGCAAGGTAACCTCTGTACAGGGATAAACCTGGTACAGCACCAGGAGGTCTAAATGCCCGCGAATCCTGGACCAAAGGAGTGACCCGTACAGACCAAACATAAGAGATGAGGAGACTGTTGAATACTGGCTCTGTTGGAAGGGTGAAACCTGGGAACTTTGTACCTTCGTAACTTCGTTGGAAAGGCTGATCCAGACGGGAGAGGAATCTGGACGATTCTGGGTGCTACAGGAGCGGCTTCACGAACCCGGGGTGGGATCTGCAGCATCCAGAGAGATCCAGGATAATGAACTACCAACAGAGGATTCTGTGGAGACTGAGGCGTTAGAATATTGCTGAATGCAAATTAACAGTCTTCTTAGTGCAGAACACTGCAAGGGTGCGACCTGGACAGTGGCAGCGTTCCTTGAGAATGAACACACTGCCCATGCACCTGCCATAGGGGGAGGATGTCTTTTATGCATAGAACAACTCAGCACTCAGGCTGAGAGACCTAATGGAGAACAGGTGTACTGTCTCTTTAAGTGTGTACAGGATGCGGCGCACTCTGCCCAAGAAGATTCCCAAGAGAGCTGCCAAGGGGATGCAGGTACCTGGTTGAGAAGGAAGCCAACGGCCGCATGGAACCATAGACAGGGTGAGCAGAACTAGCGGAGCTGCATAATGGGCACAGATCTCCCTGCTCAACAGAGAACGGTCCCGCAGCAGGGACAGAGCGGGTGAGGTGCATAGCGTCACATGATGGGCCCCGGTCTCCCTGTCCATGAGACCCCACTGCCGAGTGTATGACACTTGTGCTGCATTTTTTTTAAACCCAAACTGACATGTGGTGGGTGTTTCAAATCTGCAACATATCAATTTCTCTTGCTAGTAGGATGAGTTTTATTAACTATTTAAAAATGCATGTAATTAGCATATGAATGTAGCAATAACTTTTGGTCAAAGCCAAATACCAAGAAGAATTAAAAACAAAGCAGCTTTATTTAAAACATAACATACCAACAAGAGCCAAAAAATGCAGAGCCAAAAACTGCAATAAAAACACATGTAAAATTGCATTAAAATAAAATACCTGGAAATGAGGTAATTAGAGCAGAAGTACTGCAAAAAAAATGTGCACAAATCAAATACTCTGGTGAGTTTGTTTGCACTGAGCTTTGAGGAGATTTTGGACCACTTATATCCTATCATATATGCACAACATCTTTAGGATTATGAGCATGAAGCAATTGAAACAGAATACTTAAAGCAAAAACCGCCATTTAAATTTTCATGTAAGAATAATAATGTAGAGAAAGTGATTTTAATAAAATTTCTAATATACTTCATTAGAAAATTCTGGTTGAGAACCATTCATAAACCTTCCACAAGGTGTCCCCACTACACTGTATGTGAAGCAGACACATGTTCATTATCAGTCAGATCCATCTTCAGTGAACACTGGGCATGTATCCGTAGATGGGTAAAGGAGGCATGGCCTACACTGCTGACTGCAGCTGGTGAGGAAACAATGTATGAGATTACAGCACAGAGCTGAGCAATGTCAGGATGTAAACTCCTCTTTACAAGCTTCTCTGTTCTAAATGATTATCTTAGCTGCCATGTGACCCATGATTAACAACCAGAGCAGTATTGGGCTTTTGTTTTTTTTTCTTCAATGAAATGACTTTTACACTACAAAGAACACAAACACACCAAGCTGCTATTAAACTTTTTTTTTATTAATTTCAATTTTTTTTTTTCATTTTTAATATGAAATTTAAATTAATCTTTGCATGGAAGTGATAACAGTGATTAAATTAGATCATTTATAAATCAGTAGTTTAAAAACAAATTAATTCTATACAATTCTCTTAATATCTAGCTTTTAATATGCAGTACTGTTCATAAAATGAATGCAGCAAAAAAAAGAAAAGAAAAAAGGATTTATTTAAATCTCTGGTAAACATTTAATGTGCTCATACTCAAGTCTCAAAAAAGAGCAAACCACTTCTACTTTTGATCCATAAATTAGTTAAATGGAAGACGCCCTTCAGTAGAGATCAACATAATGCAAGTAAAAGCATTAGGCTGCAAACACATTATCTTACTTAAGGCCCTGTTACATGGCACGACATCGTTAACGATATCGCTGATACATCACGGGTTTGGAGTTGTTCCAGCGACATCGTTAGGACGTCGCTGCATGTAATACCGAGATTCAACTACGATAAGTCGTTGGATGGCTGGTTTGAGAACATGTTCTCAAATCACACGATCAACGATCAGCCAACCTGCTATTGTGTGTGTGATAACAATGTCGTTTACAACTTCGCCCATTCAAAGCAATGAGCAGGTATCGTTCGCTGGGTTGTGCGAACTATACCTGCTCACTACATCGTTAGTGCATCGTCCATGATATCTAGACGTGTGTCATTTTACCAACGATGTTGAAATGATATCGGAAACGACCACGCGCCCACGAGATCATTGCCGACATCGTTTCAATGTCGTCCTGTGTAACGATACCTTTACATGCGAGTCTCTCGGACGAGACTCTGATCAGTGACCCTGAACGGCATCTCCCTCTCTGGACGGGAGTGTGATGCTGCACAAAAACACAAGCAGGTGACACTCCCGTCCAGAGAGGGAGAGGCCGTTCAGGGTCACTGATCCGAGACTCGTCCGAGAGACTCGCATGTAAAGGTACCGTTACACGCTTCAATGTTGTAATGATGTCACCAACGATTTCACTGGCAACTCGGTCCTTGGGACATCGTTTAGAGACCGTTGGTGAGATGTCACACATATAGATATCGTGAACGACGCACCAACGATGCGGCGAACAGCTATCGTTCGCACAACCTAGCAAATGATACTTGTTCACTGTTGTGAATAGGCGAAGTTGTTAACGACATCGTTATCGCGGTGTCACACACAACAATGCAGCAGGTTGGCTGAACGACGATCGACTGATTTGAGAACATGTTCTCAAATCTGTGATCAGTGATCCAACGATTTATCGTAGTCGTATCTCGGTGTCACACGCAACGACGTACTAACGATGTTGTATAGATAACTCCAAACTTGTGATGTTTCAGCAATATCGTTCCCAATATCGTACCGTGTAACGGTACCTTAAGTTGGATAGTGTGTTTCCACCCTTAGGCTACATTCAAACACACCATTTTGCACTGTTTTTTTTTTGTTTGCTCCCTTGTTCAGCTGTAAAACTGATCCGCTTTCCAAAAATCTCATCAACTATACAACCTGTGCATTTTTGATCCGTTTTTGAGCTGCATTTTTTTTTTGCATTTAGAATGGTACCCTATGGAAATAGCAGATGAGAAAAACACCACAGACACAAACATGCCCTTTTTTTGAGGGATTATTTTTCCAGGAAAAAAACGGATCAGTCAACAAATTCCCTGTCTGAATGGCAAAAAGTGAAAACCCATTGACTTTGCTGGGATTCCATTTGAGTGCAAAAACAGATCAAAAACGACACGTCTGAATGTATAAATTGGACAGAGATCAGACCACAATACTCAAGCAGGCCGCGGCTCTCCCAATCCAAGTGTGACAGCGGCATAGAAATATATAAAGCTGTCAACTTGGGTAAGAACAAATGTTATCCCTTAGGCCGGCTTCACACCACGGTGAAATCCGATCTGGGGCTGTCAGGGGTGAACCTGACAGCCCCGGACTGGATTTCGGCCCCATAGTATGCTACGGAGCCAGATGGCAGCTATCTGCCCTCCGCTTCCATCTGTCAGGGAGAATCCGGGAAGATTCAGACTTTTCTCCCGGACACAAAAATGCTGCATGCAGCATTTTTGTGTCCAGGGGAAAAAAGCTGATCCTCCCAGTCCGGTGTGATCCGGCGCCCCCTAACATGGGGGTCTATGGAGCCGGACCAGAGCCACACCCGGGAGCCGGACGCCAGGGGCTGAAGCTCAGCGCTGCTCGGTGCTGAACTTCAGCACCACAGACCTGTCCCCTACTGACAGTTCAGCCCTGACAGCCCCGGATCGGATTTCACAGTGGTGTGAAGCCAGCCTTAGATATCCAGTCTTAAGGACACTTCACACACACAGATATCTGAGTCCAATATCTGAACAGATCTCTGGTTGCAGTGAAATCATGGATACATTGCTCCATTTTGTGGCTGTGTACAACATGGAGCAATGTATCCATGATTTCACTGCAACCAGAGATCTGTTCAGATATTGGACTCAGATATCTGTGTGTGTGAAGTGGCCGTTAAGGGGGAGTCACACGCGTCAATGTCGTCAGTGAGATGATTGCTGACGACATTGACGGCTGATTGCTGGTGAGCTGTCACACAGACAGACTCACCAGCGATCAATTGACCAGAGACATCATGGAAACGATTTAAATATCGTTTCCACGATGTCTTGCTCCCGCTGCCAGCCTGCTGGAAGCGGGAGCAGGCTGGTCTCCAAGGTAAACTGCGGGTATCTAGGCAGCGCGCGCTGCCTAGATACCCGACGTGTACCTTAGTTACCAGCCTCCTCCGCTCACCGGCCCTAGTTACCCGCTGTGTACCTTAGATACCAGCCGGTGAGCGGAGGAGGCTGGTAACCAAGGTACACGTCGGGTATCTAGGTAGCGCGCGCTGCCTAGATACCCGCAGTTTACCTTGGATACCAGCTCCCAGCGCTTGTGAGAGGCGCTGGGAGCTGGAATATCGCTACTCCCGGTGTCACACGCAGCGATGCTGCGTGTCCACCGGGCGACAATCGCCAGGTTTTAGAGCAGGTTCTAAAACCTGGCGATCATCAACCAGCAATTTATCGCTGGTTGATTCAGTATGTCACACGCGTCAATATCGCTGCAACGTCACGTGCAGCCGAGATCGTGCAGGCGATATTGACGCGTGTGACTCCCCCTTTAGTCTCTCACCTAGCCAAATCAGATCTCATTCTTTACACCCTTGAAACACCATATCTGTAAACTGAGATTCTAATTTGGGTTTTTCATGATAAATCAAATTGCAAGCCTCATTAAAGGTTCAATTTTGACTTTTAGGATTGCTACTTACAATAGGTAACACTAGAATGTGTTCTTCCTCTCTGAATAGACAATCTGCATACTTGGGTCAGAAGACACGTGGCCAGACCAAGCATTGTGGACCGATCTCTGAATGCACCCTTAAAGGGTACCTGTCAAGGTGGGTTTACACGTTGCGATATCGGCGTCCAATTTCAATGAAAAGTCACGTGGTTCGATCGTTGGAGCCGATATCGTTCCTGTGTTGTATGGTGTGAACGTCCAATACGATGCAGGAACGATGTCAATGCGATATCGGGGATTGAATGAGCGTGCTCTCCAATGGTCCGATATTGAATGGAGATTGGAGCCGGATCGTGCTGTGTGACAGCCCAACTCCGATGTGTTCTACTGCGTCACCCATTCACTCCCATGTTAAATGGTCGTTCCTGGGTTGGGGGGCGTACACATCGTCGGGACGTTGGATCCCGATATCGCGCTGTGTAAACCGGCGATGCGATGCAGGGAAAAGTGCGCTCAAAAAGCGCGCTCCCGCGTCGTTGGATACCATATCGGCCCGATATCGCGACGTGTAAACCCACCATCAGTCTCTCCTAATCTGCCACTCAAGACTTTATATATGTCAATCCTGGATTAGAGTGTGTTCACATCTGCGTATAAAAAAATCACCCCAAGTCTCGGCCAGAAAAGTCAGTGTCATGCATTTTTTTCCTCACCAAGTAAACGTATGTTATGTGAGTGCTATGCAAGTGTTTTTTTCCCCTAGCATCTGTATGTCATGTGAGTGCTATGCAAGTGTTTTTTTTCCCCTAGCATCTGTATGTCATGTGAGTGCTATACAAGTGTGCATTTTTTTTCGTGCCTAGAAAAAAAAAGCACAATCGTATGACATACAGATGCTATGTGAGAAAAAAAAGGCACACTCTCATAGCACTGGAATGACTTTCGGATGCTAGGTGAGGAAAATAAACGTATGACACTCTCCGACACCTACTAACTTTGCAAGCTGAGCATCTGGGAGATTTTTTTTACATGTAGATGTGAACACACCCTTATAAGAAGGTTCTTTATTTGCCAATCACGTGTTTCGAACTCTGAAGAATCAAATGATAAATCTGGCATGTATGCAAATTATCCATAATTGGCCAGTTAATTCTCCCAGATGCTTCCTGCCTTGGATCTTATAATCATGCAGAGGGATGCATAGCAACCACTAAACAGGCAATATCACTATGGCGGCCGTCACACGCACAGATATCGTGCAAGATATCGCTTGAACGCGGCAGATTAAACATCGCGTGAGCGATGTCTGTGCGTGTGACGGCAAAATACGGTGAGCGAGATCTGATCAAATCGCAAAATCGAGATCTGAGGTCCGGTCCTCAGATCTAGCGATTTACGATTTAGCGATCTGCTTCATCGTGGTGTATGACACCACGATGAACGATCTTCCAGTGGCAGAGCCTATGCTGGGAGATGGTAACTATGGTACACATCGGGTAACTAAGCGACGCGCGGCGCCTAGTTACCCGATGTGTACCATAGTTACCAGCGAGATCGCGGATCCACATCGCTGGTGAGTCTGTCTGTGTGACAGCTCACAGCGATGTGAGCGATATTGTAAGCGATCGCGCGTGCACGTGATCGCTTACAATATCGCTAGAGATATCTCAGCGTGTGACGGCCGCCTATCAGGCTCTACAACCTCACATATAAATGCAAAGTATGCCTTTCAGGTATGCACATTGCCGCCATGTGTATGCTCTCTGGTTTCATCAGAGTACAGCTTCTGTCCCGATAACCATTAACAACACCACATTGCAGTAGGGGTAGTGTCACTAATACCTACCCATGCATACACAGCGCACTGATGAGAGCGTATATCAGCCTTCACATGCATGGCCAAAAAGACAGAATATTGTGTTCATGTGTAAGGGTGTGTGCACACGATCCGGGGACACTGTGTTACAGGATGAAATGTTTCTAGACCTAAAGGAAACCAGCAATTTCCACAGGTGAACACAGCTGCCCTGTGCTCACAATCTGCATTCGGTGCAGTGTGGTTATTCCCTGCATTCACATACTTGAGGTAGGCCCTGACTCTGCAGCATTAAAATGACATGCTGCTGCTGAGAAGCGGTGGGGCGGAATGCTGCCCTACATGTCAATTAATACTGCGGAGTAAAAAAAACAGTGGGCATAGTATTTCTGGAAATCCCATCCACTGTGCTTGTAATCTAGAACGCAGCGTTACGGACACAGTACTAACACTGATCGTGTGCATGTAGCCTAAAAATATGTGCACATGATAATGGTTTGCAGCGTGTTTGCGCGGTGTTCATAAAGCTGGATTGTGCAGTCCAAGCACAGTGGGTTTCTTAAAATCCCATGCCAACCGAACTCTTTCCTGCCGCAGTGTTATTTCAGCTGTGGTGCCGGTTGCCGCGCTTCCCCATCTCTGCAGCATGTTTATTGCTGCGGAGTCGGAAGCAAGCCCCAGTGGGTGGATGCAGAGAAAAGCCGTGTTGCACCAAACGCAGATCGTGGGCACATGGCGGCAGCATTCACCCTGCATTCACCTGCGGCTTCCCTCAGGTCCAGAGACACCGCGTCCAGGATGCAGTGCTTCCGGATCGTCTGCACATACCCTAATGGGGCCATCACACGCGTCAATATTGTGTGCACGATCACTGCTGCACGTGACGTTGCATCGATATTGACGCGTGTGACAGGGCACATCAACCAGTGATAAATGGCTGGTTGATGATCGCCAGGTTTTAGAACCTGTTCTAAAACCTGACGACGGTCGCTCTGGTGGACACGCAGCATCGCTACGTGTGACACCGGGAGTTGCGATCAGTCAGCTCCCAGCGCCTCTCAGGAAGTGCTGGGAGCTGGTATCCAGGGTAAACTGCGGGTAACTAGGCAGCGCGCGCTGCCTAGATACCCGATGTATACCTTAGTTACCAGCCTTCTCCGCACACCGGCTGGTATCTAAGGTACAACGTGGGTAACTAGGTTCCCTAGTTACCCCGTGTGTACCTAAGATACCAGCCGGTGAGCGGAGAAGGCTGGTAACTAAGGTACACATCGGGTATCTAGACAGCGCGCGCTGCCTAGTTACTCGCAGTTTACCCCGGATACCAGCCTGCAGACATCGTGGAAACGATATAGAAATCATTTCCACGATGTCGCTGGTAGGGCCACGTCACACACACAGATATATGAGCAGATATTGTTCGCAGATCTCTGGTTGCAGTGAAATCATGGACACATGTTCCATTTTGTGGCTGTGTACAAATGGAACTATGTGTCCATGATTTCACTGCAACCAGAGATCTGCCAACAATATCTGCTCATATATCTGTGTGTGTGACGTGGCCCGTAAAATGATCGCTGGTGAGTCTGCCTGTGTGACAGCTCACCAGTGATCATCCATCAATGTCGTCAGCGATCAGATCACTGGCGACATTGACGTGTGTGACGGCCCCGTAAGAGTTGTAGAGCCCTGATGAGGATGTTGCCTGTGTTGTGAACGTTAATCACGCTCTGTTAATCATGCTCCCTCGGGCATCATTACAAGATAGAAGGCAGGACTAGCCTGTGAAAATCAAGACTCTGCTGGATGAGTCCTGGATAATAAGTACTCTAAACCAGATTTATAATTTGATTTTGCATACTTAAAAATAAGTGTATGATGCATTATCTTATAATCCAGGAAAAGACTTATATATACTGTAGTTAAGGTGGAGTCTAAGGCTATGTTCACACTGTGCGTTTTTGATCTGTTTTTTTTGGATATATTTTTGCAATGCAAATGCAGTAAACAGATCACTTAAATGGAATCCCAGCAAAGTTAATGGGTTTTCAAGTTTTGCTTTTCAGTCTGTGCTTTCATGACTTGGTGCGTTTTTTTCCATAGTGATCCGCAAAAAACAGGAGCATGTATATTTTGGGTGAGATGTCTGATCCGCTTTTCCCATTGAGACCATTGTCTACGGGCTACAAAAAAAAAAAAAAAAAAAAAAACGCACATGAAAAAGTGCAGCCAAAACGGATACTCTGTTTCTGCTGCGTTTTTTTAAAAGCTTATCCAGATTTGCAGCTGAAAGAGAAAAATACACAAGAAAAAAAACAATCAAAAATGCAGTGTGAACATAGCCGAGTAGTATGTTCATACATTGGTTTTTTTGCTTCATTTTTTCTGCAGGAAAACCTGTATTTTGGCAGTAAAGGACTGCTTCCAAAAAGCTGGGTTGTAGCTGCATTTTTGGTGGTGTGTAATTTGTCTACAGCACATGTTTAAATAAAGTTAGTTTCATTCACCACAAAGAGATCCCTTGCATTTTTGAACTTTCTCCCTGCTTTTAAAGGGGAAAAAGCAGCAAAAATTCTGAAAGAATTGACATGCTTCTTCATCCAAAAACGCAGGGGTAGAAAAGAAAAAAGCAGCATTGTGGGCGCTGATCATCGTAGAGAAAATAAATAAATAAACAAAAAAGAAGGAGTTTAATAGATAAAATACAAGGTAAAACAAACTACACGGAGATCTGCTCGCTTCCTCAGGTAAAACAAACACAAAAACTCACAAACGGATCAAAAACGCAGCAGTTTTACAGTAGGAAAAAAAGCAAGTGTGTGTGTGTGTGTTGTCTGTGTATGAGTATTGTGTGTGTGTGTGTTTTGTGTGTCGTGTGTGTGTTTTGTGTGTGTGTGTCGTGTGTGTGTGTGTGTGTGTTTTGTATGTGTCTGTGCGCACACATGAGGTTTCTGAAATCCCACGGCTTTTGTTGGTACTGGAAAAGTAGCTTTTAATTTGTATATAACAAAAAAAAAGCAAAAAAGCAACATGTGAACATAGCTTTAGGAGGATTTGGGGAGCTGACTTATTCCCTTTAAAAGGTAATCCATGATAAGATTACATTCTTTAAATCAGGTTTTTGTTTACATTCATTTTTAACAACATTTTGGCAATCTTTTTCATATCACAATCTTAAATCAAAAACATATTTTGATCTTGCATTTTCACACTGGGGCCACTGGGGCTTTTTTAGGCTCTATGGGCCCAATTCACTATTGCATTTACACCTATTTTGTGCTTTTATTTTATTTACACTAAATTCATCTTTCCATTTGTGTCTTAAAGGATATTTTGTGCACTCTCCTGTTTTATTTTTGAGTTTGTCCCTGTAGATCCTTGGAGTAATTTTTAATTAAAACCAGAACTTTTTAAGCTATTCTTACAATTTTTTTTTCAGTAAAAGGTCACAAAAAATGGTTAAAGAGAAAAAAAATTACTATTTTTTGATTTTGGCCAAAATTCATGAATCACTTGTACCATTTGGATCAATTTAGGGCAATAAACATCAGTACTATACCATGAGATAAAAAAAGAAAAGTACAAATGCCCATAATTCCTCTTCTTTCAGGAAGTTTTTACAACAGAAATTGCCAAAAGTGTGTAAAAAATACATTTAACACAAAAACCTAATTGAAACAATAGATAATTTCCTGATGACACATTCCCTTTAAGGGTACTTTCACATCAGCGATTTTCACCATTCACGGCAGATCTGGAAGTTTTGATGCATCTGCTGCGTAACGGATCACTTGCAGCAAGCCTGGGTTCTGCTTCATTCATTCCCTATGAGACTTGCGGACAGTGTGTGTCACTAAACTAAAAACTGCTTTTAGGGGAGCCATTTTTAAACAATGCCAAGCTACATGATGGCACGGTTTTTGTCCTCGTTTAGGCACAACCCTAAACACCATACGGCCAGAAGATGTGAACACAGCCTAAGAGCTGTAGCACCATTCACACATATAATTAAAAATGAAATAGATTAGCATCAGATTTTCCAGAAACCTATGCATAATATATACCTGTATTCACACACACCTGGTTGCATAGAAAGTAGGTACTGTCACATGGAACAGTATGCTATAGGGGAGGGTAGGAGAAAAGGATCAGAAACCATCTCCACTTAGTAAAAAAAAAAAAGTTTTCCAAGTACCGTTTACAAAATTACTTTTCTAGCCCAAATTACAATGTCACACTAAAAAATTCAAACCCTGCAAGAAAAAGGAAAATCGGAGCTGTATAAGGTTATAACAAAATATGATATTTTTATGGGGAAGTGTTTTCATTTCTAATATACCCCCTCCTGTGGGAATAGAAATTGTCCTACATACTTCAATCTTGTATGGGACCGTCCCAAGAACAAGAATTAGACATTTATGGCACATCACAATTGTTTGGAAACCCGCCAGGACAAGCAGTGAACCTCATTTTGAAGACAGATAAGTGCCAGAGGTGGGGAATATTAATATAAAGTGAGATTCCCATAGTTAGTGATCCCCAGGAGACTATGTCTTCTGCTGAAATTCATGATCCATTTTAGCGGTCATCTACAGTACGGTCTCAGAACCTTAGATGACTGGTTAGTTCTCAAGTCTAACATTGTTTCTACTAATAGAGAAAGAACCACTATCTTTTGATACCTAGAACTAACTTTACAGTATGTGTTCATCCGTAATACCAATGTACTCATTTACAATTACCAACAGCTTTTCTGTAAGGCATTCCAATCATTGTTTGTTTCAGCAGCAGCATTGCATTGTTTAAGTGCCTGGCAACGACACGCAGGTTATGTCACAGTTTCACAGGATATGAACACGTGGCACTGGGTCTAGATGTGCATCTCCAATATTGTCTAATACACCAAATACTTCTAAAACTGAGTATAATTCACAAATAAATAAAAGTGTTATTAGCCATGAACAAGTCTGTTATGTTCCATTGTGTACCAAGGCACTTCAGAATCTGGAAAGTATTATTAAATGCTGGTAAGGTTTTCTGCTGAGACGCAGTCAGGTAAACATTGGTTCAGTCAAGCCAATCTGCCTTTGTGACATTAAATCTCCTGGGCTTGGAGCTTCTTGTGTCCAAATATTCTGTCCCTTTTCTAGCCGTTTTCTTCTACCTCTCAAACTTCCAAAGCTGATTTTTTTCCAAAGCGTTACAAGGCTGCATCTGCACATCCCCGCGGCCTTCTGATGTACGATATGAGGCAAGACATTTGTCTGAGTTAGGATGATATATTGTTCCATCCTATACAGAAACACAAAAGATGTGGAAAGTGTCACTACTCAGGTACAAATTTGCCGTGTCTGGCTACCATTAAGCACTCAATCAACTTTTACGCTAAAGCCGACTTCATACATATGTTATGTGAGTACAGAAGACAATGTGCGGACAATAGGCGGTTGAGTTCAGGTCAAGGGATCTGCAATTAGTCTGGACATTCTGAATCTTATTCGAGCCAAAAATGTCAGCTATGTGAAAACGGCCTAAAACATTTACTGCTAGAAAGTGGGTGTCGTCTCTTTAAACTCTATTTTCTCTGCAACCCTGGAGCATTTGGGCAGCATAAATCAGGTTCCCCTTGAGAATAGATAACAGGCTGGAGTCACACTGGTTTATGATTTGCACGAGTGCAATGCGAAAAGATCTCATATTGCACTTGGCATTATGTAAAACAATCAGGCAGCTCAGATCTACAAGGTTTTCCTCACTCCTTATGGGACTGAGGAGAAAAATACTGCGATTGTCAGCAAGTCTTGGGTTACTCGCACCCATACAAGTCTATGAGTGTGAGTAAAACATTGCACTGCACTTGGATGACATCCGAGTGCAGTGTAATGTATACAGATAGTCGCAATGGTGAAGATAGAAGAGAATAATATCTCCTTCCTCTCAGCACCTGTAATCCCACCACAGCATCAGATCACAGTTAGCAAACTCCATTCAATACTGTCTTATCAGATGCTGTACACTGGTGTGTTCTGAATTACTTGTTTCTCCCAGTTAAAATAATAAACCCTGTACTCACCTCTCGTGCTGCCGCTATTCTAGTGCCAGTCGGTAACTGTGGCTCGGGGTGATGTGACATTGTGATGACACACAATCCAATCACTGCCTGCTTCTCTCATGCCTCGTCTTTGGACATAGTTGCTATCAACAGGAAGTGCAGCATTCACTTTCTATTGATAGCTTCTACGAACCAAAGGCACGAAGAAGAAAGCTGGCGGTGATTGGACATGGGGCTCACATGACCTCACAATGAGAGCAGCATAATGTAGAGACAGAGATCCTGATGTACTTATTGGGCTGCTCGCTGTAGTTTTCATAAAATCACTGTTTAATCAGCAGATTCTCATTAGAGGACTTGTTGGCCTTCTGTCAGATAGTCAAGCATATTCATAATCTTTATATAACCCAGCCCCACCACTGTGTGGCAGCTTCCTGCGCACACTGTATATGGACAGAAAGCTGCCAATCAGTGATTTGGAAGGTGTACATTAAAATAACTGCTGATCTGCAGCAGAGAAAGCAAAGTGATTTTATCACAATGACAAGCAATAGTTCAGTAAATGTTACATCTCTGGAATCAGGGTGTCTGGTTTTTTATTATGCTGCTCTCAGAAGGGAAAGCAAAAACATGATGACAGATTTCCTTTAAAAGGGAGTCTGTCACACCCAAAATTGAAAGGATACCATTTACATATTCGCCCCAAAAATCAAACTTGTAGTACAGATTATATTTAATTTTTTAAATGTAAAAATAGCTTTATTACACACGTAAATGAGGGCGCTTTTGTGCATGCTTGGAGTAACCAAGTGCTCAGTGTACCTCTCAATTACCAACCTTTGCCCCTTCTCATCTGATGATTGACAGAGCTCCATGGAGCGCTATCTATACTGAATCCTCAGCCCTTTAAAGAATGACACTGTAGAAACAGAGCGCTCAAAGAATGTTTGTATGTGCAGACGCCCTATGATTGCCCCCTGTCATGTCTGGGACTGGCCACACACAAGATCTCAGTAACAAGTGCCCAATGGAGAGAGAGATGCACTTGTCTCAAACTACCTCAGCCTATCAGCCACCCATTGCTGTGTGACCCTATAAGCAGAAAGTGATAAATGCAGACAAAACTTGGGGCAATCAGAGGGCATCTGCACACATGGACATAGTGTTAGCTTTTGGTGTCTGCAATGTCAGTATTTTCAGCCTGAGGATTCAATATTTGCTGTACAAACTAAAACCCCCTCATTTACATAAAACAGCCGCTATAAAATTCACTTGTACTTGTGGTATAGATTTTACTCTAAGTTCCCTATATGAATGTGTAAAGGTACCATTATACACACAGATACCTCTGGAGACGTTGCTTGCAACTCACTGGTTGCAGTGAAATCATGGACACATTGTTCCATTTTGTGGCTGTGTACAAATGTAACAATGTGTCCATGATTTCACTGCAACCAGTGAGTTGCAAGCAACGTCTCCAGAGATATCTCTGTGTATAATGGTACCTTAAATGATTTAATTTCACTATTGGTGGTGACAACAGAAATCTGTGGCTCCCATTTTATATTACATCACCAAAACTGAATATTTAGTACTTAGAAAAAAAATCCAATACTTCCGAATCATGATTTCGTCTATACTTTATTTCAGAAGTTCAGAATAGTGACTTTTAGCCACATGTTAGGCCCCTTGTTATGAAATAAGACTTGAAAAGTATGATTACATACCATTTTGACCACAGAATACATATCTTCTAATACATTTCTGAAAAGTTTACATTTAAAATACAACTTTAAAAAAAAAAAATGACTTACCAGAACGCAGTACTGAAAAAAAGTATTGAAGACACAATAGCAAGCACATACATTAAACTAGGAGGGAGCTGCAGTGAAATGCAAGTTACTGTGCTTGTTTAGTAAAAGTGTTGATGCTTCTATAATAGGATATTGCTCAGCTAGAATTTAATGTAAGACTCAAAAATAGAGATTTTTAAATTTGGGTAAGGCGGCCGTCACACGCTGAGATATCTCGAGCGATATTGTAAGCGATCACGTGCACGCGCAATCGCTTACAATATCGCTCACATCGCTGGTGAGATGTCACACAGACAGACTCACCAGCGATGCGGAGCCGCGATCTCGCTCGTTACTATGGTACACATCGGGTAACTAGGGCCGCGCGTCGCTTAGTTACCCGACGTGTACCATAGTTACCATCTCCCAGCATAGGCTCTGCCGCTGGGAGATCGTTCATCGTGGTGTTATACACCACGATGAAGCAGATCGTGGCATCGTTCATCGCTAGATCTGAGAACCGAACCTCAGATCAGCGATGTCACGATCAAGCGATTTAACATCGTAAATCGCTTGATTACATGCAACGATATCTTGCCCGATATCGCTTAAGCGATCAAAAAGGAGATCGCTTAAACGATATCGGGCAAGAAATCGTTGCGTGTGACGGCCGCCTAAGATAATAAAATGAAATGTTACATTAAAACAAAAGAATAAGCAAACAGCTAGCAATTCACATTAAGAGAAATTACAGAAAAATAGTATATCAACATTATTATTAGTAGTACTTACAAGTCGAAACTCCCAAATAATGTTTTGAGGCATAAGACTACCATCTTTAGGACAGTGTGTCATCCCAACATATGTCTGGTGTTCTGGGACTTCTGCACATAGTTCAGTGACTGAATTAAAACGAATCTCACGTTTTGTTGTGTATTCAAAAAACTGAAACAAATCATACGTGTACACGTCATAAGCTGCACTGTACTCGAATGTGGAAAATACAATTATCCTGACAAAGAAAAATTACTTGGTAAAACTGCTTGATTTTTTCCCCCACGACCACTAAGATGAACAAGATCAATACTCTAACCATATTCACATTAGTAAACAACATTTCTGAATGATGCCAGTCATTGCAATCTGTACAAGTTAGAAATCACTTCTGTTCTAACTAACAAATCCTTGACAATTCTATGATATTTTAAGGTGTTCAATTAAATTAAAAATGGTCAAAGTTGTCACACAAGATAACAAAAATTTGTCTCCTTTCTCACTGAGATATCACCACCCATCGTCCTTTCGCTTTTTTTGCATTAATTATGGCAGCATGGTGGCTCCAGTCTTGCAGCCTTGGGGTCCTGGTTTGAAATCTTACCAAAATTGACATCTCTAAAGAGTTTGTATGTTCTCCCTGTGTTTCTGTGGGTTTCATCTGGATATTCCGGTTTCCTCCCATGCTCTAAAGCTATGCTGATAGGGACCTTAGATTGTGAATCCCAATGTGGACAGTGACATCAATCTGGGCTTAATGACAAGCTGTCAATACTCAGCTATCATTAACCCCTTTTATCACCCTGATGCCACCACACCAGAGAATCAAGAAGAGCCAGGTAAAGGCGCTAGGAAATGGCGCTTCTAATGAATGCGACACTTTCTGGGGTGGTTGTGGGCTGCTACTATGTATCCTGGGGGCCCAACAACTATGGGTCTCACCACACAGAGTACTAGCCTCCATCTGCCTGTGTTTTATCTTGGCTAGCAATCAAAAAATTCAAAAAAAAGTCCAAACATTTTTTAATTATTTATTTAAATAAATAAAAAAAATTAAAAAAATAATCGGCTCCCCTTGTATTTTTGATTGACAGCGAAGGTAAAACCAGGCAGCTTGAAGTGGCAGCTCATAGCTGTCTGCTTTATCTACGCTGAGAATTAACCACACAGTGAAGACCTACATAATCTTTTTTTAATTACGGTATTTATTTTTACAGTGCTATAAATGAAGGATACGTTGCTTATGGCAACCAATCACAGATGCCAGCACAATGGGTGAGGGGCGTAACAGCCAATCAGAGATGCTGACACAGAGTGGGTGTCTAATTGGCTGTTGGAGCCAGTGCAGTGAATAAATTAGGAAGTTACTGAGCGGGACCCGGAAGTAGCATGCGTGCAGCCGCTGGAGACTCTGCAAGTATAACTCTGCTGTTTAATCAGCTTTATGCTTCTTTTTATAGCCCCCCAGCTCCTTCAGACACCGTTTCATAACTTTAAAGTTCGGGTTCAGGGTTTGGGCCAAGTCCAGTCCCAAACATGGACTTTAAAAAAGTTGGCCAGATCCACCAAACCCGAACATCGGCGAGTTCGCCCATATTTATCCTCAAAGAATTCACTTCAGGGTAAAGTTAACACATTAATACAACAGGTGTGCTACAGGGTTTATACCTGTTGTAGGGCTAACCCTATGAATTAATTATTAATGACAGTTTTGACTAAACATAACTAATATCCAGTACCTATACTACCTTAATGCTATCTATAGCACAACACCGTAATAGCACTTACAATACTATTATACAATAAAACCTACATAATACAATTTCCTACCCACGTTACCTACACACAATTATTAAATTACAGACTTGACACTATCCCTTAGAATAAGGGGTTAATAATAATGCAATACAATAAGGGGCTAACACACAGCAAAGCAGGGTTTAATACAGCAATGCAGAAGTTAACACACAATACAGTAATGCAAGTGTAAGGAAGGGGTTAATAGATGGGACTTTAGGGGTTAACAAGGAGCAGGAGGGGAAGCAGATTGTTAATAGCTCAGAACAGCGAGGGGGGGGTGAAAAGATACTTAAGACAACTTTGCTGTGGTCTGATGTCCCGGGTTGTTAGGCCCCATTCACACTGCATAATTTTAAAATCCATGTGGATCCTTGAATTTCAAGGACCACACAGACAGGCACTGTTCTGTTCAAAGTAACAGATGGCAACTGATATCCATGGACTGTTTTACTAGATCCGTCATCACTTAGCAGAGCTAGGGCTGGGAGGAACTGTACCTTGCTTTTGAGCATACTCAGTACAGCAAAACAAAACTGTTTATTTTCACGGATCCGTACGGATCCGCACTCCATAGACATCCATGTTATTTGACATGGACAGTTACGGATCTGTGTCTGTCCATTGGTGTCAGTGATTTTTAAGACAGTCCAAAATCGGAAGTTTCCGATTCTGGGTGCATGAAAAAACTTACACAACGGATCAGTAACAAAACTGACACACACAGATGGCCATATAAGACTCATCAGTGCCCAAAAGGATACATAGGAGGCCAAAACTGATCAGTGGCTATCAGTTTTAAAATGGATAGACACGAATCACAAATTATGCAGTGTGAAGTCAGTCTTACCTGGCTGCAGATAACACAGAGAGGATGCTGGCTGATTATGGGAGCAGCAGGAGGTGAAGACACAGATGATATAGTCTGATGGGGAACTGGCAGGAGGAGGCTGATACACGATGAGATGAGGGGGGCCACAGAAGAACTGCTTGACAGTGGCTTGATGGTGAAAGGACACTGCTTGCTCAGAGGGGATGAGAGCATGGGCTGGATGAAGAGGGCAGGATGGATGAATGTAGAGGAGAGAACAGGGTAGCGTAGAGGCACATAGCGACCTGGAGGAAATAGAGAGACAGGGTGCATGGACTGGGCAGGAGGGGTCGTGCAAGTAGGAGTGTAAGAGAGAGCGTGCATTGCAGCTTCTGCATTTTAAGCATCCCAGGGCATGTGCACATGGCAGACACAACCCCTTCACATGTGCAACTATGGGGTGAGGGGAGCTAGCATTTAGCTTGCTCGTACCCTACATTCGTAATCTGCAATCAGAGTATATATTCTAGTATGGTAGAATGTATGGGCTGGTTTCAGCTTACTCCAGCAGCCAATCACAGACACCCATTCTCTGTGACAGCGTGTGTTATGGCTGTTGGGTCCATCACACATATAGTAGTGTAAAATAAATATTTTTTTTTTAAAAATGATGTAGCGCTCCGCAGTACCTTTCATTCTCAGCGCAGATAAAGCTGACAGCTACAGGCTGCCACCCCCAGATACCTGGTTTTACCTTGGTGAGCAATCAAAAATACAGGGAAGAACATTATTTGTTTAATTATTTAAATAAATAATTTAAAAAAATGTGTGTGGGCTCCCGCCATATTTTGATCACCAGCCAAGTAAAACCAGGCAGCTGGGGTTGGAATTCTCAGCGTGGTAAGGCCCAAGTGTTCTAGGTCCCCCACACTGAAAATTGCAGCTCAAAGCTGCCTCTGAAAATGGCGCATTCATCGTAGCGCCACTTCCAGATGCTTTACCCGGCTCTTTCAGTGGCCCTGGTGGGGCGTGGCACACTGGGTAATAAGGGGTTAAAACCAGCTTTGTATTGCCAGCTAGTATTAATCCCTGAGATTCTTAATGTCAGGCCAAGTTAAACCCGGCCATTAAGAATCTCAAATAAATGGTTAAAAAAGACACAACACAGGAAAAAGTTTATATTAGAAATAAAACACAAAATACTTTTAGGGACTCCATCTTTATTAGAGAGGAAATAAAAAACTCCCTCTGACATAATCCAGGTCTTCTTAGCGTCTCCAGGTCTACTAAATCTTTGCAAACAGACAAGGATATCTGCTGGCAGAGATGAGCAGGCAGGGAGAGGTGTGTGACAGTTGGCTGAGGTGTGAAAGGTTAGAGAACGCTCACTTCACTTTATGGCTGGATTCCAGGTGCCGGGTGATGCTGGGGTTATCTGAGTTCATGTGAACGCAATAACCTTTTACACAGCACCCAGCTGTCATTCCGTGTCTGCTCATCTCTACCAGCAGATGTTTTTTGTCTGTTGGCAAAGATGTAGCAGAGCTGAAGAAGCTAAGGAGACCTGGATTACGTTGGAGGAAGGTTTGTTTTTTCTTGTAATTAAACATAGAGTCCCTAAATGTGTTTTGTGTTTCATTTCTAATAAAAACATCTTTCTCTGTTTTTTTTACGGTGTACTAGAAATTCATGGTGGGCAGGTCTAATTTGGCCCGATGCCATGAATTTCGGGCTTCGTACCAGCTGAGAATGCAAAGCAGATATTAACCCTATTACTATCCTGCGTGCCACTCCCCACCAGGGCAGCTGGAAGAGCCGGGTAAAGTGCTTGGAAACGGTGTTACAATGAATGCGCCATTTCCAAGTGCGTCTGAGGTTTTCAGCAAGGTAGGGGGGGCCGAATAGTTGGGTCTTACCACACTTAGAATCCAAGCCCCCAGCTGACTGGTTATACCTGTCTGGCAATTAAAATATGGCAGGAGCTCAGGCATTTTTTTAAAATTATTTATATATGGCTTCCTTGTATTTTGATTGCCAGCCAAGGCAAAGTCAGGCAGCTGGGGTGGCAGCCCATAGCTGTCTGCTTTATCTGCACTGAGAAGCAAAAATATTGCAAAGCGCCATCTCATTTTTAAAAATTATTTATTTATTTTGACATTACTATGTCAGTCAATCTATGAAGGGCCCAACAGCCAATTAAAGATGCTGTCCCAGAGGTGGGCATCTGTGATTGGTGGCTGGAGTAACCTGAAACCAGCCCATATATTCTAACATCTAGAATGTATGGGCAGATTCAAGGGTACTCCAACAGCCAATCACAGACGCCCATTCTATGTCACAGCATCTTTGATTAGCTGTTGGATCCGTCATATTTATAGTAGTGTAAAAATAAATAAATAATTAAAAAAATGACGTAGCACTCCGCTGTATTTTTAATTCTCAGCGCAGGTACAGCGGACAGCTATGGGCTGCCACCCCCAGCTGCCTGACTTTACCTTGGCTAGCAATCAATATACAGTGAAGTCCAATTTTTTTTAATTATCTAAATAAATAATTAAAAAAAAAAATGCTGGGCTCCCACCATATATTGATCGCAGTCAGGTGCAACCAGACAGTTGAGGGCTGGGATTCTCAGTGTGGTAAAGCTTAAGCGTTCTGGGCCCTCCACTCTGAAAACCACAATTTGCAGCCGCCCCTAAAATGGCGCATTCATCATAGGGCCATTTCCAGGCACTTTACCCTGCTCTTCCAGCGGCCCTAGTGGGGGGTGGCACGCAGGGTAATAATAAGGGGTAATTACCAGTTTAGTATTCTCAGCTAGTACTATAAGCCTGAAATTCATGGCGTCAAGCCAGATTAGACCTGCCCACCTTGAATTTCTAGTAAACGTTAAAAAAAAAAAAAAAAAAAAAGAAAAAAAAAAACGACACATTTTTTTATAGAAATAAAGCAAAAACCACATTTAGGGTATGTGCACACTGGCCGGGTTAGGGTCGGTTTAGATGTGTAAACCGCCGGTCGGTTTACATAAATTTCATGTAAATTTATGTTAATCCAAACCGGCGTTTGGATTAACATTAAAACCTATGTAAACCGACACCCGGTGTCCACACACCGGCGGTTTACACATGCTCATCCATTGCTAACCCGCTGGGTTCCCAGCGGGTTAACAACGAATGAGCATGTTCTATAAACCGGCCGGTTCTGCAGCGGCTGCAAGCAGAATCATGTACTGCTTCCAGCTGCCGCAACACCGCCGGCGCTAACCCGCTGGCCACCCGCCCGTCACCCGCCGCACATACCCGCCAGGATGCCGGTGGACGGCTCCGGAGCTTCCTGGCGGGTCCGCCCAGCCGCCGCCAACCAACCCGCCGGCCAGTGTGCACTTACCCTTGGGGACTCCATCTTCAATTGCAAAAATAAAACCTTCCCTCCGACATACTCCATAGGCAGAGCAGGTTCAGCTCTGCTTCATTGCTCTGAACAAACAAGCATGTCTGTCCAGAGTGACAAGCTGGCTCAGACTGACAGTGACAGTCAGAAGACAGTCGAGTTCATAGCTGAGCCATGAACTCGGGTGACTCCTGACATCACCACAAACACTGCCGAAAACTGCCTAGTTCTCAGCAGTGTAGTAAACATTCCCTGCAAGATAATAAGTGGCCCTAGAAGTAGATGTGGATGGGACAGCCGGATTGCAGGACGCATGCTGCGGGACCCGGTAAGTATATTGATAATGTTTATTAACTATATGCTTTGTTTTTTAACAAACCCCTCTATATTGCAATAAGCAGAACAGCACGATTATACAGCACAAATATAAGTCTACAGTTATTATAACTATATATGCTACCAAATGCAAATGATCACATGTATATACATTTCTCTGGAATGGAGAGCAGATATCAAAGTATCATTTATTCAACTTTCTATGACCTGCATGTCCCTGTACACAACTTACGGTATTAGGGACAATCGTACAGATTCCCTTTAACAAAACAAAACTATTTGTAAATTGCAGTTTCAAAGTCATGCCCCCTTTTTCTGACAAATGAAATGGAACCGTTTTGCAGCTATCTGAAAAAGTGTTAATCATGCAGTATGTCGTTATCAATGTAATTTAATAAACTGGAATAATTCCATTGATAAATACTGAATGTATAAAATAAATTTAAAAATAACATAAGTAGATGGATAACTAAAGGTTTCAGTATTTTGTAACATCCATATAATATAAGGTTCCAGCACCCTTCATAAGTTATCACGCTTTACATATTATCAATGTGATATGTTTGCTATACATAACATAAATATACCTGATTGCCACCTTGTCCATGGCATCCAAACAGTGAAAGATGAGCTCCGGTGGGGTTATGGTCTGGTGCATTGTAATCTAAACACTCAGATGTTATGCCCATGCTGCGGATCTGAAGAATAAATTACATATTGTTGCATTCTAAATGACATCTTTACATTTAACCAGCAATGGTATAACTGCAACAAAACAGACTAAGGGCTATTCGTGGACAGTAACTTTAACCATAATCCAATGTCATGCAGTTGCTACGAGGTCAAATAAAAAAGTGGGCAAAGCATTTTAAAAGGAAACCTGTCAGGTCCCCTGGACACCCAGAACCACAAGTAGCTCTGGGTACATACAGTTGTGGCCAAAAGTATTGACACCCCTGCAATTCTGTCAGATAATACTCAGTTTCTTCCTGAAAATGATTGCAATCACAAATTCTTTGGTATTATTATCTTCATTTAATTTGTCTTCAATGAAAAAAACACAAAAGAGAATGAAGCAAAAAGCAAAACATTGATCATTTCACACAAAACTCCAAAAATGGGATAGACAAAAGTATTGGCACCTTCAGCCTAATACTTGGTTGCACAACCTTTAGCCAAAATAACTGCGATCAACTGCTCCAGTAACCATCAATGAGTTTCTTACAATGCTCTGCTGGAATTTTAGACCATTCTTCTTTGGCAAACTGCTCCAGGTCCCTGATATTTGAAGGGTGCCTTCTCCAAACTGCCATTTTTAGATCTCTCCACAGGTGTTCTATGGGATTCAGGTCTGGACTCATTGCTGGCCACCTTAGAAGTCTCCAGTGCTTTCTCTCAAACCATTTTCTAGTGCTTTTTGAAGTGTGTTTTGGGTCATTGTCCTGCTGGAAGACCCATGACCTCTGAGGGAGACCCAGCTTTGTCACACTGGGCCCTACATTATGCTGCAAAATTTGTTGGTAGTCTTCAGACTTCATAATGCCATGCACACGGTCAAGCAGTCCAGTGCCAGAGGCAGCAAAGCAACCCCAAAACATCAGGGAACTTCCGCCATGTTTGACTGTAGGAACCGTGTTCTTTTCTTTGAATGCCTCTTTTTTTTCTCCTGTAAACTCTTTGTTGATGCCTTTGCCCAAAAAGCTCTACTTTTGTCTCATCTGACCAGAGAACATTCTTCCAAAACGTTGTAGGCTTTCTCAGGTACGTTTTGGCAAACTCCAGCCTGGCTTTTTTATGTCTGGGGGTAAGAAGTGGGGTCTTCCTGGATATCCTACCATACAGTCCCTTTTCATTCAGACGCCGACGGATAGTACGGGTTAACACTGCTATACCCTCGGACTGCAGGGCAGCTTGAACTTGTTTGGATGTTAGTCGAGGTTCTTTATCCACCATCCGCACAATCTTGCGTTGAAATCTCTTGTCAATTTTTCTTTTCCGTGCACATCTAAGGAGGTTAGCCACAGTGCCATGGGTTTTAAACTTCTTGATGACACTGCGCACGGTAGACATAGGAATATTCAGGTCTTTGGAGATGGACTTGTAGCCTTGAGATTGCTCATGCTTCCTCACAATTTGGTTTCTCAAGTCCTCCGACAGTTCTTTGGTCTTCTTTCTTTTCTCCATACTCAAGGTGGTACACACAAGGACACAGGACGAGTCAACTTTAATCCATGTCAACTGGCTGCAAGTGTGATTTAGTTATTGCCAACACCTGTTAGGTGCCACAGGTAAGTTACAGGTGCTGTTAATTACACAAATTAGAGAAGCATCACATGATTTTTCTATCAGTGCCAATACTTTTGTCCACCCCCTTTTTTATTTTGGTGTGAATTATATCCAATTTGGCTTTAGGACAATTCTTTTTGTGTTTTTTCATTGAAGACAAATTAAATGAAGATAATATTACCAAAGAATTTGTGATTGTAATCATTTTCTGGAAGAAACTGAGTATTATCTGACAGAATTACTGGGGTGTCAATACTTTTGGCCACAACTGCATGTTAGATTTTACAGTGATCATCATATTAAGAATGCATGACTTATTCCACCTAATAAAAGGCAATTGAAAACTGCCTGAATGGGGTTTTCATGTTCTTCTTGATCAGCCCCATAGGACAATGGGTTGTGCTTGATGGACAAATGTGCATTTTCGCCATCAACTAAAAGAACTTGAATAGTAATATATATATATAGGGAAACTGAACATGTACACATGAAAATTTTGTGGATGGCTCATTAACATGTCTTTACGTTACCCATTTTCACATCTTTTTTTTTGCTGGTCGGATCAATGGCCCAAACTTACATGTCAATTAATTTGTCCATATTTGTGAACTTTCATGTTGCATCGATGCGCTGTGTATTTGAAGTATGGATTTGTGAATTTGACCTAACTGGGCACATTTCCAGTATATTAAAACAATATCCCACACTTCATGTTTTGTCATTACATTTTCACCAAAAATTAGCCATGTTATAATATCCATTGCACCTAGCAGGAGGCTGCCAGCTCCACTGAGAGGCAACACAAGTGTCTGAATACCGGTGCTCAATCTCCTGCATCCTAACCGATGGGGGTGGCTGTAGCACCACATACCTGCATCAAAAATGACAGACGCCCCCCCCAGAGGGCTCAGCCACAAACTGCAAGAGATAAAAAGGTGTAATAAACACTAAAGATGAAGATGTGAGGGGTTAGTGGATATTTTGGCCAAAATACGTAAGCTTGTAACCCATGCCAAGGGCCCTCATGTTTATGAGTCCTAACCATATGTTCCTAGCCATATATTTGTTTGTTTTACATATGGTTAGGACTTGTAAGCGTGAGGGCCCTTGGCGTTGGGTTACGAGCTTATGTATTTTGGCCAAAATATCCACTAACACCTCACATCTTCATCTTTAATGTTTGTTGTACCTATTTATCTCTTGCAGTTTGTGGCTGAGCCCCCCTCTGGGGAGGGTCTGTCATTTGTGATGCAGGTATGTGGTGCGGAGCAGCCCGCCTGATCTAATAGCATGGGCGTGTCCAATAGGCTGCAGTTTGACACTATGCATCTATATAACCAGTGTGACTGACGCCCAATGGCAACCTTGTGTCTACATACACCACCAATCACCTCCCTGTTACAATAGCTGATCGCAGGTGCTACAACCGCCCCCATCGGTTAGGATGCAGGAGATTGAGCACCGGTATTCAGACACTTGTTTTGCCTCTCAGTGAAGCTGGCAGCCTCCTGCTAGGTGCAATGGATATTTAACATGGCTAATGTTTGGTGAGTTATTTCTGAATTTTATGTCCTATTTGGTGATGTTTTGTCATTACATTTTCAGCAACAGTTACCAACAAAACTTAGCTTATTTTTTGTTTTTGTTTTAAGAATGCTGCTAATATAAATCCAATAAATAGCACAGACTAGGGCAATGTAATATCAAAAAGTATACTTACCGCCCCATGCCAGCCAGGACGATCTTCTGGTACATGTAGATCTGGAAAAACATTTCTCAAGTACCAATCAAAATTCTCACACTGCAATCTCTCTCGAACTAATTTTCTATCAGAAATATCACCATATTTTTCCTTGTGTAAAATAGTAAAAGGAAACAAATTAATCCTTAAAACTACAGTAAATATATTTTAATAAAATTAGTTCCATGTGGTTTTACAAGAATAATCTACTGAGCCAGAGGTAATAACCTCTGAATTTAGCCTACAGCAAACTCCTTACAATCAATACAAACAAGAGAAAAGGAGTTTTTTCTGCTTTACAAAAAGTGGTAACATTTATTACATAGTGCAACCCTTGATAAAGCTAATATATGCCACGCGAAATGTACTTCAGGGTCCTCACTGGAGGGGTTCCCTACCCCCAGTTCCCAGCATTAGCTAAACAGTGGCACTTAGCTAATGCATTACCCTTGAGACATAATAATGTTTTTTCCTTCCATGTATACTGATTCTTTGATTGTTGTATTGACATGTATCTGCTGCTATGTGTAGGGATTAACTTCTGTTATGGGAATTTGTGCAATATCCTTTAGTACTCATTGTAACATTGTGCTATGCTAACCATTGTATCCACTGTACTGTCCAGCCATTTTTGCACCTATTTTAATGAGGGTTGCATTATGTAATAAATGTTACCACTTTTTGTAAAGCAGGAAATTTTATTTGCTTTTTATTTCTAAAACATTGGGAGAGTGAAGCCGTGCTGATTGGGCACAGGGCTCGCATGATGTAACCAGTGCTGTGGAGTCGGTAAGTCAAACCACCGACTCAGACTCCTGAATTTCCCTGACTCAGACTCCAACTCCTTCATACACGGCTCATGTTTAAGTGATAAATTTATAGTACTACAATGGTAACGTCAGGCTTTAATCATTATTATGATACAATAATCAAGATATTTAGATAGAACATATAAATAATTAACAATATTGAGCACATTCTGCATTGAACTACTGTACCCAATTTATTAGATTTTTTAGGAGTCAGAGTCAGTCCATTTTCTGTGGGAACAGACTTTGACTCCACAGTGCTGACTCCACTGGAACAACACAGGAGGTGAGTATAGGTGTTTATAATTTACCAGGAGCAAACACACTCTGAATGAGAAGGGAAGTTCTGAGTAGTGGAGAACCCATTTTAGTGGAAGCAATTTAATTACTTCGGTATTCTTCTGGCAAAAGATGTGTGGTAGCTACAGTGCTTTTTTTGTTTTCTGAATTAATTGTTTTGCAGTAATATTCAAAAACATTATGCGTGCAGCAACATCAGTCTGCAAAACACAGGGTATATAGCCCATAGGGACAACCTTTAACAATTTGTTGCCTGTGACCCTACAATAGGACATAAGGTTTAGACTTCTCATTTTTTAGATAAATGTGTTTATACATATGAAAAGGCTAGGTGAGACGTGGTGCACTTTCTATCTATGTAATACTTTCTTCATACCTTTCTAGCTGGAGGGTTTCTGTTGTAGAAATGCTCCTTATAGCCATCCATCCACACTTCAGCAGCACGGGCAGTATTCTGCAGGAAATTTGGTCTAGCATAAGGGGCTTTTTTGGGAAAAACATGCCCAACATGGGAACAAGGGTGGATTTCAAGAGTCCCACCACACTGCCAAACCTGTAAAGGGCACAAGATATATGAAATAAATACTATGTGGTCAAGTGAAACCTTTGGCCACCTTGCCTTTTAGCCGTATGTTTGATGTATGCTCTATAAATGTCCAAAGATATGCGCCAAACAGAAAGCCCCAAAATGTCCCTCTGTATGATATACAATAGAATAAATGTTAAAATGTCTTAACAAAAAAATCTTTAGAGTTAAATACACATGCTTTATAATGAAATAGGAAACATCGTACAGCCGCCGGGAGCCTCTGCCAGGAATGTTGCTTCAGTCAGAGACTGAAGTATTTTTTTGATCAATTTATATTAAATTGACATCCGGACTTCTCCCATTTGTACAGGACTGGTGTAAAAACACAGGAAGTTGCAAAAATAGTATTACATTTTAAAGTGTTTCAGGCAGGAAAACTAGAGTTTTGCGTTTTGTTTTTTTCAAGTCATCTTATTCTCGATACAAATTTTAGGCTCCTGTTTTAAAGGGAACCTGTCACCTGGATCTAAGCCCCTACACTATCACTACCTGTCCCTGCACCTTCCTAGCTGCTCCATATCTATCCCTCTCTGAGCTAAATCCGCCCTATAAAACTGCAGAAAAATAACTTATAACTTACAGAAGTCCCTGAGGCTGAGGACTGAGAAGGCGGCGCCAGGCTCCATTCAGCCCCTCCTCCATGCAGCAGCACACGCCCCACTGGGCGGCATTATTCTTTCTTCATCGCCACCTCCTCCATTTGGAATCTCCCACCCACTTTACACTGTAAGATAGTGGTTAGAATCGGCACGACATAAGGCAGTGACTCAGGTATTTACTCACACAGCACACAGTTCAGGTATTCACAGACCTCCAGATTCCGATGTAACAGGTCAGACTAACCCCCCGACCAGAATATACCCGAGGTATAAACTGGGCTAGCCCAGAATATACCCCCCTGGGCCAGAATATACCCTTGGTATATTCTGGCCTAGCCCAAACTATACCCCGGGGTATAAACAGGCCCAGGCCAGATTATAACTCTCCGTATACCACAGCAGCTGTAGATCAGGGCCCCAAGCCGTGCACAGGGCCCCAAGCAATGCATGAGGGCCCGAGGCAGCACAAGGTGGCCCCAGGCAGCAGAAAGTGGCCCTACGCAACATACAGGGGCCCCAGGCAGTGCTAGGGGCCCCAGGCAGTGCATGGGGGCCCGAGGCAGCACACAGGGGCCCCAGGCTACACACAGGATCCCAGGCTACACACAGGGGCCCCAGCCAGCATACAAGGGCCCCAGGCAGTACACGGGGCCCCAGGCAGTGCACAGGGCCCCAGGCAGTGCACAGGGCCCCAGGCAGCACAAAGTGACCCCAGGCAACATAAAGGGGCCCCAGGCAGTACTAGGGGCCCCAGGCTACACACAGGATCCCAGGCTACACACAGGGGCCCCAGCCAGCATACAAGGGCCCCAGGCAGTGCACAGGGCCCCAGGCAGCACAAAGTGGCACCAGGCAACATACAGGGGCCCCAGGCTACACACAGGATCCCAGGCTACACACAGGGGCCCCATGCAGCATACAAGGGCCCCAGGCAGTACACAGGGCCCCAGGCAGTGCACAGGGCCCCAGGCAGCACAAAGTGGCCCCAGGCAACATACAGGGGCCCCAAGCAACATACAGGGGCCCCAGGCAGTACCAGGGGCCCCAGGCTACACACAGGATCCCAGGCTACACACAAGGGTTCCATGCAGCATACAAGGGCCACAGGCAGCACACAGGGGCCCCAGGCAGCACAAAGTGACCACAGGCAATATACAGGGGCCCCAGGCAGTGGGCCACCCGGGCCACTTTGTGCTGCCTGGGGCCCCTGTGTGCTGCCTCTGGCCCCCATGCGCTGCCTGGGACCCCTTTGTACTGCCTGGGGCCCTTGTATGCTGCATGGGGCCCCTGTGTGTAGCCTGGGATCCTGTGTGTAGCTTGTGGCCCCTAGTACTGCCTGGGGCCCCTGTATGTTGCCTGGGGCCTCTTTGTGCTGCCTGGGGCCTTGTGCACTGCCTGGGGCCCCGTGCACTGCCTGGGGTCCTTGTATGCTGCATGGGGCCCCTGTGTGTAGCCTGGGATCCTGTGTGTAGCTTGTGGCCCCTAGTACTGCCTGGGGCCCCTGTATGTTGCCTGGGGCCTCTTTGTGCTGCTTGGGGCCACTTTGTGCTGCCTGGGGCCCTGTGCACTGCCTGGGGCCCTGTGCACTGCCTGGGGCCCCTAGCACTGCCTGGGGCCCTAGCACTGCCTGGGGCCCTAGCACTGCCTGGGGCCCCTGTATGTTGCGTAGGGCCACTTTCTGCTGCCTGGGGCCACTTTGTGCTGCCTCGGGCCCCCATGTGTTGCTTGGAGCCCTGATCTACAGCTGCTGTGGTATACGGAAGGGTATAATCTGGCCTAGGCCACTTTAACCCCGAGTATATTCTGGTCGGGGGGGTTAGTCTGGCCTGTTACACCGGGGCACAGCCGAGTAGAACCTCATACAATCCCAGCAGCTGCTGTCCTGACACACTCCACCCCCTCCCCACAGCCCAGGGTAGCTCATATCATCTCCTATTCACCCGCACACCTGGGGGTCAGTGATTTCAATCAGCACTTAGCTCCAGTAGCAGCTTACCCTGTGTGTGCTGCTACCGAGCAGAAGATACAATCTCCCATATGCTGTGTCCAAGTCAGGGGACACATCGAGGTCGCATCACCACAACATGATGGGTGTAAAGCACAGATTCCAAATGGAGGAGGCGGCGATGAAGAAAGAATAATGCCGCCCAGCGGGGCGTGTGCTGCTGCATGGAGGAGGGGCTGAATGGAGCCTGGCGCCGCCTTCTCAGTCCCCAGCCTCAGGGACTTCTGTAAGTTATAAGTTCTTTTTCTGCAGTTTTATAGGGCGGATTTAGCTCAGAGAGGGATAGATAGGGAGCAGCTAGGAAGGTGCAGGGACAGGTAGTGATAGTGTAGGGGCTTAGATCCAGGTGACAGGTTCCCTTTAAGAAAATCTGTCACGTAATTAACACTGTCCAATATATACCTGCCTGGACATATCTTTTGGACTGTTCATCTGGCTCCTAGAGGCACTTTCAGCTGTTTCTTAAAACATCTTTCTAATGCTGGAGGCACTTTCTGATTCATATTGCATGACTCTTGTCAAAGGTTTCCTTTGAAACAATTTTTCATATCCCCACTCATCTTCCAAGTTGCCCGTTCTCAACTGAAGAAGTCACGATATATTACAGGACCCTACATTGCGCAAGTTCAAAAAAATCGTATTTTTTTCATATCTGTATACACCAAATTTTACTCAAACCTACCGTATATACTCGAGTATAAGCCGAGGACCCTAATTTTAGCCCCCAAAACTGGGGAAACTTATTGATTCGAGTCTAAGCCTAGGGTAGGAAATGCAGCAGCCCCCCATCCTGGTATATAGTGCCCATCACTGTTATATAGAGCCTGTTATCACTGTATATTGCACACCATAACTGTATATAGCCCCTTATCCTGGTATATAGTCCCTCATCATGGTATATAGCACCCACATCACTGGTATATAGCACCCCCATCACTGGTATATAGCCTCCATGCTGGTGCTCACAATAAAATAATAAACGTTTTAACTTACCTTCTGACGCTTCCCTTGCAGGCACCGTGGTGTCCTCCCTCCGCTCTTCCTGCTTCTAATCATGTAACCGATGTAACAGCAATGACATCACTGCTGCACTAGTCACATGATTACATTTGCCGGGAACAAGCAGGAAAAGCGGAAGGAGGACGCCACGTTGCCTGCAGGGAAGCGTAGGAGAGTAAGTTAAAACGTTTATTATTTTATTGTGAGCGCCAGCATGTGGACCACATACTTTGATGGGGGGTATGCATACTTACTGTAATACAATGTGCGCCACTCGCCCTGCCGCTGATGGACAAAAGGATGCAGTGCATATTACATTACACTAATGAGCTGGGGTACAAAAACTCCCACTCCTTCTACAGCTCCCTCCTGCCTCCTCCAGCTACCGGTCACTGCCTTCACCCCCACCCACAGCAATTAGACTGCTTCGAGTATAAGCAGAGGGGGCACTTTTCAGCACCAAAATTGTGCTGAAAATCTCGGCTTATACTCGAGTATATATGGTAATAGGTTTACATTAATACATACTCTGAATGAAAGCTCCAAGTTTTCTCCACCCCAGACCTCCATGCCCATGTCATACGTTCCAAGGTATTCAAAATATTTCTTGCTAACAGCAAACAGTCCACCAGCCATAGTTGGAGACCTAAAATAATAAAACAAGAGTTTTACATCAAATTAAAAATATGAGAAGAAAATAAACATCATACTCTCAACTATGCACATAAATAGCATCTGATGTGTTTGCTTCAATAATGTAATTACTTTTTACAAAAACAAATGTAAAACTAAATTGTCAGTCTGTACCCATTCCCTTGAAAAGTGGTACTTTGCTATTATACAGAAATGATCAACTCATTCACTCTACAGTCAGCATCTGCACTCTAAAATGGATGACAAACAAAAATACCTATATATAAAATATTGTAAAAGAAAATAGGGAGGGGGACAAGAGGCGCAATAGTGCCCTATCACTAGTGACACTTATTGATGGTGGTGCTATGAAGCTGCTCACCTGTTCCAGTTGTGTACCCCACAACTGGTTTGAAGGCGTTTTTGGAAACTATGTTCCAGCTGCTGCAGGACCTCCACCGACCACTGGATAGTGGTTTGAATCCAAAAGATGATGGGAGTGCTGGTGTGTCACGGTCCGCGCTGCTGTGGTATGGATAAACTCACCAAAGAGCCAAAAGTATTTTCATCCTTTATTCCTCCTCTCTCCTACGCGTTTCAGCGCCACACCCGGCGCCTTCCTCAGGGATATATCCCTGAGGAAGGCGCCGGGTGTGGCGCTGAAACGCGTAAGAGAGAGGAGGAATAAAGGATGAAAATACTTTTGGCTCTTTGGTGAGTTTATCCATACCACAGCAGCGCGGACCGTGACACACCAGCACTCCCATCATCTTTTTATATATAAAATATATCTTTTATTAAATATATCATAAAACATGCTACATATGTGCACACATTAAACACAATAACACAAACACAAACTCCACTTTAATACTCACCAAAAGTGAATATTAAATTACCACCAGTAGACAAGCTACCATGTGTAAATAATAGTTCAATCTTCAAAATGATTGTTATTATGGAAAATGTAAAGATAAAAGTTGTGGCATATTCAATATAACATTTCTACACTGCCACTTAAACCAAATAGAAAATGATACATCAACTAATATAATGTAAATACATTAACACAAAATATACAGGATGGGCCATGTATATGGATACACCCAAACAAAATTGGAACGGTTGGTGATATCAACTTCCGCTCCCATTTTGTTTGGGTGTACCCATATAAATGGCCCACCCTGTAGATATACTGCACACAAATATACAGCAAAAAACTCAGAAAAAATAATTTCATAGAAAAACACTCGACACGTTTCCCCCAAATAGTGGGTTCATCAGGAGTGACATCAATGATGACAGGCCAATGAAAATATACTCAGATATGCAACAGTAGCCTCATCAGGTTTTTTACTTTTTTCTTTGATGTCTCACTATTTCATTATTCATCAGATTCTTCCCTCCATTGGTCATTGAAAACAAGTTTGATGAAATATTAGCCCGATGAGGCCTGATCACATCCAATTAGTCAGGCTTTCATACAGACTCTTTAAAATATGCTGTTTAGTGAATTTATCTCTAGATATAAAAAAAAATCTGAGCTAATGATATAAGGGGTAATATCAGCATCCTTCCTTAAGGTCATATGATTGGAAACTTGACATACCTTATAGTTAATGCCTCATCACTATCATATGGGATATGTAAAGGTAATCATATTTACTTCTTATTGCCTTGAGGATGTCTCCATAGTCCCAAGAGTAGTATACCTTCCTCCTAAAATATATACTACAGACTCTCATTTCCTAACTAGATAAGAATGGGAACCGATAGTATATAGTAGAAAGGAAATTATCCACATTGCGCAACAGACAATGTCATGCAATCCGGTATACCATCTCCCTAGGTAGGATGTTATGCACTCTTATCATGGCAGCAAATCACAACAGAGCAACATCATACCTGGAGAGATGGTGTTTTTCCATTCAGCACTCCAGTATTTGTGGCATTTTATTTTATTTTATTTTTTTTAAGACGCTGTTCACACTGCTAACCACTTAGTCTTTCTGACTATTAGCAGAGATATCAGGAATGCTGAGGTTAGAAGAGGCTGTTCACACTGTTGTCCACCATGTCTTTCTGATGTAACACTGCTGATACCAGAGTGGCTGAGGTAAGGAGAGGCTGCTCACACTGCTGTGCACCCTGGCTTCCTAAATGCTTAGCATCTGCAGTGAACTGAAGATAACATTTACTACTTAAGCTATGTTCACACAATGCGATTTTTTTTTGCGCGGGCGCTTTTTGCGCCTGTGCAAAAAAACGCGGTGCATTCACACATCACGTTTTTTTACAGGCTCACTTCTCCCCCTAAAGTGCAGGGAGAAGTGATGTCACACAGAGGAGGAAGAATCCTCCCGTGTGACGTGTGACAGCCCCTTTTGGGTTTCGTGGTATATTAATATACACTGCGAAACCCAAATTAAAGTAGTCAAAATGTATAAAAAATAATAAAATTCAATACTTACCCTCTGCCGGGTGTTCCGGGAGCCAAGAGATCCACAGGTATTGATTTTCCAGGACCTATCAAGATCGCCGATTGGCCGCTCGCGGTCATGTGATATGCACGTCATAGCGATGCGTAATTCCAAGAGGAATGATGAGCTCCTATGGGAGAAGGCACGGTCATTTTTTTTACGCCCGCGCTTTCTACAATAAAAGCGCAGCGTATATTTACGCACTGTCTGCCTGGCAAAGTGAATTTCACATTCACTTTGCCGGCAGAGGCACACACACATTGGACTTTTTTAAAAAGCGTGCGCAAAAAAGCGCAATGTGTGAATGTAGTCTTACTGTCCAAGTTATCTTCAGGAGAAAGAAACATTGCAGTCTAATAGGGTGCTAAAAAGCAGCATGCAGAGAAGAGTCGGCGCGGGAGATTTAAACAGCTGTCAGATCAGCTGTATCTTCAAATCTCCCGCACCAACACCGGCGGGAGATCAGCTGTGCCGGGAGGAGATCTCCACCGCTGATCTCCTCTTCCCGGCCGCCCCCGAGACAGCTGTTTGGCTGGCCGAGGTGGATACTAATGTGAACGCATGCCGAGATTCTCCACTGCGTTCACATCAGTATGGGCTGCGTTTGCATCTGCATGCCATACGCATGCAGACACAAACGCAAGTGTGAAGGCACCCTAAGTTATCTTCA
The DNA here is from genome assembly GCA_033576535.1 of Allobates femoralis. Lineage (NCBI taxonomy): Eukaryota > Metazoa > Chordata > Amphibia > Anura > Aromobatidae > Allobates > Allobates femoralis. The sequence continues at coordinate 304,870,875 of JARQOC010000005.1, read as the reverse complement.
GAACACAGTAGCATAGTTTCCCAGCAGTTGACCTATTAACATTCTAGGAAGTGGTTTCTGTCACTGTAACAAAAGTTTAACTCAATAATGAATACCTCCCTACACAAAAAAATGTGACTTATTGCTTGAAGGTATTTAGCAATTTATTTAAGAGATATTTCCTTTAGCTATTTTTTTCTGTTCCTTTAGTAGAGAGTGATCCCGTGGATCAGTGTGGGTTCTAGCTATGAGAATGTCACTTTTATGGCACAATCAGTGGCCAATACCATAAACTTAAGTAGAGGAGAAAAATCCTTTTTAATAAATGAAAGTTAATGATGCTCAAGAATATGTTAATTGTTTCAGAAATAGATACATTAAATAATTAGATATTATAGTATTTTAGACTCTTGTCTTGCATTCTACAAGATATAAACACTGCAGACTTATGGTATAATGCTGCCAACAGGTAACATTAAAACTGTTACACAACTTTAGGTACTGTGCCAATGACAAATTTAGACCAAATAATCTATTTGGGGAAACCTATTACAGGCATAATTACTTCTAATTATGTTGTCAGTACAAAACATCTGTCACTGTAGTGAATACCACATCTCATACTCATCTAGGAGCGATAAAACAAAGCAACAAGCTTCATTACACATAGATATGAGCAAGTAGCAAATCTGTCAGTGCACAGCTAGTATATCTTTAGTTAATACTAGTGTCAACTCCACAAGTAAAACCGGAAAGTCAGCTTGTTGATCTTGGACAACAATGCAATACGCAAAGGGAGTAACTTCTACCGGCTGTAGAGTCACCTGTCCTTACAACTTGGCATAAATGAAAGTGTACAATAATTGAAAACGTAATATTCTTTACAAAAGGTGAATATATGGCTGGATAAAAAATTAAGAAATACTAGAAAGGATTAAAATCAGTCTAAATTTAGAGATGGCCAAATTATCATGGAAGCCATAAGCAGGTTTCGATCCAAACTCTCATCTCTAGTTAGTGGGATGTAGTCATAGTTGTGTGGATTTGCTAAGGATACTAACCAAAGGGTTTTCTCACACTGAACTGGAATTCACTCAGCCTCTATGTTCCTCAAGTTGGTTACTGGACCTCCTGTATATAAGAATAGCTTCCTTTCTGCCTTACAGTTTTAACATGCAGTTTGTGAATACTCTTAATATATAAAGCTGAGTGTATGTGTGTGTATGGATGTCTGTCTAATTTGCACTGTCGTTCCTACAATCACAAAATTTTGCACACACCCCATTTGATTCAGGGAACGACTATGATTATGTTTTGAGGGAAAATTTACAGTCATTCGCCAAAAAAAAGGCTTATACTGTATGTGTAAGCTAATAGATACTTCATTATACTGTACTATACGCCCATATATGGTAATATTAATATTATTATTTACTTATAGAGCACCACTGAGTACATGAGAAAGGGTTACATAAAAACAAGTTAAGGCTGCGTTCACACATTGCGTATTTTGCCGCGTTTTTTTTACGCGCGCTTTTCAAAATACGCAATGTGCCTTTTGTCTGCCAGCAAAGTGAATGTGAAATTCACTTTGCAGTGCAGACATTGCGTTAAAAATACGCAGTGCGTTTTCCGGGAGAAAACGCAGCTCCGTAAACAATTGATATGTCAATTGTTTACGCAGCTACTTCTGCGTATTCTCCCAGAGGGGAGGAAGAATCCAGCTTCCTCCTCCCCTCTGTGACAGCTGTGGCCGCCCATTAGATTTCACAGTGTATTAATATACACTACGAAATCTAAATTAAACAAAAGCAAGTGTGTGAAAAATAAAAAAGAATCAATACTTCACCTGTCCGACGCCTTCTGCCGCTGTGCGATCCCCGGTTCCAAGTGAGATCTCTTCTGACAAGACCTGTGGTGATGTCAGAGGGGCGTTCCCGGGCACTCGCGGTCATATGATACATATCACATGACCGCGAACAGCCAATCAGCGATGGGAACGCCCCCCCTCTGACGTCAGCACAGGTCTTATCAGTACACCTCAGACTTAGAACCGGAGAGCGGGAGAAGGCACCGGACAGTGGGAGAAGGCACCGGAGAGGTGATGTATTAATTCTTTTTTATTTTACATACATTTGCCTTTGTTTAATTTAGATTTCACAGTGTATATTAATACACTGTGAAATCTAATGGGGCTGTCACAGAGGGGAGGAGGAAGCAGGATTCTTCCTCCCCTCTGTGACATCACTGCGCTTTCTGGGTTAAAGAAAGCGCAGTGTGTGAAAGCCCCTGCGTATTTTGCTGCGCTTTTTTGCGCGACCGAAAAACGCGCGCAAAAAAGCGCAGCAAAATACGCAAACGTGTGAACGTTGCCTAAAAATACAATGAACAAACTAACAGTGACAGAGCGATACAGAGGGGAGAGAGAGGATCCTGCCCTTGCGGGCTTACATTCTACAGGGCAGTGGGGAGAGGAGACAGTAGGTTGGGTCTGCTCTGGTGGTGGTGGAGCGCCGGGTCCAATGGTGGTGGAGCGCCGGGTCCAATGGTATTGGAGCACCAGGTCCACTGATGGTGGAGAGCCAAGTCCAGTGGTGGTGGGGCGTCAGGTCCAGTGGTGGTGGGGCGCCAGGTCCAGTGGTGGTGGGGCGCCAGGTCCAGTGGTGGTGGGGCGCCAGGTCCAGTGGTGGTGGGGCGCCAGGTCCAGTGGTGGTGAGGTGCCACTGTGGTCATTGCAGGTTGTAGGCTGTTCTGAAGAGATGGGTTTTCAGGTTCCACTTGAAGGTTCTGAGTGTGGAGGACAGTCAGACATTTTGGGGTGCAGAATTCCAGTGAATGGGGGATGCTCAGATGAAGTCTTGCAGGCAGTTAGATGATAAATATACAAGTGTGGAGGAAAGAAGGAGATCTTGGGAAGATCGAAGATTACGAGTTGGATGATATCGGGAGTTTAGTTCAGAGATATATGGGGGGACAGATTGTGGACGGCTTTGTAAGTCAAAGTAGTTGGAATTGGATACGCTGGGAAATTGGGAGCCAGTGGAGGAATAGCGGAGCCCATATATGGTAATATACCAGACAACATTCTATGGAGGGGGAGGATATAGAGCAGGGGTCTCAAACTCCAGGCCTCGAGGGCCGCACACAGTCCAGGTTTTCAGGATTTCCATAGTATTTGATAGTTAGTAATCAAATTACCAACTGTCAAATTCTATGGAAATCCTGAAAACCTGGACTGTGTGCGGCCTTCGAGGCCTGGAGTTTGAGACGCCTGATATAGAGGCAGAACCAGACAACATTCTATGGAAGGGGAGGAGCTATACGCAGAAACAGACATTCTATGGAGGGGAGGAGCTAGAGGCAGAACCAGACAACAGTATATGGAGGGGGAGGATCTAGAGGCAGAACCAGACACCATTCTATGGAGGAGGGGGATCTAGAGGCAGAACCAGACTACATTTTATGGAGGGGAGGAGCTAGAGGCAGAACCAGACAACATTCTATGAAGGGGAAGGGATAGAGGAAGAACCAGATAACATTCTATGGAGGGGGAGGACCTAAAGGCAGAACCAGACAACATTCTATGGAGGGGAGGAGCTAGAGGCAGAACCAGACAACATTCTATGAAGGGGAAGGGATAGAGGCAGAACCAGACAACATTCTATGGGGGGGGAGGACCTAAAGGCAGAACCAGACAACATTCTATGGAGGGGGAGGACCTAAAGGCAGAACCAGACAACATTCTATGGAGAGGGAGGAGCTGAATGCAGAACCAGACATTCTATGGAGAGAGAGGAGCTAGAGGCAGAACCAAACAACAACTTTGTGACATTTATGTGCAAAATAATCATTCTACTTTGTTATCACTAAGAATGGATAGTTACTATGCCCGGCAATGACGGTCTCTCCAACTAGTATTCATTACATGAAAGCAGTAAGAATATATTTTACAACTAAGACCCAAACTTATGAATATTTATGTGTAGTGAATATGGGTGACCATATGGAGCGGGTCTTTCGGTCCACGGGTGGTTTGATGCAGCCTGAGGCTTGATAGGCGGTTGTCTCCTACACAACCACAAGAGGTGATCATATATCTTGTAATTTGTGCCCCTTTTCATACCAGTTAAGACCCTATGTGTGCTATTTTGTTCCACTAGCTTCTACCTCATTGATCTATTAGTGAATATGGGTGGAATTGGGGTATCTGTCTTTCTGGTTTTCATTTATATATTGATGTGCAGCCCACCTGATCTAAAAGTAAGTGCATTACTCATAAAGTAGACATAAAAAGTCTATATACACCTGTTAAATGCCTAGATTTTTTGTGACAGGTTGTATGAAAAAATAATTCCATAATGTTTCCACCTTTAATCTAGTGCATTATCTGCACAAGTCCACTGATAACCAAAAAGTAAAATTATTTTAAGTGTGTGTGTGGGGAATAAAAAAAATAAAACAAACAAAACTAAAATAATATGGTTGTATAAGTGTGAACAGAGTATCAAAGCCCGATAGGATTGGCTTAAATTCTAGTACTGCACGTGCTAAACTCATTTGTTAGGGGCACCTGGCTAACTTTGACTAAAAGTAACTAGGGAGGCAATAACTATGTGCCGCCTATGGTGAGTATACAAATTTCCAACTGTGTGCTTTATCTTGGCTGAGTTTCAAGTTGGGGGTGACCCCACGCTGCAGGTTTAAATTCTATTTTAAATAATTAAAAGAAAAACCATGTGGGTTCCCCGTATTTGATATGTACGAGGCTTAATGAGCAGACCCAGAAGCAAGTGTGAGAGCAACACAGAGGTTCGAAAGTATAATTTAACTGGTTACTCAACGTTTATTTCATTTTGCAGCTACCCTAACCAAACTCAAACAGTAAGAGTGACTTCTCAGGGAAGTCAGTGTTCAGGGTCCGTTCACAGACACTAGGTGTTAGGTATGGACCCTGAACTTTACAGTTTGGTTTCGCACATCACTACTCTCGAGGAATTCATTTAGGGAATTAGTGAGCATTTTTATCCCTCAGACAATTCCCAGAATTGTATAACATTGAGCTGAGTAAATTAAAATTACAATTTTTTCCACTAAAATGTATCGGATACCCTAATGAAGAAGGCCGTATCCTTCGAAATGCATAGGTGATACACAGTGCCTCACAGCTTGCCTACATGCATGCCCTTCCCTGACGGCTCCCTGTTCTCCTGACCGACCTATGTCACCGCTCCCACCCACCCGGTCATGCGACTTTGAAGTATCCATTGACGCGGTCATCACGTGACGTGGAAGCAGGAAGCATACAGCTTTACCAACGGCATACGCTCCCACACATCCATCCCCACAGAGCAGAAAGTGAAAGCAGTGTGGACGGATCCAGCAGGATTGAACCGACACCAGGATTTTAAGAGGTAAAGTGCTGATTACTGCCCTATATTACAGACACAAAGAGGTAGAGTGATTATAATATATGATACATTGGTGCCACTATACCGGTTAACAATACGTGGAATAGCATATAATGGTTCCACTTGTGAAGGATAGCAGTAATAGACAACTCTGTTATATAAACCAATACTCATATACACATATAAATTACATATCTTTAACATATGGTACACCCCTGGGAACTTATCATAGGCAAATAAACTACAGCTAATCATATGCACAGTTAAGTGATTAAATAGTGGTCAATCACTATAAGTAGAAAATAACCCTGATCTACAGCAACAACATAGTAAACATCATAACCCAAAAAAACATGTTTAGATGAACAACACCTACTAAGTGCAACCACTGCTGACAACGTCATACACCTTTCCTTACAGCAACAAAAGCCAGAAATTCCTCAGGTAATAAGGTATCACGTGACTAACACACAAGGTACTTCCCAATAAGATTAGTGCTACTCACTTGTATGTCATTTTTAGCAACACCGAAATAACTGACCACAAAGATCAAGCGGAACCACCAATCCTAGGTGCGGTACACAAAGACCATCTTATACCTGACATTGTTTGACCACCAGATGAACCCACCGCTACAGTATAACTACTAATACCGGAGAACCTGAACAGCACACATATAAGGTACAATTTCCCTGTGATTGCACATGGTAACACAAGCACTAAAGTAGGATTATTATATAACATAGTGTAACCAAAGATGTAACTACGGTCATCTATTTTAGGAACAAGTTTTTCACATAACCTAAAAGAAATCCGAAGGTACCTTTTCTATACTCAGTGATAACAGCTGTCTCAATAAGTGTAACACGACGTTATGCGAACCAGAGTATCCACAACTCAGAACCATCTGAAGGTATATATCAAATACTGGGGATTATGGCCACGCTCAGTACCTAATGAGCATAATTTGACACAGCTAGTATAGATTTTAATTGTTATATTTTAACTAACTTTTAGCATCAACGAATCAATCATTTGGGACAAAATCACTTCTGACATCATACTGACGACACCAGAGATCACCCCTCAAGAGGTAAATGATCTACAATTCCTAGACATACCAAACCCCAAAAGGAGTATATACACTCATTAGATTTCACTTTATGTTTACAGTGCCCCAATCTGCTGGGAAAAACTGAGAACAAACCAAAACGTGCGACTACAAGACCACCATTAACATTACAGCATATATACGCTATAGGAGACCAACTCCTTTAAAAACTGGTATAAGGCTGCTTTCACATAGTGCTATTTTGCTGTCCTAGGGAATCCTTTTTTTTGTAGGACCCCTCATGGTGGGTTTACACACACCAATTTATCTGTTCAATCTCTGAACCAATCTCTGTTGTACACAGCCACAAAATGGAGCAATGTATCCATGATTTCACTGCAACCAGAGATTGGTTCAGATTTTGAACAGATAAATTGGTGTGTGTAAACCCACCATCAGACAGCAACGAATGCAAACTGATGCCTTCAATCGGATGCCAAATAGGCATCCGATTCCAATATTTTGCAGGATCAGTTTGGATCCTCTCCCTCTCTCCTCCTCTCCCCGCTCCTCTCCTGTCACCTCTTTTCCGCCTCCTCTCCCTGCTCCCTCAGTCTCTCCCTCTTTCTCCCCTCTCCTCCGGACCTTACAATATAAAAAATCTTTATTCTCACTCATCCATGAGTCCCCAGGCGTCTCCAGCTATCTTCTGATCCTTACAGGACCTGTGGTTGCGTCACAGTTACATGAGAGGTTACCGCGGTAACCGGTCATGTGATCGGGTTGTGACATCACGCCAGGTCCTGTAAGGATCAGAAGATAGCTTGAGAATAAAGATTTTTTATTTTTAACCCTTGCATTTATTTAATTTCACTTCCGCATCTCCTCCCTCATCTCTGCCTATCACCCCACCCGTTCTCTACTTTCTTCAAATGACCTTCGACTAACATCTGCACTAATCCGATCCTCCCACTCCCGGCTCCAAGACTTCTCCCAAGCTGCACAAATCCTCTGGAATGCTCTACCCCAAGAAATCAGGATTATCCACAACTTGCATGGCTTCAGCCGATTCCTAAAAACACATCTTTTTAAGGCGGCCTATCATACTCCCTAATAGAAGTCCTTTGCACTGTAGATAGTGAATGGGCTATCTCTCTTGACATTACTCTTCTACAAACTCCACCAAACCAAAAAGATCTACACAGATTGTCTGATGACCATCCATGTAAGCTTATTTCTATCCCCCATTCCCTCAAGATGCCTGGACCATTAGTGCAATAAGTCCCTGTACCTTGTGCAACCCCTATCTCGTTGTAGATTGTAAGCTCTTTTGAGCAGGGTCACCTTCATTTCTTGCTTTATTTATTGTATTTTCTTTTTTACATTGATTCTATGCCTATTGTTTTATATCAAATTATTGTACTGTATTTGTTCTCTACTGTAATTACTTACTGTATTATATTTTCTGTACTCTAACCCTACATTGCAAAGCACTATATAAATAAAGATTTATTATTATTATTATTATCTTACCAGTGTCCCGCTGCTTGCTTCCAGGGCTGTCCATTAAGCTTTGTTGCCAGTCAATGCAGTGAATATGTATGAGACTTAATGGGTGACCTCAGAAGCAGCAGTGGGAGACTGGTATGATGTTCTAGCTATTCCTATCATCTATTTATCCATCTATCTTGTTTATTCTATTGCAACTTTTTCCAGCATAGGAAAAATCATGAGTACATCCTCAGTTATCTACGATAGCACTTTGTAGGCTGCTTCTCTTTTGCATTTTAGTCACAAGACATTAGAAATTGGAAAAAATACTGTGGCTTTATGTAATTATATCATTCTATAATATAATCACGTTATTGTGTCTGTTTGTCTGTCTCTCTGTAATGGAAATCCCGCGTCGCTGATTGGTCGCGCCTGCCGCCCACGACCAAACAGCGGCGCGGGATTTCCGTTACAGAGAAAGAGCGACAGGCGCAGTTCGTGGCCATCCTCCCCCTGCCTGTGCCGCTCCGTTCTTCCCCCACCTCGCCTCTTCGTCCTCCTCCCCCCCCCATCAGAAGCCAACGCTGCAAACGCCACTCACAGAAGACCCCCACAACCGTAGGCACCAAGCCCCCACTTCACCCCCCGCATATGACGCCCCCCAGCCGCAGATACCGACCTGGCAGGCCTGCCGTGATGTCACAGTCATGTGACCAATCACCTGACTCTAACATCACTACAGGTCCTGTCAGCACAGAGCATCGTCCAGGTACTCTCTCTACACTAACACACGCTTTGCCCGAATTCACTCTCCCACAGCTCACACTCACCCCCCACAGCTAACATTCACCTTGCTCAGCTCACACTTCCCCCCCAAACTCACACTCATACCCCCCGCCAGCACTCACCCCCTCAGCTCACACTCACATACCCCCCGCCAGCACTCACTCACTCAACCCACAGCCTGCACTCACTCCCCCTCAGCTCACACTCACTCACACTCCCACAGGTCACACTGACTCACCACCTCAGCTCACACTCTCTCATCCCCCCACAGCCTGCACTCACTCACCCTGCACTCAGCCCGCACTCACCCCCCAGCCAGCACTCACCCCCCCTCAGCTCACACTCATATACCCCCCTCAGCTCACACTCATATACCCCCCTCAGCTCACACTCACTCACCCTCCTGAGCCTGCACTCACCCCTTCAGCTCACACTCATCCACCCTCAGCCCACACTCACTCTGCACTTATTCAACCCCCTAAGCCCGCATCACTTAGCCTGCACTCTCTCACCTCCCCTCAGCCTGCAGTTACTCACTTCCCGTCAGCCTGCAGTCACTCGCGCCCCCTCAGCTCACACTCACCCTCCTCAGGTTACACTTACCCCACCCCCACAGCCTGCACTCTCTCACCCCCTACAGTCTGCACTAACCAACAGCTCACACTCACCAACAGCTCACACTCACCCCCCTCAACTCACACTCACCCCATCACCTTGCACTCACTCACCCCCCTTAGCTCACACTCACATCCCTCAGCTCACACTCACCCCTCCAGCCCGCACTCACTTACCCCCCTTAGCCCACACTCACTCTGCACTCACCCCCCTCAGGCCCACTCATTCACCCCCCTCAGTCCACACTCACCACCCCTCAGCCTGCAGTCACGCCCCCTCCCTCAGCCTGCACTCACTACCCTCAGTCCACACTCACTCACCCCACCTGAGCTCACTTTCTCCCCCTCAGCCCCCACTCATTTACTCCTCAGCCCACACTCACTCAGCCAACACTTACCCCTCCAGCTCGCATTTACTCACCCCCCCTCAGCCCACCTTCACTTACCCCCCTCAGCCAGTACTCACCCCCTTTCAGCTCACACTCACTCGCCCTCCCTCAGTCTGCACTCACCCTCGCCCCCACTCATTTACTCCTCAGCCCACACTCACTCAGCCAACACTTACCCCTCCAGCTCGCATTTACTCACCCCCCCTCAGCCCACCTTCACTTACCCCCCTCAGCCAGTACTCACCCCCTTTCAGCTCGCACTCACTCGCCCTCCCTCAGTCTGCACTCACCCTCGCCCCCACTCATTTACTCCTCAGCCCACACTCACTCAGCCAACACTTACCCCTCCAGCTCGCATTTACTCACCCCCCCTCAGCCCACCTTCACTTACCCCCCTCAGCCAGTACTCACCCCCTTTCAGCTCGCACTCACTCGCCCTCCCTCAGTCTGCACTCACCCTCGCCCACACTCACTCACCCCCCCTCTGCCCACACTCGCTCACCCCCTCTCTGCCTGCATTTGCTGACCCGTAAGTGCTCGACCCGCTCACCACGCGGCCCACAGCCACTGCCAGCAATGATGAAAAGTAACAGAGACCAACCAAACACAGGGAGGGGCCCAAGAGCTTGCACGGAGGGGGGGCAGAGAGCATGCATGAGGGGTCTGACAGCATGCACGGGGGCAGAAAGGGACCATGGGGGCAGAGACGGACCTCGGGGGCAGAGGAACCACGGGGGGCAGAGAGGGACCAGAGTGAGGGGCAGAGAGTCAGCACAGGGGGAGTGGAGAGTAACTACAGGGGTAGGCCTAAGAGTGTGCATAGGATGGGGCAGAAAAGCAGAACAGTGGGGGGTGGAGAGGAGGGGGAAAAAACAGCAGACGGGGAGAAACAGCACAGGGAGGAGAGTCAGCCGCTGCCCCGAGCACCACAAAGCCTGCCCCCATCGTGATGTCACCGCTCACCCGATACAATAGCATCCGTCCCACATCTCGTGTAATAATAAACAAAAAAGTAGGAATAATGGAGCATTTTTATTATGGCAAATGTGTAAAGACTGATTGCTCCGAGACATATTAGGACAGTGAAATGTTGTCTGGGGCCAATTTATATATACTGAATAAGACATGAAAATAACTGTACTATCACACAAATCTATATTTCACCAGTGATGTCTGGAACTACATCAACTTTATAAGGGAATAATATATGTTGATCTACTTTAGAACTTACTGAGCATTTTGCCTTTGAAAATAACAATAATAGTACAAATAGTACTTGGTTTTAGAGACATGTCACATGCCTTTTTTTGCCATATATTGCTCACTATAGGAGCACAATGTGGAGTACATGGACAGGACTGCCACTAAGAATTTGAATGCCCCCTTCACTGGCAAAATTTTGGGGCCGCCCCTGAGACTCCACCTTCACCCCTCTAACCTTCCACAACTCCACTGCCTACTATTTGAAAAAAATGCTGTTCTGCACCACATCCTCACCAATCACTCATTAACAGTTCCCATCTAACACCAAATCATATACAAATATAGCTGTCAGATTTTGTTTGGCCAAAAGATTTTTTTTAAGCCTGATACCATGACAAGGTAGACTCTTTTGGCAGTGCCTTACTCTACGTTTTTTTTTTAACACTATGATCAGAGTGCACATTACAACCACATAGTGACCGAATAATAACACATACAAGGAGAAATACCGCCACACAGGCCCGGACTGGCAATAGGGAAGGGTGGGACAATTCCCTATGGGCCGCCCCCCTAACTGCAAAATGGGCCGCTGGCTCTTTAAATTTCACCTCAGAGTCCTGTGTGCAAGCATGTCCTCGCTGACAAGGGCCGCTGCAGCTGTGTGTGTATGTAGGGTATGTGTATGTGTATATGGGGGTGTGTGTATTTATAGGGGTGTGTGTATATATGGGAGTGTATATAGGTGTCTGTATGTGTAAATGGGGCTGTATATATGTGTATATGGGGGTGTGCATGTGGGGTGTATATGGGTGCCTGCGTGTGTGTGTATGTGGGGGGGTGTATGTGGGATGTATACAGATGTCTGCGTGTATGTGGGGTGTGTGTGCATGTGGGGTGTATATGGGTGTCTGTGTGTGTGTGTTTGTGGGGTGTATGAGTGTGTATATGGGGGTGTGTGTATGTGGGGTGTATATAGATGTCTGTGTGTGTATATAGGTGTGAGTATATGGGTGTGAGCATGTGGGGTGTATATGGGTGTCTGTGTGTATGGGGGTGTTTGTGTGTGGGAAGTTGGTGTAGATAGGGGTGAAACCCAGCTAGAGGGGTCAGACAGGCAGAAACAGGAGAGCGATTAGTATACTTCATTCTGTGTGATTAATGCAGCCTCAAGTCCTTAACTGCGGTGTGTGCGCATCTGTGTATGTTTTGATGTATGTGCATGCGTGTGTCCATGCCCATGGTGATGTATGTAAGTGGTGACATGTGATGTGTGTATCCGTAATTGGTGCGTGTGTGATGATATATGTATGTGTCCATGCACATGGTGACAATTGTGCGTCGTGTTTGTGGTGACAAGCTTATCTTCCCAGTGTGGCCCCCAGCTTCATCCAGACACTTTGCCCAGTAAGATAGCGGTGACACAGGACTCAAGCAGCCGTTAGCGCCAAGTATACAAAACACGGGGCTGGCTGTGTCCTCCGTGTCCACTCTCCCCCCTGAGCCTGTGCAGTGTCCTTCATGTCCGCTCTGCACCCCTGAGCCTGCGCAGTGTCCTCCATGTCCGCTTTGCCCCCCTGAGCCTGCGCAGTGTCCTTCATGTCCGCTCTGCACCCCATAGCCTGCGCAGTGTCCTCCATGTCCGCTCTGCCCCCCTGAGCCTGCGCAGTGTCCTTTGTGTCCGCTCTGCACCTGTGAGCCTGCTCAGTGCCCTCCATGTCCACTGTGCCCCCCTTAGCCTGCGCAGTGTCCTCCATGTCTGCTCTGCCCTTCTGAGCCTGCGCAGTGTCCTTCGTGTCCGCTCTGCCCCCCTGAACCTGCGCAGTGTCCTCCATGTCTGCTCTGCCCCCCTGAGCCTGCGATTTGTCCTCCATGTATGCTCTGCCCCCTGTGCCTGCACAGTATCCTCTATGTCTGCTCTGCCCCACTGAGCTATATACAGGCCCCCATCAGTGATATATACAGGCCCCCATCAGTGATATATACAGGCCCCCATCAGTGATATATACAGGCCCCCCCAGTTGTATATACAGGCTCCCCCCAGTTGTATATACAGGCTCCCCCCAGTGGTATACAGGCCCCCCCAATGGTATACAGGACCCCCTAGTGGTATACAGGCACCCCCAGTGGTATACAGGCCCCCCCAGTGGTATACAGGCCCCCCCAGTGGTATACAGGCCCCCCCAGTGGTATACAGGTCCCCGGTTGCTGCCGCACACCTGTAAAAGAATAGCTTTCATACTTACCCTCCTCGCTGTCACCGCGTGTCCTCGTCTTCTTCCTGCTTCTACCCGGCGTCATGTGACCGCGCAGAAGCAATGACGTCATTGCAGCTGCGCCGGCCGGGTACGAGCAGGAAGGAGACGAGAGGAGCGCGGTAACAGCGAGGAGGGTAAGGATGAAAGCTATTCTTTTACAGGTGTGCGGCAGCAACCGGGGGCCTGTATACCACTGGGGGGGCCTGTATACCACTGGGGAGGGCGCGGGGGCCTGTATACCACTGGGGGCGGTGCGGGGGGCCTGTATATACCACTGGGGGAACGGGGGCCTGTATATACCACTGGGGGGGAGTGCAATGTAATATGCACCGCTCCCCCTGCCGCTGATGGACAGGGGGATGCAGTGCATATTGCATTGCACTAATGAGCGGCCCCACGTGACCGGCCGCTCATACTGCAGACTCCCCCCACCTCCTCCAACCCCCGGACACAGCCCCCTGCGCCACACTCAACCGTATACTGACTCGAGTATAAGCCGAGGGGGGCAATTTTTGTGCTGAAAATCTCGGCTTATACTCGAGTATATACGGTAGGTTTTTTATATAATTTTTATAGGTATTTTATAGTTTCTTTCATACACAGCTTTTATATAGGTTTTTATAGGTCTTTGTAAGTTTTTGTATATAAGTTGATAATTTTTAAACCTCTGAAAACTAAATAAGAACTTTACCAAATTTTAAATCACTAAAAATAAAAAAGAAAAAATGGAAATAAAATAAAAAAAAATAATAATATAAATAAATATGGGCTTTGGGGATTAAATAGGCATATTTCCCTGTGGGTTTGCTAAAAGCCGCTTTACACACACCAACTTCTGTGACCAACTTCTGAACAGATCTCTGGTTGCAGTGAAATCATGGACACATTGTTCTATTTTGTGGCTGTGTACAATGGAGCAATGTGTCCATGATTTCACTGCAACCAGAGATCTGTTCAGAAGTTGGTCACAGAAGTTGGCCCTAAATGAGGATTTTGATTTCCATCCAGACTTGGACGGTTTCTGACTAACATAAATTGTACACTGACATAGTGCAGTCAGTTTGGTGTAATGGTGAGCAACACCAGTCAGTAGGAAGTGTGGTGCCCGACACATTCACTTGTTTTTAAGACCAAGTATATAAGGATACGATGTCAGAATATGTCAGCTTCATGTTTTCTACTTTATTAATTTTAAATCTGTATTATGTATGCATATTTGGTTGATGATGTTTGCAACACTGTTCATTGTCCTTCAGGCTTATAACAATTTATGTGTTTGTGTTCGCCACGAGGTCAGATTTCTGTGCTGACGTCAGTGTTTCCTCCCCTGACAAGTCATGGACATGTGGTCAGTTGCTATTGGCGTTTGTGTGTATATAGCTATGAGATTTGTATCTTGCTGGTCTGTATTATGGTATTATGGTGTATTCCTGTGGAAGATCCTGGGACAGCCTTGAAACACATTGAAATAAACACCGCATCCACTAACATCTTGGTCCATTTTCATTCATAAATAGCATTGCGGATCGTCTTGAACCTGTGTCTGTGATCCCTGGTTTTTGCATGACCATCCACGTGGAATGGTGGATCCAGCAGCAGCTGTATAAGATGACTATACCGGTTGTGGGTCACACATCCGGGCAAGGTGAGCAGGGTCATACAGATTATTGACCTCATACTAAGGAGATAAGACCCTATTGCATCCTTGTCTGCCCCCTTCTAGGTGCCTTAGCACAGTAAGACAGCAGTAAAAAAAATTTATGAAATAAGAAAGTGCTCACCCAACCTCTTTGATAAAAGGTACAGCAACAGCCAAAAACATCAGGAAAAGAAAAAAGAATGTAATACAACATTTGGCTTTGAAACAAAAAACAACTAAACAAGATCTTAGGTCACCTTTGGAGTCTTTCTTTTGTAAGTAATCAGGCATGTCTATCAAAAGGTGCTCAGTACAGAAAGACAAACATTGTTATCCCTCAAACCAAGTACAGAAGCATCTTAAACCATGACAATTATTGGCACAAAGAGTCAAAGTCTGCTGGGATATTTTGTCCTTATATTAGGAGACTAGATGGCGGCCCGATTCTAAAGAATCAGGTATTCTAGCCTATGGTTATTAGGGTATACGGGGGCTCAGTGGTTAGCAGACTATACAGCGGCTGAGTGGTTAGCAGAGTATACGGAGGCTCAGTGGCTAATAGTCTGCTTTAGGGCAGAGTGCAGTGGTCACGGGCAGAGTGCAGTGGTCACGGGCAGAGTGCAGTGGTCACGGGCAGAGTGCAGTGGTCACGGGCAGAGTGCAGTGGTCAGGGGCCCGATGCAATTGCATCGGGAGCGCGGTGAAATGAATTGTGTGTATAGAGGCGGGTCAGTGGGTAGCAGAGTCTACAGGGGGCTCTGTGGGTAGCAGAGTATACAGGCGACTCTGTGGATAGCAGAGTATGATGGGGCGGGAGGCTGGAGGGGTGAGGAGAGGTGGCGCTGGAGGGGTGAGGAGAGGTGAGGCAGGAGGGGTGAGGAGAGATGCGGCTGGAGGGGTAAGGAGAGAGGAGGCTGGAGCGGCGACATGAGAATTAGGCACACCTCTGCTCCTTCAGGCTGCACACATCACGGGGGTGGTCTCCCGCCCGTGATGTGTGTTTTAGGCAGTGTAGGGGTGTTGGTAAGCTTGGCGGGGCTGCCTGAGTCGCACTCCGCTTAGGGCCGGCATGTTGGTCCACTCTGGACGGGTGTAGCGCTGTGGTGACGTGACTTTGGCGATGACAAACTGACGGAAGTGCTGGCTAAAATGACGGAAGTGAGCCTTTGGGTTTTATATATTAGATATAGCAGCACTATGGTATATGGCGGTACAGTATAGCACATGTATAGCAGCACTATAGTATATGGCAATATATTACAGTATATGTACAGGTGCACTATAGTATATGGGGGTATTTTATAGCACATGTATAGCAGCGCTATGGTATATGGCGGTACATGACAGTACATGTATAGCAAGCGCTATGGTATATGGTGGTACATTACATTACATGTATAGCAGCGCTAGAGTATATGGCGATACATTACAGTACATGTATAGCAGCACTATAGTATATGACAGTATATAACAGTATATGTAGAGTTTTACTATAGTATATGGTGGAATTTTATAGCACATGTATGGCAGCACTATGGTATATGGGCATACTCTGCTCCCCCCCGCTCCTCCCTTCAAAAAATAAAAAAATCCTCAGTGAGGATACTCACCTGTCCGCCAGCTCGCTCCACCTTCGTCTTCTAGGTCGTACAGGGGTTTAGGAGCCGTTGTTGCCTGGGAAACCGTTCAGCTGATCGGTCACATGACCGCTAACTGGCAGGGGGATTAGGGGGACAGGATGGTGACGGGGGGTGGAGTGGTGGCAGGATGGGGCGAGCGGGGCAGGATGGAGGCGGCGGGGTAGGATGGAGGCGGCGGGGCAGGATGGTGGCGGGGGGCAGGATGGAGCGAGCGGGGCAGGATGGTGGCAGGATGAAGTGAGCAGGGCAGGATGGAGTGAGCAGGACAGGATGGTGGCGGGGGGCAGGATGGAGCGAGCGGGGCAGGATGGAGCTGGCGGGGGGGGGCAGGATGGAGCTGGTATGGGGGGGCAGGATGGAGCTGGCGGGGGGTTTAGGATGGAGCCGGCGGGGAGGGGGGGGGGGCAGGATGCAGCTGAGGGGGAGGGGGCAGGATGGAGCCAGCGGGGGGTTTAGGATGGAGTCGGCGGGGGGGGGGCAGGATGCAGCTGAGGGTGGGGGGGCAGGATGGAGGCGGCAGGGGGGGCAGGATGGAGCCAGCGGGGGGTTTAGGATGGAGCTGGCGGGGGGGGCAGGATGCAGCCGAGGGGGGGGCAGGATGGAGGCGGCAGGGGGGGCAGGATGGAGGCGGCGGGGGGGCAGGATGGTGCTGGCGGGGCAGGATGGTGGCAGGGGGGCAGGATGAAGGGAGCAGGGCAGGATGGTGGCGAGGGGGCAGGATGGAGAGAGCGGGGCAGGATGGAGGCGGGGGGGCAGGATGGAGCTGGCGGAGGGGGGGAAGGATGGTGAAGGGGGGTGGAGTGGTGGCAGGATGGAGCGAGCGGGGCAGGATGGAGGCGGCGAGGTAGGATGGAGGCAGCGGGGCAGGATGGTGGAGGGGGGGCAGGATGGAGCGAGCGGGGCAGGATGGTGGCAGGGGGGCAGGATGGAGGGAGCGGGACAGGATGGGGGGGCAGGATGGAGCGAGCTTGGCAGGATGGAGGCGTTGGGGGGGGCAGGATGGAGGCGGTGTGGGGGGGGGGCAGGATGGAGCTGGTCTGGGGGGGGAGGATGGAGGGGGCGGGGGGGTTAGGATGGGGCCGGCGGGGGGGCAGGATGCAGGGGGTGAGGGCAGGATGCAGCCGAGGGGGGGGGGGCAGTGTGGAGGGGGCGGGGGGCAGGATGGTGCTGGCGGGAGGGCAGGATGGAGGCGGTGGGGGGGGGGCAGGATGAAGCTGGTGTGTGTGGAGGGGCAGGATGGAGGTGGCGTGGGGGGGACAGGATGGAGCCGGTGGGTGGGCAGGATGGAGCTGGTGTGGGGGGGGGCAGGATGGAGCCGGCGGGGGGGGGGTAGGATGGAGCAGGTGGGGGGGGCAGGATGGAGCTGGTGTGGGGGGGGGCAGGATGGAGCCGGCGGGGGGGCAGGATGGAGCTGGTGTGGGGGGGGTCAGGATGGAGGCGGTGGGGGTGTAGGATGGTGCGGGCGGGGGGTGCAGGATGGAGCCGGTGGGGGGGCAGGATGGAGCTGGGGGGGGCAGGATGGAGGGGAGAGGGGGGGGCAGGGTGGAGCCGGTGGCTGGTAGGGGCAGGATGGTGGTGGCAGGGGTAGGGGCAGGATGGATGAGAGCATACACACCCGTGTGCCAGCTTGCAGGACCTGTGGTTGCCTGGGAAAGCAATCAGCTGATCGGTTTCCCAGGCAACCACAGGTCCTCAAGGCATGGAGCTAGAGGACGTAGATGGAGCGCGCCGGGTGAGTATCCATGAGGTTTATTTTTTTTGCATTAGAAGCAAGCAGGCGGGGGCCGCAGGAGCCACGGGGGGGGCAGGACGACCCGCGGGGGGGCCTGCAGGAGCCGCGGGGGGGCAGGACGACCCGCAGGAGCCGGGGGGGGGCAGGACGACCCGCGGGGGGGCAGGAGCAGCGGCGGGGGGCCCGCAGGAGCGGGCGGAAGAGAGAGAGAGAAAGATCTATCTATCTCCCGGACATTGCAAGTGAAGCTGTGACTGACAGTGGAGCGTATTCAGTGAACACTCGCAAAGCCATTGCGAGTGAGGCTTTGCAAGTCACTGAAGCCTATTCTGCAAGGACTCGCAAAGCCATTGCGAGTGCCATTGCAAGTGAGGCTTTGCGAGTTAGGCTTTGCGAGTTAGGCTTTGGGAGGCAGCCACGGACACGACGACGGAAGTAGCGCCGAATATGACGGAAGTGCCTTAGGGTAATTATATATTAGATACTAAAGACAGATGTAGATGAAATTTTGCAAACCCCTCCATAAACATACAGTAGGGAAATATCAAATCAGCTTTTCGTAGACTAGAGTAGTGTAAATGATTATGTGCTCCTGTCCTGCAAACTAGGTGGGAAAAACTTGCTGACAATTTTGAATTTTCTGAACGCATTTAAGGGAACTCTCCATTCTTTCCCTTAAAGATGGTAATCTTTAAAGGGGTTCTTTAAACTTTAAAGGGGAAATCTGGAAAGATAAAAAGATTTTCTACTGTCTAAATCTGCTCCATGACGTATTGGACCCATAACGGCTAAGGAGCAGATTCTATTTTATTGATTTATAAATTACCTACAAATCCTAGAACTACAGTGGACAAGTCAGCTTCATTGTGTAGAAGGACAGGCACAGTAGAAAATATTTTTATCTCCCCTGGATTTCTCCTTTAAAGAACAGCCATTGATGCATTCAAATACTAGGCGGTTCTCACAGCTCCTACTCAGCAGCCACAAGTGGCTGACAGGGCCAGTGGCCTTGGTCCTGTTATTCAGGTCGCGGCAACTGTAATCCTGTCAATAAAAGAGCTCCAGATGGAAGGGCCTATGACCAATCACATCATTCAGCCTCCTTAATTGAAACAGACTGCATGTGTATCGCTCAAGGACCTCAGGAATCTAGCACATGGTGTGTCAAAAGCACTTTGTCTCTGCAACAGCTGCAACAATAAACAAAAAAACAATGCTGACTTAGGCCAGATGTGGAGCAAAGTAGGATTGAGCGGCTGTAGCTACTGAATGATGGGACCACCTGGACCAATGGAACTACTGTAGCATAGCAAGTTAGTAATTATCAAGAAGGCATAAAACTAGAGTAGTCACACACTACTGCAGTCTTAAAGGGGCTGCCTCATACGGCTTCTTTACAAGGACTCATTCCCCTGCCTCGCCATGTGTATCTTCCCATGCTACTATCAGAGGGAGCTTTGTCTTTGCAACTCCAAAGGAATGCGGGGGCATGAAAGCTAGTGATCCAGCCAACTTTAGATTTGCTCTTAGGCTGGTTTCAAATCACGTATTTTTTCCTGTCCGTGGGATCCTGCTTTTTGTAGGACCCCACGGACAGGAACGAACACCACATGTGACCTTTTCTGTGTCCTGGTCTGTGATTATCACTGGTCCAGACACAGAAAGAGCTGTGCTGGGCCCTTTCACTTCTGCAATGTATATACATACATTGCGGAAGTGAAATGTAGTAAAAGAAATGGTTAAAAATAAAAATAAATCTCTATGCTCACCTGTCCAGCGATCCACCGACGCCTCCAGCACCTCCTGATGCCTATAGGACCTGCCGTAATGTCACAACCCGGCAGCATCATCAGGTCACATGACCGCAGTTACCGGTCATGTGACCCGATCAGCTGATTGGGTTGTAACATCACGGCAGGTCCTGTACTGGGAGTGAGATAGAAGAATCGGTGGATCGCCGGACAGAATAGAGAATTTTTTATTTTTAACCCTTGCTTTTACTTAATTTCACTTCTGCAATGTATGTATACACATTGCAGAAGTGAAATTAGACGGTTAGGAGCAATTTTAGTGTACTGAGCATGCTCAGTACAGTGGAATCGGGTCCGAGGAGCGATCAGCTGTTTCCTCAGACCCGTGCTCCATAGGCCCCATGTTATTTTGGCGCGGATTATGTTGGATCCGATTCTGTCCGATTTGATCCGCTGTGCCTAAAATCGGAGCAGTGTCCGATTTTGGGTACAGCTAAACATCGGACAGAATCGGATCCTACACAAATCGGATGCCATTAAGGCCAAATCCGATGTGATCCATGACCCAATCAGATCCGTGGCTGTCTGTTTTACAACGGACTGTCACGGATCCAAGAAATACGTGATGTGAAACCAGCCTTACAAGCTCAACAGTAAAGAGTTTACAAGTGCTATGCTGCTAGCCTTGGAGACCGACCACTGTGAACTGCACATGTGGCAGTAACATAGGCACCAATTAATCAACTATAGAATCCCTTCTGTTTTTGAGAACAGGGATAATTTTTAATAAGAGATGAATTGCAAAGTTGCTTCTTGTTACAAGCACTTTGCAATTTTACTCGATTACGAAGATGAGACAACTTCTTTAATCATCCTGCTTCATAAAGATTACCTTATTGGATCTATCCTAGACTTTCTCCTTTGACGCTCCTTTTCTGGTACCGCATGCCACTGAAAAGTCAGGCGCCAGTCAAATCCACCAATCATAGGTTCACCAGTCTGCATGTAATACTCAAAGGTGTTCCAGTCAATCGTGTCAATAACAGGACAGACTACTGCAGTTTCATTTTCTCCAATTCTAAAAGAAAATAACAGGAATAGTTGTGAGACATCCACTGATGGCTTGTGTAGCTCAAGATTTCATATTCAACAGCCATTACACCTTGTAATATTAGATTGAAAAGAATTCCTTACAAGATGTAAAACAATAGCTTCTCTTCTGTACATAAACAGAAAAATTAATTTTATTTATTGTAACCTGGCTTGTTTTCTTAACAATTGCCACTTACATTAAAATTATTCATCTGTAGTAATACCGATAGATTATCGAGAATGAGCATTCCGAGGAACACTTGTATCATCAGAATCTTTTAGTGAAATCAGGCTGGCAAACATCCAAAGGATAAGCAGAATGCTCATTAATGGGATAAAATAATGTTTTGAACATCGCAAAAGATGGTAGTTCTCTACAATGCTTGTGTATATAAGGCCCTATACACGAACCTCTCAAGCACTGGTTCCAACCAGCCAGTGACGCTTTCACAATGGCAGTCCAGGAATGTCAAGACATCACCAATTGCGTAGGTTGCACCAATTAACCGAGCTCGTACAAGCCCTTCACGTTTTGTTGTCCTGATTAAACGCACTCTCTCCAGTGAACTGATGTAGTTTTCAAGTTGGGTCTTTAAAAAAACTACAAAAAAAGTCAGTAAACGTCATGGTTAAATACATTTTCATGGATCATCTTTGAACCCATAAGTTGTGCAATTCTATATTTGTGAGGCACTTTAAACCACACCATCCCAGGAAGGTGCTCCTTATATGACCTATGACTGATCATACTATATAAAAGTGTATCTAACCTTTCCACATATTACGGCAGATTGCAGTTATAGGAAGGTGATCGCAGTTTATTACCATGTGCCTCATCACATATGTCGTATGAAATATAATGTATTAGAACTTATGAATCAGCTTGTAGAATATTCATTATGTATGCCAAGCTTTCAGAGTTTATTATCCAAATAATTCATTTGCACATGTAGAAATTATGTGCAAGGATGGTGAAATGGTAATTAGTACATATTAAGTTTACACACTTTACAGCTCCTTACTTACCTTTATCACTGAAATCATCAATCAGTATGATTTCTCTTAAAAGTACTGCTGGAGACGTTTCTAAGACACTGTAAATCGTGCGGAGTAAAGTTGTCATTGCTTCATTGTAAAATGCAATTATAACAGATGTGGTCGGAAGTTTTCTGTAGTTATAACTCTTAGACTTACACCTGGAAATAAAAAAAGTTGAAAGTCAATGTTGAATGTATTGGTTCTACACAAGTAAATGAAAACATTTACATTTAAGAAGCTCATATTTTATTTACAGTATTACAGAGATGGTCACTACACTCCCTGACAGAAGTTATGTAGCTTATCCATGTTATGTAAATAAAAGCTTATAACCCGACATTAAATTCATCCATTGGTTGTGTAAATTACCGTATATACTCGCGTATAAGCCGAGTTTTTCAGCCCCCTCGGCTTATACGCGAGTCAATACGGCCCCCCTCATAATTTGGCGCCCCCACCTCACTTGCTGGGCCCCCCCGCATGCAGCGCTGCACATATACATTACCTGTCTAGCAGCTGTCACCCTCCGATGGCGGATCGCGGCTCCCGGCTCCGGCTTCCATCTTCCTCTCTGTCTTCCTGCTTGTCAGGTGACCGGCCGGCGTCGCGATGACGTCATCGCGATGAGCCCCGGTCACAAAGCAGGAAGACAGAGAGGAAGATGGAGCCCGGAGCCCAGGAGCCGCGATCCGCCATCGGAGGGTGACAGCTGCTAGACAGGTAATGTATATGCGCAGCGTTGCATGCGGGGGGGCCCAGCAAGTGAGGTGGGGGCGCCAAATTATGAGGGGGCCCTGCTGGGGCCCTGTATACTACCACTGGGGCTGTATATACCACTGGGGCTGTATACTACCACTGGGGCTGTATACTACCACTGGGGCTGAATATACCACTGGGGCTGCTGTATACTACCACTGGGGCTGTATACTACCACTGGGGCTGTATACTACCACTGGGGCTGTATACTACTACTGGGGCTGTATGTATACTACCACTGGGGCTGTATATACCACTGGGGCTGCTGTATACTACCACTGGGGCTGTATACTACCACTGGGGCTGTATACTACCACTGGGGCTGTATACTACTACTGGGGCTATATGTATACTACCACTGGGCT
Organism: Allobates femoralis; assembly: GCA_033576535.1. Classification (NCBI taxonomy): domain Eukaryota; kingdom Metazoa; phylum Chordata; class Amphibia; order Anura; family Aromobatidae; genus Allobates; species Allobates femoralis. The sequence continues at coordinate 304,847,686 of JARQOC010000005.1, read as the reverse complement.
GTATATACCACTGGGGCTGCTGTATACTACCACTGGGGCTGTATACTACCACTGGGGCTGTATATACCACTGGCTGCGTATGCACACTGGCTGTAATACTACACCACTGGGGCTGTATACTACCACTGGGGCTGTATACTACTACTGGGCTGAATGTATACTACCACTGGGGTTATATATACCACTGGGGCTGCTGTATACTACCACTGGGGATGTATACTACCACTGGGGCTGTATATACCACTGGGGCTGCTGTATACTACCACTGGGGCTGTATACTACCACTGGGGCTGTATACTACCACTGGGGCTGTATACTACTACTGGGGCTGTATGTATACTACCACTGGGCTGTATATACCACTGGGGCTGCTGTATACTACCACTGGGGCTGTATATACCACTGGGGCTGCTGTATGCTACCACTGGGGCTGAATATACCACTGGGGCTGCTGTATACTACCACTGGGGCTGTATACTACCACTGGGGCTGTATACTACTACTGGGGCTGTATGTATACTACCACTGGGGTTGTATATACCACTGGGGCTGCTGTATACTACCACTGGGGCTGTATACTACCACTGGGGCTGTATATACCACTGGGGCTGCTGTATACTACCACTGGGGCTGTATACTACCACTGGGGCTGTATATACTACTGGGGCTGTATGTATACTACCACTGGGGCTGTATATACCACTGGGGCTGCTGTATACTACCACTGGGGCTGTATATACCTCTGGGGCTGCTGTATATACCTCTGGGGCTGCGTGTATATTACCACTGGGGCTGTATATACCACTGGGGCTGTATATACTACTGGGGCTGCGTGTATACTACCACTGGGGCTGTATATACTACTGGGCTGCGTGTATACTACCACTGGGGCTGCTGCTGTATACTACCACTGGGGCTGCTGTATATACCTCTGGGGCTGCTGTATACTACCACTGGGGCTGCTGCTGTATATACCACTGGGGCTGCTGCTGTAACACTGCTGGGGCCTGTATATACCACTGGTGAGGCTGCTGTATACCACACTGCTGGGGGCTGTATACCTGTGCTGGGGTCCACCCTCGGCTTATACACGAGTCAATAGATTTTCCCAGGTTTTGGGGGCAAAAGTAGGGGGTCGGCTTATACACGGGTCAGCTTATACACGAGTATATACGGTACTCTTTTGAAAGCTGAAACCCTCCCAAATGTGGTTTAGGTTAAGAAAGTAACACAGATTTTGGCAAGACAAATGTTTTGTCGCCCACAGAAAGTAATGTGATTTTCAAACAAAAAATTAACTTAAAATACAAATATATGTTGTATAACTGGTTGGTGAATGAAGTTGTGGTGCTATTAGAGTCATATTTATTATTTTGTGTGACTTCCATGAGCTTGAAGAGCTGCATCTATGTGATTCAACAATGATTCATACAATTTATTAATGAAGTCATCAGGAATAGCAAAGAATGCAGTCTTACATGCCTCCCAGAGTTCATCTAGATTCTTAGGTTTTGTCTTCCAAGCTTCCTCTTTCATCCTACCCCAAATATGCTCAATGGTGTTCATGTCTGGTGACTGGGCTGGCCAGTCCTTGAGCACATTGATCTTTTTTGCCTGGAGGAACTTTGTTGTAGAAATGGATGTATGAGATGGACCACCATCCTGCTGCAGAATTTGACCCCTTTTATGATTTGGAATATAAGAGGTAGTTAATACTTCTTGATAATTTAAGTTACTGATATTGCCTTCCACCTTGCAAATACTTCGCACACCCCCATACTGAATGTAACTCCAGACCATGATCTTTCCACCACCAAATTTAACTGTTTTCTAGGTGTATTTTGGATCCATACAGGCTCCAGTAGGTCTCCTGCGGAATTTACGGCGGCTGTGGTGTAATTCTGCTGAAGATTCATCAGAGAAATCCACCTTCTGCCACTTTTCCAGCATCCATCTGTTTAGCAGGTTGTGGGACTTTGCAAATGCCACACAGTTTTCTATATGCTTTTTGTTTAGTGCTAGCTTCTGGGCAATTATTCGACCATGGAGGCCATTTCGAGACAGAATCCTACAAACTGTTCTAGCTGACACAGCGACTTGAGGTGACCAGGCCTGTTGGAGCTCTGCTGCAGTGGAAGAGGGGTTTGCTTTGGATTTTCTAACCAACAAACATTCCTCCTGAGCAGTTGTCTTGTGAGGTCTGCCGGACCTGGGCTTGTCAAACACATCTCCAGTCTCTTCAAATCTTTTTTTAATTCTTTGTACTTGACGCTAAGACACATTAAAGAAGTCAGCCACCTCTGCAGTGGATCTGGTCTTCAGCCTTTTGATAATCAAGGCTTTGGTCTCAGGATTTTTGGCATGTTGTCAGAGTTCAAGTTGCAGTTCAAGTGAAGGTCTGGGGTGCTGCGTTTCTTTTTAGACACACCCACTAATTAATCGATCATTTACTGAGCAGAGGTAAGGATGTAAACTAGGATTGGGTGCATTATATGACCAGGCGACAAAACTTTTGTCTTTCTAAAATCTGACCATTCTGTGTTCATTAAATGATCAATATTTCAGCATTGATGCCAATTTATTTTCTTAACCCAAACCAAATTTTGGAGGGTTTAATCTTTCAAAAGAGTAATTTATACAACCAATGGATGAATTTAACATCAGGTTATAAGCTTTTATTTACATAACATGGATAAGCTACATAACTTCTGTCAGGAAGTGTACACATCAGTCCCTGTCCAATATTGCAAATTAACTTTACAACATTTTTGGGTAATGCAGAAACTAAACTAAGCACCCAGTGGAAACAGAACAAACATGTGCAACCTCCCTGGAAAACTCAGAAATACAAAGTGTTCAGTGCTCAGGGACATGGCCAAGGAAAGGAAGGCTAAAGCACGACCACCGCTTAAGATACAGAAGAGGGAACATCAAGACTGGATGAAGAGTTAGAGGAGCAAGCGTATTTGGCGGGAGAGTCAAAGAAATGGCAGAATCTGGGGCCTGGGGGATGTTCCTGCAGTAACAGATGTAGAGTGGAAGTTGGAGCCCAAGACAAGCCTCCTAATGCTACTTATACTGTGATCAAAACCAAGATCGACTTCCGGTTCCGGCCTGAATGAGGACGCAGGGCTGAGAAACAGCTCCCGCTGCCCGCGGCGATTTCATACACCCGCACCGTGCCTGAATCGCTCAATACCATCAAAATGAGCGTGCGGAGGTCAGTAACGATGCCGGCGGCGCCCGGTAAGATGGAAAAGTGGCTCCGGAGCTCGGAAGGTGCTAGAGATCAATCGCGATCTCCAAGCACACAGGCGAAGGGGGCAGGAAAGATGGCGCCCGGCGGGAAGAGCACAGAGGGACAGCGCGACACGAGGCAGGAGGACAAAAGGAAGAAAGATGACACCGTACCAAACGCTGGGAACCCAGAAACAGGAGGTAAACAGAGGGGGCAGGAATTGTGCCATACTGAGGATCATGTAAGAGAAGATGCAGTGCCTCAAACTATACCACATCTAGACTACAAACTGTTAGCAAGGGAAGCATCAACATATCTAGCTGAGGAGCTAAGGGGCACGATTAAAGAGGCCATACAAGAAGCTCTACAAGGCATACAAGCCACAACTGCAGAGCATTCACAGAGACTTGATGAGCTGGAGCAGAGATTATCAGACTCTGAGGACAGAATAATGCAGCTAGAATCTCTGGTGGCAGATCTTATGTTATCATCTGAGCATAATAAAGAAAAATTGGAGGATTTAGAAAATAGGTCGAGGCGTAACAATCTACGGATAGTAGGCCTCCCTGAATCTATCCTGCATAACGAACTAATTGACATATGTGAAAGAGATATACCCCGCGCCTTGGGGTTCCCCCACAAATATAGAGTTGAAAGAGCACATAGAGTCGGTACCCCCCCGGAGAACTCGGCTCAAGCACGAGAGAGATCTGGACACTCACAAATAAACACACACGACAACGACAAACGCACTAATGCAAAAGGATCACCTCGTCAAGTGGTGGTCAGATATTTAGATTATAGAGATAAAGAACAAATACTCCAGTCATTTAAGAGCCTACGACGCCCCCTACTGATACATAACCATGTGGTCAGAATATATGGAGACTATTCTGTGGAAGTGTCGAAGCGGAGGAAAGCATTCAGCCCAGCTTGCAGTATTTTATACAAGCGTAACATACGATTTCAGCTGTCATTTCCCGCCATCCTAAAATACAGAGGCCCAGATGGCAAACTCAGAACATTCCATAACCCACAAGACGCTATGCATCAGCTGACGCAGACTAACACAGGGAAAAATGATCGCGATCCACAAGCAATGAGAAAAGAAAATGCGAGAGATCACACGCCTACACGTCGAGATCGCAACATGGAGGAGTCGCGTACTAAATCTGGTAGGCCGGTCACACAAACTGAGGAAAGATCATCGGCCCTTCGGTCGGCAAGAGAGATTGGTGCAACAACGTCCGAAGAACGACAACGCTCAGATCAACTTCAGCAGGAGAACCAGAATGAAGAAGAGGATCATCGAGATTGCACATGAATGACTGAAAAAAGTCGTTACAAACTGAAAAGCCGAAGAATGAGAAAGCAGTGAGTTAATTGCCGAGTCCAAGGACAATAGCAGGATTAATTCGACCACTGAAATCGTACCCAACTGAAGGGAAAAAAGGATGCACCCGGTGATATAAATAAGTTCTCTTATCCCTTTCTTCTTTTTTTTTTTTTTTTTTCTCCTCTCTATGGCCACTCGCTTTTTGGCCGTATTGATTATATTTCATATGCAGTAAGCTGGGACGATGTCTACTTTATACAATATTCCACTATAGCAGTATCCTCTGGTTTGATGTAGTGTTTCACATATTCCGATTCAATCCGGGGACAGATGACACAAGACTAATTTTGTACGTTCCTCCGCACCCTCATTAGCGGGATGGCAGAGACTATATATTGTTAATTAGCCGTTGGGTAGGGGATAGCGGTTAGGATGTGTCCTGATCAGAATTTGGAAGTCTACCACATGAGTTGTTGGTTAATGGGGAGGGAAGGGAGGGGGAAATATGAGGGGGTGCGGGGTTTGATAAGTTTGATAAGTTTGGCAAAAATTTTGTTTCTATCAGGGAAAACGTATGGGATTTGGTTATTCTGAAACTAGTTGATGAAGGTTGCTGCTACCCTTTATCCCACAACATGTGGTGCTTTCTTATACAATCTATAAGAGTCCGTTACACAATGTTAATTCAACTATTACTCATTCATAATGGTGAATATCGTTACATGGAATGTTAAAGGGTTACGCTCCCCGGAAAAACGTTCCATGATCCTCAGGCATCTAAAGAAATTGAATGTAGATATCGCTTTTTTACAGGAAACTCACCTTGCGACGAATGATTTTTTTAGAATGCAAAAATTATGGGTAGGAGCAATCTGGGGATCAGGAGCGGTAGAGAAAAAAGCAGGGGTCTTAGTCCTCGTCAACAAAGCTTTCTCCCACAAACTGATAACGGAGGAAGGAGATGACGCCGGTCGGCTGATACATGTAACACTTGAGTGCCAGTTAGGTAGATTAAGTCTTTACAATATTTATGCCCCCAATTCAGATACAGAGAGGATAAAATTTTTTTATGCAAGTAGAAGAAAGGTTATTGACAGACGGTGAAAACAATAAAGTATTAGCAGGCGATTTTAACACAGTAATATCACCAGGAGAAGACAGGCAGAAAAACCAACATCTAGGGTCGGATTTGGATAATGTCGCACAAGATAGGAGTGGAAGGGGGTTGATTCAACTGATGGATAATACGGGCCTTTGTGATGCTTGGAGGGCTTTTCATCCGCAAGAAAGGGAATATACGCACTATTCTCACCCACATGACTCGTGGTCTAGGCTGGACATGCTCATGGTGGGGGACACTATGCTGGACAGGGTTGAGGACATAGTCATAGAGAATTTAGTTATATCCGACCATAGCCCGGTGTCCCTGACCGTGAGGGATCTCTACCCGCATGGCACAGACTTTTTATGGCGATTCCCGACATACTTGCGACAAGATGAAAACTTCGCTAAGCTCTTGAAGGAATGGTGGACAGAATTCTCCTTAGATAATTTGGAACATGTCAAGAATGCACGGTTATACTGGGAGACTAGCAAGGCAGTAATGAGAGGAAAAATAATGGCCTATACCCGCACCATGAAGCGTAAAACTCAAGAACAATTTAAAACACGTAGCAGAGAACTGAGAGACGACTACACTCAATTTCTGGCGACACCAACTGACGAGACGAAAGAGAAGTGGTTGCGGACGAAAAGGGAGTTTGAGGCCTGGGCGAGACAGAGGGAGATTCTTAGAAAAGCTCACTGGGAGGTGAATTTATACAAATTTGGAGACAAGTCAGGAAAAATATTGGCCAATCTAGCTAGAGGAAAGCGCCCACACAACACGATTACATCCCTAAAGACCGGGAATGGGAATAATACATCAGACCCAAAAAAGATAAATACATTGTTGGGAAAATATTATTCCAAATTATACTCTGCCAAGCCAACGGGACCAGATAAGGGTAGAGAATGGCTACGGAGAATCGAGCTGCCTGTCCTTACTGAAGATGAACTAACCGAATTGAACCGCCCAATTACTCTGGAGGAAACACTAGAGGTCATAAATAAACTGGGGAATAATAAAGCCCCGGGCCCGGACGGCTTCCCTGGAGAATATTACAAGGAGCTAAGGGAACAGGTAGCGCCATGTTTGGTGTCTTTGTTTAATGCTATCTTGAAAGGAGAAAAATTGTCTGACACATCCAATACAGCTTATATTAAATTATTGCCCAAGGGAGAAAAAGATCCAACTGACCCATCAAATTATAGGCCCATATCCCTGATAGACCAGGATTTGAAAATACTGTCGAAACTCATGGCGGAGCGATTAGCGATAATTTTACCACGCCTTGTTGAACCACAACAGTCCGGGTTTGTCAGAGGTAGATCGGCAGTGGGGAATATAAGAAAGACCATCCTGACACTGGACACAGTCAAAAATTATAATGGAGATTTACAGGACCCCCCAGCTCTGCTTTTGTTGGATGCCGAAAAGGCATTCGACAGCGTTAATTGGGATTGGTTAAATGTAGTGCTCGACACACTGGGAATGCAGGGACCCTTTCGTACGTTCTTGACCACCCTATATCATAACCCACGGGCGAGGGTGTACACACCTGGCTTCCTTTCTGACTCCTTTCTACTACAGAGGGGGACAAGACAGGGGTGTCCACTCTCCCCACTACTTTTCAATCTAGCTATAGAACCCTTATCACGATACCTTAATGGGGGAGAAGCTTTTGAAGGAATTAAAGTTGGGCGCACGCCTCTATATTCGGCATTATTTGCAGATGACATAATCCTATATCTTAATCGCCCAAATAGAGATCTACGATACCTTTTAAATCAATTAGAGATATACGCCACTTTCTCAGGTTTCACGCTTAACAAAGACAAGTGTGAAATCTTAAATTTAGGGGCCTCCAGGAGGAACTCAGGACCAGATAACAATATGCAAAAAACGCTGGGAATCCCAATCAAAAATGATCATATCAAATATCTGGGGGTACATTTGAGCAAAGCGCCAGCAGCAATATATTCACTCAATTATGACCCATTAATACGAAAAATAATGTTAGAACTGGAAAGATGGAGAAATCTGCCCCTCTCGCTGTTAGGACGATGCCATTTGGTCAAAATGATCAGCTTCTCTCGGTTATTCTACCCAATGCAAACACTCCCTCTCCTACTGCGGCGCGATGATCTGTTGAAATTGAACAGAGCTATCACTAAATTTATATGGAATGGCAAGAGAGCTAGGATTAAACAAACCACACTAATGCTACCTAAAGAAATGGGAGGTCTTAACCTACCAGATATCAAGGGATATAACCTGGCCTGCGTCTCTAGACATGTGGTGGACTGGCTGAATGGCACTTCAAAACACTCCAACTATAAAGTGGAACAAGAATATTGTCGACCGTGGGATCTGGCCAGTTTGCTCCATGCGTCCTGGTCTGATACCCCGCAATACATAAAAAATTCATTACTGTTTAGAGACACGGCCATGTGTTGGAAAGCCGTTCGCAAAAAATTACGATTGGCGTGGAAGATATCTAAATATCTAAACCCCTGGGCACATACTAGTTTCAAACTAGGTAGAGAAAATTCCCTATTTCGGACGTGGGAGGCAAAAGGTATTAGGAAACTGGGAGATTTACTACAGAAGGAGGAAAAAAGGTGGATGTCAGGATCTGAGGTAATGGCCCACTTCGAACTCCCACTTACTCAACTAATACAATATAAACAATTACACTATCATGTCCTACAGAAATTACAAGATGTGACACAAGAATGCATCTCCAATCCCTGGGACAAATTAACACAAACCCAACTCTCGCAATTAAATATCTCATACATATACAACTTTCTGCGTGAAGTATACCCTGTAATAGAGCCGAGAAAACTATTTAAGGGATGGAGACATCTAATAACAGAGGAAGAGAGGGAAGAAGAGATTCTGCAGGGATGGGGTGTATTTAGAAAACTCATACACAACGAAAAATGGAGGGACACGCAGTTCCGGGTAATGCATAGAGCAATCTATGGATTCAACATAGCCCCGACAACAAATGTCCCAGAGAGATTACAAAACTGTCCAAAATGTGGCTTACATCGATCAGACTTCACACACGGCATATGGACGTGCCCAGAGGTGGTCAGATTTTGGAACTTAGTGAAAGGGGTTGTGAGAGAAATTACGGGTCAGGAATTATCTGTTGACCCCAAATCATGGTTACTTCATATTCCGACTTCTGACGAATGGAAAGGGGCTAAAGCACGATTATACCATATCATTGCCTTACTAAGTAAGAAGATATTACTTCGAGATTGGTTGTCTACAACCTGTCCGGGGGTCTCTGACTTGCTCCAGGTCTTAAAAGCGACAATGAGAATAGAAAGATTGGAAGCTGAGAGACAAAAAGATTTATTGACAAGTAAATTTTTCAATACATGGAAGAGTTTTATATTAAGCAAATTGTCGCGAGAGGAGCTGGAGCAGACAGTATCCCCGTTCAGACACTCTAACTGGTACCTTATCGAGGATCTAAAAGGAACGCTGGGAGCATTAAAAATATAGGAAAATGAGAAATATTTAATCACCCTGAATAAATCGGATATTAGTTACTCACAGAAATACATAATGCTGTGGCTCTTTAAACTACTTAATATACACGAAAGAGAGAGACGGCAACTGGAGACACGTACTATTTTCATACAACGAACAATTGTAATGAATGTGAAGAATAATATTGTTTGAGGGGAGGGTTGGGGGACTGTTATAAAGGAAAAGGCGGAAGAGGGGTTACTAGATTGTACTTTTCATTACTGTCATTTGATACCATCTCTGTTATGTCATGTCATATTATGTCTTGTTTGAAAAATTAATAAAAAAGATATTATAAAAAAAAAAAGACTGGATGAAATGGATGGGCCTATAAATGGATCAGTAATGGGCACAGACCTCCACTTCAACTCAGATGCCAGCAACCTAGAGGTAGGGTACTGCTATGAGCTAGTATTAATAAAGATGAGTTAATTGGGCCTTTTCAGTGTTTAAGCTGGACTTAAAATCAACTCACAAACCTAATGCCAGTTTTTAAGGATACCGTCACAGCTGGCCATATTGGTGGCGATTTCATAGGTGCAGGATCGCTGCTGGGGTTTGTGGATACCCCAGCGGCGATGGCACCTGTAACATCGCCGGTGCGTTGCCGGAGGTATCGCTGCATGTAAACATGCAACAGCGACGCTGGCGGGGTGCCAAAAACGTGCGCTCTCTGGCGATGTCACCAGGTGTGACAGTACCCTAAGAGACACTTTCAAGCAGTGGTACAGGGGAAAAAAATAGTCAGCATGTTCAAAGAAATGTTTATGCAGGACAATACTCCATCACATGCATCGAGGTACTCCACTGCTTGGCTAGCCTAGATAAAAGACATGGCTCCTTTCCTCACCTGACCTAAACAGTATTGAGAACTTGTGGGCTCTTAATAAACTAAAGATTTACAGTGAAGGAAAACAGTGCACCTCTCTGAACAGTGTGTGGGAATCTGTGGATTGTTCTGCCCAAAAATGAATCGTCAACAGATTAACAAGCTGACAGACTCCGTGGATTGAAGGGTTATAGCTGTTAGTGAAAAGAAGGATGGTTACATTGGTCAGTGATTTTATTTTTTGAACGTCACACATTTTTGTACAATTTTGAGCTGCTTATTTTATTCTGTTAATGAGAGAATAATAAACAGACACTTGGGATAGGAGAATTTGCATTATTTCATTTCATAATAATTCTGTACACTATTAATTGCCCAATTATGTACACAGATATTCTGCTGAGAAAGACAAAACCTCCCTTTAAAAAACTTTTTTTTAAAAGATTATCCAGGAATACTTTTTTTTTCTTTACTATGGGCCTAAGAATTGCTAACCACTTGCCTGATATGCCTGCTGCTGTCCTCTGCCGCTATAGAGCCATCACAGACCACTACAGCCAAAGATTTAACAGCTTCTGCTGACGTCAAGAGTACAGAGCAGCGACTTTTCTTCTGCTCTACTATGTTAATAGAGCATGACTGCTGACTGCATGCTGATTGACAGAGAGATCCAGGCTACCTAAATCAGGAAGTCAGCTATCAAACAGCATGACAACGACAGTCACGCCCCATGGACATAGGAGAATGGGAGAGGATAAGTTGACCTCTTGATGTGGTACAGCTCAATCACCAACAGAAGCAGTCGGAGAGTGCTCTGAGCCACAATCGGGTAGAACAAGAAGGTAGGCATCAACTGCCTGCCTGTACATTGTTAGGCCCATAGTAAAAATAACAAACAAATAAATAAATAATAATATTTTTTCAAAAAAATCCTGGATACCCCTTTAAGTACTCAGGTTTATCAACCTTTTGGATTGACCACACTGTAGATGTTCAATAATATAATTAATCAAAAATATACACTACCGTTCAAAAGTTTGGGGTCACCCAGACAATTTTGTGGCCACTCCATTACAGATATAATACCAGCTACCTGCTTCTTCCCTAAATACCATAGTTCATGCATAATTTAGAGGTGTGCTTTGGGTCATTGTCCTGTTGTACGATGAAATTGGCTCCAATCAAGCACTGCAAGGAGCTCCTTACCCCAGAGAAAGTTATCCTTAGCGGCAACGACACGAGTAGGGTGTTGGGGAAGGGGGGTCTCTTCTGCCCATGCCGTGACTTAGCACTCATCTTATAGGTAACAGTAGCACTACCTTTCTTGGTTCCCTATCATAGGAACTGCATCTACTCCAGAGCTCTCTTCTCTTTTACAGCTCGGCTTATTGTCCAGGCACTTTATACTTACATGTATTGTTTTGATGTTGCATTTTCAGGGACCACTCAGATTCTGGATTTCCCAGCTTCTAGACTAATATGTGCCTTTGTTATTACACAGAGCTTCTTCTCCTCTTCTAAGGCTGGTTTCACACTTGCGCTCCCCGCCGCTGCGTATTGCGGCAGGGAAGCGCAAGCTGAGCGCAGACACCGCCCATCCCTATGTTTATCATGGGGGCGCACCGTGATGCGCTCGTCTGCGGATTGCCGTGCGCACCCATTCACTTCCCTGTGTGATTTGAACGCATGCGGATGCTTGCATACAAATCACACATTCTCGTCCGCCCCCTGAATGTGACATGTTGCGTTCAGGGGCGGACGAGAATGTGTGATTAGTACGCAAGCATCCGCATGCGTACAAATCTATCAGTGTGCACGGTCATGCGCAGCCGAGCGCATCACCGTGCATCCCCATGATAAACATAGGGGCGCGCGGTGTCTCCTGTTTATTTCCCATTGTTTAGACATTGCACCTTGGTGTTGGAGTTTGTTACTCCACGCTATTTGGTAAATGCATGACTTTCCATTTAATCAGTAGCTTTTCCCACCAGCCTATTTGTTGAAATTTGATTGTGAATATATTCTGGCTGTGTTTATGACAGGCTAAATATTCAACCAGACACTTATTTGTTCCAGGGACATCCAGTGTCATTTTCATAGAGGAATTTTCCAATAAGCGGTATATAGTCTGGCTTAATTACCTGGCTCCCCATTGGCTAATATATATTTACTGTGTCTCTGATAACATCAGCTGTACATGATATTTGGTTACTGCCCTATAGCAACACGATCTGTACAATTTTCAAGAGAATTGATCGAACTCTTTGCTATTAAATTCATTTCAGTGGTATATTCTATCTCCTATGCATCTTTTTTGAGTGCATACCGTAATGTAGTACTTTCATATACCCTTTTGATATATACAGTTGTGGACATGGGCATTTTGTATCTAGTGTGTTTTGTACACATTTTTAATTGTATTTAATGTCTATGCTGTGTGTTCCTTTTTTGTGTTTTTTTCTAATAAAGTTTTGACTAAGCTTATTCGCTATTTGAGATAAATCCTTGATCCCGGTCAATACATACAGGTTCTGTCCTTAATACATGTTTTTCTCTATTACGTGTGACTTGTGGATCACACAACTGTGCCACTCAAAACACTTTTCTCGGGGGCGTGGCCTAGCTATGGAGGAGAGTAGACGCTAGACGAACTAGCTCCCGTTCCCAGGCCCTGGTATATGCCGATAAAGACCAGCCTTTCGCAGAGCAGGCTTGAGTATGAGAAGGGGGAAACAGTGGAGATCGTTTGGCACCGTCTCACCAGCCTTATTGACCCCTAAAGCGTCCATAAAACGCTTCTCCCAGCGAGCTCAATCTCCCGCCAGAAGCACTGCTCCCAAGATGGCAGCTGCAGGGACAAGGGGCGACACTGAAGAAGCAGCCAGATCAGCAGCAACCTCCCAGGAACGGGCCTCCCGTTCGCCGGAACACCTACTGACGAGCAGAGGTCACGAGTGTAAAGCGGGAGTCCAGACAAGAGGAGCAAGCAGCAGGTAGGCTGCGATAATGGCGGAGCAGGCGGACGCACATGCAAGGTACCTGGAGGAGGGAGAGGCTGCTGTGCAGCAGCGCCCAGTGGGACTTGCAGTGGAGGGTGAGACAGGACTGGAGAGCTCATATGATACCCCAGTACAGAGTGCCACTCACCTAGCCACCCTGCAGACACAGAGAAGGGGTTTGGATAGGGACCCTATGATGCCCCACGTGTGTTCCATGCCTTTGTGGACGGATGCCTTGCGCCTGCACCTTCGTTGGCTGGAACTGGAACGGGGAAATCCTAGTTGGAGTATGCCCAATTACAGTCCTGGGTGACTCAACTTGGACCCAAGGCCAATTTCTCTGCTGACCAGACGCAATTTGAGAAGTTGTTTTTGCAGGAGTATCCACCATTGCATATGATCTCCTCCATTTATTATGCCTTAAATCTCCGAGAACCTGATGATAGGCCTAAATTCTGGGGCAGATGGGAGGCGGAGCTAGGCGGTGAGCTGTCTGGGGTGGAGTGGAAAAAGGCCTGTCTTTTTACACATAAAATGTCGATGGCTTCTGTGGCCCAGGAGAGGAATTCCAAAATACTGTCTAGATGGTATCAATGTCCTATCAACATTCATGCTGCCTTCCCCTCAGCCCCAGACAGTTGCTGGAGATGTGGGAGTGATAAAGGTACCATGTTACACATCTGGTGGAACTGCAGTAAGATACAGCCATTTTGGAAATTGATGTTTGAGCTGTATAAAAAAAGTCAGTGGAAGGAACCCGAAAGGTCGCCTTTAGTAGCCTTGCTGTCAATTCTCCCCGGATCTATTACAGCCCAAAAAGCAGACCTATTACGATTCTTCGTGACTGCAGCTAGATCGGTTATTCCCAAACATTGGAAAATTACACATATCCCTGATATCACAGAATGGTTGGCGGAGATGCTCAGGCTTCACCGAATGGAGGAGCTTACGGTGGAGGTCACCGATGCTAGGGACAGATATCTACAGGTTTGGAGCCCATGGGTTCTTTTCCTGGATTCCTTGGATGCTAGAATCCTATTTACAGATCAGACAGGATGAGTAGACTGAGCCACAATACGATTAGCATATGTGGTGATAAGTTCAGTTAGACAGTTTCACTGTGGAGCACTTTCTATCCTTTTATTTTTCTATTATTCTTATTCTATTCTCTCTCCTTCTTCTTTCCTCTTTTCCCTTCCCGCTTCTTCTTGCCCTCTCCCCTTGGTTACAAGGATAAAGATTAAAACGGCTATTGCTGCACTAAATATATTTTAAGTAGTCTGAATGATGCGTTCTTTGACTTAGTTTTTTCTATAATTAGAAGTGGTTTATACAATATTTGTTATATTTAGCTACTATAAACACAAACCTGTCCGATTATACAGTATACATGGACTGCTCACTATTCTTTCTAGCATTGTTCTGACTACTTCTGGTCGGAAGATGGTTTCACACCTATGTTCTGGTTTACCAGAACCCTAATTGGATAGTTGGATACCCATGGCTAGATGAGAACTGGATTAGACGGTTATTGGATACATACCTTTGGACTATTGAGGTTCTTTATATTAATATTATATTATTATTATTCATTTATATAGCGCTATTAATTCCATAGCACTTTACATACATGAGTAATGCTGTCTCTCTTGGAGCTCACAATCTAAACAACCTATCTGTATGTCTTTGCAATGTGGGAGGAAACTGGAGTGCCGGAGAAAACCCACGCAAACACAGGGAGAACATACAAACTCCTTGCAGATGTTGTCCTTAGTCAAGGACCTCAGGACTCTAGTGCTGCAAAGGCTGCAGTGCTAACCACCTGAGCCACCGTGCTGCCCATTATGATACTCTGATTTGTTCTTGGTTTAAATTTTCCTCCTTTAGATGTATACTAGCTATAGTACCCGGCTATGCCCGGGTTAATAAATAACTGCTGTTAGCTATAACAAAATAGAATTTGAATATGTCATATTAATGACCTGTAGGAAAATAGAAGCTGAGCTATGATTGATTGCTATAGGCAGCCTAATAAATCTCCAGCCAACAGTAAACCCTCCCCCTGGCTGGGCAGTGTATGTTACCTCACACATACACATAATAGACAGCTCATGTGACTGACATCTGCCTTAATTCCCTATATGGCACATGTGTTGCACATTGGCTGTTTTTAATCAGATGTTTATGTTTGGAAAATAAAGATAGCACACGTATGAGGCGAGTTGTGTGAGGTGATTTGTGCACATCTGTGTCTGTCTGTGTGGTGTGTGTGTCCCTGTGGGATGGGGTCGTGTGTGGTGTGTGTCTCTGTTGTGTGTGTCTCTTTGTGGTGTGTGGGTGTGTCCCTGTGTGGTGAGTGCATGTGCCCCTATAGGGTGTGTATGTGTGTGTCCCTGTGTGGGGGGTCTGTGTGGTGTGTGTCTCTGTTGTGTGTGTCTCTTTGTAGTGTGTGTGTCCCTGTGGGGTGAGTGCATTTGTCCCTATAGGGTGTGTATGTGTGTGTGCCCCTGTGTGGGGGTCTGTGGTGTGTGTGTGTGTGTGTTTTGTGTATCTGTGTGTCTCTTTGTGGTGTGTGTGTGTGTCCCTGTGGGGTGAGTGCATGTGTCCCTATAGGGTGTGTATGTGTGTCTGTCCCTGTGGGGGGGTGTCTGTGTGAGGTGTGTGTGTCTCTGTGTTGTGTGTGTCCCTTTGTGGTATGTGAGTGTCCCTGAGGGGTGAGTGCATGTGTCCCTATAGGGTGTGTATGTGTGTGTGTCCCTGTGGGGGGGTCTGTGTGGTGTGTGTGTCTCTTTGTGGTGTGTGTGTCCCTGTGGGGTGAGTGCATGTGTCCCTATAGGGTGGCTATGTGTGTGTGTCCCTGTGGGGGGGGGGGTCTGTATGGTGTGTGTCTGTGTTATGTGTGTCTCTTTGTGGTGTGTGTGTCTCTGTGGGGTGAGTGCATGTGTCGCTATAGAGTGTGTGTGCTTCCCTTGGGGGTGTGGGGGTGTCTCTGTGTTGTGTGTGTCTCTTTGTGGTGTGTGTTTGTTCGGGTGCATGGTGAGTATCCAATGTTGGGGCTGCACCTTAGCGATTATACACTTACTGTTACTCTTTGTGTGCGTGTGTTGTGTATACATGCCCCCGTGCGTGGTGAATATCTCATGTTGGGGCCCCACCTTAGTGACTATATGCTGGTTATATGCTGTTAAGTCTTTGGCGCTGTCATTAAGCCCCTCTTCATTCACAACTGTCAACTGGTAACTGTCACTTTTTTCCCCATTATGTAGATAGGGGCAAAATAATTTGGTGAATTGGAATGCGCGGGGTTAAAATTTCGCCTAACAACAAAGCCTATGACGCTCCCGGGGTCCAGACGTGTGACTGTGCAAAATTTTGTCTCTATAGCTGACAGCTGTCGATTTTCCTCCCACACGTTTCCTTTCCCGTTTTTCCCATTATGTAGATAGGGGCAAAATTGTTTGGTGAACTGGAACGGCAGGGTTAAAAATTTCGCCTCACAACATAGCCATGACGCTCCCGGGGTCCAGACGTGTGACTCTGCAAAATTTTGCGGCTGTAGCTGCGACGGTGTAGATGCCAATCCCGGATATAACCACATACACACATTCAGCTTTATATATTAGACTAGCTGTAGTACCCGGCTACGCCCGGGTTAATAAATAACTGCTGTTAGCTATAACAAAATAGAATTTGAATATGTCATATTAATGACCTGTAGGAAAATAGAAGCTGAGCTGTGATTGTTTGCTATAGGCAGCCTAATAAATCTCCAGCCAACAGTAAACCCTCCCCCCGACCGGGCAGTATATGTTACCTCACACATACACATACACATAATAGACAGCTCATGTGACTGACATCTGCCTTAATTCCCTATATGGCACATGTGTTGCACATTGGCTGTTTTTAATCAGATGTTTATATTTGGAAAATAAAGATAGCACACGTATGAGGTGAGTTGTGTGAGGTGATTTGTGCACATCTGTGTCTGTCTGTGTGGTGTGTGTGTCCCTGGGGTGTGTATGTGTGTGTCCCTGTGGGATGGGTGTCTGTGTGGTGTGTGCTGCTGTGTGTGCTGTGTTGTCTTGTGTGTGTGTGCTGTGTGTGTGTGTGTGTCCCTTTGTGGTGATGTGTGTGTGCCCTGTGGGTGTGTTGTGTGTGTTCCTGTGGTGGGGGGTCTGTGTGGTGTGTGTCTCTTTGTGGTGTGTGTGCGTGTGTGTGTCCCTGTGGGGTGAGTGCATGTGCCCCTATAGGGTGTGTATGTGTGTGTCCCTGTGGGGGGGGGGGTCTGTTGTGGTGTGTGTCTCTTTGTGGTGTGTGTGTGTGTGTGTCCCTCGTGGGGTGAGTGCATGTGTCCCTATAGGGTGTGTATGTGTGTCCCTGTGGGGGGTCTGTGTGGTGTGTGTGTGTCTCTTTGTGGTGTGTGTGTCGCTGTGGGGTGAGTGCATGTGTCGCTATAGTGTGTGTGTGCGTCCCTTTGGGGGTGTGGGGGTGTCTCTGTGTTGTGTGTGTCTCTTTGTGGTGTGTGTTTGTTCGGGTGCGTGGTGAGTATCCAATGTTGGGGCTGCACCTTAGCGATTATACACTTACTGTTACTCTTTGTGTGCGTGTGTTGTGTATACATGCCCCCGTGCGTGGTGAATATCTCATGTTGGGGCCCCACCTTAGTGACTATATGCTGGTATATGCTGTTAGTCTTTGGCGCTGTCATTAAGCCCCTCTCATTCACAACTGTCAACTGGTAACTGTCACTTTTTCCCCATTATGTAGATAGGGGCAAAATAATTTGGTGATGTGGAATGCGCGGGGTTAAAATTTCGCCTAACAACAAAGCCTATGACGCTCCCGGGGTCCAGACGTGTGACTGTGCAAAATTTTGTCTCTATAGCTGACAGCTGTCGATTTTCCACCCACACGTTTCCTTTCCCTTTTTTCCCATTATGTAGATAGGGGCAAAATTGTTTGGTGAACTGGAACGTGCAGGGTTAAAATTTCGCCTCACAACATAGCCTATGATGCTCTCGGGGTCCAGACGTGTGACTCAGCAAAATTTTGCGGCTGTAGCTGCGACGGTGTAGATGCCAATCCCGGATATACACACATACACACACACATACATACATACCCACATTCAGCTTTATATATTAGACTAGCTGTAATACCCGGCTACGCCCGGGTTAATAAATAACTGATGTTAGCTATAACAAAATAGAATTTGAACATGTCATATTAATGACCTGTAAGAAAATAGAAGCTGAGCTGTGATTGATTGCTATAGGCAGCCTAATAAATCTCCAGCCAACAGTAAACCCTCCCCTGGCCAGGCAGTATATGTTACCTCACACATACACATAATAGACAGCTCATGAGACTGACATCTGCCTTAATTCCCTATATGGCAAATGTGTTGCACATTGGCTGTTTTTAATCAGATGTTTATATTTGGAAATTAAAGATAGCACACGTATGAGGCGAGTTATGTGAGGTGATTTGTGCACATCTGTGTCTGTCTGTGTGGTGTGTGTGTCCCTGTGGGATGGGGTCTGTGTGGTGTGTGTCTCTGTTGTGTGTGTCTCTTGTGTGTGTGTGGGTGTGTCCCTGTGTGGTGAGTGCATGTGCCCCTATAGGGTGTGTATGTGTGTGTCCCTGTGTGGGGGGTCTGTGTGGTGTGTGTCTCTGTTGTGTGTGTCTCTTTGTAGTGTGTGTGTCCCTGTGGGGTGAGTGCATTTGTCCCTATAGGGTGTGTATGTGTGTGTGCCCTGTGTGGGGGTCTGTGGTGGTGTGTGTGTGTGTGTGTGTATCTGTGTGTCTTTTGTGGTGTGTGTGTGTCCCTGTGGGGTGAGTGCATGTGTCCCTATAGGGTGTGTATGTGTGTTGTCCCTGTGGGGGGTGTCTGTGTGAGGTGTGTGTGTCTCTGTGTTGTGTGTGTCCCTTTGTGGTATGTGAGTGTCCCTGAGGGGTGAGTGCATGTGTCCCTATAGGGTGTGTATGTGTGTGTGTCCCTGTGGGGGGGTCTGTGTGGTGTGTGTGTCTCTTTGTGGTGTGTTGTGTCCCTGTGGGGTGAGTGCATGTGTCCCTATAGGGTGGCTATGTGTGTGTGTCCCTGTGGGGGGGGGGGTCTGTATGGTGTGTGTCTGTGTTATGTGTCTCTTTGTGGTGTGTGTGTCTCTGTGGGGTGAGTGCATGTGTCGCTATAGAGTGTGTGTGCTTCCCCTTGGGGGTGTGGGGGTGTCTCTGTGTTGTGTGTGTCTCTTTGTGGTGTGTGTTTGTTCGGGTGCATGGTGAGTATCCAATGTTGGGGCTGCACCTTAGCGATTATACACTTACTGTTACTCTTTGTGTGCGTGTTGTTGTGTATACATGCCCCGTGCGTGGTGAATATCTCATGTTGGGGCCCCACCTTAGTGACTATATGCTGGTATATGCTGTTAAGTCTTTGGCGCTGTCATTAAGCCCCTCTCATTCACAACTGTCAACTGGTAACTGTCACTTTTTCCCCATTATGTAGATAGGGGCAAAATAATTTGGTGAATTGGAATGCGCGGGGTTAAAATTTCGCCTAACAACAAAGCCTATGACGCTCCCGGGGTCCAGACGTGTGACTGTGCAAAATTTTGTCTCTATAGCTGACAGCTGTCGATTTTCCTCCCACACGTTTCCTTTCCCGTTTTTCCCATTATGTAGATAGGGGCAAAATTGTTTGGTGAACTGGAACGCGCAGGGTTAAAATTTCGCCTCACAACATAGCCTATGACGCTCCCGGGGTCCAGACGTGTGACTCTGCAAAATTTTGCGGCTGTAGCTGCGACGGTGTAGATGCCAATCCCGGATATACACACATACACACATTCAGCTTTATATATTAGACTAGCTGTAGTACCCGGCTACGCCCGGGTTAATAAATAACTGCTGTTAGCTATAACAAAATAGAATTTGAATATGTCATATTAATGACCTGTAGGAAAATAGAAGCTGAGCTGTGATTGTTTGCTATAGGCAGCCTAATAAATCTCCAGCCAACAGTAAACCCTCCCCCCGACCGGGCAGTATATGTTACCTCACACATACACATAATAGACAGCTCATGTGACTGACATCTGCCTTAATTCCCTATATGGCACATGTGTTGCACATTGGCTGTTTTTAATCAGATGTTTATATTTGGAAAATAAAGATAGCACACGTTATGAGGTGAGTTGTGTGAGGTGATTTGTGCACATCTGTGTCTGTCTGTGTGGTGTGTGTGTGTCCCTGGGGTGTGTATGTGTGTGTCCCTGTGGGATGGGGTCTGTGTGGTGTGTGTCTCTGTTGTGTGTGTTTCTTTGTGGTGTGTGTGTGTGTGTGTGTGTCCCTGTGGGGTGAGTGCATGTGCCCCTATAGGGTGTGTATGTGTGTGTCCCTGTGGGGGGGGGTCTGTGTGGTGTGTGTTTTTTTGTGGTGTGTGTGTGTGTGTGTGTCCCTGTGGGGTGAGTGCATGTGCCCCTATAGGGTGTGTATGTGTGTGTCCCTGTGGGGGGGGTCTGTGTGGTGTGTGTCTCTTTGTGGTGTGTGTGTGTGTGTGTGTGTGTCCCTGTGGGGTGAGTGCATGTGTCCCTATAGGGTGTGTATGTGTGTCCCTGTGGGGGGTCTGTGTGGTGTGTGTGTGTCTCTTTGTGGTGTGTGTGTCGCTGTGGGGTGAGTGCATGTGTCGCTATAGTGTGTGTGTGCGTCCCTTTGGGGGTGTGGGGGTGTCTCTGTGTTGTGTGTGTCTCTTTGTGGTGTGTGTTTGTTCGGGTGCGTGGTGAGTATCCAATGTTGGGGCTGCACCTTAGCGATTATACACTTACTGTTACTCTTTGTGTGCGTGTGTTGTGTATACATGCCCCCGTGCGTGGTGAATATCTCATGTTGGGGCCCCACCTTAGTGACTATATGCTGGTATATGCTGTTAGTCTTTGGCGCTGTCATTAAGCCCTCTCATTCACAACTGTCAACTGGTAACTGTCACTTTTTCCCCATTATGTAGATAGGGGCAAAATAATTTGGTGAGTTGGAATGCGCGGGGTTAAAATTTCGCCTAACAACAAAGCCTATGACGCTCCCGGGGTCCAGACGTGTGACTGTGCAAAATTTTGTCTCTATAGCTGACAGCTGTCGATTTTCCTCCCACACGTTTCCTTTCCCTTTTTTCCCATTATGTAGATAGGGGCAAAATTGTTTGGTGAACTGGAACGTGCAGGGTTAAAATTTCGCCTCACAACATAGCCTATGACGCTCTCGGGGTCCAGACGTGTGACTCAGCAAAATTTTGCGGCTGTAGCTGCGACGGTGTAGATGCCAATCCCGGATATACACACATACACACACACATACATACATACCCACATTCAGCTTTATATATTAGACTAGCTGTAATACCCGGCTACGCCCGGGTTAATAAATAACTGATGTTAGCTATAACAAAATAGAATTTGAACATGTCATATTAATGACCTGTAAGAAAATAGAAGCTGAGCTGTGATTGATTGCTATAGGCAGCCTAATAAATCTCCAGCCAACAGTAAACCCTCCCCCTGGCCAGGCAGTATATGTTACCTCACACATACACATAATAGACAGCTCATGAGACTGACATCTGCCTTAATTCCCTATATGGCAAATGTGTTGCACATTGGCTGTTTTTAATCAGATGTTTATATTTGGAAATTAAAGATAGCACACGTATGAGGCGAGTTATGTGAGGTGATTTGTGCACATCTGTGTCTGTGTGGTGTGTGTGTACCTGAGGTGTGTGTATTTGTGTGTCCCTGTGGGGTGAGTGCATGTGTCCCTATAGGGTGTGTATGTGTGTGTGTCCCTGTGGGTGTGTGTCTCTTTGTGGTGTGTGTGTGTGTGTGTCCCTGTGGGGTGAGTGCATGTGTCCCTATAGGGTGTGTATGTGTGTGTGTCCCTGTGGGGGTGTGTGTGTGGTGTGTGTCTCTTTGTGGTGTGTGTGTGTGTCCCTGTGGGGTGAGTGCATGTGTCCCTGTGGGGTGTGTATGTGTGTGTGTCCCTGTGGGGGAAGGCCTGTGTGGTGTGTGTATCTGTGTTGTGTGTGGCTCTTTGTGGTGTGTGTGTCCCTGTGGGGTGAGTGCATGTGTCCCTATAGGGTGTGTATGTGTGTGTGTCCCTGTGGGGGGGGTCTGTGTGGGGTGTGTGTCTCTCTGTGTTGTGTGTGTCTCTTTGTGGTGTGTGTGTCCCTGTGGGGTGAGTGCATGTGTCCCTATAGGGTGTGTATGTGTGTGTCCCTGTGGGGGGTCTGTGTGGTGTGTGTGTGTCCCTGTGGGGTGAGTGCATGTGTACCTATAGGGTGCCTATGTGTGTGTGTCCCTGTGGGGGGGGTCTGTGTGGTGTGTGTGTCTGTGTTGTGTGTGTTCTTTGTGGTGTGTGTGTCCCCGTGGGGTGAGTGCATGTGTGACTATAGGTGTGTGTGTGTCCCCTGGGGGGGGGGTGTCCCTGTGGGGTGTGTATGTGTGTGTATCCCTGTGGGGGGGGGGTCTGTGTGGTGTGCGTATCTGTGTTGTGTGTGGCTCTTTGTGGTGTGTGTGTGTGTGTCCCTGTGGGGTGAGTGCATGTGTCCCTATAGGGTGTGTATGTGTGTGTGTCCCTGTGGGGGGGGTCTGTGTGGGGTGTGTGTGTCCCTGTGGGGTGAGTGCATGTGTACCTATAGGGTGCCTATGTGTGTGTCCCTGTGGGGGGGGGGTCTGTGTGGTGTGTGTGTCTGTGTTGTGTGTGTCTCTTTGTGGTGTGTGTGTCCCTGTGGGGTAAGTGCATGTGTCACTATAGGGGGTGTGTGTGTCCCCTTAGGGGTGTGTTTCTCTGTGTTGTGTGTGTCTCTTTGTGGTGTGTGTGTGAATTTGAATATGTCATATTAATGACCTGTAGGAAAATAAAAGCAAATAAAAGCTGAGCTGTGATTGATTGCTATAGGCAGCCTAATAAATCTCCAGCCAACAGTAAACCCACCCCCTGGCCGGGCAGTATATGTTACCTCACACATACACATAATAGACAGCTCATGTGACTGACATCTGCCTTAATTCCCTATATGGCACATGTGTTGCACATTGGCTGTTTTTAATCAGATGTTTATGTTTGGAAAATAAAGATAGCACACGTATGAGGCGAGTTGTGTGAGGTGATTTGTGCACATCTGTGTCTGTCTGTGTGGTGTGTGTGTCCCTGTGGGATGGGGTCTGTGTGGTGTGTGTCTCTTTGTGGTTGTGTGTGTGGTGTGTCCCTGTGGGGTGAGTGCATGTGTCCCTATAGGGTGTGTATGTGTGTGTCCCTGTGTGGGGGGTCTGTGTGGTGTGTGTCTCTGTTGTGTGTGTCTCTTTGTGGTGTGTGTGTCCCTGTGGGGTGAGTGCATGTGTCCCTATAGGGTGTGTATGTGTGTGTGCCCCTGTGTGGGGGTCTGTGGTGTGTGTGTGTGTATCTGTGTGTCTCTTTGTGGTGTGTGTGTGTGTGTCCCTGTGGGGTGAGTGCATGTGCCCCTATAGGGTGTGTATGTGTGTGTCCCTGTGTGGGGGGTCTGTGTGTGGTGTGTGTCTCTGTTGTGTGTGTCTCTTTGTGGTGTGTGTGTGTGTGTGTGTGTCCCTGTGGGGTGAGTGCATGTGTCCCTATAGGGTGTGTATGTGTGTGTCCCTGTGTGGGGGGTCTGTGTGGTGTGTGTCTCTGTGTTGTGTGTGTCCCTTTGTGGTGTGTGTGTGTCCCTGAGGGGTGAGTACATGTGTCCCTATAGGGTGTGTATGTGTGTGTGTCCCTGTGGGGGGGGTCTGTGTGGTGTGTGTGTGTCTCTTTGTGGTGTGTGTGTCCCTGTGGGGTGAGTGCATGTGTATGTGTCCCTATAGGGTGGCTATGTGTGTGTGTCCCTGTGGGGGGGGGGGTCTGTGTGGTGTGTGTCTGTGTTATGTGTGTCTCTTTGTGGTGTGTGTGTCTCTGTGGGGTGAGTGCATGTGTCGCTATAGAGTGTGTGTGTGTCCCCTTGGGGGTGTGGGGGTGTCTCTGTGTTGTGTGTGTCTCTTTGTGGTGTGTGTTTGTTCGGGTGCGTGATGAGTATCCAATGTTGGGGCTGCATCTTAGCGACTATACTGTCTGTGTGGTGTGTGTGTGTCCCTGTGGGGTGAGTGCATGTGTCCCTATAAGGTGTGTATGTGTGTGTGTCCCTGTGGGGGGGTCTGTGTGGTGTGTGTGTGTATGTGTTGTGTGTGTCTCTTTGTGGTGTGTGTCCCTGTGGGGTGAGTGCATGTGTCCCTATAGGGTGTGTATATGTGTGTCCCTGTGTGGGGGGGGTGTCTGTGTGGGGTGTGTGTGTCTCTGTGTTGTGTGTGTCTCTTTGTGGTGTGTGTGTGTTTGTTCAGGTGAGTGGTGAGTATCCAATGTTGGGGCTGCACCTTAGTGACTATACACTTGCTGTTACTCTTTGTGTGCGTGTGTTGTGTATACATGTCCCTGTGCGTGGTGAATATTTCATGTTGGGGCCCCACCTTAGTGACTATATGCTGGTATGTGCTGTTAGTCTTTGGCGCTATCATTAAGCCCCTCTCATTCACAACTGTCAACTGGTAACTGTCACTTTTTCCGCATTATGTAGATAGGGGCAAAATTGTTTGGTGAACTGGAACGCGCGGGGTTAAAATTTCGCCTCACAACATAGCCTATGACGCTCTCAGGGTCCAGACGTGTGACTCTGCAAAATTTTGTCTCTATAGCTGACAGCTGTCGATTTTCCTCCAATATTTTTCCATTCACTTTTTCCCCATTATGTACCGTGTTTCCCCGAAAGTAAGACAGGGTCTTACATTCTTTTTGTGGCCAAAAGTGGCCCCCTGTCTTACTTTCGGGGGGGCCTTGCATTGGAGGCCCCACCATCCATCCATCCATCCACACACTGCAGCCATCCATCCACACATTCCCACACATACAGACAGACACATGCATACACATATATACACATATACACACACCATACACACCACACACACACATAGCACCGCTTCTTACCGGGTCCGGTGTGGGGTCCCCGATGGTCCTGTGCCGTCCTCTGTGCTCCGGTCCGGTCCCCGAGATGATCCGCTGCCGTCCACCGTGTTCCGGTGCCGTTTTGCACCGGTATCGCCTGTCCTAGGCACCATGGTCCTGCTCTTCCGGAGTTCAGGCCTAGCTCCGCCCAGGTCATAGTGTGGGCCAATCAGCATAGCGGCGCTCAAGCAAGCGTCATCGGGCGCTTGCCTCTGACGTCAGCGCCGCTATGCTGATTGGCCCACACTATGACCTGGGCGGAGCTAGGCCTGAACTCCGGAGAGAGCAGGGACCATGGAGCCTAGGACGGCACGGAACCGGCGGAACGGCAGCGGATCATCTCGGGGACCGGATCGGAGCACAGAGGACGGCACAGGACCATCGGGGACCCCACACCGGACCCGGTAAGAATGTGTGTGTGTGTGTGTGTGTGGTGTGTGTGGTGTGTATGGTGTGTATAGTGTGTATATATGTGTATGCTTGTGTCTGTACGTGTGTATGTATGTATGTAAACCCCCCCCCCGTGTTTCCCCGATAGTAAGACCCCCCTCCCCCCTACCAGCCTTACATTCGGGGTCCTTACATTAGCAGACCCCCCGTCCCCCCCCACCCTGTCTTACTTTCGGGGGGGTCTTACTATCGGGGAAACACGGTAGATAGGGCCAAAATTGTTTGGTGAACTGGAACGCGCAGGGTTAAAATTTCGCCTCACAACATAGCCTATGACGCTCCCGGAGTCGAGACGTGTGACTGTGCAAAATTTTGTGGCTATAGTTGCGACGGTGTAGATGCCAATCCCGGATATACACACATACACACATTCAGCTTTATATATTAGATGTCAGTTTGTATTCGGATATATATAGTTGTACTGTCATTATGATGAGTGCTTACTGTTTCCTTTTTTTTCTTTACATTCAATAAACAAAGATTGAACATAAAACACTTTTCTCGATTGTGGTATAAGGTAAAATGAAGCCTTGGACGTTTAAAGCTAAAGCAAACAAAAGGCAGAAGGCAGAGCATGGGACAAATAAGACATTCCTTCAAGCACTTGCACTTAGTACTGGAAAGATGCCACCTTAAACATAATGCTGCAGGCCATGGTTTTTTCTATGACACAGCGTAGATGTGTATGCCATCTTCAATGGAACATGAGAAACTGGCTCAGGACTGAGTGCTTGGATAATGTTGTCTTTGTGCGCACCAGCCACACTGAAAGGTAGCACTTAAAAGCTTAGGCGATTGTAGAAGACCTCCTGCTCCCTGAGGGATCATGTAACGTACCAGCTCCACATATGTGCCAGATCTGGATTGTCAGCGGTTCTATAAAAACTTCAAACTAATTATTTGTGCATTTGATCACATCTATACAAATATCACAACTAACATTGCAAGGACAGTAAGAAAATAGCTCTGCTGCCTAGATTCAGACCTAGGGCAGATGTTTTAACAGCTGTTGCAGGGGAAATGTAGTATTAGAAGACGTTCATTTAATACAAAGAAGGCTGTAGTCCACCAGAGCAGAGATCTCTCTGTGACATCCATGAGCTCAATCAGGGTTGAATACATGAGACATTATATTTCCCTGTTATTTTCGCCTTGCACAGTGGTTGGAATTAGACAAAAACAGTCCACGTTTCCCCACCTTCTCATAAAGATGGCCGTATAAGTTATTTCAAAAGCTTAGGCGATCTTATCGAAGATCTTTGCACATTAAACCCATAGTTTTATCTTCATTAATCCTGTGAAATCATTGTTATTTCAAGCACAATCTGTAATGTTAATTTATCTGTAAACAACAAGAGACATTGCCGCCGAATGCACTGCCGTCATGTGAGCGCACTGCTGCCATCACAATGACAGAAAGGCTCAGCCTGATACCAGTGACCATCAGATCCTGGCAATGACTCTTCACATTAATGTGGTTTCTTGCTGGTGGATAAGAAATGAGAACATTTATTATGGTACCTTTACACGCCGCTACTGGATGGTGGCAACAAACGGGTACATGAGAGAAATGTATCTTGCACCGCCAATTCAACCCGAGGTAGCGGCGTGTGAAGACGGTTGTAGCCACCCGCCAGTGGCGGCACCTGTTTCAGAGCACTGCCCTAAAACAGGTGGTTACCCAGCCGATGGTAGCGACCTGTGTCGGCGTGTAAAGAAGGAACAGAAGGGTTGTTTCGACACCATGCTATGTACCTGGTATGTACCTGGGGCGTGACACAGGCTCCGGGAAACCACCCCCCTTCAGCGACCATTGGAGGAAGCTCCTGCGTTACGATTGGTTGTCGCTGCATAGGGCGGCATATTTAAGGAGCTGACCAGTCACACTACACAATTGCTCGAGCATCATGTCTTAATCAGCCTCCTGCACTGGCTGGCCAATCATGATGCTATTGCATTGTCCAATCATCGTACGAGCATCTTGTAATCCACAATTGTGGCACGCCTATGTGTTGTCCCTGCTGCACCAGGTCCGCCCATATTAGCTTGTTGTAGCGGTGTGTAAATGAGGTAAGGTGCTCTGCAGAAGGTAACTTGAGACACCCGGCGGTGTATCCAGAGATAGATGTAACCTACCGTAACGCACCTTGTTGCGGCGTGTAAAGGTGGTGCGATTACCGTTTGCAACCGTTTGTGCGTGCTCGTGCACGTGAAGTAGCCGGTTGTTGCCACCATCCAGTAGCGGCGTGTAAAGGTACCATTAGGGCCCCTTTACACGCGGCTACATTTCTTGGGTGGCTACAGGTAACTTACTGGTTGCAGTGAAATCATGGAGAGATTATTCCATTTGTACACAGCAACAAGATAGAACCTTGTCTCCATGATTTCACTGCAACCAGTAAGTTACCTGTAGCCACCCAAGAAATGTAGCCGCGTGTTAAGGGGCCCTTACACTCACCCGACAAAGAAACCATGGTCATCAAAGGTGG
Organism: Allobates femoralis; assembly: GCA_033576535.1. Lineage (NCBI taxonomy): Eukaryota > Metazoa > Chordata > Amphibia > Anura > Aromobatidae > Allobates > Allobates femoralis. Next base: position 304,819,655 of record JARQOC010000005.1, on the reverse strand, counting down.
AACCTGTAAATGCTATAGTCAGGCAGTAAAGATACAGCGACTGCAGAGTCCTGGGGCTGTCACCTCAAATTCAAGGGGTTCCCAGGAATGTGCTTTATTGAGGAGATGTCATTAACCCATTCACCACCCAGCGATTTTCTGTTTTAGTTTTTATCTTGCTTCTACAAAGAGCTATTTACAATTAATATAGACATATGAGGGCTTGAATTTTGTGGGACGAGTTGTACTTTTGAATTAAACCATTTATTTTACCATATAGTGTACAGGAAAAAATTCCAAGTACGGTGAAATTGCAAGAATAAAAAAGAAAAGATGCAATTCACAGTTGTTTTTTTTTTATATACCATGTTTCCTATATTGTAATGCTAACCTGTCAATATGATTCAGAAATTTCTAAAAGTGAGAAAAACAAATAACACTTTTGAAACTATTTTCCAAGAATCGTATCGTTCCCATTTTTCAGGATGTGAAACTAAGTGACAGTTTATATATTTGCGTCTTGAGCTGACGTTTCTACTGATACTATTTTTGTATACATGCAATGTTTTGATCACTCTTATTGTATTTTATTGCGATGTTGCAGTGACGAAAAAAAACAATTCTGGCTTTTTGACTTTTTCTGTTACGCAGTTTAGCGATCAGATTAATTTATTTCATGTTTTGACAGATTGGACATTTCGGAACGTGATGATACCAACTAGGTGTATTTTTTTTATTCTTTTACTTTCAATAGACCAAACAGGGGTGATTTGAACATTTGTTTTTTTTCCATATTTAAAAAAAAATGTTTTCACTTTTTCCTGTATTTACTAGTCTCCTTAGGAAACTTGAAGTTGTGATCCTCCGATCGCTTGTGCTGTGCAGAGGGGTGCATCAGTACAAATGATCACATCTTATGAACGCCAGCTCGCAGTTGGCATCCACAGGAGGTTCGTCATGAAACACACACAGGGGTCATCATCTGACCTCTAGCTATCATGACAACCCACCGTCACCCCGCGATCACATCATGGGGTCATTGATGGGTGTGGGGAATGACGCGCTCCCCGCTGGCACATGTTAAATGCTGCTGTCCTAGAGTTACTGCAGTATTTAACTACCATAGTCCAGTGGTTGGTCCTATTGGTGTTTGGCTCCTCTTTGAATGTGTGCATTCAAAGAAAGTTCTTAATCACTGATAACATCGCCCACTAGACCAAATTAAATGATTTACTGAATCTTTACTCAAAACTACATCTCTGATCAGCTACACCTGCTTTACAACATGCGGTGTGCGATTTATCATTATAATTCACCATCACCACAGGTTCACTTTAAAAAATAAAAAAATTAAAAAGCTTTGAACTTTGATATTGATAGCTATGCTGGCATCCCAGCTACTTGAAGACACTGCGATGCTTTGAAAAGCACCATGTCCTCTTCATTATTTAAAAGGCACATCCAAGTACTTTTAGTAGTGACCGCATTGTAGCTTTTTGTAGCTTGGTCTCATTAATGTGAATGAAGCTGATCAGCATTGCTCATCAGAGCATCACAGCCATTTAATCAATTAATTAATACTGATGGTGACATACCAGAGAACTTCTTTTACTATGGAAAAATATTTTTAGCAAGCCCCACTCAGCTGTTTCCTGCACCTAATCACACAAGATTGAGCATGACTTGTATTAGGATTCTGTATGAACCCAGTTGTTTATAAAGCCTCTCCTGTCCACAACATGATTAAAAAACGGACAACACTTGGTTGACAAAGTTTGCAGTCAGTGATTTTTCACATGTCCAACACACTTGTGTAAACAGGGCCAGTGTTAAAGGGAGTCTGTCAGGTCAAAAATCCATATGTAACGGCTATCATTTTCTAATCCCTCTTAGACTGTGAGCCCTCGTGGAGAGGGTCCCTGCCCCTTCTGTACCTGTACGTCCTGATCGCCTAGATTTAGTGCACTTGTTCTTGTCTCCCTCATCCTCATGTAAAGCGCCATGGAACATAATGGCGCTATATAAATAAATAAATAATAATAACACAGGTCAACAAAAAAATTTTTTTTTTCTGGTGCCCAAAATATTTTAATGAATTTGGGGTATTTTTGGGGTGCTGATTCTGAATATGCTATCAGTTTTGCCAGATTGGCTCAAGTTTTTGAGATTTTTGGTATCTTATTTATAGCACTTGTTGGTAAATGCGACGCATCATCTCATTAATTTCTTTGGATTAGTACTTGAACTGAGCAGTTCTCAATATAGTTTTGTGTTAATTAGTGTTCTAAAAGTTTGTTCATAGCTTGATTTTTGCACTAACTTTATGTTGTTGTCTGTTGTCCAGTGAAAAGCATGAACTCATCAAGAAGAAGTTGTCTTAACGATCCAGACTCATTCTGTTACATTTGTGGTGAATATACACTGACAAAACATAGAAGAAACATAACAGACTTCGTTAAAAAAGTAGCAAAAAACGTCTTTTTTTTAACACATTTTACGAAAAATCTCAAAAACTTGAGCCAATCTGGCAAAACTGATGACATATTCAGAATCAGCACCCCAAAGTTACCCTAAATTCAATGAAATATCTTTGGCACCAAAAATGCTGTTGACCAGTGTAATAATTCCTTTCTAAGCTCGCTCTATTCACGTATTTCTATTATTTATACCCCTTCCTATTCTGTGCAAACTTCGAAATAAAAAATTAATTCCACCTGTCAATCACAGTGAACTCTCTGCTGCGCACTCCCCAAGGAATAAATATTCATGCATCATTACACAGTCCTGCCCTCCTGAGATCTGTTATGTTGTGTGACTCATTACAGAGACTGCACACAGAGCAGAAAGGAGGGGAAGGAGGCGTGAGCTTAGCTGAAACTCTGAGCTCTTCATGTTATTGTGTGTAAGGCCGGCTTCAGACTGCGTGTCTGATCCGATCCGTAGCTGTCCGCTTGAGGCAGACAGCCGCGGACCGGATCAGCACACAGGACGGGGGGCTATTATGCCCTCCGATCCTGTGTGCAGCCGCACGCAGCTCCCGATGCTATTAGGTGAGGACCGCGGGCGCCGCGGTCCTGACCTGTCAGCTGGTTCAGCTGCGTGCGGCTGCACACAGGATCGGAGGGCATAATAGCCCCCCGTCCTGTGTGCTGATCCGGTCCGTGGCTGTCTGCCTCAAGCGGACAGCTACGGATCGGATCAGACACGCAGTCTGAAGCCAGCCTTAGACACATATGTGTAGAGTGTGCAGTCTGAGATATTTCTATGGAAGTACACTGAGCTGTAGGCTGACTTTCTGATAAGGGAAAAAAAAAAATTTTAAATCTTAGTTGTTAGCGAGTGTGACCGCGAGCTTCGTGTGACTGGGAGCGTAAGTGCAGACGGAAGTAAGTGTGTGACTTGTGATTCAGTGACTTTGGATTGAGGGAGTTTGGAAGGGAGGAATTACTGAATTGCTGGTTGTATTTTATTAATACTTTGCATTTTTTTTACTTATCATTTCTGTCTGGTGCAATCCCCATTAGGAAATGAGCTCCATAATTGGCAATGCAATTCAGTGAACATCTTGCCACATGTATGCATTCCTTGAACAGCCGGTCGAGGGTGTATACTGCTGTGTGAGATGTGAGTATGTTGTACATTTGGAAGCCCAGATACTGGATCTAAATGAACAACTAACAACGCTGAGATCCATAGACAATATGGAAAGGAGTCTGCTGCTCACTGAACAGCTGCTCAATGGGATAGATGTGGGGGAGGATGGTAGCATGGAGCTGCAGGACAGTGAGGTAGCCAGCTGGGTGACAGTTAGAAGGCGGGGTAGAGGTAAGAGAGCCAGGGAGGCTAGTCCTGATCTGGCACACCCCAATAAATTTGCTAAGTTGGCAGATGAGGGGGGTGCGAGTTCAGGGATAGCACCGCTGCAGCAGGGCATGACCTCTGAAAGCCAGAGTAGTGTCTGCTCCAGTAAGGGGGAAAACAGGAGAGCAGGGCAGGACAGACAGGTGCTGGTAGTGGGGGACTCAATTATTAGGGGAACAGATAAGGCAATATGTCACAAAGACAGGGATCGTCGATCAGTGTGCTGCCTACCTGGCGCTCGAGTCCGGCACATAGTTGACCGGGTTGACAGATTACTGGGAGGGGCTGGTGAGGACCCAGCGGTCATGGTGCACATTGGCACAAATGACAAAGTTAGAGGTAGGTGGAAGGTCCTTAAAGATGATTTCAGGGAATTAGGCTGCAAGCTTAAGGCAAAGACCTCCAAGGTAGTATTCTCTGAAATACTGCCTGTATCACGCGCCACACCAGAGAGGCAACGGGAGATTAGGGAGATAAATAAGTGGCTCAGGAATTGGTGTAAGAAGGAGGGGTTTGGGTTCCTAGAGAACTGGGCCAAATTCTCTGTTGGCTGCAGGTTCTATGCTAGGGATGGGCTGCACCTCAATGGGGAGGGTGCAGCTGTGCTGGGGAGAAAATGGCTAGAAGGTTGGAGGAGTGTTTAAACTAGGGATTGGGGGGAGGGTATTCATTGTACAGGAGGGGATGATAGTGTAAAGAGTAACCTGGGCACAAGTAATAAAATTGGGGGTGGAATGGGGGGTGGGGTTAGAACAGTCAATATAGTAGGAAGGAATAGAGGTAAAGAGAGATGCATAAAGTGCATGTACACTAATGCCAGAAGCCTCACCAACAAAATGGAGGAACTAGAATTGATTTTGTTGGAAAATAATTATGACATGGTGGGGATATGGGAGACATGGCTGGATGAGAGTCATGACTGGGCTGTTAATTTACAGGGCTATAGTCTGTTCAGAAATGACCGTACAAATAAGCAAGCGGGAGGTGTAGGTTTATACGTAAAATCATCCTTAAAACCCATCCTGCGTGATAATATAGGTGAATCTAATGGAAATGTAGAGTCTCTGCGGGTGGAGATAAGGGGAAAAAATAATAAATTACTGATAGGGGTTTGTTATAAGTCCCCAACAATAATGGAAGTGGAGGAGAATATCCTCATAAAGCAAATAGATGAAGCAGCGACTCAGGGAGAAGTCATTATTAAGGGGGACTTCAACTACCCTGAAATACATTGGGGAACAGAAACCTGCAGTTCTAGCAAAGGTAATAGGTTTTTGACAACTATGAGAGACAATTATATTTCACAACTGGTTCAGGACCCAACAAGAAGGGGGGCACTTCTGGACCTAATATTAACCAACAGGCCAGACCGCATATCAAATATACGGGTTGAAGATCACTTGGGTAATAGTGATCATAAAATAATAAGTTTTCAAGTATCCTTTAATAAGATGTGTAGTAGAGGGGCTACAAGGACACTAAACTTCAGGAAGGCAAATTTCCAACGGTTGAGAGATGATCTTAGTGCAATAAACTGGGACGATATCCTGAGACATAAAAGTACACAAAGCAAGTGGGAAACGTTTATTAGCATCCTGAATAGGGCCTGTGCACAATATATACCCTATGGGAACAAGCATGCTAGAAATAGGAGGAAACCACTATGGCTAAATAAGGCTGTAAGGGGCGCAATAAATGACAAAAAGACAGCATTTAGGGAATTAAAGCAAGTAGGTAGTGATGAGGCATTAAATAAATACAGAAAATTAAATAACATCTGTAAAAAGCAAATCAAGGCAGCAAAGATTGAGACAGAGAGACTCATTGCCAGAGAAAGTAAAAATAATCCCAAAATATTTTTTAACTACATAAATAGTAAGAAACTAAAAAATGATGGTGTTGGCCCCTTTAAAAATAATCTGGGTGAAATGGTGGATGAGGATGAGGAGAAAGCCAATATGCTAAATGACTTTTTTTCAACAGTATTTACACAAGAAAATCACATGACAGACAATATGATCAGTGATAACAAAAACTGTCAATTAAATGTCACCAGCTTAACCCAGCAGGAAGTAAGGCATCGTCTAAAAATCACTAAAGTTGACAAATCCCCGGGCCCGGATGGGATACACCCTAGAGTGCTGCAGGAATTAAGTACTGTCATAGATAGACCATTATTTTTAATATTTAAAGATTCCATAATAACAGGGTCTGTACCACAGGACTGGCGTATAGCAAATGTGGTGCCAATATTCAAAAAGGGAACAAAAACTGAACTTGGAAATTATAGGCCAGTAAGCTTAACCTCTACTGTGGGTAAAATCCTAGAGGGTTTTCTAAGAGATGCTATACTGGAGTATCTGAAGAAAAATAACCTCATGACCCAATATCAACATGGTTTTACGAGGGACCGTTCCTGTCAAACAAATCTGATAAACTTCTATGAAGAAGTAAGTTCTGGACTGGACCAAAGAAATGCAGTGGATGTGGTGTGTATGGACTTTTCAAAAGCTTTTGATACGGTGCCACACAAAAGGTTGATACATAAAATGAGAGCAATGGGGATAGGGGAAAATATGTGTAAGTGGGTTAAGAACTGGCTTAGTGATAGGAAACAAAGGGTGGTCATTAATGGAACACACTCAGAATGGGTCACAGTTAACAGTGGGGTAGCACAGGGGTCAGTGTTGGGCCCGCTTCTTTTTAATATATTTATTAATGACCTTGTAGGGGGCATACAGAGTAGAATCTCAATATTTGCAGATGACACTAAACTCTGCAGGGTAATCAATACAGAGGAGGACAATTTTATATTACAGGAGGATTTATGTAAACTAGAAGCTTGGGCTGATAAATGGCAAATGAGCTTTAATGGGGATAAATGTAAGGTCATGCACTTGGGCAGAGGAAACAAAAGGTATAATTATGTGCTTAATTGTAAAACACTGGGCAAAACTGTCACTGAAAAAGACCTGGGTGTATGGGTAGATGACAAACTCACATTTAGTGGCCAGTGTTAGGCAGCTGCTGCAAAGGCAAATAAAATAATGGGATGCATTAAAAGAGGCATAGATGCTCATGAGGAGAACATAATTTTACCTCTATACAAGTCACTAGTGCGACCACACTTAGAATACTGTGTACAATTCTGGTCTCTGGTGTATAAGAAAGACATAGCTGAACTAGAGCGGGTCCAGAGAAGAGCGACCAAGGTTATTAGAGGACTGAGGGGTCTGCAATACCAAGACAGGTTATTAAACTTGGGGTAATTTAGCTTGGAAAAACGAAGGCTTAGGGGTGATCTTATAATAATGTATAAATATATGAGGGGACAGTACAGAGAACTTTCTAATGATCTTTTTACTCTTAGGTCGGAGACGGGGACAAGGGGGCATCCTCTGCGTCTGGAGGAAAAAAGGTTTAATCATAATCAGAGACGTGGATTCTTTACTGTAAGAGCAGTGAGACTATGGAACTCTCTGCCACGTGATGTTGTAATGAGTGAGTCACTACTAACATTTAAGAAGGGCCTGGATGCCTTTCTTGAAAACTATAATATTACCAGTTATATATACTAGATCCTTTGATAGGGCGTTGATCCAGGGAATTAGTCTGATTGCCATATCTGGAGTCAGGAAGGAATTTTTTCCCCCAATGTGGAGCTTAGTGTTGCCACGTGGTTTTTTTTTGCCTTCCACTGGATCAACATGTTAGGCTATGGGTTGAACTAGATGGACTTAAATTCTTCCTTCAACCTTAAAAACTATGTTACTATGTTACTCTAAGAACATTTGATCATTTGCTCAGCAGATGCAAACATTACATGTATGCAGGAAAACCAACCTTCAGATAATACAAATCTCTTACAGACACCACACAGTGCAGGACAAAACACCTCCCCCTCCCCAGCACAGAGCACCTAGGGGAGGGTCAAAAGACCAGCTTGGATAGGCTTGGATATTTTAATGACACCTTCACAGCCAAACTATTCGGATGTAAAAGTTATGGAGCTGGACTGCCCAAAGGTCAGCCCAGGCACTATTCAAGGGTAAAATTAGTAGCATACTGAAAAATGACCTGACAGAGTCCCTTTAAGGGAGACAGACAGGGTAATTGACCCAGGGTCCCAACTCCCTTTGAGGCTCCCATGGTCTACAGCAGGAGTTACAATGCTAAAATTATTAAAACAATTAAAAACAAAATAAAAAAATACACATATTTGGTATCGCTGCGCTCATAAAAGTCTGATCTATCATATACTGTATTTTTCAGATTTTAAGATGGAATTTTGTCCCCCCCCCCAATTGGGAAAGGGGGGAAAACAGGCGTGCTTCTTAAAATCCGAATGAATAAAATTAAAATTTTACTGAGTGGGGTGGGGGTAGGTTGCAGGGGTGCATGCAGAGACTTCACAGGTGAAGGGGGTAAACCCCGATGCTGCGGGGGCAATCGCGATAGTATCCGGTGGGCACCACCATTATTCATATCCCAGCATGCATTGCATGCATTGCCAAGCTGTAATACATGTTGTCTCCAGACCCGTGGCCATTTTCTTGAGCTCTGGAGACAGCATGTATTGCAGCTCAGCAATGCATGCTGGGATATGAATAATGACGGCGCCCACCAGATACTACTGCGACATCCTCACACAGCTCCGGGCTTTGCCCCCATCCCCCTGTGGATTCGTGAAGCCACCGCATGAACCCCCACAAACCTCCCCCTTGGTAAGCCATGGGGGCTATGTGCACAGATTGGGGATCTATGTACCAGGATTGGGGGACATATACCAGGAGGGGTTACACATATACACAGTTTGTCCCTTATCCTATTATACATCTCTCCATTCTGTTATGTCGGTTCTCCACTCTGGTATATACACTGTACATCCCCCATCCTGGTATATCTTCCAGAATGGGCGGACATATATATTGTCCCCCCATTCTGGGGGGATACACCATACCCACAACTGGGTAACACAAACCTTTCTGAAAGGAAGAGAGAGGGTGGAGTTGAGGAAAGGTAGGATTGATCATAGATCAGGCTTATAGTACTCAGGTACACTTAAGTATTGTAATGACAGTACAAAAAAAAAAAACAGAATATGCGCTGTTAAGAGGTAAATCCACATTATACAATCATAATCATTTTACTATTTCTTTTTTTATCAGATAAATTTTTATTAAACAAATGAGCTGTCATACAGAAAAAGGAACAGCGTATACATTTTGTTATTACAACAACGAAACCCCTTTCCCGCACCCCTCCCTCCCCCCTTTCCCACCCAGAGAGCAAGCACCAGTAACAATCCATATCAAATTTTTTATATATCGCAATACGTTACTCATCTCTCCATTCCTCACGCCCCCTTCACAACCCTGCTTAGAGCATGGCGTATCCTCCCCTCCTCACGTGCCATATTCTAGCCATGGAGACCAAATTTTGGTGTGCACATTTTCCCTCCCGCGTCTACGATATATATCCCTTTCCAACTTGGAGACATAATTCGCCTGTGACAGAAACTCTCTCCTGGACGGAGGTTCCTCCCTGATCCAGTATCTGGCTATGAGTTTCCTCGCTATAAATAACAGTCTTGCAATGGCTATTTTTGAATTGGTGTCCACACGAATCTCATCCACGTAACCCAGCAGGCACACTACTGGCTCTCTTGGTATAACGCATTTGTATGCCCCCTCTATTCTAGTAATTATCAGTAGCCAATATGTTGACAGTCTCGGGCACGTCCACATCATGTGAAATATACCTGTCTCCTCCGTTATACATCTAGGACACTCCGAAGTGGGCCTCAAATTCACCCCAAACAAAAAGGCCGGAGACCGGTAAACTCTATGTATCAGATATAACTGAGATAGTCTACCCGGTTCATTAAGGGACAAATTCGGTACCCACTCCAGAATGGATGACCATGTGTCCATCATCAATGGCTCCCACCTCCACCTCCCATCGCGTTTTTGCCCGTGTCGGGTATTGAAGCAGATAGGTGTGCAGTAGGTCCCCATACACAGTGGAAATCACCCCTCTCGTAGGTCCGTCACCGCACACGTAATCCAACACTATGTCATGTTGTATGGAAATCTCCCTAACCTTCCGTTGTGTCTGGAAAGCATGCTTCATCTGTAGGTATTGGTATGCCCCCGACTCCCTTAAGCCAAATTCCTTCCTCAATTGTGTAAATGACTTTAACCCGTACCCATCTATTATCTGGTACACATACCCAATGCCCTTATTTTGCCACTCATGTAGACATCCCATCTCCCGTATCTCCTGCAAGTTATGATTATTCCACAGTGGAGAATATTTGGTGAACTGTGTTACTCCTCTCGCCTTTTTCAGTTTCTCCCATACTTTATATAATAATAGCAGGATAGGGCATGATTTCCCAGCTAAACTCATGGAGCCATCCTCCAAGCAATGACCAGCGGGCATTTCTCCATCACTTTTTCCAATATCTTTTGGACTACTGGGCCCCCTGCACGCTGCACCCATCCCCTCACATGTTGGCCCTGGGCTGCCAAAAAATAAAGATATAATGAGATATAGAAATTGGTTGCGCCACGCTGTTTTATGTTTTATATCCACCCTCTGTTAAGTCACCGTTAAAAAATAAAGATAGGGATTCGGCAGTGCCAGACCCCCCTCGTCTTTAGGTCGTTGCAAAATCTCCAACCGCAGACGTGCCTGTTTTTCCCCCCATATTAGGCTCCTAAAGATGGAGTTAATCTGCTTGAATTTCTTCTGTGGGACCCAGATGGGAGCATTGTGTAATACATATAGCAACTTGGGCATCAAAATCATTTTAATTAAATTTATCCGACCTACCACAGAAAGGCATAGTTTGCTCCATGCTCTCACCTTCGCCCTGAGAAGGTCCAAAACAGGGGATAGATTAACAGTGAGGTAAACCGTAACTGGGGTTGAGATCCATACGCCCAAATATTTAAATTTGTCCACAATACGTAGTCCCCCGACTTCCATATCACTAGGCATCTCATCGTCTAAGGCAAACAGAGTAGACTTGGTCCAATTAATACGCAAACCGGACACATCCCCAAATATCTCAAAGAGCCTCATGGCACAACTCAGGGACTCCCACGGATCCTCCAAAAACAGCAGTATGTCATCTGCATACAGTGCTACCTTCTCCTCCAGTTTCCCGTACCTGAACCCACTACCTCCTGTGTGTCTCGTATCGTAGCCGCCAATGGTTCCACCGCCAAGGCAAACAGGAGAGGGGACAAAGGACACCCCTGCCTCGTACCCCTGCAGAGATCTATGCGTTGCGACAATACCCCATTCACTCGAACCCTGGCCACCGGGTGAGAGTACAGCAACCGCACCCACGAGAGAAATTGTGGGCCAATGCCCATCTTTTCCATGACTGCCCATAGGTACCCCCACTCCACACTATCAAATGCCTTATGGGCGTCCAAGGATGCTATCACTTTCTGGCCGGCATTGCCAACCGGCAGCTGCATATTTAAATATAATCTCCGTATGTTTATTGCCGTCGACCTGCTAGGCATAAAGCCTGATTGGTCCGGATGGATCAATTTATTAATAACCCCAGTCAGCCGGTTAGACAACACCTTTGCCAGAAGTTTGACATCCGATGTCAAAAGTGAGATTGGCCTATAGGATTCCGACGTCTCAAGTCCTTATCCTCTTTTGGTAACACTATGATAATCGCCTCTCTCATGGATGTGGGCAACACCCCCCCCCCCCTGATCTTTCCAATACTTCTCTAAGTTTGGGCACCAGCACCTCCTCCATTTGTTTGTATATTTCTATCGGAGGACCATCTACCCATGGAGCCCTATCGTTGACCATAGAAGCCACGCTACGCTCAACTCCTCATCAGTCAATGGTCCCTCCAATCCCTCTCTATCCATCTCCGACAATTTAGGCAGCTTAACACCCTCCAAATACGATACCACAGCCCCGCTGGTAGCGCCCGAACCAGAGGAGTATAAATCCCTATAGAAGTCCGTGAAGACAGAGTCTATCTCCACGCAATCCGTAGTCAGGTCACCATCCTTCGTCTGAATGGAGTATATAAATGGAGTCCTCCACTGGGCCGCAGCCACCACTGACAGCATGTGACCTACCTTTTCCCCCTCCTCGTAAAAAGTGGACCTCTGAAATTCCCTCCTCTTCTGTTTTTTCCAGGAGAATCTGATTTACCCTCTCTTGCGCCTCCTGCAGCCTGAGTCCAGTTTCCGGTGTACCAACCCTGATCACCTCTTCCTCCGCATCTCTCAATTTCTCTACCACTTCCTGTTCTCTACGTCTCAAGTCTGTTTTACACCGACTAATTTCTCTAATGTGAAGTCCCCTCAAATATGCTTTCCCAGTGTCCCATATTATCTGTGGCTCCGCACTTCCCTCATTCAGATCAAAGTATTCAGCAACTTCGGTGGCCAACTTGTCCATGTCCATGGAGCGCAGCCATGCTGGGTGGAGTCTCAATCCTCCATACCTCCCCATCCCGGCTCCGCCCCCTGAATACATACACAAATGGGTTTATGGTCTGATATTATCCTTGTCAAGTATTCCACCTTTGTTACCAACACCTCCATTTGTTCATTTCCCAGTGCCATATCTATGCGGGATAAAGTGTTGTGAGTTGACGAATAGCATGAGAAACACCGTATTTCCTCGTTTCTTACTCCCCACAGGTCTTTCAGTCCCAGCTCCCGAATATAAGTACCAAAAGGCGTTATATGACCCTGTGTTCTGTCTGGATTAGGCTTGTGTTTGTCCCAAAAGTCATCTTGGACATTATTAAAGTCTCCAATTAATAGATGTGGAATATTTCCAAATCGTACCATCCACTCCATAACCTCTCTAATCTTTTTACTTGAGTATGGAGGTGGTATATACATGGCCACAATAGCTATAAGTACCCCCCACAACCTACACACCAAAATGACATATTGTCCCCCCGTGTCTATGTGATTGTCCACGTGTTCGAACTTCGTATTCGTAGGGATCAGTACAGACACCCCTCTAGAGTATGTGGAGTATGTGGCATGGTACGCGTCCGCAATCCATCTTTTTTGTAAAACCATTTGCGTATCTCTAACCAGATGTGTCTCCATTAAGCAAATCACTGCCAGTTTTGGTCTCTTATATGTTGTAAAATGGCTGTCCGTCTGGGCACGTCAGATAGGCCTCTTACGTTCTAACCTAATATTCTAATAGAATCTCCCATATTCTCTGGCATGGTTAGGTATGTGCGATATATCCCATGCCACTTGCTGTCTGTCCCTCCCCCCTTTCCCTAGGATAGTCTGCCCCCCCTCCCCCTCCCTTCCCTGCTCTCCCATAACGTCTCGTCTCTCACCGAGAGTGGGTCTCCAACACCTAGCGCCTAGTCGGCTCGGTACCTCGTAACTTATGACCGCAATCCTCCTTCCTCCTCCCGCCTTAAAGAAAAAGTTGTACAACTTAATATATATGTGATACATACAATACAAAATTACAGTAGAATACAAATCACATACCCCCACACCATCCAGACACCCCCTCAAACTTAAAATGTTTCAGAGGCCGCCTGGACTCACCATTAGTCCCCCCACCCCCACCTTAGGATTTAGCAGAAATGGATAACCAAAAATAGGGCAATCAAACCACTCTTTACGTTAATAACCATAAATGAAAACACATGGGTATAAAACCCAACTAGTCCTTTTTACCAGAACATCTCAACCAGTCCTCGTGGAACACCCGGGAACATTGCTACTTGACTCTAATCCCATCGGCTTCCTCAGCTCAACCGTCCTTCGCTTTAAGTTTTTTAGCATTAACATCCAGCCAGTGGGTAGCTTCTTCCGGCGTCGTGAAAAATTGAACTTTGTCCAACGCAAACACTCTCAGCCATGCAGGGAAAAACATTGAGTACTGCACCCCCATGTCTCGCATGCGTCTCTTAACCCCCTTGAATTGCATCCTTTGTTTCTGCACCGTGGGGGAAATAGTCTGGGTATATTGCAATTTGCTGCCCGTCAATTGTCAAATCCTCTATCCTGAGGAAAGCGAGAGATGCAATGTCCCGGTCTCTGTAGTTTAGAATCCTGGCTAGCACAGTGCGGGGTTCCGGTGGTCTTTGCTGTGTTGGCAACCTGTGGGCTCTCTCTACCGCAAATACTTTAGTCAGGAAATGTTCCCCAATCTTTCCTTTTAGCCAGGCTTCTATAAAAGCAGTGGGGTCCTCCCCTCTGCCTTTTCCGGTATGCCCACTATACGGATGTTATTCCTTCGTGACCGATTCTCTAAGTCATCGTTTTTTGCTAACACCTCTGCTAGCTGCTGACTGTGCCTTTTCTCAGCTTTTTGCATGGTTGCGATAATTCCTCTGCTGGTCCCACTCTCTCCTCCACTGCAGACATGCGTTTATCAGCCTTTTTAAGGGTTATATTTATGTTGGTGATCTCCCCCTGCAATTTATGAACCTGCTCAGCCACAGTGGTTAGTGTCTTTTTGCAGGAGGATACCAGACAGAATACATCCCTAAGTGTGGGCTCCCCATCCACCTCAGGCTCTCCTGTGCCTCCAGCAGCTTCCTTCATGTCTGGGTCTGCCTGATCCTGATTTCCAGCATCTCCCTCTGATTGGGAATCCTCCTCCACCACCGGGCCACTGGCACCCTCTCCTCCAGCACCCACCTTTGCCACCTCAGATTTCCTGGAGAACAGCTCCAGCTTAGCAGCTGCCGCCATTCTGTGTCTGCAGGCGGCATTCCCCTTCTTTGCTGCCTCCTGCGCTGCGGCGCCATCTTGGGAGTCTCCTCCTCCAGCAGCCCCACATCCTGCTGCCTCCGTCTGGTCAATGCTACTGTGTGCGTGCCCCAAAACACCGGCGGTCGGTTCCAGGCAGCCTCCCCTGTCACATCAGGCAGTGTGGGGTCTCAGATGGCGGGGTATGCGGCGGTACAGTAGATCGGTCGGCGGGAGAACTCCACACTGCATCCGCTCACATTACCCGCTAGGCCACGCCCCTCAATCATTTTACTATTTCTGATAAGTCAAAAACTAATGAGCCATGCACACAGTGAACACATCTGTAGGACAGTGTTCACACCACCAAAAGACTGACTCACAAAAAACAGTCAAACAAACGTGTAAAAATACTCTGTTGTAAAAAAAAAACACAGCGAAAAGCAAGTGCTGCTGAAAAAGTAGTAAAAAACAGGGTATTTAGTTGATACGTTTTTTTGCAGAAAATATATACTAAGCTGATAAGTGTTTTATCAGTTCTTGGTGTCTTTTTTCTTTTTCTTCCACATTTCCCTTTTCGTTTTGGATAAAACGATCCAGTTTCATTGTGTGTGCGAATAATTATTCTTGAAACAGTAGATTTTCCATTACCAAAGGTGGAAGCAATTTCTCTTACAATTAGACTTGTATGTTCATTAAGAGTAATAATTCTAGACCTCTTCCGTGGAGTAACATCCATTTTTACAGGCACGAATCACACTGAGAGAAAAGTACACTGAACTACTCCTCATAGAAACAAGCTCTCAACTGAAGCTGAGGAGGCAGCTAGCTGTTATTTTCTGACTAAAACCAGTCAAACCACATTTTGTTACTCAAGGTTGTACACTCACACCTTTTCAAAGCAGTTAAAACTGGTTTGAATCACTGACTGGTAACCAACTTACAATTTTACTTAAAAAAATGCTTTGTCACAATTAATTTGCACAGCACTGTATATACCCACCAGGATGGGGGACATACAGTATATATACCAGAATGGGGTACAGACATAACAGAATGGGGACATATATACCGGTACCAGGATGGGGACATATTTACCAGAATAGTAGACATATATACTGGGATGGGGACATATATATTACGATGGGGAAGGGGAGTCATGTACAAGGATGAGGGATATATACGGATTATAAGACGGACACTGGCATTATAAGACGAACCCCATTTAACGTTAAAAAATTTTTTTCTCTTTTCCTCTACCAAATTTGGGGTGTGTTTAATAATTCGATGTGTGTTATAAAGCGGAAAACTAATCTGATCGGTAAATGGCATAATTAGAAGAAAATAAAACAAAAACACAAAATTACCGTATATACTCGTGTATAAGCCGACCCGTGTATAAGCCGACCCCCCTACTTTTGCCCCCAAAACCTGGGAAAACCTATTGACTCGTGTATAAGCCGAGGGTGGACCCCAGCACAGGTATACAGCCCCCAGCAGGTGGTATCAGCCAGTGTATACAGCAGCCCCAGTGGTATATACAGCAGCGCCCCAGTGGTTAGTATACAGCAGCCCCAGGGTGTATACAGCAGCTCCAGTGGTAGTATACAGCAGCCCAGTGGTACTATACAGCAGCCCCAGTGGTACTATACAGCAGCCCCAGTGGTACTATACAGCAGCCCCAGTGGTAGTATACAGCAGCCCCAGTGGTAGTATACAGCAGCCCCAGTGGTAGTATACAGCAGCCCCAGTGGTAGTATACAGCAGCCCCAGAGGTAGTATACAGCAGCCCCAGAGGTATATACAGCCCCAGAGGTATATACAGCAGCCCTAGTGGTGTATACAGCAGCCCCAGAGGTATACAGCAGCCCTAGGTATATACAGCAGCCCCAGTGTTATACAGGCCTAGGTATATACAGCAGCCCCAGTGGTGTATACAGCAGCCTTCCCAGTGGTAGTATACAGCAGCAGCCTTCCCAGTGGTAGTATACAGCAGCAGCCTTCCCAGGGGTAGTATACAGCAGCAGCCCCAGGGGTAGTATACAGCAGCAGCCCCAGCTGATACAGCAGCCCAGGTGTATACAGCAGCAGCCCCAGGGGTGTATACAGCAGCAGCCCCAGGCTGTATACAGCAGCAGCCCGAGTATACAGCAGCAGCCCCAGGGCTGTATACAGCAGCAGCCCCAGGGGTGTATACAGCAGCAGCCCCAGGGCTGTATACAGCAGCAGCCCCCGGAGGTATACAGCAGCAGCCCCAGGGCTGTATACAGCAGCAGCCCCCTGGGTATACAGCAGCAGCCCCAGGGCTGTATACAGCAGCAGCCCCAGGGGTGTATACAGCAGCAGCCCCAGGGCTGTATACAGCAGCAGCCCCCGGAGGTATACAGCAGCAGCCCCAGGGCTGTATACAGCAGCAGCCCCCGGAGGTATACAGCCCCCCCCCCATCATGATCCAGTGCCCCCCCCCCTTGTGTGGCAAATCTGTAAAGTAAAATCATACTTATCAGTGTCCTGTCGCGCCGTCCCGCCGCTTGCCGACATCACGATCCCGGGCTTCATTCCGCGTCTTCCGGCTTCCGGCTTCCTGTGGTCGCAGGCAATGACGTCATTGCCCGCGACTACAGGAAGCCGCGGGAAGACGCTCAATGAAGCCCGGGATCGTCATGTCGGCAAGCGGAGGGACGGCGCGACAGGACACTGATAAGTATGATTTTACTTTACAGGTGTGGCTGCGCAAGGGGGGGGCCCTGGATCATGATGGGGGGCCTGTATACCTCCGGGGGCTGCTGCTGTATACTTATACTCGCGTATAAGCCGAGGGGGGACTTTTCAGCCCAAATTTTGGGCTGAAAAACTCGGCTTATACGCGAGTATATACGGTAAGTTTTTTTTACCGCTGCAACATTGCAATAAAATATAATAAGAGGCAATCAAAACTTTGTATCTACCCTTAAAGGGAACCTGTCAGGGGATTTATGCCCCTCCAGCTATCACTATCTGTAGCTGCATCTTTATAATACCAGTCTAATCATCCCTGTCTGAGCTCATAGTGTAATGTGAAAGGTGAAAAAAAGCATTTATACACTTACATTTCAGTCCCCACCTTGACGGAGGGGGACTGTCTGGCAGGATAATAGTTAACTCACTTTTAACTTGGATAGCTAAGGGACCTGTGTGATGTCACGGTCATGTGACCATAGTGGGCGGAGCTAGGCCAGCAAATGTATTATATTCTATGAGAACTTAGCTCCGCCTATTGTAGTCACATGGTTGTGACATCACATCAGGTCTCCCAACATGTTCTAGCACAAGGCTGAAATATTAACTATTAACCTGCCAAACAGTACCCTCCTCCAAGCTGGGGACTGACTGCCTCATTACATAAGAAATGTAAGTGTATAAATGCTTTTTTTTCACCTTTTACATTACACTATGAGCTCAGACAGGGATGATTAGACTGGTATTATAAAGCTGCAGGTACAGACAGTGATATCTGGGGGGGCATAAACCAGCTGACAGGTTCCCTTTAAATAGTATCAATAAAAATGTCAGCTCAGGGCAAAAAATAAGCCAGACAAAGCCCCAGATCCCAAAAAATGAAAAAATACAGATTTCAGAAATATGAAAAAAAAAAAATGTACATGTTTGGCATCTGCGTACTCGTACTGACTTGAGTAATCATCTTGTGAGATCAGTTTTACCATATAGTTAACATAGTAAAAATCTTTGTGGAATTGTTTCATTCAAAATTACAACTTGACACACAAAAAACAAGTCATTGTACAGCTTTGTAAATGTAGAAATAAAAAATGTATGGCTTTTGAAAGAAAAGGAGGAAATAAACAAAATGATAAAACAGAAAATGTGTGAAAGGTCTAAAATCCCTGTAATAGCCACATAATAGTTGAAGCAGGCTGGCTTCACACCATGTTTTTGGGGATCCGGGTCTATTGGTTTTGAAATGGATAGGCCGGGATCCATTTTTGCCTCCGATGTATCCCTATGGTGCCGGATTGGTGATATATGGCCGTTCATTTGTGTGAATTCGGTCCGGGATTTGTTTGTGTCCTGTTTTTTGCCCGTCTCCAAAATTTGTGGGCTCAAATGGACAAAAATGGACAGAAACTAATCCAGCTCAGTACAGAGCGCATAGCATGGGAGTCTATGGCACCGGATCCGGAGGAAAAAAAGGATCGTTTCCTGGATCCAGTTTTAGGTACTGAGCATAGAGTACTGAGGTACTGAGCTCAGAACAAATGCACTGATCCTCCCAGCTCTCTCTCTCCCCAGCTGACATTACCATTATGTCTTATGGCTGCACAGATTACCATGCACAAAACAAATCCATCAAAAAACAGGATCCGGGACCATAATTGTCATCCGCTTCTGTCCATCTGGTTCTTCAAAAAACAGGATGTGAAGGGGCCTAAAGTGGTTTCGGAGTACTTTAATAACAACAGCTTTGCGAAGTAAATAGAAAAAAATATTTATAGGTGTATGTTGCAAGCTGCAATAGCAGACACAGTGAATCGAGTTGAGAATGCAAAAAAAAATCGAGTTGAGATACAAAAAAAAAAAAGCACAAAAATACAACGTGCAAACTAATAGTGACAGACCAATACAGAGGGGAGAGAGGACCCTGCCCTTGCGGGCTTACATTCTACAGGGCAGTGGGAAAAGCAAGGTTGGGTCTGTTCTGGTGGTGGTGGAGCGATGGGTCCATTGGTGGTGGAGCGCCAGGTCCAATGGTGGTGGAGCGCCAGGTCCAATGGTGGTGAGGAGGGACCATGGTCATTGCAGGATGTAAGCTGAAGAGCTGGGTTTTCAGGTTCCGAATGTAGGGGACAGGGGTGCATCAAGCCCTTCCGCCTGAGCCCTACTTGATTGAGGTGCGGGGGGTGCTGTTAACTCCCCTGCCGCGGGTGAGGAGCGGGGGGTAGGGGGGGATGGTGCTATCGCCGCCGCAGGGCTATCTCTACAGCAGGGGGTGAGGCTGTGTCTTACCGCACCCGACAGCGCCTGTCAAGCAGGAAGTGGCTGTGTGGAGATGGCGCCACCGCTTCTACACAGCCGTTCACCCTGCCTACTTCCCGCCTAAGTTTAAGGGCTCACACTGTCCAATGGACGGTGCGGCCCTGGTAGGGGACAGTCAGACATTTTGGGGTGCAGAGTTCCAGAGGAAGGGGGAAGCTTGGGTGAAGTCTTGCAGGTGTTTAGATGAGAAACGTACAAGTGTGGAGGAAAGGAGGAGGTTACGAGTTGGATAATATTGGGAGATTAGTTCAAAGATCTATGGGGGGGGGCCAGATTGTGGACAGATTTGTAAGTCAATGTTAGGAGTTTGAATTGGATACGCCAGTGAATTGGGAGCCAGTGGAGGGATTTGCAGAGGGGAGAATTGGAGGAATAGCGAGGAGAGAGGTGGATTAGTCAGGCAGCAGAGTTTAGGACAGATTGGAGAGGTGCAAGAGTGTTGGCAGCGAGGCCACAATGGAGGAGGAGGTTGTAGTAGTTGAGATGGAAGATGATGAGGGCATGCACTAGTAGTTTAGTAGATTGAGGGTTGAGGAAGGGACGGATTCTGGAAATATTTTTGAGTTGGAGGCGACAGGAGATGGCAAGGGCTTGGATATGTGGTTTGAAGGACAAGGCAGGGTCAAGGGTTACTCCGAGCCAGGGGACTAAAGGTACAAGGCAAAGTGTGATGACATTTATTGTGCTAGATAGATCATTTAAGGAAGGTATGTGAGATGGAGGAAAGATGATGAGTTCGGTTTTGTCTACGTTGAGTTTTAGGAAGCGACAGGAGAAGGAGTATATGTCTGATAGACACTCTGGGATTCTGGACAGCAGAAAGGTGACGTAAGGCCAGAGAGGTAGATCTGAGTGTTGTCGGCATACAGGTAGTACTGGAAGCCATGGGAGTTTGAGTTGTCCCAGACCAAGGGTATAGATGGAAAAAAGGAGGGGCCCCAGGACAGAGCCTTGATCGACCCCAACAGACAGGGGATGGGGCGAGGAGGTCGTGTGGGAGTGGGAGATACTAAATGTGCGGTTGGAAAAGTAGGAGGAGATCCAGGAGAGGGCAAGCTCAGTGATACCAATGGAAGAAAGGATCTGTAATAGGAGGCAGTGGTTGACTGTGTCAAATGCAGAGGACAGGTCAAGAAGGAGGAGGATGGAGAACTGTCTGTTAGCTTTGGCTGTGAGTAAGTCATTATTAATTTTGGTCAGAGCAGTTTCAGTGGAGTGGTGGGGGCAGAAACCAGACTGAAGGTTGTCAAAGAGGGAGTTAGATGAGAGGTGGGATGAGATTACAGCGTGAACATGCTTTTTGAGCAGTTTGGAGGCGAACGGAAGCAGGGCTATGGGCCGGTAGCTGGATGAAGAGGTGGGGTTGAGGGTTTGTTTCTTTAAGATAGGTGTAATTGTTGCGTGTTTGAAAGCAGAAGGAAAGGTACCAGAAGTTAGTGATAGGTTGAAGAAGTGGGTTAGGGCTGGGATGAGTGTGGTGGTGAGGTTGGGGAGGACGTGAGATGGGATGGGGTCCAGTGCACAGGTGGAGAGGTGTGATTTGGAGAAGAATGTGCGAGTTCTCCTTCAGTGATGGTGGGGAGGAGGGTTAGTGAGGGGGGGGGGGGAGTAATCTGTATATATAGGGGTTGTGGTGGTTGGGCAGCAAAGACTTGTCTGATCAATCTTGCTGGTGAAGTCTGTTGCAAAGTCTTCTGCAGAAATACGAGAAGTAGGAAGGGGCAGTGGGGGGTGAAGGAGGGCGTTAAACGTGTTGAATAACTGCCTGGGGTTGTGAGACAAAGAGGATATGCCTTGGATTTTGAGTACAGTAACACACACACAGCTACCAACAGGAATTACTGACAAAAAAAAAAAAAAAAAGAAGACTCTGCCCAGGCTCCCCCCCCCCCCAGCTCGCCTCCGCCCCTTGCACAGTCTCACCACCTACTCTTCTGCACCACATCCTCACCAGATCGCATAGTTAAATATTAGCTGTTGTTTTAGCAAACAGATTTTTTTCAGCCTGCAACCACAAGGAAATTTTTTTGGCCAGTCCCTACTCTACACTAACCTATTAATTTAAAAAAAATATATATCGAATACTCTTTTTAGGCATATTTCTACTTATTTTCCTTTAAGGGAATGTGTCACATACATTTCTTAAACTAAACTTTATTAAAGCTAGATTGTGATATTTTTTATAATCTGTATCCCCGATTCCCTGATT
Organism: Allobates femoralis; assembly: GCA_033576535.1. Lineage (NCBI taxonomy): Eukaryota > Metazoa > Chordata > Amphibia > Anura > Aromobatidae > Allobates > Allobates femoralis. Next base: position 304,797,839 of record JARQOC010000005.1, on the reverse strand, counting down.
GCAGACTCTTGTATTGTTTTCTGAACAATTATGGAAACGGTTCTATTGCCTGTTTGGAGCTTTGGACATTAGACACATGCATGTAGATATATCACAATACCTTATAGGGGACTTTGTCCAGATTTATTTACATGATTTTATGTTTAGTGACATGTAGATGAAAGTGTGCATGAAGCGGGAGGAGGTGAGCTGTGACACCACCTACCGTGAAAAAAAACAAGAGTATGGAAGGCTCTACGTATTTTTGGTGGGTGCACCCACCAAAAATACGTAGAGCCTTCCATACTCTTGTTTTTTAGTGTCTACCCTCTTTTAGGAGGTGCTCCGTATAATTAAATGTCCTTCCAGACCTTTTCATATGACGATGTTCATACCAATACAATACTATCACGGGTGAGAAAACCTCATGAATTTCTGGACACTCCACCTGAAGAGACCCGTGCCACAAGTTTTGAAAGAGAACTTAAGAAACAAACAGCTCTGGACTTACATTATGTAACCTTGGCTGAATACCATAGGGCCCAGAGGATACCACGAGGCCTACGTGTCTCTCTTCGCCCGACTCTTTTTTCAGACAATGAAGCCTACTGCATGAAGTTCGAAAGCATCCTTAATAAGTGCTCTATGGACTTGATCCTTTTGACCATCGAGTTTCTACACGAAGAGTTGGAGAGGCTCAGCGAGAGTGTCAACACCCTTGAAGAACAGCTTAAAGACTCCCTATCAAACACCGACTTTGAAAAAGCCAAGAAAAAAGCCGTGACTGCTAATACCGAATTTAAAAAAACCCTACAAATTAGGAAGAAGGCGAAGTTCAACCGGGACAAGGAGGACTACGAGAGACAACAGGTGTACAGATGGCGATCTGCAGAGCCAGTTCCTCCCAGATCAGGCTATTATTCCGACTCAGGCTCAGAAGGAGAATATGGACATCCACCCGTTTACCCACCATACTCACACTATCCTCCCCAGTACCCTCCTCCTCCTTTTTTAGGTCGGCGCCCGGCAAGAAAAAGGCACGGAGGGGGAAGAGGCGGACCAGGTCCTTCACGAATGGTGCTCAGGTCACAGGTGGGTCCTCGTTGGTATACAATATATCCTCATATAGCCTCTCTCCCGCAGAACTTCACGTCCTACAGAAAGGACTCTCCTTTAGTCCCACACCGTCCTTCAGTTCCTTTCAACTCGACCAGGAACTAAATAGATTTTTCAGGTCCTTGAGACTCAAAGCCCACTTCCTAGTGAACCCTTTGTCAGTACCAGTAACTAGCACCAACAGCACCATAAACCTTAAAGATCTTGGTCTCTACAGGCCAAGTTCCTTTATGCCACCTAAAAAATATCATTCGGTTGAAGCTTTCGTGGAGCTAGTTACACGTGACGTTAGGAGTGTTGAGGACCAAATTCATAAGGGTGAATTACGTTTAAAACATAACCTGACACCTGATGAATCAAGGGCCTTGTCAGATCTTAAAAGTAATTCAACAATAATCATTAAACCGGCTGACAAAGGCGGTGCATTGGTAGTGATGGACAGAAGCTATTACATTAAGGAGATACGCTCCCAGCTATCTGATACCTCAACTTACGAAACCATTACAAGAGACCCTACTTCTGACATTCAAAAAGAAATCAGATACATGGTTGACCTTTACAAAAAGAATGAGGTAATTGACCAAAAACTGGCTGATTATCTCATTAACCAGCACCCCATAACACCGGTGCTTTACACCCTCCCGAAAATCCACAAAAACCTTACTAAACCACCGGGACGTCCCATCGTGGCATCCACGGATTCGGTTCTTTCACCACTGTCAAAAGTTTTAGAAAAGATGCTCAGTCCTCTTGTACCCACGTTTCAGTCCTACATTAAAGACACTAACGCGTTTTTGGATTTAATCAGAGAGTTGGACCATGTACCTAGTAACTCCATTCTCGTCACCCTTGACGTAAATAGCCTGTACACCAGCATCGACCACAGTATGGGCATTGCTGCTGTCCAATGGCTCCTAGACCAACAAGACCAGTATAATTCCTCTCAGAAGGAATTCTGCATTAGCTTATTACGTATGGTACTTGAGAAGAATTTCTTCCTCTTTGAAGACACATTCTTTTTGCAGAAACGGGGCACAGCAATGGGGGCTAACGTAGCCCCACCCTATGCTAATATTTACATGGGTAAATTTGAACACGATTACGTCTATCAACATCCTCTTGTAACGGAATACGTCCTACTTTGGCGCCGTTACATAGATGATATTTTTTGCATTTGGCAAGGACCAGAATCATCGTTGTTTTCTTTTTTTCATGATCTCAACTCCCTGGTTCCCAATCTCTCGTTCACCATTCATCACGATATGGAACAAATTAATTTTTTGGACACCAGGGTCATGATTGACCCCACTGGGCTTCTGACAACAGATTTGTACATCAAACCCACTGACAGGAATAGCCTACTTCATTATAGTAGCAGCCACCCACGTCACGTGAAGATCTCATTACCAAGATCCCAGCATATAAGAATCGATAGGATTGTCTCCGACCCAGATACCAAAATACTGAGACACAATGAGATGACCTCTAAATTCCGGGAACGGGGATATCCCGAACATATCTCTAAGGGCCACTCTCTCTCCCGACAATCTAGGACTCCTTCAGGTCCACGGATACCATTTGTATCTACTTATCACCCCTTCAGTAAACTCATCCAAGGGGTGATTCTTAAACATTGGCACATATTGCACTCCAGCTATCCTGACATCCCTGAATTTGTGAGCCGACCATTGTTTTGCCATAAAAGGGCACCAAACATCAAACAAACAATAGTACGGGCCGACATTGGCTCTAGCAAAAGGGTACCCCATCAACTGACATTACAAACACCTCGGAAAGGAACTTTTCCCTGTCTTAACTGCAACCAATGCAACAATATCATCAAAGGCGATTTTTTCACGCATCCCCGTACAGGCAAACGCTTTCCAATCAAAGGATTCTTCACATGCGCATCCACTTTTGTGGTCTACCTAATTAAATGTCCTTGCGGTCACGTGTATGTGGGGGAGACCACCCAACATATACGTGACCGCATCAGTAAACATAAATCGACAATCCGTTGTAATAATTTGCTTCTGCCTATCCCATATCACTTTGCCAATCATGACCACAGCGTATCACAATTACGCTTTCAAATCATAGAAGATGTCCCTCCTCAGAGAAGAGGAGGCGACCGTATTCGTAGGCTTAAAATGCGTGAGGCCTACTGGATCCACACTTTACAGACTTTGGAGCCCCTAGGTCTTAATCGCGAATATGAACAATTCTGATTGGCTTACTCTATAAACACTCAGGTCCGCTTGGTTAGATGATCATTACCATGTTTCGTTCCATAAGATTCAATAATGCTTACCTATGTTTATATGTTAGTGTTACTTATCACTGTTCTTTTTTTTCTCTTATTAAGGACATGCTTGTAACAATGGGTATGAATATGTATACATTTTTCAGTGATCTAATTGACCAGCGGTTTTGTGTCTCATAGTAAATTGACTTGTTCTTAGTTAGGACAGATTCAGGATTGTTCCCTGTTGTGTAATGACTACCTTATATTTGGTCCCCACCATCTTGTATTGTACTCCTTAGTTCAATTATATGCATTATTCTTGTGATCAAAACCCGTACTATTGCCACTGCCTTATTACTGTTTTTTGTCTCACATCTTCTAGATGCATTATTGAATCCTTCTCCCAGTGGATGGCACTCCTCGGCACTTATCCCTGTGATCTGGCACTTTGGCAGTACAACAACAACACTCCCAGCACGTCAGGACGGACGCTCCGCACTTCTTTTTACTGCGCATGCGCGGATACGCTAGATGTACCACGCATGCGCGAGCACCGGCAGGCCGCACTTCCTTGCGGTCCATAGACCGGAAGGTGACGTCACTACGTCACGCCCACTTCCCTGTAAATAGCGGCGTTACACACACGCTAGCCGCACATCGCCCCAGACCTAGCTGACATGCACATAAGGTATTGTCTCTCTCGGCTACCTCCTTCAGCCTTTAACCTTTCAGCCTAGTCTGATCCCTGTTTCTTTTTGCAGCTATTGAGCCTTGACTCGTTTACATTAGGTGTGTATCTTCACACAATCCTCATTATATGTTTGTTGTCTATCTCTCTCTATAACTTCTTTTGCTTTTTAAGCCTTTAGGATTATTCCATATAGATGTGCCACTATTCCTTATATTTCTTCTAAGGTAACACTTAAACTCTGCCCATAAGGATTTCACTACCTTTTGCCTATATGAACTGCTATACATTGATTCATACTGTGCCTCCCTATAGAGTCTCCTATGAACACCTGGCACTTTGCCAGATTGGGATTGAAAACCTTGGTTTGATTACAAAGTCTCTCGCTTCTCTTGAAGTATACTCCTGGATTCCTTATTTTCAAGGCTTACTTTCACCACTGTTTTCCTGTTGTTCTCTGATTTCATCATTTGGTCCTTTCTTTTACTCTCACACCTTGGCAAGAGTTTCTTGTTCTTTCTGTTCTGCCCCTTTTTTAGGCATCTGTCTCCTACAACTGGGGGTGCACTAAGCCTTTTCATCACGCATATACCCCTCTGCCTACCTTTTTTCCCTGCACTACTCCGGTTTCTAGTCTATGGTCTAACCCTATACAGTAACCCCTTCACTCCTGACTTCTCACTTTTCCCTTGATTTCGTTCTGCTAGTTGCTCCCTAATGTGATATTTAAACCTTGTAGTTCTTGTACCATAGACTACATCCTGGATTAGCTCTTCCTTGACTCTTCATGCTCCCAGGATTCCGCTCACCAGTACTTTTTTGGTAATCATTCTTCTTTTTCAATACCCTGCTTTTTCCCTCTTGCTCCTCTCTCCTTTAGTGTTCTTTATTCCTTTCTCGCACCAGCCACGATTCCTTGACAGTAGTTTAATCACCTTAATCACACACATCACATAGGATGACCTAGGTTTTCCCACCACAAATGTTCTCAGCTTGACTTACGTATTTATTTGTTCACAGACACTCAGTGTTGTTCTTTTTCCATGTCACCACCCAGCAATTGCACGAGGTGATTACACCGTCACTAAGTTATGAATTCATGTTTTTATCTCTGTATTAATTTCATGTAATATCTCTGTACTAGTACCCTGAAGAAGGCCAATGGCCGAAACGTTGGTGTATGTACTGCGTGACATTAATAAAACAACACGGTTTTTGCACTAGAAACATACGTGGACATTTCATTTTTTCTATTGGTGTGCCCAGACTATACTTTCTCGGATTTGACCACCTACCGTGAGTGATGGATTCTGTTGTCTCATTGTAATCCTTCTTGTTAGAATAATGGGATGACTACTGAGTATTGACATGTCAATCTATTAGGAAAGCAGTTTGTTTACTTATTATTTTCTAAAATTACAGGTGATAAACTTTAAAGTAAATTTACTTCCAGTCAGACACTGCGCTGACAACATGGTGCCACAGTACTGGCGCTGCACTGAAAAATGGTGAAGGGTACTATAAGGCAGGTTTCACATTGCGTTTTTTTCCTGTCTGTGGAGATCCTATTTTTTGCAGGACTTCACGGACAGGAAAGGACCAGATCGGATGTGGCCTCCGGATGCCATTTCTGTGTCTGGGTCCATGATTTTGACGGATCTGGACACAGAAAGCCTGAGCCTGCAAAGTGCAGGCAAGTGGGGCACTTTCACTCCCGCAATGTATATACAATACATACATACATTGTATGTATGTATATACATACATTGCGGAAGTGAAGCAAGGGTTACAAAAAAAAAAAAACAGAATCTCACCTCTCCGGCGTGTGTTCCGCGATGTGCGCCATCTATCCCGAGCTTAAGGACCTGGCGGGGTAGGACTACCCGATCACCTGATCGGGTTGCCCCGCCCCACCAGGTTCTTAGACTCAGGATAGATGGCGCACATCGCGGGACACATGCTGGAGAGGTGAGGATCTTTTTTTTTAGCGCTTGCTCTAGTTAATTTCACTTCCGTAATGTATGTATATACATTGCGGAAGTGAAATTACACTGTAAAGAGCAGTTTTAGTGTACTGAGCATGCTCAGTACACTAAAATCGGGTCCAGGAAACAATCCAATGTTTTCCCAGACCCGTGCTCCAAAGGCCCCCATGTTAACTGCCGCAGACCGGGTCGGATCCGATTCTGTCCGATTTGGTCCACTTTGCCCAAAATCGGAGCAGACTCAGATTCTGGGTATAGCAAAAAAATTCAGTCACAAATCGGACAGTAATAGAGCACCAATCCGTGCTCATAGGGATACATGGGGGCCAAATCGGATCACACGGATTGCAAAAAAACACAGTGCAAAACCAGCCTAAGATGGGGCACAGTGCTCGAAAAGGGGTTGCCCTCTCTAAATCCTCAACATAAGCACAACCTCACTCATACTTGCAGTGAGTAAGGAGGCGCTCATCATCTATTCGGATTCTGCATTTTGTATCCTTGCAGCCCAGTGAGCACCGTTGCTGTCATGGGGTGCTATAGTGGTAAGGAAATCAGGAGGCAAGATGGTAAGGTGGGCAATTGCATTCAGAGCAGCTAGTTTGGTCCTGGGATTGGAACCTCTGACTAGCCCTATTCCCGAAGGTACCTCTGAAGGTGAGGAGGTGAGGACCACCACCCTAGCCCTTCGCTCCTGATCAGCCCTAGGATAAGAGTCCCTACCTCTACTCCCCAACCAGGAAAACCCAGAAGCTGCTGGGTCAACGGCAGCAACAATACAGCTCAGCACGACTTCACGGCACAGGGTCCAAGTAGAAATGAGCACTATCTGCAACATCTAGTGGAGGGAAGTGGAGCTATTTCAAGGCTGGGGAAGTGGAGATCTGAATAATAAGGCACACCCTTCCACCTCCACCTAAATGGTATGACTCACCCCTCCAACTGCAGAGCTAAAAACAGCAGGCTAAGGTAAAAATCTTAATCACAGCAGCAGCACTCATGTAACTGCAAAGCAATCAATACGTGTCAGCTCCCGACTCTATCACCGGCGAATCCCCACAGCACACAGTGCGTACACTGGGGAGATTCAAAAGTCGGCAGACACAGAGTGATACATAGAAGGAATGTAGACTTGTGGATTTAGACCAAACTACTCATTTAAAGGGGTTTTCCCATGAACAAAGGTAATTTTATATTTCATTTTAATCCACAGATCTTGGGATAATAATAATTTCCACAACTGGATGTGTTAAAAAAAAAAAAGAAGGTTTATGTGGTGAGATATTCCTATAAATGTGCCCCTACTATGTACTTTGTAATGACGGTGTCTGACCATACAGGGACATCATACCACAGCTCCTGGGCTGGGGAGGAATTAAAAGAGGATACAATCATTACAGCACGCGATCATGGCTCATTCTTTTTAGGTAAAACAATTCCCTGTCTGTTTATAAAAAATGTTTTATTTCAAAGAAATAATTATTTGCAATATCATGCTGCAATGTCTGTATACTCATAGAATCATAGAATGGTAGGACCCAGAAGGGTCCTTCTGGGTCATCAGGTCCAACCCCCTGCTCAAAGCAGGATTCACTAAATCATCCCAGACAGAGGTCTGTCCAGCCTCTGCTTGAAGACTTCCAAAGAAGGGTAACTCACCATCTCACATGGAAGCCAGTTCCACTCACTTATCACCCTCACTGTCAAAACGTTTTTTCCACTATCTAATCTGTCTCCTATTCAGTTTCATCCTATTGCTTCTAATCTTTCTTGTGCAAATGAGAAGAAAGATGATCTTCTACAGTGTGACAGCCCTTGAGATATTTGTAGACATCTATTATGTCACCTCTCGGTCTTCCTTTTTGCAAGCTAAACATTCCCAAATCCTATAACCGTTTCTTATGGGATATACCGTATATACTCGCGTATAACCGCTGCACTTGCGGCACAGTTGCGGCAAGCCCCATACAATGTCTATGCGGGCTTGCGGCAAGTGAGGTATCGGCACTTGCGGCAGGTGCGGCCGCAAAAAAACCACGGTTGACTGCGTTTTTTTTCCGCAGCCGCACCTGCCGCAAGTGCCAAAACCGCACTTGCCACACCTGCCGCACACTTACCGCAAGCCCCATAGACATTGCATGGGGCTTGCCGCAACTGTGCCGCAAGTGCAGCGGTTATGCGGTTATCGCTGATGTGAAAGGGGCCTTAGTTGCTGCACACTATTCCAATTTGTTCAGATTTTTTTGAATCTTCTCTCTACTCGGTCTTCCTTTTTGCAAGCTAAACATTCCCAAATCCTATAACCATTTCTTATGGGACATAGTTTGCAGACCGGTCACCATTCTGGTCGCTCTTCTCTGAATTTGCTCCAGTTTGTTGATTTTTTTTTTTTTTTTTTAAATGTGGTGCCCAGAACTGGGCACAGTGTTTCAAATGAAGTCTGACCAAGGAGGCAGAGAAGAGCAACCAAGGTTATTAGAGACAGGTTATTAAACTTGAGGTTATTTAGTTTGGAAAATCGAAGGCTTAAGGCTACGTTCACACATTGCGTATTTTGCCGCGTTTTTTTACGCGCGCTTTTCAAAATACGCAATGTGCCTTTTGTCTGCCTGCAAAGTGAATGGGAAATTCACTTTGCAGTGCAGACATTGCATAAAAATACGCACTGCGTTTTCCGGGAGAAAGCGCAGCTCCGTAAACAATTGATATGTCAATTGTTTACGCAGCTACTTCTGCGTATTCTCCCAGAGGGGAGGAAGAATCCTGCTTCCTCCTCCCCTCTTTGACAGCTGTGGCCGCCCATTAGATTTCACAGTGTATTAATATACACTGCGAAATCTAAATTAAACAAAAGCAAGTGAATGAAAAATAAAAAAGAATGAATACTTCACCTGTCCGACGCCTTCTCCCGCTGTCTGGTGCCTTCTGCCGCTATCCGGTCTCCGGTTGTAAGTGAGATCTCTTCTGACAAGACCTGTGGTGATGTCAGAGGGGCGATCCCGGGCACTCGCGGTCATGTGATACATATCACATGACCGCGAACAGCCAATCAGCGCTGGGAACGCCCCACTCTGACGTCACCACAGGTCTTCTCAGTACACCTCTCACTTGGAACCCGAGACCGGAGAGCGGCAGAAGGCACCAGACAGCGGGAGAAGGCGTCGGACAGGTGAAGTATTCATTCTTTTTTATTTTCCATACATTTGCCTCTGTTTAATTTAGATTTCACAGTGTATATTAATACACTGTGAAATCTAATGGGCGGTCACAGAGGGGAGGAGGAATCAGGATTCTTCCTCCCCTCTGTGACATCACTGCGCTTTCTGGAGTAAAGAAAGCGCAGTGTGTGAAAGCCCCTGCGTATTTTGTTGCGCTTTTTTGCGCGGCCGAAAAACGCGGCAAAAAGAGCGCGCAAAAAAGCGCAGCAAAATACGCAAATGTGTGAACGTAGCCTAAGGGTGCTCTTATAATAATGTATAAATATATGAGGGTACAGAACAGAGACCTTTTTAATGATCTTTTTACTCTTAGGCCTGAGACAGGGACAAGGGGGCATCCTCTACATCTGGAGGAAAGGTTTAATCATAATCACAGACGTGGATTCTTTACTGTAAGAACAGTGAGATTATGGAACTCTCTGCCACATGATGTTGTAATGATTGACTCACTACTAACATTTAAGAAGGGCCTGGATGCCTCTCTTGAAAACTATAATATTATCAGTTACATATACTAGATTCTTTGATAGGACGTTGATCCAGGGAACTAGTCTGATTGCCATATGTGGAGTCAGGAAGGAATTTTTTTCCCCAATGTGGGAGCTTAGGCCGGCTTCACAACACAATTTTGTGCTGCCAGCTTCTGTCCAGTGTTTTGCAGGAAGCACCGGACAGAACCTGACAGCCCCGGACAAAACAGAGCCAGAGGGCAAATATGCCCTCAGATCTTGTTTTCTGCAGAAAAAGGCAGTGTGCGGCTGCTGCCGCTGTCCAGTGCTGAAATTTCAGATTCGCGGCAAGCAGGGAGCTAGCTGCGGTTCTGAAATTTCAGCCGGGAGCTCTCCAGGTGCTGAAGTTCAGCACCGAGCGCCGCTGAACTTCAGCACTTGGCGTCTGGGAACTGGAATGATTTTATGTCGTATCCGGCGCCCATAGACTCCCATGTTAGGGGGCGCCGGATCGCACTGGATCCGGGATGATCCGATTGGGTCTGATTTTTGCCCTGGATACAAAAATGCTGCAAGCTCCGATTTTGTGTCCGGGGCAAAAAAACTAAATGTGCCTGATCCTCCCGGACAGCACAAAATCGGATGACAAATCACTGCCATCCGGCCCCATAGGAATACTATGGGGCCAAAATCAGATCCGGTGCTGTCCGGTTCACACTGGACAGCTTTGGATCCCTAAAATCGTGGGGTGAAGCTGGCCTTAGTGTTGCCCCCTTTTTTTTTTTTTGTCTTCCTCTGGATCAACATGTTAGGCTATGGGTTGAACTAGATGGACTTAAAGTCTTCCTTCAAATTAAAAACAATGTTACTATGTGATCTGAACTGTATGCTTATGTTAATACATTCCAGAATTGTTTGCCTTTTTTGCTACTGCATCACACTGTTGACTCATGTTCAGTCTGTGGGACTTTTTATCTTACACATGCTTATCCCTATTCCTCTCACTCTGCATATGCTTTTTTCATTTTTCTTGCCAACATGTAGGACTTTGCATTTTTCCCTGTCAAATACATTCTGTTAGTTTCTGCGCACTGTTCCAGTTTGTTTACATGTTTTTAAATCCTCTCTCTCCTCTAGTATTACCTATCCCTCCTAGCTTTGTTTTATCATCAAATTTAATCAGTTTACCCTCAATTCTTTCATCTTAGTCATTGATGAATCCGTCCAGGTCCAGGACAGAGCCCTACAGTACCCCACTTTAGACATTCTTCCAACTGGATGTGCAGCCATTTATGAAAACTCTTTGGGTCTGATTAGTAGGCCGGTTAAGAATCCGCCTAACAGTTGCCTTGTCCATTTCATGCTTGGTCTTTTTGTTCAATAAGGATGGTATGAGAGACTTTGTCAAATGCTTTGCTGAAGTTAAGATACTCTATATCTACTGCGTTTCCTGTATCCATCCAGTCAGTGATTCTGCAGTATAAGGAAATTAATTTAGACTGACATGACTTTTTAGTTACCAACCATGCTGACTTTGGTTAATTATTTCATTGTCAACCAGGTACTTGCTTACATGTTGTGTATGAATTTGTTTATAGATCTTTCCTGGTATAGACGTCAGACTCACAGGCCTATTGTTCCCTGGATGCACCTTCCCCTTTTTAAAGATAGGGACAACATTTGCTCTTCTCCATTTTTGTGGGATTTCTCCTGTTATCCAAGAAATTTCAAAGATTATAAAAGTGGTTCAAAAATTTTCTTTGCCATATCCTTCAGTACTTTGGGATGTAATTCATCAGGACCTGGATACTTGAATTAATTTCGCTTGAATTAATTTAGCTAAGTATTCCCTCACTATCTCTTAGTTTATGTAGCCTCTGTTTATGTAGTCTAGATAGCCTAGAATCTTCCATTCCTTTACTAGTACACTGAAGATCAGTTGATGTCAAATTTACTTTCTTAGAGAAAACAGTGCAAAATGAGAAATTTAAGAAAATAGAAATTTTCGGCCTTCTCAACATCATTTTTTCATCACTTCATTATTCATCATTCCCAGTAAAAATAAATATGCCGTTTTTTTTCGGACAGTACTATAAGTCCACTGGTACCATAAGAATACCTAGGTTTTATGAGGAGGAAAATAGCGAAAATAAAAAAATTGAAGCAAAATGTTGTTTAAAAACATGTATGGAGGAAATTGCTGATGACATTTATGGGGTTAAATCCCCTTCTTGGCTCCTACCAGTAATATAAGCCCCGATACTTGATATGGCCCTCCATAAGTGGTATATTAATCCTGATCCTGGGAAATGCCCCCTCATTACTGGGATAAAGCACTCTCCCTCCAGGTACATTGCACCCCCCAGTTAGATATGGCCCTCCATCCTGGATATGGCCACCCCCCATCAAATATATATTGCCCCCCATGCTATTGCACCATCCAAAAACTATAAACAATGTAACTTATGTTTCCGGTGCTCCCCTTCTTCGCTCCCTGCTTGCCGCACTTCATGTTCTGAGTCCTCCTGCGTCTACGGCATCCGATCATATGATCGGGGCTCGTAGCGATAAGGTCACTGTGCTGCGCCGGTCACATGATTGGATGTTGGGGACACAGGAGGACTCAGGACGCGAAATGCGACAAGCAAGGCGAGATGGAGTGGAGCACTGGAGAAGTAAGTTACATTGTTTATTATTTTTTGGTGTGCGACAGCATGGGGGGGGGGGGGCAAATACAGTGATGTAGGGGTGCGTATACTTACAGTACAGACCAAAGGTTTGGACACACCTTTTCAAAGAGTTTTTTTTACTTTAGTGACTGTGAAAATTTTAGATTCACACTGAAGGCATCAAAACTATGAATTAACACATGTGGAATTATATACTTAACAAAAAAGTGTGAAACAACTGAAAATATGTCTTATGTTCTAGGTTCTTCAAAGTAGCCACCTTTTGCTTTGATTACTGCTTTGCAAACTCTTGGCATTCTCTTGATGAGCTTCAAGAGGTAGTCACCGGAAATGGTCTTCCAACAGTCTTGAAGGAGTTCCCAGAGATGCTTAGCACTTGTTGGCCCTTTTGCCTTCACTCTGCAGTCCAGTTCACCCCAAACCATCTCGATTGGGTTCAGGTCTGGTGACTGTGGATGCCAGGTCATCCGGCGTAGCACCCCATCACTCTCCTTCTTGGTCAAATAGCCCTTACACAGCGTGGTGTTTGGGATCATTGTCCTGTTGAAAAATAAATGATGGACCAACTAAACGCAAACCAGATGGAAGAGCATGTCGCTGCAAGATGCTGTGGTAGCTATGCTGGTTCAGTATGTCTTCAATTTTGAATAAATCCCCAACAGTGTCACCAGTAAAGCACCCCCACACCATCACACCTCCTCCATGCTTCACGGTGGGAACCAGGTATGTAGAGTCCATCTGTTCACCTTTTCTGCGTCGCTCAAAGATACGGTGGTTGGAACCAAAGATCTGAAATTTGGACTCATCAGACCAAAGCACAGATTTCCACTGGTCTAATGTCTATTCCTTGTGTTCTTTAGCCCAAACAAGTCTCTTCTGCTTGTTTCCTGTCCTTAGCAGTGGTTCCCTAGCAGCTATCTTACCATGAAGGCCTGCTGCACAAAGTCTCCTCTTAACAGTTGTTGTAGAGATGTGTCTGCTGCTTGAACTCTGTGTGGCATCAACCTGGTCTCTAATCTGAGCTGCTGTTAACCTGCAATTTTGGAGGCTGGTGACTCGGATGAACTTATCCTCCACATCAGAGGTGACTCTTGGTCTTCCTTTCCTAGGGTGGTCCTCATGTGAGCCAGTTTCTTTGTAGCGCTTGATGGTTTTTGCAACTGCACTCAGGGACACTTTCAAAGTTTTCCCAATTTTTCAGACTGACTAACCTTCATTTCTTAAAGTAATGATGGCCACTCATTTTTCTTTACTTAGAATTTGTATTATGGCAAGAAAAAAGCAGCTAACAGTCTATTCAGTAGGACTATCAGTTGTGTATCCACCAGACGTCTGCACAACACAACTGATGGTCCCAACCCCATTTATAAGGCAAAAATCCCACTTATTAAACCTGACAGGGCACACCTGTAGTGAAGTGAAAACCATTTCCAGTGACTACCTCTTGAAGCTCATCAAGAGAATGCCAAGAGTGTGCAAAGCAGTAATCAAAGCAAAAGGTAGCTACTTTGAAGAACCTAGAATATAAGGCCCCTTTCACATCAGCGTTTTACGCTGATCGCGGCAGTTGCAGTGAAAAAACCACAACTGCCGCGATTACCGCATAACGGCCACACTTGCGGCAAGCCCCATACAATGTCTATGGGGTTTGCAGTAAGAGTGCGGCAGGTGCGGTTTCGGCACTTTGCGGCAGCGAAAAAAACGCGGTCAGCCACATTTTTTTCGCGGCCGCATCTGCCACAAGCGCCGAAACTGCAACTACACCGCACTTGCCACACCTGCCGCAAGCCCCATAGACATTGCATGGGGCTTACCGCATGAATTTGCGCAGACTATGCAAATAGGCACGCAAATTCAAAACCTGGCGACAGACAATGCTTTTTTTGCGACGGTACGGTGTACCGGAAAATGTGAGCTGGCGGAGGCTGGTGGAGGCTGCAGGAGGGAGTGGGAGATCTCCTGCTCCCACTCATATAATATGCATAGCCGCTCTCCATAACCTACGTGCTGAAACCGCACCATGGTGATGGGCTGGGGGAGCGGCGCATATTATATGGTCCTGCGCCCCCCCTGTGATGGCACATGCCCCCCTATGTTAGATATGGCCCCCATGCTGCTGCCATAGTAAAATAATAAACTCTATACTTACCTCCTGGCTCCTCCTGCAGTGCTGATCTCCCGGTGTCTCTCCGGTCTCCCTGCTGCTGCTGTGATCGCACGCAGAGATGATGTCACTCTCTGCTGTGCCGATCACATGACCGCACAGAACCAGGAAGTGGAGGAGCTCTGCAGCACTATCTCTGCCCGATCACAGCAGCACGAGGGGATGGGAGATCAGGAGGGGATAATAGAGCAGCATGGGGGCCATATAACACAGGAATGTGCACACATAGGGAATGTGCCCTATCATAACGGGAAATGTGCCACGCATAGGGGACAGTGTGCCATGCATAAGGGATGTGTGCATCCATAATGGACTGTGCCATGCATAGGGACGTGTGCCATGCAAGGGGACGTGTGACACATCATAGGGGACTGTGACACGCATAGGGGACGTGTGCCATCATAATGGACGTGTGCCAATGCAGGACGTGCATGATAGGGAGTGTGCATGCATATGGGACGTGTGCCAACGCACAGGGACGTGTGCCACGCATAGGGGACGTGTGCCAATGCATAAGGACGTGTGCCATGCAAGGGGACGTGTGCCATGCTAGGGGACGTGTGCCATGCACAGGGGACGTGTGCCAGAAGGGGACGTGTGCCACGCAAGGGGACGTGTGCCACGCAAGGGGACGTGTGCCACGCATAAGGGACGTGTGCACGCATAGGGACTGTGCCAAGCAAAAGGGACGTGTGCCACGCATAGGGGACGTGTGCCATGCATAATGGACTTGTGCACGCATAGGACATGTAGGGGACGTGTGCCATATAGGGACGTGTGCCATGCAATAGGACATGTGCCATGCATAGGGGACGTGTGCCATGAATATGGGACGTGTGCCATGTAGGGGACGTGTGCCATGCATAGGGGACGTGTGCCATGCATTAGGGACTGTGCCATGCATAGGGGACTGTGCCATGCATAGGGACGTGTGCCATGCATAAGGGACGGTGCCATGCATAAGGGACGGTGCATGCATAGGGGACATGTGCCATGCATAGGCAGGGCCGCACTGTCCAATGGTCAATATGAGCCTTTAGACTTAGGCGGCAAGGAGGCAGGGGGAGTCGCAGAAAGAAGGGGGCGGCTCCCTGTGTGACTGCGTCGGCTGCATAAGGTAAAATCACCAGCGGCGGCTACCGACAGCACCCCTCCCCCCCCCCCCACCCGCTGCCACCGACAGCAACCCCACCCCACCCACCCGTCGACAGCAACCCCACCACATACCCGCGTCCGCCGACAGCAATCCCCTCCCCGTTTCCTCACCTGCGGCCGCCGACAGCAACCCCGCCCCCCCGGTCCTCACCTAGGCTCAGGCAGCAGAGAGCCTTTCTGCACCCCTGTGCATAGGGGACATTAATCTGAAATGCGTACCGGCAAATATGTTTTTTACAAAAAAAACACTGCCGTGACAGAGACAACAGCGTTACACTCACATAGCGGGCGGTAAAGCCGACTTCACTATCGCCTTTCCTGTCCCACTATTTGAAATGAACAGCGATGTGAAAACGACGCACGAGCGATCCCGACCAGGTCGTTATCGTTATCGGTGTCGCCTTCTGCAATGCTGTGACCGGCTCCTCATCTGCTGGTGACTGAAGATCCTGTGGTGATGTCACAGAGCTGGCCACCTGACACATCAGGTGACTGGCTCTGTAACATCATGAGAGGTCCTTCAGTCACCAGCAGATGAGGAGTCGGTCACAGCATTGCAGAAGGCGTCGGAAGGTAAAGTATCCTATGGGAGGATTTTTTTTTATTATTTACACATTCCGGAGGGGAGAGCACAGGGGGGAGGACGAGGCAAAGCATAAAGGAGAGGGAGAGCATAGATAGAAGAGGGACAGATAGGCACAGATCAAGAAAAAGCAGGGACAGACAGGGACAGATAGGGTTAATTATGTACTGAGCACTGCCTCTGGGCATGCTCAGTAGATAAAACACGGAGCTGACATCGGATCCGAGTTCAACTCGGATCCGATGTCCATAGGCTCCTATACTATCGGGGCTCGAATCAGCTCTGATCCGAGGCTGTCCGATTTCATTCTCGGACAAAAAAACGCAGCAGGCACACATCCGATCCGAGCCCCATAGGAACACATGGGATCCGATTTTGGATCCGAGTGTATCCGTTTTGAAACGGATACACTCGGAAGCTCCAAAATCGTGATGTGAACCGGGCCTCAGGCGGCGGATGTTCTCATGAGGGATCTCCTCCCAGGCTGAATTAAGGGTATGTGCCCACAGGTTGGTTTTGCTGAGGTCCGAACGCAGCAAAACCTGAAGTTGTTTCAAGGATCTCTAGAGTAGTCCTTGACAGATTTGCTGCTTTCTGTACCTGCGGTTTTTGCTGCGTTTTTGCCACTGTCTGCAGCAAAAATGCACAAAACATAGGACATGATCATTCTTTCACATCCGCAGCCAAACCTGAGGTATTTGACACAAAACCAATGTGTTGGCACAGCATTTTCTGTGAAACACATTGGTTTTGCTGGGAATCCCAAACGAGGGAACAAATTACCATACATTTGCATACAACCAAGGTAAAAACGCATGCAAAAAACGCAGCAAAGACGCAGGAAAAACATCCTGTGGGCACATACCCTTAAGCATCAGTCAACTCCTCGGCAGTCTGTGGTCCAACATGACGTTGGTAGATGGAACAAGACATCAAGTCCCAGATGCGATCAATTGGTTTCAGGTCTGGTTAATGGGCAGGTCAGTTAATAGCAATCAATGCCTTAATCATGCAGGAAGTACTGACACACTTTACCAACATGAGGGCTAGCATTGCAATCCATCAGAAGGAACCCAGGGCCCAATGCACCTGCATATGGTACTCACAATGGGTCTGAGAATCTTATCCCAGTACCTAATGACAGTCAGGGTATATCTGGTTAGAACACAGAGGCTGTGCAGCCCGCCTACTGTGATGCAGCGGCTTGCTGCATTGCCATTGTGTATGCTGGGACTTGTAGTTCAGCAAGTTATGCTCTGCAATAGAAACCCAGAAAGGTCATTGTGGGACATGTGGTGCCATAAGGGTTAAGTTTGCAAGTTGCTGAGATGATGGGTGTAGCTTATACTTGATAACAAGTGTTGTGTGAGCACATGGGGTGACATTGATCATCAATATCTCAGTGATGCAAGCAAGGTCTCTGTGTGTGTTTGGAAGTGGCTGCAGACACCATTTTCCTAGAGACACATGGTCAGGAAACTGTCTCTCTGTGCTTGGGAGCAGGTGTGTACCTGGAAGGCAAGAGTGCCAGCGATTGCAGTTAGAGAACCTGGGATGGCTCTCTGAGTTCAGGATGCTACAGTCCACTGAGAGTCTGGATCAGAAAGGTGTCTGTGTATCACAGGGAGGTAGCTCCTTAAACAATGGACTAAGAGGTCAGTGGACATTATAAAGGACTAAATGTGATATGCCATGTGGGCACACCCGACCTTGGAACAGACCAGTGGTTCATAATAAGGTCTGTTGATGTATATGAACTATGCTTTAGTGGTTTTTAATAAACCAGCTGAACTGATTTAATCGTGAGAATGTTCCTATAAGATTTACTTCTGCTGCCAAAAGTGTATCCGCCAACACGGTACCAGTGAGCAAATCCCTACACTACTCACACTATTATCAAACCAGCCATGCTGGAGGATGTTGCAGGCAGCAGAACATTCTCCACTTTGTCGCTAGACTCTGTCATTTCTGTCGCTTAGTGTGAACCTGCTCTCAACTGTGAAGAGCACAGTGCGTCAATGTTGAATTTGCCAATCATGGTGTTCTCTGGTAAATGCTAATCGCCCTGCACTGTGTTGGGCTGTAAGCACAACACCTACTTGTGGATGTCAGGCCCTCATACTACCCTTATGGAGTCTGTTTCTGACAGTTTGAGCAGACACATGGATATTAGTGGCTGCTGGAGGTCATTTTGCAGGGCTCTAGCACTGCTCCTCCTGTTCTTCCTTGCACAGAGGCGGAGATAGCGGTCCTGCTGCTGGGATGTTGCCCTCCCACGGGTTCCCTCCACATCTCCTGGAGTCCTGACCTGTCCACTGGTATCTGCTCCATGCCCTGGACACTGTGCTGACAGACACAGCTAACCTTGCCACAGCTCGCATGGAAAGCTTCATGCTACCTCTAGGGGTGAGAGCAATGACAAAATGCAGTACATGTGGATGTCTCGGCTCCTGGCTCCACAAACACACAGCGGAGGGTATGTATTCAATTTTTATTATTTTTCATACCATTTGGATCACTTTTATTTAGGTTTCGCAGTGTATCTTAATACAATGCAAAATCCAAAAGGGGCTGTCACACATGTCACATGTGTGACATCACTTCTCCCCTGCACCTTTGGGGGAGAAGTGAGCTCGTAAAAAAATGCGGTGTGTGAATGCAGCACTTTTTTACGGCGCTTTTTTGCACGGCCGCAAAACGCTTCAAAAAGCGCACAAAAACGCTATGTGTGAACATAGCCTTAGGGTATGTGCCCACAGGAAGGTTTTGCTGCATTTGAGATCAGGTTTTGCCTTGGTTTTATGTAAATCTATGCTAATCTAAACCTGAGTTTTTGGTTTCCAAAAAAACCTATGTTTATCAGGGAAAAGCTTTCACACACTGTTATTTTTTCTCTCCAGAAAATGGAAACACCACAGGTGTTTCCACTTTAGCAAAAGTGCAGAAAAGAAATAACATGCTCATTCTTTCTAAAGGCCCCGTCACACACGTCAATGTCGTCAGCGATCTGATCGCTGGCGACATTGACGGCTGATCGCTGGTGAGCGGTCACACAGGCAGACTCCCAGCGATCAGTGGAACAGCGACATTGTGGAAATGATTTAAATATCTTTCCACAATGTCTGCAGGCTGGTATCCATGGTAAACTGCGGGTAACTAGGCAGCGTGGCTGCCTAGATACCCGATGTATACATTGGTTACCAGCCTTCTCCGTTCACCGGCTGGTATGCAAGGTACACAGCGGGTAACTAGGGTAAATAAAGTAGAAAGAATTTAAGGAAGACTCCCACATTTTCTTGCATGATGGCCCAGAGTCGCGGCATTCTGGACCTGAGTCATGAAGATGTGAACAGCGGGAGGAAATAATTTCATGGTGAGGCATTTACCCAATTGCTTTATATGACTTAATAGTTGTAAGGATTACAGTTGATTACTTACTCATACATCCTATTATCCTGGATGTGACGATGCAATGATAGCTGATCACTCAGATAGATATTAATTGCATACTTTTCAATGCTTTCTTCCTGCATCTTCTTTTCGGCAGAATTAAGCTGGAGGTGAGCTGCTTTGCCCCATTCTCCAGGTGCATTTGGATTAGGGGGAGGTTTATTGTATACCGGACGGCTTAGGTCTTCCTCTTTCTCTTCAGTGGCAGGTAAATCTCTCTCCCATTTCTTATTTGTAGCATGGTCCTCTTTCTCCAAAAAGGAGAAAGAAGAAACAGAAAGTTCCACTACCATATAGGTAATCATAAAAAGTCCCACCAATGCAATGGTCTTCACAATAAGTGAGCATCTCCTCAGGCGGATCCTCATGGCATGAGACTTGTGATCTGGCCAAGCACCAGCTCAACTGTAAGTCTGAAAGAACAAATATATTAGATCACATTTGGAAATATGGAATGTTTTAATTGTCAAATGCAAATAAACGGGCACAGTACTTAAAGGGGAATTCCGGGAGATTAAAAAAATAGTTGTACTGTCCCTGCCTACATGATGAAGCAGAGCTGGACACTACAGTTCTAGGATTTATAGATCGCTTATAAATCAATAAAATCATATCTGCTCCTCAGCTCTCACCTCTCTCTTCGGAAACAGAGAAATTCAGCGTCATGCTGCAGCAGAGATCTGGAGGTGTGTTGGGGGTGTGGACCCTGGGGGCTCCAGGATCATCTTAAATCCCAGCCCCCTCACACTTCTGTACGGGCAGGGGGCATGGCGCCCCATAGTCATACTACACTCTTGCCTTTGATATACCATTCTATGTAATGTATGAACAGGGGTGTTCTCTCTTCAAATAACAATCATATCACCAAGCAGATATAAATACAAGCGGTGATCTTTTTCTGTCCAATAATATGATGGTGCATAATGTGTACTGTCATTGTCTGGCTAGAACCAGAGGCAGAGCACTGCATTGATTGATTGATTCAGCACTGCCATGGTCTCCCCTCCCCCATATCAACTTGGTAGTTTCCTGTACCCTGAAACTTGCACTATGCATGACTGAATTTCTCTGTCTCCAAAGGGAGGGGAGAGAGCTGAAGAGAAGATTTGATTTTATTGATTTATAAAGCAATCTGAACAGCCTAGAACTGTAGTGCCCAGATCAGCTTCTTCATGTAGGAGGGCAGGGACAGTTCAAAAAATGTGTTATCTCCACATTAGTTCCCCTTTAAAGGTATTTGCAAAAATTCAAGACAGAAGTAATTAAGATTGTGCCGATGCTTTACAAGCACATTACTTGTGTTAGGAAGAAAACTCATACGTGGCACAAACCAAGAAACATAATTACATATACTAGAGTTAATATTTAACTTGGCATCCGATTCCAATTAGGGTAGTAATGTTTACTTGCAAGTGAATATTAAGGAACTACAAAGAAAGAATATAAATAGAGGAACACGTCAGCAAATATGTATTCAGGTCATATGTGAAAGGTCAGTTTTGACATAATGAGTGGCATATAACTAAGTTATGACCCGGCAGTGAGAAGTACACCTTGTCATGATAGCTGGAATCAAGTAAATTTGGCCAATTTTTTTTTTTGCAGTATCTCATTTTTTTCAAATAAGTTTTTCAGGGTTTTTTTTCAATGCAGTAATGCATATTCACATTTCAATTTTCACTATTTGCCTCTTTTGGTCTTTTCCCCTCCCCCCTTTTTGAGTGCAACAGTTTTTTTGGAAGGTAAAGAATATTTATACCGCGTTAGCCAGTAGATAGAAAAATATATTGCAATCTGAGAGTCCTCCGTGGTTGATACCTTTTTAATGGCTAACTGAAAAGATGGCAAGCATAGCAAGCTTTCTGGACACTATGGCCCCTTCGTCAGGCTGATAAATTATACAGATTCTGAAGACATATACATATATGCTATACTTAAACAGGTTGAGATGGTGCAGTAAATACAACAGGTGACGTAAAACAGAGTCAGGCTAGGTGGGGGGAAGTGGGGGGGAGGCTGGGACAGTGAAACCAAAATTCTAAGGTAAGAGGAAGAAGTGTCAAAAGTTCATTGTCCTCTAACTTGAGTCTGTTGAAAGATACAATATCCCCAAATGCCCTTTCATTTTACATAAAAACCCATGAATCCATGTGAAACATTTAATCCTGTTTTGAAAGTCTCAAAGGTATTCCCAAATTCTTCTCTCTCCGAGATTTGAAGTTGCTTTTTGCTTCTGACACTGATGTTTTTTAGATTCGGAGGTTGTCTAAAGCACAAGAGTGGAGGGATCCTTAAATATTGATTTTAGTTGGGCATCTTTTTGTAGTAGTGGTTGCAGTTTCTGCGCAGCTCCTCTTAGCACTTACAGACTTGGATTATAGGTGACTAAGAGAGGAACTCTGTTGTTTACTTCTCTAGTTTTGTAATGTAGGAGATGATTCCTTGATATTCTGGGGCTCTTGTAATCTGGTTCTCGATTTCTCTTGGATGGTAGCCCTGGTTCAAAAAGGTCTTTCTGAGGTATTCAAGGTGATTGCCTCTGTCTGTAGGGTTGGAACATATCCGATTGTATTGTGTACAGCCAGGCCATCAGAGTTTTCTATGTGCTTTGGGTGAAAACTGTCCCATTGGAGATATGTTGGGTGGTCAATTGGCTTCCGGTACAGGGAGCTCTCTATTTCATTGTTCTGTAGCTTAATGATGGTGTCCAGAAAGCTGATTTCCGTACAGGAGTAGTTGAGTGTTAAGTTGATGATGGGATGAAACTGATTAAAGTGGTCATGGAACGTCTTTAGCTGTTGCTCAGACTCTGTCCAGATGATTAAAATGTCATCAATATAACGATAGTAGGCAAGAGACCTGATAGGACAAGAAGATAAAAAGTCACCTTCAAGCTTGGCCATGAAAAGATTTGCATATTATGGTTCCATTTTTCTTCCCATTGCTGTGCCAGTCTCCTGTAAATGTATGTTGTCCTCAAATATAAAGTAGTTGTGCGTGAGGATGAATTTTGTGAGCTCCACACAGAGTCAGCATCAATTCCTGTGTTTTCCAGGAAGGTTTTGCAGGCATTTAATCCATCCTGGTTTGGGATGTTACTCTACTGAGATTCCACATCCATGGTGGCGAGGATGGTTCCTTCTGGTAGAGGACCTATTGCTGACAGTTTATTCAATAGAAACAAGAAGAGAGAGAGGGGGGCGCTTCTGTGTAGAATCAGAGGGGTCAGCGCTGACTACTGGTGCACGGGATTTGTCACTAACCTTTCCAGGTTATGCAGCCTGCATAACCCGGTGATAAGCTTTCGGTGCTCAGCATGCACCATAGATTCACTGCCTTCCTGGATCACTGAGGAGCCGGTCACATGGGGAGATCATGTGCCTCTGACATCAGCACATGTCCTTGGCGTTCAGTCAGCTGTGTTCAGGGGCACGGCTTCCTATTCCATAGCGCTGCACCTCACCGCTCCGTGGAAATTTGCAGATCAAATGAGGAAAAAACAATAGCGGTTTTGAGGGCGCTGCAAGAGGACAGGAGCCACATTTTCAAGTGCTTACTTTGGTTTATTTAGGTCACCTAAATAAACCAAAGTATGCACTTGAAAATTTGGCTCCTGTCCTCTTGCAGCGCCCTCAAAACCGCTATTGTTTTTTCCTCATTTGATCTGCATGTTTATTCAATTGGTCAGTTGTGTCCTTAAATGTAGCTGGGTGTCTCTTTTACCAGGGGTTTGAGAACACCCACTACCCACCCAGAAATTTGTTCGCTGTGGGTGCCCACACATGACATGATTGGTCTCCCTGGACTTCTTGGTTTGTAAATATTTTGGGAAGCATGTAGAATGTGGAAAGAAGATTAGCCGGCACCTGTTCCAGTGGACGTACTTGCTTTATTATTGTGAAATCACAACAAATACAATAAAAGCATCTTTAGTGGGCGAGTAGCCCCATCAGACGCGTTTTGATAAAATCTTTATCAATGACAAGGAGCTAAAACGAACAATATATACACAAGAATAACAATACACCTGTGAAAATCACAAATGGGTAACACATGAATACAATTAATCAAGCCACCTGGTGGACTCAAAGTACGGAAAGAACAATTCATAGTGTTATTTAGTAGCATAATGGAATATGATCACAACCGATGTATTTCATAGTACACATTGTAAAGCCTCCACAATGGAATATACAGAATGTAAATACAAATGCATCCTCACATGAAATAATTATAGGTATATACTTTAACCGTATAACATATGCTAGAACCATAAATCCGTGACATAAAGGGGAAATTTGGTTCTTAATAAGTCTAAATCAGACTATCTAACCCAAAAAAAAAAAAAAGTACAATATGCTTGTGCTTGGACTTTCTGGTATCAGGTCACCAGCTCTTAAAGGTATGTCAGGTAGACAAGAAACCAGCCTGTTTAATTCCTTGTGATAGTCCTGTGTGGGGTCAGACTTCCATTTCTTGTAGTAACATGTGTCCGTCAGTTGTTTGTCTGCTTCCTTCAGGTAGTCAGATTTGTTCATCATGACTATTGCACCACCCTTGTCTCCAGGTTTAATAAGGATTTCTTTGTTGGTTTTCAAAGACTGTATTGCCCTTCTCTCCTGGGCACTGATGTTGGATGGTTGACTATTGTGTGTATCTAAAACAGTGGATTTTACCAAATGTCTGAAAGTGTCTATATATTCATCAAAATGGGGGTTAGAATTAGATTTAGGTGAAACGCATTTGGGGATATCACATCTTGCAACAGACTCAAGTTAGAGGACTATGAACTTTTGACACTTCTTCCTTTTACCTTAGAATTTTGGTTTCACTTTCCCAGCTCCTTTCCCTCCCCCCTCCAGCCTGACTCTACATTATGTCACCTGTTGTATTTACTGCACCATCTCATCCTGTTTAAGTATAGTATATATGTATATGTCTTCAGAATCTGTGTAATTATAAGCCTGATGAAGGGGCCATGGTGTCCCAAAAGCTTGCTAAGCTTACCATCTTTTCAGTTAGCCATTAAAAGGTATCAACCACTGAGGACTCACAGATTGCAATATATTTTACTGTTTATTTAATAATGCTTGTATTGTTCTTTATGTACCAAGTGACACCTTCATTTTAGGCAGTGCTGGCAATTCATTTATTTTATGGATTCATGTCAAAGCAGCTGCTTCTTACATGACGTTGTCCAACAGAGTAATAAGGAACAGTCCAAAACCTGCAGCCATATTTATATCATGAAAAGTCTGTAAAACTTGACACACCGGATGAGCTGTAACAACAGTGTCTGCTGGGTATTCTGACACCAGGCACGGCAGTCCACTCTTATCTGGTGCCGACTCGTTACTACTGATCCTAGTCTGCAACAGAGAGCGTGTTATCATTGAGCACATTGTACAGCATGCTTTGGACTAGCTTAGCTCCTGAAACGAGCGTCCCTGAAAGGAAACAGTTACCACAGCCTGATGACAGCTTGCTTGGGTATCCATGATACACTGGGATTCTCAAACGAAGTGTCATAAAATATAAGAAAAAAAAATGAGTGTAGTAAGGGAAGGAGAGGGTAGTGTGTATTAAAATTAGAAATTAGTTTAAATGTATTGCATTAAATGGATGATATAGGATGAAAATTACTTTGTAGGTCAAACCATCTATTAAGATGTATAGGAGAGATCTTGTATAAACCTTACACAGTAGATTTGAGAAAAAAACTATTTATTGAATGGGTTTAGACCAGCAATGTGCTATATTTGTACCTTCCCTTTCCCCCATGTGCTTGAAGTGACAAGTGTTAGAGAGCAGAGGACAGAGGAGAGGTATTCATTTCCTATTTTTTTTTTTTTAATAAATCAGTACACAGTGGACATAATACTGCATGTTGACTATGGGCTGTGCATTATACTATATTGAGGTGCATTATACTATATGGATGACTATGAGCTGGGCATTATTCTATATGGATATGAATTATACTACCGTATATGGAGGACTATGAGCTGGGCATTATATGGAGATGCATTATACTATGAACACATTTTCTAAGTGGTCATAAACTTGCAAATAACTCATGAAAGAATAAAGTTACATTAAAACCAAGCACACCATTGTTTTTCTTATTGAGAATTTCATAAGTGTGATGTGTTACATGCCCCTCTTCCCATTGAAAAAAATAAAGTTCGATCCAAAATGGCCAACTTCAAAATGGCCACAATGGTCACCACTCATATGGGAAAGTTTTTGCCCTCCTATATACTAATGTGCCACAAACAGGACGTTGATATCACCAACCGTTCCCATTTTATTTAGGTGCATCCATATAAATGGCCCACCCTGTTTATAGAGGTGCATTATATTATATGAAGGACTATGGGCTGGGCATTATATTATATGAAGAATTAATGGCTGGGTGTTATTCTATATGGAGATGCATTATACTATATGGAGGACTATGGGCTGGGCATCCTATATAACAATTGCCAGCTTCTGGCATCCGGCCACGGTGCCGCTATTCTGCGGCACAAGCGATGGCGCGCATGCGCCATCGCGAACCGCCACCTTCCTATGACTTGCGGCGTCCTGGCAACCCCGGCGCATGCGCGGTGGACACCAGGAGAGAAGGCCCGAACGCCTCCTAGCAACCCCCCACGCATGCGCCGTCACTACCGCCGTCACGCCGGAAGCGGCGCAAGCGATGGCGCGCATGCACCATTGCGAGCCGCCACTTTCCTAACACTTGCGGCGTCCTGGCAACCCCAGCGAAGAGGGAACAGAAAGAGTGGGGGGGCTGAAAGAGAGCATGGGGGGACAGAAGGCCAAAAAGAGAATACAGGGGGGGCAGAAAGAGAACACATGGGGGGATAGGGGGGCAGAAAGAAAAGACATGGGGGACATGGAGCAACAGGGGGGCACAAAGAGAACACATGGGGATCGGGGGGCAGAAAGAGAACACATGGGGGGACAGGGGGGCAGAAAGAGAACACATGGGGGAGAGGGGTCTCAAAGACAGGACAGGGGGCCAGAAACAGTACAGTGGAGGAGGCAGAAAGAGAACACATGGGGAGACAGGGGGGCTGAAAGAGAGGACAGGGGGAGCAGAAACAGTACAGAGGAGGGGGCAGAAAGAGCATGGGGGGACAGGGTGGCAGAAAGAGAATGGGGGGGCTGAAAGAGAGGATGGGGGGGCCAGAACCAGTACAAGGGAGAGGGCAGAAAGGAAGCACGGGAGGGGGACAGGGGAGCAGAAAAATTGCACATGGGGCCAGAAACAGTACAAGGAGGGCAGAAAGAGCACAGGGGCCAGAAACAGTACGGGGGCACAAACAATACAGGGGGGCAAGAACCAGTACAGTGGAGCCAGAAAGACTACAGGGGGACAGAAGCAATACGGGGGGAGGCAGAAAGACTACATGGGGACCAGAGAGCGCACACTGAGGTACAAAGCAACAACAGGAGGGGCTGTACATGGAAGGAGACAGTGCACACAGACAGCGGGATCATGGAAGGAGAGAGCGCGTGCACGGAGGGACAGATCACCGGAGGAGAAAGCTCTCGGAGGAAGAGAGCGTGCACTTGAGAGAAAGCGCACAGAGGCAGACACAGCGCACGCACAGAGGGAGATAGGGTGCATGGAAGAGCTGGCACAGGGGGATGACAGCTCAAAGGACACATCATAGAGGGAAGAGAGATCACATACAGGGAGGACAACACAAATAAGAGAGTAGATGAGGGGAAAAAACTGTACAGTGGGGTACAGAGACAGCACACAGGGGGAAGACCGCTGAAGGGAGAGTGCACATGAGAAAAGAAGACAGCATGGGGGGAGAAGGCGGACGGAGGGAAAGACAGCTGCTCCTCGACCCACAACAGAGCCCGCCCCCATCGTAACATCACTGCCCTCCCGATGCGATAGCATCGGGCCTATCTAGTTATATTATATGGTTGACTATGAGTTGTGCATTATACTGTATGGAGGACTATGGAGGTGCAATACACTATATGGAGGTGCATTATACTATATGCAGGACTATGGTCTGTGCATTATATTATATGGAGGACTATGGGCTGGGCATTATTCTATATGGAGGTGCATTGTAGCATTTTACTATATGGATGACTGGGGAGGTGTATTATACTATATGCAGGTGCATTATACTATATGGAGGACTATGGGCTGGGCATTATTGTATATGTGCATTATACTATATAGAGGACTATGGACTGTGTTTTATATTATATGGAGGACTATGGGCTGGGCATTATTCTATATGGAGGTGGATTATACTATATGGAGTACTATGGAGGTACATTATACTATATGGAGGACTATGGGCTCTGCATTATATTATATGGAGGCCTATGGGCTGGGCATTTTTCTATATGGAGGTGCATTATATTATGTGAGAGTGCATTATACTAGATGGGAGTCTATGGGTTGAGAATTATACTATATGGAGGTGCATTATACTATATGGAGGACTGAGGGGGTGCATTACATAATATGGAGAACTATGGGATGTGCATTATACTATATGGAGGTGCATTATATTATATAGGAGTGCATTATAATTATACTACATGGGGGTCTGTAGGCTGGGCATTATATTATATGGAGGTGCATTATATTATATTGAGGACTATGGGCTGTGCATTATACTATATGGGTGTCTATGGGATGTGAATTATACTGTGTGGAAGTGCATTATATTATATGGAGGACTATGGGCTGGGCATTTTATTTGGAGTGTGAATTATATTATATGGAGTACTATGGGCTGTGCATTATACTATATGGAGGACTATGGGATTTACATTATACTATATGGAGGACTAATGGCTGTGCAACATACTACTGTATAATGTACTAGCTTTAGTACCCGGCAGGGGCGTAACTACCACAGGTGCAGGGGTTGCTATCGCTCCCAGGCCCTGCAGCCTAGGGGGCCCCCAAAAGTCCCTTTGGCCTATAGAAAAGGACAAATACTATTAAAGATTTGCAATAATAGGGGGGTCCCATTGGAGCTTTCGCATCGGGGCCCCTGGGCCTGACGTTACACCACTGGTGCCCGGCATTGCCCGGGCATAGTAAGTAACTGTTCTTAGTTATAGAACAAAACAGAGATGTCACAAGAGAATGTTAGCCTATAACATTCTGAGTCATGTCACTGTATTTGTGCGGTATTTGTGTCTCCTGAGTTCTACTTGTGGATTTGCATTTGTTCATTCTATTGTGACATATACACATACACTCAGATTTATACATTAGATATGGAAAGTTATGAGGCTGCATTATGATATACACCATGTTCCAAATTATAATGCAAATGTTCTTTTTCTCCGATTTTCCTAAATGGTCGGTCCAAATGACAGTCAGTGTAATAAAAGTCATCACCCATTAAAGTATACATCAAATTTCATTGAAGAAACCTCCCAATGATAACAGTATAATCTTCAAAATTAAAAAAACTCTAAATGCACTGTTCCAAATTATTAGGCACAGTAGAGTTTCTAAACATTTGATATGTTTGAAAGAACTGAAAATGCTCATTTGTTGAATTTGCAACATTAACAGGTCACATTCACTGAAATGAAAAGCTTTTTCACTCCAAAACATCCTAACAGGCCAAGTTACATGTTAACATACGAACCCTTCTTTGATATCACCTTCACAATTTTTGCATCCATTGAACTTATGAGTTTCTGGAGAGTTTCTGCTTGTATTTCTTTGCATGATGTCAGAATAGCCTCCCAGAGCTGCTGTTTTGATGTGAACTGCCTCACACCCTCATAGATCTTTTGCTTGATAAATACTCCAAAGGTTCTCTACAGGGTTGAGGTCAGAGAAAGATGGTGGCCACACCATGAGTTTTTATCTCCTTTTATGCCTATAGCAGCCAATGACATGAGGTATTCTTTGCAGCATGAGATGGTGCATTGTCATGCATGAAGATGATTTTGCTCCTGAAGGCACGTTTTTGCTTTTTGTACCATGGAAGAAAGTTCTCAGTCCGAAACTCTATATACTTTGCAGAGGTCATTTTCACACCTTCAGGAACCTTAAAGGGGCCTACCAGCTGTTTCCCAATGATTCCAGCCAAAAACAGGACACCTCCACCTCCTTGCTGACGTTTCAGCCTTGTTGGGACATGGTGGCCATCCATCAACCATCCACCACTCCATCCATCTGAACCATCCAGGGCTGCTTCGGCACTCTTCAGTAAACAAGCCTGTTTGAAAATTAGTATTCATGTATGTCTTGGCCCACTGCAACCGTTTCTGCTTGTGAGCACTGTTTAGGGGTGACCAAATAGTAGGTTTATGCACCACCAGGTTCGAGGGACTCCAGAGGCACCAGCAGCTTCAAATATCTGTTTGCTGGTTTGTAAGGCATTTTTAGCAGCTGCTCTGATGAACTTGTCTGACAGAAACATTCCTCATTGTGTCTCAGGGTTCTTTTGATCATTGAAATCAACCTCAGATATCTGTGATGATTAGTTTGGCAGGTGAGCCCAATAAAAGGAAAACTGGGTGTTCCACAATATTACGCAG
Organism: Allobates femoralis; assembly: GCA_033576535.1. Classification (NCBI taxonomy): domain Eukaryota; kingdom Metazoa; phylum Chordata; class Amphibia; order Anura; family Aromobatidae; genus Allobates; species Allobates femoralis. The sequence goes on along the minus strand of JARQOC010000005.1, from coordinate 304,767,563 downwards.
GCCACAGTTTTCAAGTAACATGGTAAAGAAAAAGGATGTCTCTGCTGCCGAAAAGCAACAAATAGTGCAATGCCTTGGACAAGGGATGAAAACATTTGATATTGCACGGAAACTTAAGCGTGATCATAGTACTGTGAAGAGATTTGTGGCTGATTCTGAGCACAGATGTGTTCGTGCAGATAAAGGCACAATGAGGAAGGTTTGTGCCAGGCAAGTTCATCAGATTAAGAAAGCAGCTGCTAAAAAGGCCTTACAAACCAACAAACAGATATTTGAACCTGCTGGTGCCTCTGGAGTCCCTCAAACCTCAAGGTGTAGGATCCTTTAAAGGCTTGCTGTGGTGCATAAACCTACTATTCGGCCAACCCTAAACAATGTTCACAAGCAGAAACAGTTGCAGTGGGTCCAGATATACATTAAGACTAATTTTCAAACAGTGTTGTTTACTGATGAGTGCCGAGCAACCCTGGATGGTTCAGATGAATAGAGTAGTGGATGGTTGGTGGATGCCACCATGTCCCAACAAGGCTGCGAATTCAGCAAGTAGGTGGAGGAGTCATGTTTTGGGCTGGAATCATTGGGAAACAGCTGGTAGGCCCCTTTAAGGTTCCTGAAGGTGTGAAAATGACCTCTGCAACGTATATAGAGTTTCCAACTGAGAACGTTCTTCCATGGTACAAAAAGCAAAAACGTGCCTTTAGGAGCAAAATCATCCTCATGCATGTCAATGCACCATCTCATGCTGCAAAGAATACCTCTGTGCCATTGGCTGCTATGGGCATAAAAGGAGATAAACTCATGGTGTGGCCACCATCTTCCCCTGACCTCAACCCTATAGAGAACCTTAGGAGTATAATCAAGCAAAAGATCTATGAGGGTGGGAGGCAGTTCACATCAAAACAGCAGCTCTGGGAGGCTATTCTGACATCATCCAAAGAAATACAAGCAGAAACTCTCCAGAAACTTACAATATCAATGAATGCTAGAATTGTGAAGGTGGTATCAAAGTAGGGTTCATATGTTAACATGTAACTTGGCCTGTTAGGATGTTTTGGAGTGAAATAGCTTTTTATTTCAGTGAATGTGACCTGTTAATGCTGCAAATTCAACATTGAGCATTTTCAGTTCTTTCAAACATATCAAATGTTTACAAACTCTACTGTGCGTAATAATTTGGAACAGTGCACATTTAGAGTTTTTTTAATTTTGAAAATTATAATGTTATCATAGGGAGATTTCTTCAATACAATTTGATGTACCGTATATACTCGTGTATAAGCCGACCCGTGTATAAGCCGACCCCCCTACTTTTGCCCCTAAAATCTGGGAAAACCTATTGACTCGTGTATAAGCCGAGGGTGGAGCCCAGCAAAGGTATACAGCCCCCAGCAGTGTGGTATACAGGCCCCCCAGTGGTATACAGGCCTCCCCAGTGGTAGTATACAGCCCCCAGCAGTGTGGTATACAGCAGCCTCCCCAGTGGTATATACAGGCCCCAGCAGTGTTACAGCAGCCTCCCCAGTGGTATATACAGCAGCAGCTCCAGTGGTAGTATACAGCAGCCCCAGTGGTAGTATACAGCAGCCCCAGTGGTAGTATACAGCAGCCCCAGTGGTAGTATACAGCAGCCCCAGAGGTATATACAGCAGCCCCAGTGGTAGTATACAGCAGCCCCAGTGGTAGTATACAGCAGCCCCAGAGGTATATACAGCCCCAGTGGTAGTATACAGCAGCCCCAGAGGTATAAACAGCAGCCCCAGTGGTAGTATACAGCAGCCCCAGAGGTATAAACAGCAGCCCCAGTGGTAGTATACAGCAGCCCCAGTGGTAGTATACAGCAGCCCCAGAGGTATAAACAGCAGCCCCAGAGGTATATACAGCAGCCCCAGTGGTAGTATACAGCAGCCCCAGTGGTAGTATACAGCAGCCCCAGTGGTAGTATACAGCAGCCCCAGTGGTAGTATACAGCAGCCCCAGTGGTAGTATACAGCAGCCCCAGTGGTAGTATACAGCAGCCCCAGTGGTTGTATACAGCAGCCCCAGTGGTAGTATACAGCCCCAGTGGTTGTATACAGCAGCCCCAGTGGTAGTATACAGCAGCCCCAGTGGTAGTATACAGCAGCCCCAGTGGTAGTATACAGCAGCCCCAGTGGTAGTATACAGCAGCCCCAGAGGTAGTACACAGCCCCAGTGGTAGTATACAGCAGCCCCAGAGGTATATACAGCAGCCCCAGAGGTAGTATACAGCAGCCCCAGAGGTATAAACAGCCCCAGTGGTAGTATACAGCAGCCCCAGAGGTATATACAGCCCCAGTGGTAGTATACAGCAGCCCGCCCGCCACCCCCATCAGTATACAGGCCCCCCCATTAGTATCCAGGGCCCCCCCCTTGCTCCGCAAAACCTGCAAAGTAAAATCATTATACTTATCACTGTCCTGTCGCCGCCGTCCCCGCCGCTGCCATCGCGCTCCTCCGTCTTCATCCAGCGTCTTCCGGCTTCCTGTGGTCGGCGCAGGCAGGACAGTGATAAGTATAATGATTTTACTTTGCAGGTTTTGCGGAGCAAGGGGGGGGCCCTGGATACTGATGGGGGGGCCTGTATACTGATAGGGGTGGCGGGCGGGCGGCCTGCAGTTGGTACCACTCGCGTATAAGCCGAGGGGGGACTTTTCAGCCCAATTTTTGGGCTGAAAAACTCGGCTTATACGCGAGTATATACGGTATACTCTAATGGGTGATTACTTATTACACTGACTGTCATTTGCACCAACCATTTAGAAAAATCAGAGAAAAAGAACATTTGCAAAATAATTTGGAACACAGTGTATGGGATGCATTATGCTATATGAAGGACTATGGTGGTGCATTATATGGATTATGGAGAGTACATTATTCCATATCGATGACACTGTGGGGCCCATTATACTATACGAAGAACTATGGAGGTTCATTATACTATATGGAAGATAATGTGGAGCCCATTGCACGATAAGGAAGGCTATATGGGGGCCATACAATATTTGGTGGCTTATGTGATGGCCATTATAATTTTTGGAGGGCTATGAGGGAGCGATTATATTTTGTGGAGGGCTATTTTATGGCTATTATACTGTATGCAAGCAATTATGCAGTATGAAGGATTGTGTGGGGTACATCATACTGTTTAGAGGACTAGTGAAAGCCTTTTTACTGTATGTAGTTCCATTATACAGCATGGAGGGCTGCGTGTGGAATCATACTGTCTTGGGGGAAATAGTTGTAGAGGGTATCATACAGTGGTCAGTTCATTGGCATGATACTTTATGGATGCAATAAAAATGGAATCTAGGGGCTTCAATAAGATGAAAATTACTTTGAAAGGGCTGAAAAGTTGTGACATTTTATTATGTGACCTAGCATAATATTTGTATTTTTTTGGGAGGAGGGATGGAAGAAAGCGGGCCCAATGAGAGCTTCTGCCATTGTTACCCATGATTTTTATGTATGCCCCTGCCATGTGCTATACGACGTTTTCTTCAGTTAGCAATCAGCCCAATGTTATATGCCGAGTCGGCATGATAAATAAAACTAAGCATACTGCAATTAAATCTGATAATCAGATTACACATACCCATACTAGTTTATGGATGCATGGAAATCATTGGACTGCATTGGACTGCATTGAGGTGTTTCTCCTCACCTATTCTCGCAAGACATTTTAAACAAAAACATTCATGTAATGGTGGTCTATTGCGAGCTTTTGGGATTGACTGCGTCCCTATAAATTCACGTGGAGGAGATATGGGGAAGAGACTAGCACAGTTGGAGACACGCTGGATTCATAAGATAGGATGCCTTCGTCCACATGGACTGAACGAGATTCTCAGCTTTGCCCCATTTTTATGAAGTTTAGGTATGTCATGTTTTTTATTTTTTTGGAGATGTTTTATAATTTTTTGGTGCTTTTTTTAATATCTTTTATAGGATTTCTGGATAATAGAGGAGAAGATGGATATTCACATACGTGTACATTTTTTAATGAAGAACGGATTTTTATGAAGAAACCTACTAATTATTCCCTTTGGGTGTTTTTTAGATATTGCCATGTTTTTAAATATTTTCTATTTATTAAGTTGGGATCAAAATTATGACTGGCAATGAGTCAGTGATATACACTATATAACATATATATATATATATATATATATATATATAATATATATATATATATACAGTGCCTACAAGTAGTATTCAACCCCTGCAGATTCAGGTGGTTTGATAAGATGCAAATAAGTTAGAGCCTTCAAACTGCAAACAAGAGTAGGATTTATTAACAGAAGCATAAATCTTACAAACCAAAAAGTTATGTTGCTCAGTTGAATTTTAATAAATTTTAAACATAAAAGTGTGGGTCAATTATTATTCAACCCCTAGGTTTAATATTTTGTGGAATAACCCTTGTTTGCAATTACAGCTAATAATCGTCTTTTATAAGACCTGATCAGGCCGGCACAGGTCTCTGGAGTTATCTTGGCCCATTCCCCCATGCAGATCTTCTCCAAGTTATCTAGGTTCTTTGGGTGTCTCATGTGGACTTTAATCTTGAGCTCCTTCCACAAGTTTTCAATTGGGTTAAGGTCAGGAGACTGACTAGGCCACTCCATCACCTTGATTTTTTCCCTCTTGAACCAGGCCTTGGTTTTCTTGGCTGTGTGCTTTGGGTCATTGTCTTGTTGGAAGATGAAATTACGACCCATCTTAAGATCCTTGATGGAGGAGCAGAGGTTCTTGGCCAAAATCTCCAGGTAGGCCGTGCTATCCATCTTCCCATGGATGCGGACCAGATGGCCAGGCCCCTTGGCTGAGAAACAGCCCCACAGCATGATGCTGCCACCACCATGCTTGACTTTAGGGATGGTATTCTTGGGGTCGTATGCAGTGCCATCCAGTCTCCAAACGTCACGTGTGTGGTTGGCACCAAAGATCTCGATCTTGGTCTCATCAGACCATAGAACCTTGAACCAGTCTGTCTCAGAGTCCTCCAAGTGATCATGAGCAAACTGCAGACGAGCCTTGACATGACGCTTTGAAAGTAAAGGTACCTTACAGGCTCGTCTGGAATGGAGACCATTGCGGTGGAGTACGTTACTTATGGTATTGACTGAAACCAATGTCCCCACTGCCATGAGATCTTCCCGGAGCTCCTTCCTTGCTGTCCTTGGGTTAGCCTTGACTCTTCGGACAAGCCTGGCCTCGGCACGGGAGGAAACTTTCAAAGGCTGTCCAGGCCGTGGAAGGCTAACAGTAGTTCTATAAGCCTTCCACTTCCGGATGATGCTCCCAACAGTGGAGACAGGTAGGCCCAACTCCTTGGAAAGGGTTTTGTACCCCTTGCCAGCCTTGTGACCCTCCACGATCTTGTCTCTGATGGCCTTGGAATGCTCCTTTGTCTTTCCCATGTTGACCATGTATGAGTGCTGTTCACAAGTTTGGGGAGGGTCTTAAATAGTCAGAAAAGGCTGGCAAAAGAGATAATTAATCCACACATGTGAAGCTCATTGTTATTTGTGCCTGAACTACTTCTTAATACTTTAGGGGGACCAAACAGAATGCTGGTGGTTTGAGGGGTTGAATAATAATTGACCCACACTTTTATGTTTAAAATTAATTAAAATTCAACTGAGCAACATAACTTTTTGGTTTGTAAGATTTATGCTTCTGTTAATAAATCCTACTCTCGTTTGCAGTTTGAAGGCTCTAACTTATTTGCATCTTTTCAAACCACCTAAATCTGCAGGGGGTTGAATACTACTTGTAGGCACTGTATATATATATATATATATATATATATATATATATATATATATATATATATATAGATACACACATTTTTTCACTATATATTTTTACACATATGTGTATAGTCATATACACATATATACACAATTTTTTTATACCACATTTTTCATTTATTTTTTCTAATATATTTATTATTTTTTATTTTTATTATATATTTTTTTAAATATAAAAAAATTTTTTGTTTATATTTAGTATTTTTTTTATTTATTATATATATTTTTTAATATATTTTGTTCTATATATTTTTTCAGTATTTTTTCATTCATTTTTTTTTTATTATTTTTTTATTATTTATTATTTGTATAATTTTTTGATATCATTACTTATTTTTTTATATTTTTTTTATTATTTATTGTTTTTCATTATTATATATTATTTATTATTATTTTTTATTAATTATTATTTTTTATTTGCTTTCCATTTTTTTCAATCATTTATTTATTATTTTCCCTTTTAGTTTATTTATGTTAGTATTTTCTTTTTCTTTCCTTTTCTTTTTCTTTTTCTTATCCTCCTCTTTCTTTTCACTATTTCTAACAAAATAAAAATTACTGTATATTTTAACCAATTCCCACACACACATATTGTTATATACTAATGTTTTTTATGTATTACACATTCATGGTGATAAGTGAACTATCTTATTCAAATTCACTCCTTGTTGCTGCATACACTTGCACTCTGTCCTCAGCTACTTATATGTTGTAGAATCTTTCTGATTCTTTAGATGGTAACCACTGTAGACACAATCGCTGCTTGTATTATAGTGCAAGTGTATCTTTGCACACATCCGTCCTAGCCCGCCTTGTGCGCGCGCGCTTACTCCAGCGACCGCAGTAATGGTTCCCATGGGAACACGTCTACTCGCATCGCTTCCCCGCCTTCCCCTGTGACGCGTCCAAGGGAGGTAACGAGGAAGTGATGTCAGACGCCGAACCGGGGAGCCGCGTTGCTGCGGCGACGGACAAAGCGCCATGACCAGCGCACCTGCTACTTATTTAGTTCCCTATAAATATGTAATACCTCTTATCAGCGGCACCCTCTGGAAGAAGCCGCAGGGCGAAACGCGTCAGGGTGACGTTGCATCATATCTGGACAGGTAATTATACCGATACTGAGGGGATTAGATATTACTGGACATTGTCCGACCTCAGTACAGGAGGATAATAGGTGGCTGCTTGCAATCCATATAGCTGGTATACCTATGAGAGAGTAACTAGGTTTCTGTAGGACTCCTGCAGTTCTGTATGCGTATGTTCTAATACAAGAGAAGTACATGTTTTCTTCTGTGATATAGGAGGAATATTGCCCCCCCTATAGCGGAATTAATATTTTACCCACCTGGGGAGGATTTAAGGTTGACCCCTCGGGTCAGAATAGTCTCTGAACATTCCCCACCTATATATTGGTCTATTTTTGAGAGGCTCATTCTATTGTGGGTTTTCTCTGGTTTTTGGGCTATAGTGCACTTTATATATTGTAATCACCTGTTTTTTAATTTGTTCAGTTTAAAAAACACACATATTCCTGCAGCATCAAGTTGCCTTCACACACTTTCTTGTAATTTTGTGAAGTAATTACTTTGTGTGACAGTTTCTTATTAAGTGTGTTGACACTGGTTTTTATTAATTTTTCATGTTTCGTGAAGATGTGGCACTACTTATATATTTTTTACAAATAAGGTGAATTTATTATATCATTTTTGGCACATTTATTCTTTCACATAGAGCCTTTTCCTGACTATATATACTTGATTGTGGGGTTTGGAGATCGATCTGGTCGCCCTGGGTGGTACCAATATATCACTCAAGGAACCCTTATGAATGTATATTAATTGAATTATGCAGGTGTCTGATTGACTTATACAGGATGTACAATACTCTCATAGATTGATGCATTATTTAATATTCTTGTGGCCCCAATCCCTGTTTTAAGATCCGCAATAATCTGAAATAATTTGATGCATTATTATCGTGGTGTTTTTATTTGATGATGTATTATTTATAATTTTTTGTATATTTTAACTATGTACCAATAAAATTAATTCAGTTTATACCATAATTTGGGCTGATAACTCATTGTTATATAGGTTTTACATTCACAGAGTGCATATTTCCTGCGCTTTTGAGGGAGCGAGTTTCTGGATGCATTTTGCAGCCCCTCTACTTAGCGCAGGTAGAAAAAAGTGGTGCATTCACACACAGTCTTTTTTTATGGCCGCATTTCTCCCCCAAAAGCGCAGGAGGGAAGTGATGTCACACGGGGAGGAAGAATCCCATGTTCCTCCCCTGTGTGACATGTGTGACAGGCATTTTGGCTTTCACAGTGTGCATTAATATACACTGCGAAAGTTAAATAAAAGTAATCAAAATGTAATAAAATATAGAATACTTACCTCTCCACCGGCTGTTCCGGGTTACCGGGAGCCAAGACATCCACGTCTATTGTGCTACCAGGACCTTCAGATCTGTGATTGGCCGGTAGCGATCATGTGATATACACGTCACGTACCACATGATCGCTACTGGCCAATCATCGATCTGGAAGGTCTTGGCAGCACATCAGACGTGGATGTCTCGGGTCCAGGTAACCCGAAACAGCCGGCGATGGGTAAGTATTCTATTTTTTTATTTTTAATACCTTTTGATAATTTTTATTTAGCTTTCGCAGTGTATATTAATACACTGTGAAAGCCAAAATGCATGTCACACATGTCACATGGGGGAGGAACACAGGATTCTTCCTCCCCCCATATGACATCACATCCTGCAGAGACCTTTTTGTCGAAGTTGGACGACGATATCGGGACGTGTAAAGTGGCCATTAGGGTGTATTCACACAGACTTTGAAGCAGAACATCTCCAACCACATCTTATGGATTTTGAACTTCTTGTGGTATTTGGAAGCGCTTCTGCTCAAAGTAACCAGCAAAAAAAAAAAATAATGAATGAATAAAAATCCTTGTGATGAACACACAATATAATACAGCAATATGGCTGAAAAAAAACATTATGCACAGCAAGTTATAAGGGATTGGGTAGATATAAAAAAAAAAAACAAGTCAAACTCAGAGGGTGGGGGGGGGGGGCAACAGAAATAAGAATAGGAAAAGGAAATAAAGAAAAACAAAAGGCCACTTTTCACCAGATGACAGGTTTTCTTTGAATGACTTATTGGTATTTTTAAACATTGCATAAAGATGTATATAAAATGTAAGTCTATAAATAAACTACTTCACTGAATAAGTCAATTAAATAAATTAACAAAAACCTCAGACTAAATAATTGAAAATACTGTTTTGTGGCTGAGTGTAAACGAGAGCCCGGCACACATTTCTTTATTGAGTTACACTTTGTGTTATTTTGCTTGCAATGACGTTCCAATAATTAGTAACGGAGGCGTACAGACCAGCTGACATACTGAGCAGTGTTTGGATGGAGACCCCACCTTCTTACATGGTGGTTCATTAGTTTCCATTGGCACTGAGTCCTACATCATTATTCACAGGACACTTACCCCGTGATATCAGGCTCCAGACCTCCTCGAATTATCTTGTATGAAAATTGATGAAGAGTAATATAAAGCCAACATTACACAAAGCAGTTAAAACTCCTTTATACAGTTTCTGACTTTGGCTATGTGCCCACTGTGCTTCTACTTTGTGCTGCGTTTATATGTGCACAAACGCAGCCAGAGCAGCACAAACCTATTGTGTTTGTGCACATACAAACACAGCACAAAAGCACTGCACAATTAAGGGGAACACACCAACACAGACAGACTGACACACACAGACAGAAAATTTCTCGCCCACCCTCGGTGATTCCTGATGTTTCTTTCTCTGTACACCGTCAGGAGATGTCTTTATTGTTCTGCCAGGACCTTGCACCATGTGACTCAGGCTGTTACATGGTGTTCACGCTATGCCTCTGATAAGATGATTTCCGCAGGTCCTTCAGCTGATGTGCATAGGTCAAGAAACATCGGAGATCACTGTGGGTTCGCCGGGGAGGGTGAGTATTGGTGTGTTTATGCTGCAGAAATCACTTGGAAAAAAGCACCACAAACGGATTGTGGGAATAATCATGCGTTTGTGGTGCTTTGTTAATGGAGTCTATAGGGAAAAAAGCAGCCCAAAAACAGGCAACTTAATTGCAAACAAAAAAAAAACACAGGCGATTTCTGCACAAAAAAAATACACACACACACACACACAGCTTTTGTTAAAAAAAACAAAACAGACTTTCAGTACAAAACTGTGTGTGCTGCGTTTTTGGTGCAGAAACACATGAAAATAATGAAAATCAAAAAAAGGGACTAGCTCCAACCACCTAATATTCCCAGGACTCCCAGGCAAACCGGAAAGTGGCTTGGCAACCACCAGTAGCAATAGAAAAAGGTGTAGAATCCGGTGCCACAAAATTCCTTTTTATTTTCAAAAGTTTTAAAAACCTAGACCCACGAAACGCGTCCAGGAGCTCCTCTGGAGCATGTGTGATTTTTAAAACTTTTGAAAATAAAAAGGAATTTTGTGGCACCTTTTTCTACATGAAAATAATGCAACCAAAAAATGCACAGTGGGCACTTAGCCTTACAGCTTAGTAACTCTGGGACTGCAGAGACTGCACAGACCAGGACAGAAACCATGCTATATATATGTATACACACACGGAACAATGTAGAGACATCCCTGTATCAGAAGCTACCGTAATTGACCATCCAACATATCTTCTATGCTTTCATCCAAAACTCTATCGTGTACAGTCAGGCCATCATATATATTCCAACCCTACAGATAGAGACAATCAGCTTGGGGCCTCAGAAAGACCTTTTTGATTCATGGTTACCATGCAAGAGCAATTCAAAACTAAATTACAAGAGCCACCAGAATATCAAGATATCACTTCCTATATTACAAATCTAAAGAAGAAAACAACCGTGTCCCACTTGTAGTCACTTACAATCCAAATCTGGAGGTGCTAAAGGCCGCTTTACACGTCGCAGTATCGTTCAAATATTGCATACGATCTCACGGGAGCGCGCACGTTTTTGGCGTTTGTCCAAGATCGCATAGGAGATGTCACACAGGGAGATATCGGCAGGCAACGCAACTACGATGTCGTACGCCCTCTTGCACACTGTGTCTCAGCAACTCAGGAATGACCAATTAACATTGGAGTGAATAGGGGAAGTTGCGCTCCAAAATCGTAGTAGTGCTGTCACACAGCACGATCATGCCAGATCGTCCATCCAATATTGCACAGTTATTATTATTATTATTATTTATTTATATAGCGCCATTATATTCCAAGGCGCTTTACATGCTAAAAAGGGCAGACTAGGACAAGTAACATAGTAACAAAACAAAGTAACAATAAATGTTGACAATTCGGTCATACAGATACAAGAGGGGAGAAATCCTGTCCACAAAGGCTCACAGTCTACGAGGGGTGGGTAGGGATACAGTGGGAGGGGGAAATTCCAGTCATGAGGCGGTGTGTGGTGGACCGGGTCTTATTGCAGGTGGTAGGCTTGGCGGAAGAGGTGGGTCTTCAGGCTTCTTTTGAAGGTTCCCAGGTGGAGGGTTCTGATGGTGGGCAGTAAGTTCCAGAGTCTAGGTGAAGCACGGGAGAAATCCTGTATGCGGTTGTGCGAAGAGGAGATGAGGGGGAAGTAGAGGAGAAGCTCTTGGGAGGATCGCAGGTTGCGTGAGGGTAGGTATCGGGAGACCATGTCAGATATGTATGGAGGGGACAGGTTGTGAATGGCTTTGTATGTCATGGTTAATGTTTTAAACCGGGATCTCTGGGAAGTAGGGAGCCAGTGAAGGGCTTGGCAGAGGGGGGAGGCAGGGGAGTAGCGGGGAGACAGATGGATTAGGCGGGCAGCGGAGTTCAAGATAGATTGGAGAGGTGCAAGGGAGGTATTGGGGAGGCCGGTGAGCAGGAGGTTGCAGTAATCGAGGCGGGAGATGATGAGAGCGTGAATAAGGGTTTTAGCAGTGTCGTGGTCAAGGAAAGTGCGAATCCTATAGATGTTTTTGAGCTGGAGACGGCAGGGAGGTGGCGAGGGCCTGGATGTGGGGCTTGAAGGAGAGGGAAGAGTCAAGGATAACCCCGAGGCACTTGGCATGGGGGACTGGAGAGAGAGAGCAGTCGTTGACGACGATGGATAGGTCAGGTAGTGAGGGGGAGCGTCTTGGGGGGAAGACTATGAACTGTTTTGTCCATGTTCAGCTTAAGGAAGCGAGCAGAGAAGAAGGATGAGATGGCGGACAGGCAGTGTGGAATTTTGGATAGAAGGGAGGTGATGTCAGGACCAGACAGGTAGATTTGGGTGTCGTCGGCGTAGAGGTGATATTGGAGGCCGTGGGACTCAATGAGTTGCCCTAGGCCGAGAGTGTAGATTGAGAACAGTAATGGTCCAAGAACCGAGCCCTGGGGGACCCCGACAGATAGAGGGTAGGGCGAGGAGGATGTGTGGGAGTGGGTGACGCTGAAGGTGCGGTCCGTTAAGTATGAGGAGATCCAAGAGAGGGCAAGGTCCGTGATGCCAAGAGATTCCAGGATCTGTAGTAGAAGGGAGTGGTCAACAGTGTCGAAGGCGGCTGACAGGTCGAGGAGGAGGAGAACAGAGTAGTGGCGCTTGCTTTTGGCAGTCAGTAGGTCATTTGTGACTTTGGTCAGGGCTGTTTCAGTGGAGTGGAGGGGTCGGAAGCCAGATTGCAGGCGGTCAAAGAGGGAGCAGGAGGAGAGGTGAGAGGACAGCTCAGAGTGGACATGCTGTTCAAGTAGTTTAGAGGCAAAAGGGAGGAGAGATATAGGGCGGTAGTTGGAGACAGTTGTGGGATCGAGGGAGGGTTTTTTGAGGATGGGTGTGATCAAGGCGTGTTTGAAGGCTGAGGGGAAGGTGCCGGTGGTGAGTGATAGGTTGAAAAGATGAGTTAGGGCTGGGATGATAACGGAGGTGAGGTTGGGAATGAGGTGGGATGGGAGCGGGTCTTGGGCACTGGTGGTAAGGTGTGATTTTGACAGGAGGGAGGAGAGCTGGTCTTCAGTTATAGGGGGGAAGCAGTTGATGGAAGTAGAGGGCAGTATAGGTGAAAGGGGAGGCTGTGGGGACAGTGGATCAAAGCTGTCTCTGATTCTGTCAATCTTTTCTTTGAAGAAGGAGGCAAAGTCTTCTGCAGAGATAAGGGGAGGGGAGGGGGAGCAGGCGGGCGGAGTAAGGAATTGAAGGTTTTGAAAAGTTGCTTGGGATTGCGGGACAGGGAGGTTATTAGGGATAAGAAGAAGGTTTGTTTGGCGGTGGCAAGTGCAGTCTTGAAGGCGATGAGGGACTGTTTGAACAGCGCAAAATGCTCAGTGGAACGTGATTTTTTCCATCGCCTCTCGGCGACCCTGGATGCCCGTCTCAGGTCTTTAGTGAGGGTGGTGTGCCAGGGTTGCCTATCAGTGCGTGCAGCGTGGTGTGTGAGGGGGGCTGCTAGGTCGAGCGCCTTTGTTAATGTGGTGTTGTAGAGGGTGGTGGCAGTGTCTGTGTCACGTGTAGATGTTATGTTGGCGAGAGAGAGAAGGGATTCTGAGAGTGAGTGTAGATCAATGTGTTTTAGGTTTCTGCGGGGATGATCAAGTTTGCAGAGAGGAGGTGATGTAGTAGGGGAGGTGAGGGAAGAGAAGGTCAGCAGATTGTGGTCAGACAGGGTGAGGGTTGAGTTTGTGAGATTAGTAAGGGAGCAAAGACGGGTAAAGATGAGATCCAGCGTGTGGCCATCTTTGTGGGTGGCAGAGGAGGACCATTGGGAGAGCCGAAGGAGGAGGTCAGGGAAAGAAGTTGCGAGGCGGTTGGGTGGCCAGTGTCAATGGGGATATTGAAATCGCCCATAATGATGGTGGGGATGTCAGTAGAGAGGAAATGAAGTAGCCAGGTGGTAAAGTGGTCGAGAAAGGTGGGGATGGATCCAGGGGGGCGGTAGATGACGGCTAGCTGGAGGTTACAGGGGGAGAAGATGCGGACAGAGTGGGCTTCGAAAGATGGGAGAGTAACAGAGGGGGGTAATGGGATAGGGGTGAAGGAGCAGGTGTCGGATAGGAGTATGCCGACACCTCCACCATGTTTGTCAGAGGGGCGGGGTGTGTGGGAGAGATTGAATCCGCCGTAGGATAGTGCAGCAGGGGAGGCCGTGTCGGAGGGGGTGAGCCAGGTCTCTGTGATGCCAAGTTGGAGAGCATGCACAATTCATAAACAATATCATTTTGGCATTGTTCTTGCGTCGCATTGCTCATTTACACCACACAACGCACGAACGATATCGGCGGCAACGCCTGAACCACGTGACTTTTTATCGTAGTTGGGCTACGATATCGGGACATGTAAAGCGGCCTTAAGAGGAGCTGCACGGAAACTGCAACTACGATTACAAAAAGATGACCAATTAAAATCATTATTTCCAGACCCCCCACTTTTGTGCTTTAGACAACCCCCAAATCTAAAAAGCATCATTGTCAGAAACTCCCTGTCCTCCCCAACACAAACAGGAACCTTTCCCTGCAACCAGAACAGATGCAAAACCTGTCCATTTATAATGACAACGGACAAGCTAAAGATTTCTGGCTCACATCAGGACTACAAGATCCCAGGTAACTTCAACTGCACCACAACCAATGTGGTGTATTAAATTATATGTACAAATTGTGTGAGTGTGAATCTGTATGTTGGAGAGATGGGGCAACAACTCAGAACTAGGATGAACTCTCATCACCACACAATAAAAGAAAGAAGGACAAATCTACCTGTGTCTAAACACTTCTGTAGCCCTGATCACACAATATTGGATATGAAAATAGTAGTCTTGAAAGGTAACTTCAAATCTCAAAGAATCAAAAAAGGTCTAGGAATATAAACTTATGTTGACCTTTGACACATTCAGAACAGGAATAAATGTGTTGCATGGATTCATGGCTTTTTACATCAATTGAGGAAACTTCAAATCTTGGACCACTAATGAAAGGACAATAAGCTATCACACGTTTTATCTCTGAACTCTGGTATTTACTGCTCATATGCTCTCTACCCCCCCAAATACAGATCACTATCTACTGCTTATTCAACCATGCATATGTATATATATGTGTGTGTTAAGAATGTGTCATTATTAAAAGGAACCTGTCACCTAGAATTAAGGCCCTACACTATCACTAACTGTCCCTACACCTTCCTAGCTGCTCCCTATGTATCCCTATCTGAGCTAAAGTGGCCCTATAAAAGATCAGAAAAATAACGTCTAACTTACAGAAGTCCCTGAGCCTGGGGACTGAAAAGGCGGTGCCAGGCTCCATGCAGCACTCCTCGATCCGGCTGCGCACGCCCCGCTGGGCGGCATTATTCTTTCTTCATCTCCGCCCCTCTATTTGGAATCTCCCGCCCTCTGGACGCCTATCATGCACCGGCCGCTATGTCACATTCGGCGCGGTGCATTATGGGCCTGATCACGTGATCAGCCCAGCTTCAATAAGCGCATGCGCAGAGCCGGGCCGATCACGTGATCAAGCCCATAATGCACTGGGGCTGATCACGTGATCGGCCCCATAATGCACTGCGCCGGATGTGACGTAGCGGCCGGTGCATGATAGGCGTCCAGAGGGCGGGAGATTCCAAATAGAGGGGCGGAGATGAAGAAAGAGTAATGCCGCCCACTGGGGCGTGCGCAGCCGGATCGAGGAGTGCTGCATGGAGCCTGGCGCCGCCTTTTCAGTCCCCAGCCTCAGGGACTACTGTAAGTTAGAAGTTATTATTATGATCTTTTATAGGGCCACTTTAGCTCAGATAGGGATACATAGGGAGCAGCTAGGAAGGTGTAGGGACAGGTAGTGATAGTGTAGGGCTTTAATTCTAGGTGACAGGTTCCCTTTAAGCCTGAAGAAAAGACCTGCGCTGTCTCGAAAGCTTGCCACTATTTACCATCTTTTCAGTTAGCCACTAAAAGGTATCAACCACTAAGGCCGGCTTCATACCGCGGTGTGATCAGGTCCAGGACTGTCCGGTGTAAACCTGACAGCCACAGGCCCGATTTTCACCCAATGTAGCCCTATGGGGCCGGATGGAGCCAGATGGCAGCTATCTGCCATCCGGTTTCCATCTGTCCGGGAGAATCCGGTAGGATTCGGATTTTTGTCCTGGACACAAAACAGAGCATGTAGTATTTTTGTGTCCGGGAGGAAAAAAATCTGAGGAAACCGGATCCTCCCGTTCTGAGCTTCAGCGTCCAGCTCCCGGGTGCAGCTCCGATGCGATCCGCCGCCCCCTAACATGTGGGTCTATGGCGCCGGATCGCATCGGAGCTGCACCCGGGAGCTGGACGCTGAAGCTCAGCGCCGGCCGGTGCTGAACTTCAGCACCATGGAGCTGTCCTTTGCTGACAGTTCAGGACCGCGGCTAGCTTCCCGATAGCCGCGATCTTGAATTATCAGCAGCTGCGGCTGCAATTGAGGCATCCGGCTGCACACCGGACCAGAGGGCATATTTGGCCCTCCGGTTCTGTGTCCAGATCAGGTTCAGGGCACCTGATGCTGCCGCAGTGTGAAGCTGGCCTAAGAACTCTCATATTCTAATATATTTGTCTGTCTACTGGTTAACACAGTACAAGACTTTTTTACCTTATACACACACACACACACACACACACACACATACATACATACATACAAACACACTTGGGAGTACGGTCTCTCTCCCCTAGTGTGCCCTCTCCTTTGAGCTGTCTCCTCCATGTGCGCTGTCTCTCCCCCATGTGCTCATTCTTCAGGCTTAACGCTCTGTCTCCTGTCTCTCTTTTCTTGTGTGGTCTCTCCTCCTGTGCATTGTCTCTCTCCCCGTGTGGTGAGCGCACCTTGCGAGCAGGTGCAGTTAGTGTGACCTCCGCCATCTGTAACTGGGCATGCGTGCCGGGTAAGCGCATGCCCAGTAACTGAAGCAGCATTGTTAGCAACTGTAAGGTTCGGCACGGCGGCGTGGAGCATCAGGGATAAGCGGCCACAAAGTGTCCCGACGGTTTCGTGTGGCATCGGGTGCGTGCCGCTGCGGCACCGCTGGCGGTCATGTGCAATGGGCAATTACTGCCAGTGGGTGCCATATTTGCACTCCCACGTGGAAAAACGTTCAGATCTTGGGAAGATGGTGTAAACTTACACAGCCAGTGTCACTAGTGATAGGGCACTATTGCGCCTCTTGTCTCCCCCCTTTTTGTATATTTGCACTCCCATCACTTGAGTGTGCAAACATGGCTGCTGTGGCGCGTGTGATATCAGGACAACAAGACGCCAGAAGTGGATGACAAATGGGACATGATAATTATGTAAATAGATATATACTAGGGGCCTTTCACATCAGCATCTTGCTGATGTATGCGGCCTATCCGGCAGGTGGTGCCACATCTGCTGGATCAGCCGTCTAACGGCCAACTTGTGGCCCGAGTCCGGCAAGCCCCATGCATTGTCTATGGGGCTGGCGGTTCGGTGCGACAAGTGTTGTTCTGTCAGATGTGGCAGATCCAGCACTTGTGGCCACGAAAAAAAAAAATGCTGCTCTGGCTAACCGCACTTGCTGCACCGGACGGCAAGCACCATAGACAATGCATGGGGCTTGCCAGATCAGCACCGCAAGTGTGGGCGTTAGGGGGCATATCCGGCAAATATGCCGGATCTGCCGCACATCAGCAAAAACGCTGATGTGAAAGGCCCCTAGTATATATCTATTTACATAATTATCATGTCCCATTTGTCATCCACTTCTGGCGTCTTGTTGTCCTGATATCACACGCGCCACAGCAGCCATGTTTGCACACTCAAGTGATGGGAGTGCAAATATACAAAAAGGGGGGAGACAAGAGGCGCAATAGTGCCCTATCACTAGTGACACTGGCTGTGTAAGTTTACACCATCTTCCCAAGATCTGAACGTTTTTCCACGTGGGAGTGCAAATATGGCACCCACTGGCAGTAATTGCCCATTGCACATGACCGCCAGCGGTGCCGCAGCGGCACGCACCCGATGCCACACGAAACCGTCGGGACACTTTGTGGCCGCTTATCCCTGATGCTCCACGCCGCCGTGCCGAACCTTACAGTTGCTAACAATGCTGCTTCAGTTACTGGGCATGCGCTTACCCGGCACGCATGCCCAGTTACAGATGGCGGAGGTCACACTAACTGCACCTGCTCGCAAGGTGCGCTCACCACACGGGGAGAGAGACAATGCATATGAGATATAGCATATGCTATATGTAGATTTATACACACTACACGGTTACATACCTATATGTATACACACATTATGCTGTTGCTGCGGTTGATTGATAAACATTTATTTATTAATATATGCACCAAGAACCTTAATTTATAAGATAACTAAAATAATTTTTTACATATCAAGTTTATATTTATTTCTCAAATATCAAGATTTTATTTCTATCTAAGCACGTATATGTTTTGGTTGTAACTGTGCTGCTTTAAAATTGTTTTTTTTTACATATATTATATGTACACACATATGCTATATGTAGATTTATACACACTACACAGTTACATACATGTGTATACACACGTTATGCATACATATATTTAATACACACTACACAGTTATACACACACAATTATATACATATATGATATGTAGAATTATACACACAACACACATGTGTACACATACTCACACACATGCTACATATATTTATGCATGCACACTATAGTTATACATACAAATATATTATATATATGTATATATACATATATATATATACATATATATATATATATATATATATATATATATATATATATATATATATATATATATATATATATATATAATGTCACAGCACTCCAATGGTGATGTTCTGATGTCCGTTTTATTCCAGCATTTGAGGTACAATGGCAACGTTTCAGGCACACACGCCCTTAGTCAAGCTGTTTGTGCCCGAAACATTGCCATTGTACCTTAAATGCTAGAATAGAACGGACATCAGAACATCACTGCTGGAGTGCTGCATTATTCGTATGTATATTATAGCATTTAAAGGACTGTTTGGGTGGCTTTGCACCTGGGATGGCCAGCCAATAGTGCTGCTCCTTTTTTTCACACACAGGCCAGGGTCACATTTGCGGTTGGACCCTGGCCTGCCGGATTCCGGTTTCAACTTAGCAATTTTTCCATCACCGCATAGCGTTTCCGCTATGCGGTGCTGGAAACCGCAGTCCCTAGTTACCCGGTGTTTACCTGCACGACCTGTCACACAGGCAGCGGCTCGGAGGGCGTTTTACAGCGCCGCACAGGAAACCGTTGCAGACACGGTTTCCTGTGCGGCGCTGTAAAACGCCCTCCGAGCCGCTGCCTGTGTGACAGGTCGTGCAGGTAAACACCGGGTAACTAGGGACTGCGGTTTCCAGCACCGCATAGCGGAAACGCTATGCGGTGATGGAAAAATTGCTAAGTTGAAACCGGAATCCGGCAGGCCAGGGTCCAACCGCAAATGTGACCCTGGCCATACACACACTATGGGTAGGGTCACATTGAAAACCTAAATTGCATTCACCGCATCCGGATCCGGATGCGGTGAACGCAATGGCGGGCCACACACATTTTTTTTCAAAAATGTGTGGTGAATACCGCACTGCGGTCACCGGATGGCTCAGGATGTGTAATCCTGAGCCATCCGGTAACTGCAGAGTTTGCGGATCCCGGCTATTGCCGGGATCAGCAAACCTAGTAAAGAGTTAAATTGAATGCTAAATGACTGTTAGAGGTCTGTAGGGGGGCTTAGACCCCCCTACAGACCGGCCGCCCACTTCGGTGGCCTCCTACTACAATATCCCCGATGGCACGGGCTCATCCGAGCCCGTGCAAGTCCCCACACCCCCAGCCCCCCGAATTACTATACCGGGGTGCCTGCACCCCTCTGGTATAGTTATTCCTGTATGTGTGGTAAATGATATATTAAAGTAATGTAGTTCATATTTACGGGTCTTCTCCTGGCTCCTGCAGTGTTGTGCTAAATCCATGGGCGGGGCTGTTTGCGGCAGCCTCCGCCCCCTCATTTCTCATGGCCGCCCCCTCTTTGCCTCATCCATTGATGTGAGGCCGGACGCGTCATGAAAGGGGCGGGGCGCACGGTGTGACGCGATTCGCCCCGCCCCTTTCATGACGCGTCCAGCCTCACATCAATGGATGAGGCAAAGAGGGGGCGGCCATGAGAAATGAGGGGGCGGAGGCTGCCGCAAACAGCCCCGCCCATGGATTTAGCACAACACTGCAGGAGCCAGGAGAAGACCCGTAAATATGAACTACATTACTTTAATATATCATTTACCACACATACAGGAATAACTATACCAGAGGGGTGCAGGCACCCCGGTATAGTAATTCGGGGGGCTGGGGGTGTGGGGACTTGCACGGGCTCGGATGAGCCCGTGCCATCGGGGATATTGTAGTAGGAGGCCACCGAAGTGGGCGGCCGGTCTGTAGGGGGTCTAAGCCCCCCTACAGACCTCTAACAGTCATTTAGCAATCAATTTAACTCTTTACTAGGTTTGCTGATCCCGGCAATAGCCGGGATCCGCAAACTCTGCAGTTACCGGATGGCTCAGGATTACACATCCTGAGCCATCCGGTGACCGCAGTGCGGTCCCAGAAACGCTGCGAAAACTGCTGCCTGCATGATTTTTAACGCAGGCAGCAGTGCCGGATCCGGCCACCGGATGGCTTGTGAAGCCATCCGGTGTTTTGCATAGGCTCCTATGAGGAGCGTTTCCTGGTCCGGTTTTGAGCTTTTTTAAAGCTCAAAACCGGATCAGGATTTTGCAACAAAAACGGAAATGTGACCCTGGCCTATATCCCCACCTCTCCAAAAAGGATAAGTCCTAGGTTAGAGCAGGTTTACCCTTTGAACCCTGGACTTCTCATGTAGTGCTGTGACCAATAAGCACCCTGTTCTGACGTGACAGGGCACAGCTGGCAGCAGTAGTGCCCCCACACTGATACTCTCAGATGGCAGTAGTGCCCCCCACACTCATACTCTCAGCTGGCAGCAGTAGTGCCCCCCTCACTCATACTCTCAGCTGGCAGCAGTAGTGCCCCCCACACTCATACTCTCAGCTGGTAGCAGTAGTGCCACTCATACTCTCAGCTGGTGGCAGTAGTGCCCCCTCCATTCATGCTCTCAGCTGGCAGCAGTAGCGCCCCCCCACACTCATACTCTCTGCTGGCAGCAGTTGCCCCCCCCCACACTCATACTCTCAACTGGCAGCAGTAGTGCCCCCCACACTCATACTCTCAGCTGGCAGCAGTAGTGCCCCCCACACTCATACTCTCAGCTGGCAGCAGTAGTGCCCCCCACACTCATACTCTCAGCTGGCAGCAGTAGTGCCCCCCACACTCATAGCTGGTAGCAGTAGTGCCCCCCACACTCATACTCTCAGCTGGCAGCAGTAGTGCCCCTCACACTCATACTCTCAGCTGGCAGCAGTAGTGCCCCCCACACTCATAGCTGGTAGCAGTAGTGCCCCCCACACTCATACTCTCAGCTGGCAGCAGTAGTGCCCCTCACACTCATACTCTCAGCTGGCAGCAGTAGTGCCCCTCACACTCATACTCTCAGCTGGCAGCAGTAGTGCCCCCCACACTCATAGCTGGTAGCAGTAGTGCCCCTCACACTCATACTCTCAGCTGGCAGCAGTAGCGCCCCCCCACAGTCATACACTCAACTGGCAGCAGTAGTGCCCCCACACTCATACTCTCAGATGGTAGCAGTAATGCCCCCCACACTCATGGTCTCAGCTGGTAGCAGTAATGCCCCCCACACTCATACTCTCAGCTGGCAGCAGTTGCCCCCCCCCACACTCATACTCTCACTTGGCAGCAGTAGTGCCCCTCACACTCATACTCTCAGCTGGCAGGCAGCAGTAGTGCCCCTCACACTCATACTCTCAGCTGGCAGCAGTAGCGCCCCCCCACACTCATACTCTCAGCTGGCAGCAGTAGTGCCCCCCACACTCATACTCTCAGCTGGCAGCAGTAGTGCCCCTCACACTCATACTCTCAGCTGGCAGCAGTAGCGCCCCCCCACACTCATACTCTCAGCTGGCAGCAGTAGTGCCCCTCACACTCATACTCTCAGCTGGCAGCAGTAGCGCCCCCCCACACTCATACTCTCAGCTGGCAGCAGTAGTGCCCCCCACACTCATACTCTCAGCTGGCAGCAGTAGTGCCCCTCACACTCATACTCTCAGCTGGCAGCAGTAGCGCCCCCCCACACTCATACTCTCAGCTGGCAGCAGTAGTGCCCCCCACACTCATACTCTCAGCTGGCAGCAGTAGTGCCCCTCACACTCATACTCTCAGCTGGCAGCAGTAGTGCCCCTCACACTCATACTTTCAGCTGGCAGCAGTAGTGCCCCTCACACTCATACTCTCAGCTGGCAGCAGTAGTGGTGCCCCCCACACTCATACTCTCAGCTGGCAGCAGTAGTGCCCCCCACACTCATACTCTCAGCTGGCAGCAGTAGTGCCCCCCACACTCAT
Source organism: Allobates femoralis (assembly GCA_033576535.1). NCBI lineage: Eukaryota > Metazoa > Chordata > Amphibia > Anura > Aromobatidae > Allobates > Allobates femoralis. The sequence continues at coordinate 304,745,154 of JARQOC010000005.1, read as the reverse complement.
ACTCTCAGCTGGCAGCAGTAGTGCCCCTCACACTCATACTTTCAGCTGGCAGCAGTAGTGCCCCTCACACTCATACTCTCAGCTGGCAGCAGTAGTGCCCCTCACACTCATACTCTCAGCTGGCAGCAGTAGTGCCCCTCACACTCATACTTTCAGCTGGCAGCAGTAGTGCCCCTCACACTCATACTTACAGTGTAGGCTGGGCACCAGGGACTCATCCCCGCCGTATGAGGCGCTCTACGGCCGCTTCAGGGAAGTGCCGCACCGTCCATGTCCCTGAGCAGTCGCTTCCTTTCACTTTCTCGGAGCCCTCCTGACGTGTCTATGGCCGCCCCTCCTCGCCTCTCTGAGAGCCGAGCCTTCCTCCTCCTCCAGATCATGTGTCTGACTGACCCTCCACAGAATGAGGACAGGGCGGTCATTCTTGTTGTGATCGCTCATCTCCAGACAGACTGGTGGTAACAGGCGGAGAGACTGACGGCACAGTACCTGCACTGCCAGCTCTCCCTCACAGGACACGGCGGGGGGACTCGGGACATGGCGGGGGGACACGGACCTCTCTCCTCTGAGGTGGTTTATTTATAGGTGACATATGGGCCACGTAATGGCTGTGTGTGGTTATGTAGGTCATGTCTATTATGGCACCTCAGCCCATAGCCACAGGTCCTTCCTGACCCTCCCCATACAACCATGATACAAGTGACTATTAATCATCTTGTTTCTCGCTTTATTGCCGACAATATTTAATGGGCCACAATGCAATGTTATACGCCAGAATTCAGGCGTAAAAAGCTTTGAAATATGAAATTTTGGTGCAACGTGAGCAGGGTCAGACTGGAGTGTCTGGGGCCACCAGGGTAAATAGCTCCAGGGGCCACTCACCCTTCAGCTATATGCAAATACTTGTTATCCGTCAGGCTGTGTTCACACGTTGGGTATTTTGCGCGTATTTATGCAGTTTTGTGCTTTTGCCACATTTTGCGCAAAAAGCGCAACTGCATTCACACAGTGCGTGTTTTTACCTACGCTTTTCCCAAGCCCATTTTATCATGTGGCCTATGGGAAAGGCACATGTAAAAATGCGTAAAGAATTGACATGATCATTCTTTTTGCGGACGAGCTTTGCAGTGACATTGCATCTGCAAAAATCTTCATCATTTGAACACATTTCAGCAAAGCCATTGCTTTTGCTGGAATGCGTTTCCAGCTATGTATTTCACTCAGAGGCTGACTGGCGACGCAAACCCTGGGTGGAAATTTTTTTCCGACAGCCCTCGGGCGATGACCAGGGCGGGGGGGTGCTGTCGGAAATTTTCGGCGGCCCGTCTCAGTCCCTCCAGCCCTTAGTAGGTGAGGACCGGGGAAGAGTGATGGAGTGCTGTTGGAAATTCTCGGCGGCCCGTCTCAGTCCCTCCAGCCAGGCCGGCCCGTATTTGGAGTTCCTGCTGCCCTAGGCACTGTCAGCGGTGCGCCTCCCCATCGTGCCACGCTCCCCTGCAGACAGGGGAGTAGCTAAAAGGAGCCTATGGTTGGAGTAGTGGATGGTTGCTAGATGACCTCCACCATGTCACATCAGCAAGGAGGTGGCAGTCATGTCTTGGGTCGTAATCATGTGGAGAGAGCTAGTTTGCCCCTATAGGGTCCATGAAGGCGTGAAAAGGACCACGGCAAAGTATATATACTTTTAGACTGACCACTTTTTTTCTTCGTACAAAATCATTCCCATGCATGATAATGCACCATCTCTTGGTACAGAGCATACCCCTGAGTAATTGGCTGCTATGGACATAAAAGTAGAGAAAACCATGGTGTGGTTACCAGTCTCCCCTGATCTCAGCCCTATTGAGAAACTTGGAAGTACCATTAAGCAAAAAAAATCTAAGATGCTGTAAGACATTAACCGTTAAACCAGCAGCTCTGGGAGTCAATTATGACATCCTGCAAACAAATGCAATCTTAAAACATCCAAAACCTGACAAGTGCAATAAATGCAATATTTGTTGTGAAGGTGATATCAAAGAAAGGCGATATACAATATGAGACATACTGGTAGGATATTTTCATTGTGAGCCCCAATGGGGACAGTGTTGATGATGTATGTAAAGTGCTGTGCATATTTCTTCATATGTCGTCACAATACCAGGATCTGAGGATCTTCTATTTCGAGGTCAGGGGCTCTCTGATGCCATGTCGCTGCCTGTCTCGCTGTCTTCCTCTTTTGACACTGCAGTGCGGTGGACAAGAGAGCATTAACTGGTTAATAACAAGAAGTATGGTGTGTACTAATTGAGCCATAAACCTCCTCATACCATGTCCAGCAGACATTGTAGGATTACTATATTGATCTTATTATTAGGGCACGGACACACTGGCGTGAAACTCGGATGAGTGCAATATGTGATTTTATCGCAGTGCAGTCAGTTAATCAACGTCTGAAACACATTGGCGAGTGTTGAATGCTTTTTTCTCATCCAGATTCTGGATGGGAAAAAAGTCACAACATGCTGCGACAGTATGCGATTCATGTGCGAGACTCGCCAATGCAAGTCTATGAGTCCGACAAAATCATGGACCGCACACTGACAGCACACAAACCATCCGAGAGGCATCTGTTTTTTTCACTGATGCATTATCATTCTTCAGCTGAGACAACTGTAAAATGCTCCTGTAAATGATTCTACAGTAATAGCTGCTGAGAAACAAAACAGATTGCACATGGATGTGATCTAAGAAAACTGTCGGACACTCGCACAGCATTTGGATGTCCCAGTGTCCAGCTACACAGACAGCCCGCCACAGCCTCACACATAGCCACAACCACACAAAAACAGCCACATAGACAGCCAGCCACATAGACAGCTACACAGACGCAGAGAGCCACACAGAGAGACACAGCCACATAGACAGCCACACGCATAGCCATAGCCAGGCACACACAGACACAGCCAGCCAGACACAGCCAGCTACATACACAATATCAGCCACACACACAATCAGCCTCACACATACAGCCACACACATAGCTAGCCACACAAACACAGCCAGCCACACACAGCCAAAGCCAACCAGCCACACATACAGCCACACATATACAGACAGCCACATAGACAGCCACACACACAGCCAAAGCCAGCCACACACAGGTGCAGCTACAGACACAGCCAGCCACACACACAGCGAGCAATATAGACAGCCATAGCCACACACAGACATACAGCCAACCACACAGCCAGCCACACACAGTCAGCCACACACAGCCAAGCAGCCCCAGCCACACACACACAGTCAGCCACACACAGCCCCAGCCACACACACACAGTCAGCCACACACAGCCAAACAGCCCCAGCCACGCAGCCACAGCCATGCAGCCACAGCCAACCCCAGCCAGCCACAACCACGCAGCCCCAGCCACATACAGACATACAGTTAGGGCCAGAAATATTTGGACAGTGACACAAGTTTTGTTATTTTAGCTGTTTACAAAAACATGTTCAGAAATACAATTATATATATATAATATGGGCTGAAAGTGCACACTCCCAGCTGCAATATGAAAGTTTCCACATCCAAATCGGAGAAAGGGTTTAGGAATCATAGCTCTGTAATGCATAGGCTCCTCTTTTTCAAGGGACCAAAAGTAATTGGACAATGGACTCTAAGGGCTGCAATTAACTCTGAAGGCGTCTCCCTCGTTAACCTGAAATCAATGAAGTAGTTAAAAGGTCAGGGGTGGATTCCAGGTGTGTGGTTTTGCATTTGGAAGCTGTTGCTGTGACCAGACAACATGCGGTCAAAGGAACTCTCAATTGAGGTGAAGCAGAACATCCTGAGGCTGAAAAAAAAAAAAAATCCATCAGAGAGATAGCAGACATGCTTGGAGTAGCAAAATCAACAGTTAGGTACATTCTGAGAAAAAAGGAATTGACTGGTGAGCTTGGGAACTCTAAAAGGCCTGGGCGTCCACGGATGACAACAGTGGTGGATGATCACCGCATACTTTATTTGGTGAAGAAGAACCCGTTCACAACATCAACTGAAGTCCAGAACACTCTCAGTGAAGTAGGTGTATCTGTCTCTAAGTCAACAGTAAAGAGAAGACTCCATGACAGTAAATACAAAGAGTTCACATCTAGATGCAAACCATTCATCAATTCCAAAAATAGACAGGCCAGAGTTAAATTTGCTGAAAAACACCTCAAGAAGCCAGCTCAGTTCTGGAAAAGTATTCTATGGACAGATGAGGCAAAGATCAACCTGTACCAGAATGATGGGAAGAAAAAAGTTTGGAGAAGAAAGGGAACGGCACATGATCCAAGGCACACCACATCCTCTGTAAAACATGGTGGAGGCAACGTGATGGCATGGGCATGCATGGCTTTCAATGGCACTGGGTCACTTGTGTTTATTGATGACATAACAGCAGACAAGAGTAGCCGGATGAATTCTGAAGTGTACCGGGATATACTTTCAGCCAAATGCTGCAAAGTTGATTGGACGGCGCTTCATAGTACAGATGGACAATGACCCCAAGCATACAGCCAAAGCTACCCAGGAGTTCATGAGTGCAAAAAAGTGGAAACATTCTGCAATGGCCAAGTCAATCACCAGATCTTAACCCAATTGAGCAAGCATTTCACTTGCTCAAATCCAGACTTAAGACGGAAAGACCCACAAACAAGCAAGACCTGAAGGCTGCGGCTGTAAAGGCCTGGCAAAGCATTAAGAAGGAGGAAACCCAGCGTTTGGTCATGTCCATGGGTTCCAGACTTAAGGCAGTGATTGCCTCCAAAGGATTCGCAAACAAAATATTGAAAATAAAAATATTTTGTTTGGGTTGTGTTTATTTGTCCAATTACTTTTGACCTCCTAAAATGTGGAGTGTTTGTAAAGAAATGTGTACAATTCCTACATGTTCTATCAGATATTTTTGTTCAACCCTTCAAATTAAACGTTACAATCTGCACTTGAATTCTGTTGTAGAGGTTTCATTTCAAATCCAATGTGGTGGCATGCAGAGCCCAACTCGCGAAAATTGTGTCACTGTCCAAATATTTCTGGCCCTAACTGTAGTTAGGCACACACAGCCACATAGCCCCAGCCACATAAAGACACATTCAGACACACAGCCACATGCAGCCACGCAGCCCTAGCCACACATAGACACAGTCGGCCACACAGACACATTTTGCCACACACAGCCAGCCACGCAGCCTCAGCCACACAGACACAGTCAGCCACAGACAGCCCTAGCAACATAGACACATAGTCAGCCACGCAGCCCCAGCCACAAAGCCCCAGCCACACACAGCCAGCCACAAAGCCCCAGCCACACACAACCAGCCACAAAACCCCAGTCACACAAAGCCCTAGCCACATACAGCCAGCCACAAAGCCCCAGCCACACACAACCAGTCACAAAGCCCCAGCCACACAAAGCCCCAGCCACACAATGCCCCAGCCACACAAAGCCCCAGCCACACAGCCCCAGCCACACAAAGCCCCAGCCACACAAAGCCCCAGCCACACAAAGCCCCAGCCACACAGCCCCAGCCACACAAAGCCCCAGGCACACAAAGCCCCAGCCACACAAAGCCCCAGCCTCAAAGCCCCAGCCACACAAAGCCCCAGCCACACAAAGCCCCAGCCACACAAAGCTCCAGCCACAAAACCCCAGCCACATACAGACAAATAGTCAGCCCACAGACACAGCCCCAGCCATAAACAGACACATAGAAAGACACACACACACTACCCACCACCACCAGCTGCTGCTGCTGCAGCTCATCATGATCTATTCTTTACACATTTTGCTGGCTCCCGCGCTGTGGAAGTTGGAAGAACTTCCGGGGCCTGCAGTAGAGATGAGGAGGCGGGGCCCAGAGATTGACTGATGATAGGAGGACCCAGGTGACGTGAAGGGCTCACGTCACACAGGTCCTCTATCTCCAGTCAATCTCTCTGGGCCCCGCCTCCTCATCTCTACTGCAGGCCCCTCCATACCTCCGCTTCTCCCTGGACAGTGCCGCCTCTCTCTCTGACACTGTCTCCTCCGCGGCTGGACCCTCCTCTTTTCTCACGGCGGGCCTGTTCACTGCCTGCTGCAGGGTGGGTGAGTGAGGTCCGCGGCCCGTTTCTGTGGGTGTGCACTCACTATAACTGCGATGTACAATTACTGTAATTTGCATTAAAGGGAATCATTGGTGTAAACAAGTTATCGCAATCCAAAGGTTTAGTTGGTGATAACTTTTTCATTGGTGGAATCCGACCTGAGGAAACCGCACGGTCAGAAGAATGTGGCACTTTTATTACCACTATAAAATGCAGCAGCAGGTCGGATGTGTGACCACAGCTGCATATTCATTGTCTTTGGGGCGGCCTGAAAAAGCCAAGTGCAGCGATTACAGCCAATGAGGGAATGAACAGATTAGTAGTTGAGTCATACATGAGCTACAGTCTAAAGGCCCTGCCCATTACACGAGGAAACATCGCCGGCAACTCAGGGCATTGCCAATTTGAAGCGACATCACTGGAGAGTTGCCCCGTGTACCAGAGTGATATCAACAGCGATAGTTGCTTTAGCATCGTCTGGTTTCAGGACAATGTCCTGAAACCTGGCGATGTTGCTCAGGTGATCTGCCTAAATCGCCCTGTCTGACATCGCAACAGCAATGTTGCCGGCAACTTCCCCCATTGAGTCTAATGTTAAGTATCGCTGCCAGGGTTGAATTTAACCCTGGCAGCGATAGCTGCTTTCAACATCGCTGCTGCGTTGCCGACGATGTCTCCTCGTCTGACAGCTCACCAGCGATCTTGGCCAGCGGCCAAAAACATGCACGCTCCCATCAGTTGCCGGAGATGTATTCACGTGTAACGGGGCCTTAAAGGCCCAGTTACACACACAAATAATTGTGCAGAGATTGTTCGCAGTTCTCTGGTTGCAGTGAAATCATGGACACATTGTTCTATTTTGTGGCCGTATACAAATGGAACAATGTTGTCCATGATTTCACTGCAACCAGAGATCTGCAAACAATCTCTACACAATTATCTGTGTGTGTAACTGGGCCTTAAAAGAGTATGTGCCCACAATCCAGAGGCACTGCGTGCTGGACACAGCGCCTACGGACGTATGGGTACCCACAGGTGAATGCCAGGTGATCGCCACTGCCCTGTGCTCACGATCTGCATTTGGTGCAGGCGGCCTCTCCATTCACCCGCTGGAGATATCTCCCATCTCTGCAGCAATAACTTGCTGTGGAGATGCGGAAGTCCAGCAATCCACACCACAGGTAAGATAACGCTTCGGTATTAAAAGCACAGTGAACATGGGATTTCTAGATATCCCATTTACTTTGCTTGAACGCAGAGTTTTGGACCCAGCACTAACACGCTGCATCCAAAATGCTGCTATTCCAGATTGTGTGCATGCAGATTTATGGGATAAAAGTTGCACATTCTGATGATCAGTGCAGGTCCCAGCAATCGGCCCCCACCAACCAATAACATCACTTATCCAAAGGCTACATGCACACATTGAGTATTTAGTGATTTTTACCTCAATATTTGTAGCCAAAACCAAGAGTCGAACAGTCAAAGGAAAATTATAATGGAAACACTGCACCTCTTCTGTATTTATCACCCACTCTGGGTTTTGGCTACAAATACTGAGGTAAAAACTCACCAAATACTGAACATGTGAACATGGCCTTAGAAGAGATGATTCTTGTTCTCACTGCAGAACCTCTGTTCATATGACTAGCCTAGGATTATACGGGGACTCGGGTGTCTGGGCCCTCTGCTGCGGTTGGGATGTCACTGCTCGCCTGCCCAGATCCATGGCCCTAGTGGTCAACTGAAAAGGGGTAATTGAAATGGGAATAAAAGTTTGTAAGTTTATCGTGACGCCACCTGTGGTATCTGGTGAGTGCACCAGCGCTGCGTGGGGCCTCCAGGGATGATGGATGAGCAGCTAGGTGTTGAAGCTCCCCACAGGCGGAGCTGGATCCCTGGGGAGTTTGGTGATGATGATGAGGGATGGAGCAGGGATTTGGCCGGGCTGTTGGATAATGGAACAGTCTCTGTGGATGGCAGGGGTGCGGGTAAGGAACCAACGCACACACCACTGATTGTTTCTTTACCTTTTACTGGTGGGATTGCAGGTAAATGTCCAGGGCACTGCCGGGTGTTCAGGATGCAATTCTGGGTCTCCACAGTGAGTGGGTATAAGGTCTCCTTGTCTATCTTCCCATGTGTGTGAAGCCCCTGCCCCGTGTGAAACTTGGCTGGCCTCCTCTGCTCTCTTGCCCCCTGTGCTGTCGTCGGGAAACCCTCGATGGACTACCGCTATTCCTGTCCGCGGTGCCTGGCTCCCTGGTTAGTGATTGCGCAGATGCCCGGGAGACTGAAGTCTCCACGGTAGACCAGTATTCTCTACTGGGCCAGGTGCTCTCCAGTAGACTCGGACTTCGGTGTCCAGGGTGCTGTTTGGGTGAACCTAACGCTGGCTCCTCAGTTCCCACTCTGTTCTCTCTTTTCTCCTCGCCTTTCAATCCCACTCTTGGGCCCTGCAGGACTACTTTGAAGGCTGTTCAAGGTCACTGGCTCGGGCCTAACACGGCACCGACCACCAGTACGTCTTCTCAGCTCTCGTAGCGTCTGCACGCTCCAACTAACTCCAGCACCAGTATTTATAGGGGATCTTGTCTAAGGCAGCAAGTTGGGCTCCCCTTACTGTGCTGGGGTGGAAGGTGTTGTTTGTGTCTGTGTACCCACTGTGGAAACCCATCTGTGCTGTAGGTGAGTCTGTGGTTACTTGTGTGAGCACGGCGCCGCACATATTTGACACTATGTAATAGTCACAGGACAGGGAGGGGTTAAACTACTTCCACGTATATAATTTCTATTGGAAATAAAGAATCTTTCCCTTATTAATAATACAAATAACCAACCACAATCCACTATACAAAGACTAATAATACCACATACAAGGGAGAAATATCACCACACTGTAACCAGACCACTTATTACCACCACATAGTGACCAAATAACCACATAGGGAGAAATACCATATCATGAACAAACCACATATTAATTTACCACCACATAGTGATCAGTATTGTAGTATTCAGACACTAATAAAAACCACAATACTAATAACGCTAATATTATCATCAGTGACAATATACACAGGAGTTCTGTATATAGTTTTAACTGTACAGGTAATACTGTGACTTACCAGTGATGTCTCTAGGTGAAGTCATTAATTTTTGCTTTTTCCTCTTTATAGAACGCAGACCATTATGTCTTCCAGCAATTAGGACCCCGGTTGTCACTAAAAGCTAATAATGTATCTTCCGTGTTCTGGCTCTCATACAGTAAATATGGCCCCTTCCAAAATAATGACACTGACACCGGGGTGCAGATAATGACACTGTGGGTACAGGATAATAACACTGACACTCAGGGTACATTATAATGACACTCGGGGTACAGGATAATGACACTGACATTGGGGTATAGGATAATGACACTGGGGTATAGGATAATGACACGGGTACAGGATAATGACATTGACACTGGGCGTACAAGATAATGACACTGGGGTACAGGGTAATGACACTGGGGTACAGGATAATGACAATAACACTGGGGTACTGGATAATGACACTGACACTGGGGTACAGGATAATGACAACACTGGGGTACTGGATAACGACATTGGGGTACAGGATAATGACAATAACACTGGGGTACTGGATAATGACACTGACACTGGGGTACAGGATAATGACAACACTGGGGTATTGGATAATGACACTGGGGGTACAGGATAATGACACTGACACTGGGTGTACAGGAAAATAACACTGGAGTACAAGATAATGACACTGACACTGGGGGTACAGGATAATGACACTGACACTGGGGGTACAGGATAATGACACTGACACTGGGGGTACAGGATAATGACACTGACACTGGGGGTACAGGATAATGACACTGACACTGGGGGTACTGATAATGACACTGGGGTACAGGATAAATACAACACTGACATTGCTGGGGTACAGGATAATGACACTGACACTGGGGGTACAGGATAATGACACTGACACTGGGGGTGCAGGATAATGACACTGGGAGTACAGGATAATGACACTGACACTGGGGGTACATGATAATGTCACTGGGGTACAGGATAATTACACTGACACTGGGGGTACAGGATAATGACACTGACATGGGGGTACAGGATAATGACACTGACACTGGGGTACAGGATAATGACACTGATACTGGGGGTACAGGATAAAGACACTGACACTGGGGTACAGGATATGAATGACACTGGGGTACAGGATAATGACCCACTGGGAGTACAGGGATATACATGACACTGGGGTACATGATAATGTCACTGGGGTACAGGATAATTACACTGACACTGGGGGTACAGGATAATGACACTGACATGGGGGTACAGGATAATGACACTGACACTGGGGGTACAGGATAATGACACTGATACTGGGGGTACAGGATAATGACACTGACACTGGGGGTACAGGATAAAGACACTGACACTGGGGGTACATGCTAATGACACTGGGGTACAGGATAATGACACTGACACTGGGGGTACAGGATAATGACACTATCACTCAGGGTACAGAATAATGACACTCGGGGTACAGGATAATACATAGTAACATAGTTTTTAAGGTTGAAGGAAGACTTTAAGTCCCATCTAGTTCAACCCATAGCCTAACATGTTGATCCAGGGAAGGCAAAAAACCTCATGTGGCAACACTAAGCTCCACATTGGGGGAAAAAATTCCTTCCTGACTCCAGATATGGCAATCAGACTAGTTCCCTGGATCAACGCCCTAGCAAAGAATCTAGTATATATAACTGGTAATATTATAGTTTTCAAGAAAGGCATCCAGGCCCTTCTTAAATGTTAGTAGTGAGTTACTCATTACAATATCATGTGGCAGAGAGTTCCATAGTCTCACTGCTCTTACATTAAAGAATCCACGTCTGTGATTATGATTAAACCTTCTTTCCTCCAGACGTAGAGGATGCCCCCTTGTCCCCGTCTCAGGCCTAAGAGTAAAGAGATCATTAAAAAGGTCTCTGACTGTCCCCTCATATATTTATACATTATTATAAGATCTTCCCTAAGCCTTCATTTTTCCAAGCTAAATAACCCCACGTTTAATAACCTGTCTTGGTATTGCAGACCCCTCAGTCCTCTAATAACCTTGGTCGCTCTTCTCTGCACCCGCTGTAGTTCAGCTATGTCTTTCTTATACACCGGAGACCTGAATTGTACACAGTATTCTAAATGTGGTCGCACTAGTGACTTGTATAGAGGTAAAATTATGTTCTCCTAATGAGCATCTATGCCTCATTTAATGCATGCCATTATTTTATTTGCCTTTGCAGCAGCTGCCTGACACTGGCCACTAAATGGGAGTTTGTCATCTACCCATACACCCACGTCTTTTTCAGTGATAGTTTTGCCCAGTGTTTTACAATTAAGCACATAATTATACCTTTTGTTTCCTCTGCCCAAGTGCATGACCTTACATTTATCCCCATTAAAGCTCATTTGCCATTTATCAGCCCAAGCTTCTAGTTTACATAAATCCTCCTGTAATATAAAATTGTCCTCCTCTGTATTGATTACCCTGCAGAGTTTAGTGTCATCTGCAAATATTGAGATTCTACTCTGTATGCCCCCTACAAGGTCATTAATAAATATATTAAAAAGAAGCGGGCCCAACACTGACCCATGTGGTACCCCACTGTTAACTGTGACCCATTCTGAGTGTGTTCCATTAATGACCACCCTTTGTTTCCTATCACTAAGCCAGTTCTTAACCCACTTACACATATTTTCCTCTATCCCCATTGCTCTCATTTTATGTATCAACCTTTTGTGTGGCACCGTATCAAAAGCTTTGATGACACTGGGGGTACAGGATAATGACACTGACACTAGGGGTACAGGATAATGACACTGGGAGTACAGGATAATGACACTGACACTGGGGGTACAGGATAATGACACTGGGTGTACAGGATAAAGACACTGACACTGGGTGTACAGGATAAAGACACTGACACTGGGGGTACAGGATAATGACACTGACACAGGGGGTACAGGATAATGACATCGACACTGGGGTACAGGATAATGACACGGGATACAGGATAATGACATTGACACTTGTGGTACAGGATAATGACACTGGGGGTACAGGATAATGACACTGACACTGGGGGGTACAGGATAATGACACTGGGGGTACAGGATAATGACACTGACACTGGGGGTACTGAATAATGACACTGACACTGGGGGTACAGGATAATGACACGGACACTGGGGGTACAGGATAATAACACTGAAGGTACGGGATAATGACACTGACACTCGGGTTATAGGATAATGACACTGACACTCGGGCAGGGGTGGACTGGGCCGGGTGGCAGGGCGGCATTTGCCCCCCCCAGGCCCGTGGATTAGCAACAGTTCAGGGCCGCCCAGCTGCCCTGAAAGTGAATTCATCACGCCTTTGACTGAACCCTGTCTGAACCCTCCAGAGCGGAGCGCAGTGAAGACAGGGCCAGGCGGTGCCATCCATTACTGTCTGTTGTGTCTGTGACAGGCTGGTGGCCGCCGAGTGAGAGAAGGCCAGTCTGAGTCCCCCACTCCTTGCATGCTTCAAAGTGCAGTGCCTGCTGCTCTGTAAGTGTCCATATCCTATCCATGATATCCTAGCTGCTGTTAGTGGCCATCTGATTGAATCTACATTGATATATTCATCATCATATTCTCTCATAATATATTGATCTATTGACAGTAGATCAATATATCATGAGAAATGTGTATAGTGCACCCCCCTGTATATACTGCACCCTGTATCAAGTACCTGTGTATTATACATAGGTACTATAGACAGGGTGCAGTATACACAAGCATTATATACATCATCCAGTATACACATTGTATAATATTGCACCCTCTGTACATATGAACCCTCTATATAGTACTTCTGTATACTGCACCCTGTATCTAGTACCTGTGTACTATACATAGGTACTATATACAGAGTGCAGTATACACAAGCATTATATACATGGTCCAGTATACACATTGTATAATATTGCACCCATTGTACATACTGCACCCTGTATATACCGTGTTTCCCCGAAAGACCCCCCGAAAGTAAGGCAGGGTAGGGGGAACGGGGTGGTCTGTTAATATAAGGCCCCCCCCCCCCCGAAAGTAAGGCCGCCTGGGGGGGGGGGGCGCTGGGAAATATAAGGCCAGTACCTGTCCCCCTGTGTGTCCAGGCTCCTCCAGTGTCCTGCAGCTGCAGCCGCACTGGAGCAGACGTGGTTAATCACAGCCGAACATGCTGTGTGCCCAGCCTTAACTCACAGCAGCCCGGCTCCAGCTCTGATTGGCTCCCAGGAAGCAGTGGGCGCGGCCAGATGACGTCGTGGGCTCGTCATCTGGCCGCGCCCACTGGTTCCTGGGAGCCAATCAGAGCTCGAGCCGGGCTGTTGTGATGTCAGGCTGGGCAGAATTCAGCAAGGGCACACAGCATGTTAGGCTGTGATTAACCCTATCTGCACCAGCGCGGCTGCAGCTGCAGGACACTGGAGGAGCCTGGACACACCGGGGACAGCAAGGAGTCACACTGAAGGCCAGGGGAGCTGGTAAGAAGCAGTGTGTATGTGTATGTGTGTGTTTGTAAGTGTATGTTTGTATGTAAGTGTATGTGTGTTTGTAAGTGTATGTGTATGTGTGTGTGTTTGTAAGTGTGTGCGTGTGTGTAGTTGTAGTGTGTGAGTGTGTTGTAGTGTATGTGTTGTAAGTGTAGGGTGGGTGGGTGTGTGTGGATGGGAGGCTGGAGTGGCTGGGGCTGCCAATATAAGATCCCCCCCGAAAGTAAGACAGGGGGCCACTTTTGGCCCCCAAAAAAATATAAGACAGGGTCTTACTTTCGGGGAAAGACGGTAGTACCTGTGTATACTGCACCCTGTATATACTGAACCCTGTATTTAATACTTGCGTATACTGCACCCTTTAATATACACTCCACCCTGTATATACTGAACCCTGTATTTAATACTTGCGTATACTGCACCCTTTAATATACACTGCACCCTGTATATAGTATACAGTATACTGTATATGGGTATACTGCACCCTGTTTATATGCCATCTTGTATATAGTGCCTGTGTACAGTCATGGCCAAAAGTTTTGAGAATGACACCAAAATTATATTTTCACATGATCTGCTGCCCTCTGGTTTTTATTTGTGTTTGTCTGATGTTTATATCACATACAGAATTATAATTGCAATCATATTATGAGTACCAAAAGGTTATATTGACAGTTAGAATAAGTTAATGCAGCAAGTCAATATTTGCAGTATTGACCCTTCTTCTTCAGGACCTCTGCAATTCTCCCTGGCATGCTCTCAATCAACTTCTGGACCAAATCCTGACTGATAGCAGTCCATTCTTGCATAATCAATGCTTGTTGGTTTGTTTGTCCACCTGTCTCTTGATGATTGACCACAAGTTCTCAATGGGATTAAGATCTGGGGAGTTTCCAGGCCATGGACCCAAAATCTCTATGTTTTGTTCCCTGAGCCATTAAGTTATCACCTTTGCTTTATGGCAAGGTGCTCCATCATGCTGGAAAAGGCATTCTTGGGCGCCAAACTGCTCTTGGACGGTTGGGAGAAGTTGCTCTTGGAGGACATTCTGGTAGCATGGTAGCATTCTAAATTCATGGCTGTGTTTTTAGGCAAGACTGTGAGTGAGCCGATTCCCTTGGCTGAGAAGCAACCACACACATGAATGGTTTCAGGATGCTTTACAGTTGGCATGAGACAAGACTAGTGGTAGCGCTCACCTCTTCTTCTCCGAATAAGCTGTTTTCCAGATGTCCCAAACAATTGAAAAGGGGATTCATCAGAGAAAATGAGTTTACCCCAGTCCTCAGCAGTCCACTCCCTGTACCTTTTGCAGAATATCAGTCGGTCCCTGATGTTTTTTCTGGAGAGAAGTGGCTTCTTTGCTGCCCTCCTTGAAACCAGGCCTTGCTCAAAGAGTCTCCACCTCACAGTGCGTGCAGAAGCACTCACACCAGCCTGCTGCCATTCCTGAGCAAGCTCGGCACTGCTGGTAGTCCGATCTCACAGCTGAAACAGTTTTAAGATACGGTCCTGGCGCTTGCTGGTCTTTCTTGGGCACCCTGGAGCCTTTTTGACAACAATGGAAGCTCTCTCCTTGAAGTTCTTGATGATGCGATAGAATGTTGACTGCGGTGCAATCTTTGTAGCTGCGATACTCTTCCCTGTTAGGCTATTTTTGTGCAGTGTAATGATGGCTGCACGTGTTTCTTTAGAGATAACCATGGTTAACTGAAGAGAAACAATGATACCAAGTACCAGCCTCCTTTTAAAGTGTCCAGTGGTGTCATTCTTACTTAATCATGACTGATTGGCTGAGTGGGTATTGGCAGGTGTCCGTAGCCGAGGAAGACCGCGAGAAGACGGCATTCACGACACCTATGAGCCTGCCCTTCGGACTATGTAATGCACCCGGAACCTTCCAGAGATTAATGGAGAGTTGCCTGGGGCATAAGAACTTCGAGACGGTACTGCTCTATCTGGATGACATTATTGTGTACTCCAAGTCCTATGGGGAACACGTAGCCCATCTAGCAGAGGTGTTTGAAGCTCTGTCCAAATACGGGATGAAGCTGAGACCATCAAAATGCCTCCTGTTAAAGCAAGAGTACAGTACCTGGGACACATAGTCAGTGCCGAAGGCGAGGCCCCGATCCAGACAAGGTGACAGCTATTAAGGAGTGGCCAGAACCCAAGACCTTAAAGGAAGTACGTAAATTCCTGGGATTGGTGGGCTACTATAGGAGGTTCATAAAGGAGTATACCAAGAAGGCTGCTCACTTGCAGGACCTCCTAGTAGGCCAACCACGAAGGGCAAGTCTAAGGATTCTAAGTGGGGCAAGGAACAAGAGGAATCATTCCAGATAATGAAAGAAGCCCTGACAGGAGAAGAAATCCTTGCTTACCCGGACTACAACCTGCCATTCCTGCTGTACACGGATGCCAGCAATGTGGGACTCAAAGCCGTCCTTTCACAAAAGAAAGAAGGCAAAGAAAGGGTGATCGCCTATGCAAGTAGGAAGCTGCACCCCACAGAGAGGAATCCAGAGAACTACAGTTCCTTCAAGCTGGAATTCCTGGCCTTGGTCTGGGCCGTCACAGAGAGGTTCAAACACTCCCTGGCCTCTAGCAAGTTTACAACCTACACGGATAACAATCCGCTGACCCACCTGGAGACTGTGAAGTTGGGAGCCATAGAGCAGAGCTGGATGGCCAGATTGTCCAACTACTAGTTCACCATCAAGTACAGGGCTGGGCACCAGAACGGAAACGCGGATGCCTTATCCAGAATGCCTCACCTGTCAGATGAGGGAGTAGATGAAGACGAGCTGGAAGATGTGGAGTTACCTGCCTTCCATCAACTAAGAGTAACCCAGTGTCAGCAAACCCGTCAAGACCCTCCTGCAAGAATGGTGAACCCATTGCCCCACTGGGTTGGAAAGAGGTGCAGGACAATGACCCGGCTGTCAGTTTAATAAAACAACTGATAACATCGACTTCAGGTTTCGGCCTCTGATGTAGGAGACGCGGGGAAGGAGAGCTCCGGGACCCACGACCGTCCGCAACGCACATAAAGCCGCTACTAAACAGTAACGGTCCGCAGTGAACCTGGAAGGTGCGGGGAGTTCCAGGAACTTGAATGTGCCAGTGGCTCCGCAGCACGAGTCACGGGCATAATACACCAGCCGGCGGGAATAATAGAGCAAGTGTCCATAAGATGGCGGCGAGCGCGGGCAGCTCGAGGAGGAAGGAGAGACAGCTTCTACAGCCGCAGCTCACACTGAAAAAGATGGCCAGCAGCTACAAGGGGGAAGTGAGAAAAACTGGAGTGAGGAGTTCTCCCAGAGAAGGGAGGAAGATGTCACAACACATAGCAGCACCACAGAAGATGGGGTGAGTGGGGAAGACCAGATTGGCCCACATAATTATGCAGCGATGGTTAGAGAGCTTAAAGCTCACTTGGCAGACAGTCTAAAGGCAACGGTGAGGGAGGCGATACAGGACACTATAGCCGAATTGCAGGACACCGTAGCACACCATGATAATAAACTACAAGAGGCGGAACAACGCCTCTCTGATGCAGAGGACACAATTACAAGACTTGAGTGAGATCTGTCAGCAGTTATAAAACAATCACAGTGGATGGAGGACAAAATCGATGACCTTGAGAACAGGTCTCGCAGAAATAACTTGAGGGTGGTGGGGTTGCCGGAAGCTATTTTCCCAATACAGCTCGATACCATCTTTGAGCGCAAAATTCCGGAGGACCTGGGACTCACAGAGGCATATAAAGTAAAGAGGGCACACAGGTTGGGGGTTCCACCACAAAACAATAGGGGTGAACAAACTAAAGGTCCTCGACAGGCGATAGCCCGGTACCTCGACTACAAGGAAAAGGAGAAAATCCTTCAGACCTTCAAGCGCCGCAGACAGCCACTTCTGGTGAGGGGGTATAAAGTAGTGCTATTCAATGATTACTCAGCAATAGCAGCGAAAAAAAAGGAAAAAGTTTCATGAGATATGTGGCATCCTCTACAAGCGCAAAATTCAGTTTCAGCTCCTATATCCTGCAATATTAAAAGTAACAGAGGGTGAAGCCGCACCTAAGTTTTACCAAGATGCGACAGTCACACTAAGACATTGCACAACTAGCTCCAGACGATCACCTACACAAGGAGAAGAAGCGGGAGATGATGTCCACAAAATTCGTGATAGTGGAGACGGGAATGGAACAGCCACCAGGGGAAGACGAGCAGAATTCACATCAATGACTCCCTCACCAGAACAAAACAGATCGCGGATATGGAATCAGGGAACAAGGAGATCGAGCCGGGAGAACCTTAGACCGAATTCGCGAGATGATGAGGACTGAATGAGATGACCTGATAATATACAATGATGTTGGCGGTGAGAGGGGCGAAGGAGGGAGCAGGGGAAAAAGGGGCAATTACTGGCCGAACGAGATAGACTTCACTCTGGGTATTGTACTGAAATCAAGATGCCCTGGGTTGCTACTGTGGTGCCCCCTCCCGGAATACCTGCTCATCTCGATACGTCCCCTTCTTACATTTTTTTTTTCACCCTCTCTCACCTTCCAACATGTACTACATACGGAATGACTTGGCAAGAATGTTGCATGGGCAGGCTGCGATCCATGTCAGAATGATGGAAGACATTAATATGTGGTTGGGGTTAAGGAGGGGAGGGAATGTGGGGGGGATTGTTCTTGTTATGGGGAGAGTTATTTGTTTTTTGGTTGGCACAAAACATGCACTGGCAGCACAGGAAGGGTCGAAGAGAAGCTAGGAGGAGAGGCACAATGTGGTACAGAAGCAATTCAAACATACCCAGAGCGCTACAGGTAGAAAAAGAGTGTGGTTTAAAACACCTGATATTTGTAGATAATGGTTAAATTAATATATTGGAATGTCAAGGGCCTCAGGTCCCCAGTAAAAAGGTCCATGGTCCTGAGGCATCTTAAAAAATTAGGGGGAGACGTTGTCCTGCTACAGGAGACACACCTACGGCAGGACGAACTATTCAGAATGCATAGAACATGGGTGGGGGCAGTTTATGGGTCGGGGGCTGGGGGGGATAAAAGCGAGAGTCATAACATTGATAAGCAAATCATTCCCCCACAGGTAGGGCTGGGCGATTAATCGAATTAATTCGATTAATTCGCCCCCCTGCTGTGGCCACGATTTGGTTTTAGTCCAAATCGTTAAATTCGATTAAAAATGGCGGCCGGACCGCTGTTTAAAGCACGTGAGGGTGCTCCGGTGCAGCCATCCTCAGTGTAGGATGACGTTCCTCCTCACACCAGGTGCTGGCCATACTCCGGTGTCGGTGCGGCCTCCCGCTGTCTTGTGTGAGGGC
Source organism: Allobates femoralis (assembly GCA_033576535.1). Lineage (NCBI taxonomy): Eukaryota > Metazoa > Chordata > Amphibia > Anura > Aromobatidae > Allobates > Allobates femoralis. Next base: position 304,726,054 of record JARQOC010000005.1, on the reverse strand, counting down.
CCCGGCAGCGCTCCTCTGCTCTGTGTCACCCGGCACCAGCTCATGTCTGCGGGCCCGAGCGGTTGCGTAGCAACGCGTGCATTTCCCGGCCTGCGCCGCTACGGGCCGGAGGCTGACACTTCCTGACGGCGGAGGACAGACCGGGCACCGCCACAAAACAGGCCGAGGAGCGGGGCCTCCCCGGGCACAGGCCGGATCCAGGAGGAAAGATGGTGGGTGCAACTCTGTGTGCGTCCCCTGTGTGTGTGGCCCCGGCGGTGCTTCCCCACCATTCCTGCAGTGTCCCCATTCCTGCAGTGTTCTCATTCCTGCAGTTTCCCCCATTCCAGCAGTGTTCTCATTCCTGTACAGTGTCCCCATTACCTGTAGTGTCCCCCTCCCCATTCCTGCAGTGTCCTCCATTCCTGCAGTGTCTCCCATCCTGCCCATTGTCCCCCATACCTGCAGGATGGGAGACAATGCAGGAAAGAAAACACTGCAGGAATGGGGGACACTGTACAGGAATGGGGACACTGCAGGAATGGAGGACACTGCAGGAATGGGGAGGGCACACATGAAAGGGGGGCACTGTACAGGAATGAGGACACTGTAGGAATGAGGACACTGCAGGAATGGGGGACACTGTGCAGGAATGAGGACACTGCAGGAATGGGGGACACTGTGCAGGAATGAGGACACGGCATGAATGGGGGACAATGGGCATGAATGGAGGACACTGCAGGAATGGGAGGGGGCATATGAAAGGGGGACACTACAGGAATGGGGGGCACTGTACAGGAATGAGAACACTACAGGAATGGGGGGCACTGTACAGGAATGAGAACACTACAGGAATGGAGGACACTGTACAGGAATGAGAACAACACACATGGCACAGACGCATGTCCTATATCCCTTCATATATTCTATACCTGTGTGTCCTATATCCCTCCTCCCTATATATTGTATATCTGTATCCTATATCCCATCCTCCTCCCTATATATTCTATACCTGGGGACCGGGTCCTATATTCCATCCTCCTCTCTATTCTCTATATATTCTATACTATACCTGGGTCCTATATCTCTCCCCCTCCTTAGAGATTATATAATACCTGGGTGACTGGTCCTATATCCCCTCCCTCCTTATATATTCTATACCTGCTGGGTCCTATATCCCCTCGCCTTCCTTATATATTCTATAATATACACCTGTGTTCTATATCCCTCACCCTCCTTACAGATTATATACCTGTGTCCTATATCACCTCATATATTCTATACCTGGGTCCTTTATCGCCTCCCCTTCCTTATATATTCTATACCTGGGTCCTATATCCCCTCCCTCATAGATTATATACCTGGGGAACCTGCTCCGTTCATTTTTTTCTCTTTATTCATCAAAGAAAAGCAAAAAAAAAAAAATAGAAAAAAAATCGAGATTTAAATCGAAAATCGTCCATAGGTTAAAATAAAATCGAGATTTTGATTTTTCCCAAAATCGCCCAGCCCTACCCACAGGGTAATATCATCTAAACACGATGAAGAGGGAAGGCATATAGTATTAAAGATAGAGAGTCATGGAGAAACTTTCCAAATACACAACATATACGCTCCCAACACGGGGCAACAGGGGTTCTTTGATGCTCTCCAGGCCACAATTCTGCAAACAGATCAACATAACCTCATCATTGGCGGAGACTTTAACATGGTCATGAATGCGGGGGAGGACAGAATGATGGGGGAGACATCTAGACGGACACCCGTGGCATTACCCACGATGCTACAGTCCTTCACGGAGGGAGTGGGAGTTTTTGATGTTTGGAGACTGCGCAATCCGGTGGGGAGGGAATATAGTCATTTCTCACACCCCCATAATGCATGGTCAAGGATCGACGTGTTCTTGACAAAGGACCTGTTGATTCCCAGGGTCAGACAGACTGACATTCTCCTGATGGTGATCTCAGACCATAGCCCAATATCGTTACAGATTGAGGACACATACCCTAGGGGTCCGTACTTCGTATGGCGGTTTCCCTCTTACTTAAATAATGACGAAAACTTCAAATCTCTTTTGGGGGAATGGTGGTCAGATTAAGCCAGGTCGAACGAGGCGCACATAAATGATCCCTGCTTATTTTGGGAAATGGCCAAAGTAGTACTAAGAGGGAGAATATTGGCCTACACAGTAACAAGGAAGAGACAGATAAATCAGAGGTTTCAAGAACTAAGTACAGAAGTAAGGAAGCTTATGGGGAATTCAAAACGTATCCGACACAGCAAAATAAAGATATTTGGTTGATGCAAAAGAGATAATTTGAGGAATAGGCCAAATTGAAAGATGACCTGAAGAGGGCGGACTGGGAGGCGAGGTTGTATAGATTTGGAGACAAAGCAGGGAAAGTACTGGTGAATCTAGCCAGAGGGAAGGGGATGACCTCGCCAATAGTGACCATGAGGGGACGGGTGGCCTGTCCAAGTCTGATCCCTCGCGGATCATCACCATTCTCAGTGATTACTATGCTAATTTATATGGGCACCCTGAGGATAATGTCGCAGTGGGGGAGAGTTGGTTAATGGAGGTGGGGATGCCGCGGTTGTCTGCGGATGGATTACAAAGACTAAATTCTAAAATTGGTCTGACGGAGGTCCTTGAAGCCATAAGTAACCTCAACACAGATAAAGCCCCGGGGCCCGATGGTTTCAGTGGGGGATTCTATAAGATGTTGAAAGACCAGGTGGCACCTCACCTCCTGACATTATTTAATTCTTTTCTAGAGGGTGGTAACATTTAGGAGCAAATGAACACCGCACATATTAAATTATTCCCCAAAGTAGATAAGGCTATGGATGATCCAGGAAGCTATCGCCCCAGCTCGCTAATTAATTTGGATCTGAAATTGATATCAAAGATAATGGCCAACAGACTGGCGGGATTGTTGCCCTCACTAGTTGAGTCAACAAGCAGGTTTCGTAAAGGGGAGATCCGCTGTGCGTAATATACGCAAGGCACTACTGGTGATAGACATGATGAGAGCGGGAGGAAAAGGGGGGCCAGCAATCCAGCCATGGTCACACTGGACGCAGAGAAGGCTTTTGATAATGTCAGGTGGCGTGGCTGGAATTGGTACTAGACAATATTGGATTGCAAAGGGCCTTTTAGAACATTTCTTAGGAGTCTATAACAGAACCCCAAGGCGAGAATCAGTATACCGGGGTTTCTTTCGCCCGTGTTTAGTCTGGGAAGGGAAACTAGACAGGGGTGTCCCCTGTCGCCACTACTTTTTGACCTGGCGATTGAACCCCTGTCTAGATTTCTTAATAAAGGGAGAACCTTTGAAGGTATTAGATTGGGTAGCAGGGAACAAAAAATGAATCTATTGCTGATGACGTGGTTTTATATTTGGCAAACACCCGTAGAGACTTACCGGTCATCATAGACCAAATAGGACAATTTGGGAAGTTCTCGGGATTTAAACTAAATAGAGGCAAATGTAGTATACTTTTTCTGAAGGGGAAGGAGGGGGAGTTATCAGGGTCAGGCCCAGGGATGAATATGTGCGGTATTCCTATTGCCAAGAGCTCCCTGAAATATCTGGGAGTTCATATAGCTAATAAGAAAAATCCAGATGGAATTGGAGAGGTGGAAGACCCTGCCTCTGTCTTTTCTGGGAAGGTGTCACCTGGTCAAGATGGTCAGTTTCCACAGGTTGTTATACCCGCTGCAGACCCTACCATTATTATTGAGGCATAAGGACGTGGATAGGCTCAATAAAATGTTCTCCACGTTTTTATGGAGGAACAAATGCGCAAGGATTAAGTTAAAGACTCTAATACCCCGAGGGAGGTGGGGGGGACTGGGCTTCCTGAATGTAAGGGGCTATAACCTCGCCTGTCTTACACGACACACATTGGACTGGATGAAGGGGACAAGTAGGTTTTCAGACTATCCCTTAGAGCTTGATTTGTGTAGACCCTGGAGCCTAACCTCCCTGCTTCACACTTCGGGGCAAAGATGCCACAATTTGTCAAACAAACAGCGGTTTTTCAAGACATGGTGTCCTCGTGGAAGGCGGTGAGGAAACAAAATCCATCTACCATGGAGAGTATCAAAATATCTTGAATTGTGGTCATTCCCAGAGTTTCCCCAGGGTAATAGTAATAAATTATACATGGCCTGGAGGGAGGGGTCATACATACGGACAAGGGAATTGATGCATCCATCGGAATCAAGATGGCTTAGAGGCAACGAACTTTTAGAAACATACGGTTTGCTGAGATCCCAATGTTTACAATACTATCAGGTTAAACATCACATCATGCTATCTCTGCGGCAGGTGGAAGCGGAATATGTCAAAAATTCATGGGACGAGTTAATGACATTGGAGGGAGGAATGGTGTCGGTATCTTCCATATATGCAAGATTGAGGGAAATTCTACTTCCGCCTGGTCCTGGGAAACTTTTTGGAGGTTCGGAGAGGCAGCTCCAAGATGAGAATGTAGGTGAAAGATACAGGCGGGGTGGCGAGAGGTCAGGAAGCACATAGTGAATGAACGCTGGCGAGACATATACTTCAGAATCATTCACAGGGGTATAATAGGATTTAACATGAAGTCCAATTCGATGTATCCGGATAGGATACAACATTGTCCGAAATGCAAACTCAAGGGGACAGATATGTATCATGGCATGTGGGATTGCATAGAATGCATAGAATATGGGTGGGGGCAGTTTATGGGTCGGGGGCTGGGGGGGAGAAAGTACAGGATCTGTGGGAGAAAGTACAGGATCTGTTATTAAAAATCACAGGGGTGGTGGTTCCGGTGTTGCCCACTATTTGGTTGTTCCATGATCTGGGTACCACTGGAATGGGAAAGGATAGGGTTCCTGTTTTTCATGTAATGGCCATGACGACGAAAAGGGTGATTCTACGACATTGGCTGGAGGAGGGAACATTGTCACTGGGGGAGGTAATAGCAGAAGCAACGAAAGCGATGTTAATAGAACAGACGCTAGCATTGAAAAATAAAGAAAAGGAGACAAGCAGGTTTTTCAATAGATGGCGTGGCTTTATAATCACGAAACTATCCAAGGACAGCATGCAGCAAGTGGTGAAGCGATTTCGCAACTCGACATGGTACTGTTTGGAAGACCTGGGGGGTTCTTTGGGACCGCTTAAACTTGATGATTGAGATGGGAAGGAAGTTGGGAGAACAAGTAGCGAACGGGGATATGAAGAATTGAGGAGTACATATTAGGACCTTTACTCAATTGCTATGGGGGAGTGTCAAACAGACAGACGACAACAGGAACGCAAAATCACAAAGATAGGAGATGGAGATTAGATGTTGTACCGGGAAGGTTAATGGTTGCATTGCCGCATATAGGGGAAGGGGGGGCAAGTGGTGGGGATAAAAGAAATAAGGAAATGTTGGGGGTTGAATTGTTATAGCAAGTGATATTTGCTTATTATATTAACGATACAAATGTTTTTTTTTATTGGGTAATGTTGTACACTGAAATAAATTCCAATAAAAAATATTTATATTAAAAAAAAAAAACAACCGATAACCCAGGAGTCAGCGAAGCTGCCAGAAAATCCCCAACTTGAAACATCTGTGGAGCGAGCGGAGCAAGCTGTTCATATACAAGGAGAAGCTTTGTAGGAGGTACATCAACCCAAGAACACACAAGATGGTCTGGCAAATCATCGTGCCAAAATCAGAAATCCAAGTGGTCTTGAGAAGATAATTTCAACTATCTTAGATTTCCCAGAAGATTGGCCTCAACAAGATGGAGTCATCCTAGTGCCTTTAATGAATTTCTACCAGCCCCGAGAAGAAATGGTACAAAGGAATCAGGAAGAAATACCCGTTGCCAGAGAATCTGAGGACGCTGCAATCGGTACACCTGCTATCCCTCTAGTGAGACTAAGGCAACACAGATGCTTACCTGACATACTTGCACCAAGCCCTTCACTAGAAACATCACCTGAGACAGTGACACCTGTGGTGCGTAGATCACAGAGAAGCACACAAGGTCAACCACTGTCTAGGTATGGAGAGTGGGCACAGTAAATGCAAGGTAGAACACACTAAAAGTAAACGTGTAAATAGCAGGTGTAAGATAAAAATGTAAATAGTAGTGTTCAAAAGGTAGAGAGTAGGCCTGTTAAAGATGTAAACAAATTACAACTAACCAGAGTAGACTGAATTGAATATAAAGAGCTCTACACAGGTATACTTGGTAATGGCTATAACTCAATTGATGACACAGACTTGGTCTTCAAGAGAATAGATGAACGTTTATTGTCGTAAGAGCTTATATACGTTACAGAAGTTTAGAAAAAATAGATTACATCATACAATGACAAATATGATGAGTATGCATTATAGACAGTTTTGAGATGATTAATTAGTGACCTTTAAGAGGGTTACAGAAGATAAGAACGGTACACTGGGGCTTACATATAGCTTGGTGGTCTTATCTAACAAACAAGGACAAGGGCAAGAATGTGCTGAGTTATGCTGACTTTACTTAAACAAACTGTTACACAGGCCTCTAGTCAGAATAGACATGATAAATTAATAATATGGCTTCTTTAGATACAATATGGCGGAAGCTACATAGTACCTATGATATCGTTTTTAACAGTCCCCTCTTTTTATCATTTCTATTCTAGACCTATTCCCTGCCTACCCTAGGTCCGCGAGCCCGCCCTACTACACAATACGCAAGACTACCTCCTACGCGATCATTCAGGAAGACCCTGTTAGCCGGCCTATTCCATCCCTCAACACCCCCTAACCTAAAGATTAGTATATTGAGTAATTTGAGGGGTTAAAATAAGTAAAAAACATGTGGAAAAAAAACCATATGATATATTTTAGACTGTGGGTTATCATAAGTCCATTATTGAATGTTTCACACAATGTTGTAGTTCTCATTTTCTTGTATCTTTGGTGGTGGAGGTGAATCCAGAGGATTTCCACAATAAGTGCAGTTGGAACGTTCCGCCAAAGTCTTTTTGTTGCACAGCACACACTTGCGTCCTGGGGTAGTGACATAAGTCAGGAGCACTTGAATACGCAGTGCTTCAGTATCTTTATAGTTTTTCATTTTGTATTTACCTGAAAAACATTTGCAGTTAGTTCTTAGAATTTTCTTCACAAGCATTACAAATAACTTTATCAGTATAGCAATAACCAGTATTATAGATGCTCCCTGCATTACATAATGAATTATTCCAGATATCCATCCACCTACACCCATAAAGAGATTATTCAACCTGGAGAATGACAAACCTGTAAGATCCAACAACACTTTCCTGTCTCTTTCATATGTTACCTTCACACCTTTTCACATACTTTTTTATCCTTCCCTACTTCTCTATCAACGCCTGCCAAGTGAACTGATCAGCTCGTAATCAGTTCCCATTATTTTTCAAAACCCAACTCGAACCTTCTATCAACTTTCCTAAATCAACCTTCATTTGCTTCCTGCCTATTGTTGTGGTGGATCCTAGTCCCATTGTGAGTTTCCCTGTTTGGCTACCTTTTCTGCTGCAACCCTCCTCTTTCCCACTGCTTAAGGTCACCTTCTGCTGTTCTGGAAAGGAAAGTATTGAAGAAAAACAAGAGTAATGAACAATACTTCCCTAAGGTTATCTCTTTAGTCTCTGTGAACCTTCTTGCAGCGGGATGCATGGATCCAGATAGTTATGAACCTTCAAATCTGGGTTGCAAGCTTTCCTCACGGACTATGACCAGGTCACCAGGTTTTAGGGAGTGTGTACCTTCCAAGGAGGAGGGATCTAGATTGGAACTGAAAACACATTTGTGAGTTTGGTGCAATACACTTTGTAAAGCTGTTTGTACTGGTATACTGTATGTAATTAATAGCACCATATAGATGAATAAAATTATCATAATTAAAGCTCCTACATATGATGTCATATCAGAGTGTAATGTCTGTAACTGCTAAGGAAAATACAATCCTGTCTTTGATGGTTCCCCAAATAGTATCTCATATGGACATAACCCAGTATTTTGTTTGGCATTACCCCCACAGAATACAATGTATAATAATTTCTTTGCAACAGTTCGGCAGTGGCCTTGGCAGTAGGTAATACTTCTGGCTATTCAGAGAATAGGTCTATGCAGACCAACACATACTCATAGGTGCCTACCTTTGGAAGCTGAACAAAGTCAATCTGCAGTGGCTGAAATGGGTAGAGTAGCCTTAGCGCACATTTCTGTCTCCACCGCTATTCCCACTTTATGGCATGCACAGACCACACCACCGTATATACTTAGCAGCAGCATAGTGGAACCCAGGTGCCACCCAGTGATGTTTCTATTGGATCCTCTTCTCGGGCATCTTCATGTTTACATTCTTCTTCCTTCCGTTTAGAGGCCTGTGCTTGCAGGCACCCTAGGAGTTCAGCGTCCACCCTCCCAGAGACACACATAGTGTACATCCCTATCGGGAGAGGGAGCAGGGCTGCAGCTTTAGCTGCCCTGTCAGCATGGTCATTTCCTTCGGCCTCCTTGGTGCGCTCCTTTGAGTGAGCTTGCACTTTAACTATAGCAACCTTTTGGGGTAACTCAAGTGCTCTAAGGAGTTGAGCCACTGAGTCTGCATTCTTAATGGGTTACCCTGAAGACTCCACAAGCTAACTGCTTTTCCATACAGGGCCGTAATCATGGCAAATACCAAAAGTGTAACGGTTATCAACCAAAAAATGCACCCCAGGTCCCTCCACCATAACACAAGCCTCTGTCAGAGCCTTTAGTTCAGTCTGTAATGTGGATTGGGGTCTCTTGTACATTTGCTAAAGGCTGTGTTTCAATGTTTATTAGTTCAAAACAATTGTGTTCAATTTAATTTGTCAAGTCATCATTAGTATCAGGTAATAAATGTTTCTGTGTCAATACTCCTTTTGCATATCCCTCTAATTCATAACATTAAATTAATACATTTGGAATACCTAGTACTGGGACAGAGAGAATGTCATTCTTCAGCATGTCAAACCCCTCTTTTGCTTCTGGTATGATTGCATAGGGTTTGCCCTTGTTGCATTCTGCCAACACATAATATAGTGGCTGCATTTTCTTTGATGCTGAAGAAATCCACTCCCTGCAGTAACCCACCAGCCCTAAGAAGGTACTTAATACTCTTTCAGTGGTAGGTTGTTTTGCTTTACTGATTGCTTTCTTTCTGTCAGCTGTGATGTGTTTTGATTGAGTAGAGATGCAATAATCAAAAGTCAAAATTACTTTAGTCTATGAACTTATAACTTATTCTTCCCCACTTTGCATCTCTCCTCAAACAAAAACCCCAACAAAGACAGTGTTACCTGTAAACAAGTTAGTCTGTCTGGTGTGCATGATCAATTGTACTTGTTCATTTTCTGGGTGCAAGGAAAGAAGTATGTAGGTACAGGTGATAGTGGAGCAGCTTTGGTCTATTTTATGTTTAAATTAATTGTTACCATTATCTATAATCTATAAGGGGATTGTGGCGTTCAGAAGCCCAGATCCAGGACTTTACCTGGTACCTGTATCTGTGCTTCTGAATCCACTGGTCATTCACACGGATGAATTGCCTTCAACAGGCCATATCAAAACAGCCCAATTTACCCATCTAGGCATTTCCCGCTTCTTTCTTTTTTTTTTTTTTCCTAATATTATTGCTGCATCATTAACTGCCCTGCTTCTCTGCTCCCACTGAATCTGGGATCCATCTTGATCCAGTAAGAGCCTTGGTGAATTTCTATAGTGTCTGTCATGAGTTGTGAACCCCATCTTCAGCATTCCACTTCCTCTCTCTGAACTAGCAACCTTCTGCTAGTTCATCTAGCTTGTCATCCAAACCAGCAACCTGGTTTGCCCAGTAACTGTCAAAGGTCGCTAACCCTATCTTCAGCGTCCTGGTAGCCAAACTAGACCATCCCATCATCAATTCACCCTGCTTTCAACTTGTCATCTTAAACAAAAAAAAACAAACAAACAACAACAACAAAACAAAAAAAACCATCAACCTGGTTTCCCCAAGCTGGACCTCTTTCTCCTGGGCAGTCAATGCAAACTCAATTTCCTGATTATTCTAATTGTAGAGAACACTTGACTAAGCAAGTAGAAAAAAAATAAAACATACAATGATGAATAATTATATAATAATAATGATCTACGGGAAAAATATACAATGCAATCCCAAAAAAATAATTGTCATGTATATCAGAATTATCTGTAGCAGACACCCCTATTCTTGAATCCACCTCTTCCTCTGCATATCTGTAATTATGTATTACCTTTTTGCACCTGTACTTTACACTTTTTCTGAATCAACTTTATGCAAGGATACAACATCACTGTGGCACATCAAACAATTCACATTATATTCTTCTACCTGACACATTACCCATGTTATAGCTGGAATTCCACGAGGATAACAAAAAGTCTTGCAGACTGGGATTGGGGTCTCTGGTCTTCAGTTATCCAGAAAACACCTGAATGGTATTTTCCTAGGACACCAGACACCATATTCCTCTATTACTCTATATGTTTCAATAATGCTCCAGAGGTCCAAACCCAGTGTACACTTGACTATAACAATTGTCAACAATTTTAGCAAGTCTCAACCCTTCAGAAGATATAGCTAACATTAATCCAAATCTACAATGTGCTTTGATTGAGCAGAGATGCAATAACTAAGTCAAATGACTTTAGTTTTGTGATTCTTCCCCACTTTGTATTTTCCTCAAACAAAGACATCAGCGCATGATATTATTAGACATTTGCCGATGGTCACCCAATCACAATGCAAACATTACAATCAACATTATATTCTTAAACTCCATCCAGTTTCAGAAGTCTGAATCAATAACTATAATAATTAGCTGCCAGCCCAATCCCCCTGCTCACCCCCTTTTCCCTGCTGCTGTGATTAAAACCTTCACACAAACATTCTTGAATTCCATTGACTCCGCTCTATTATAAACAATTTTTTCAAAGGAAAAACAAAAGCAGTGATTCTAGTACAATGTAAATTAATATATTTTGTCTGTTCTCTTTATACTCACATATATTCCAATTAGGAGTTCTGTTTGTAAACCTGTGGATCTGGACTTTGACTTAAATACAGTAAGTCTAGCAAAGATGGCAGTACAGTTAATAATGAAATCAATGGGTCAGAGCTGAAAGAGCCGAAGCAGGGTTCCCAATGGAATACCAAGCTACAAACACAATTAGAGCAAGACATAATAGATAATATTCAACCTTCAGAACGTTTACTGTATGGAGAAAGGGAGGGAGGAGGTGTGACGTATGAAGAAAAAGAAGGAAGGGAGGTAAGAAAGGGAGGGGGGGAGCCAGCATGACTTCACTGATCAGGCACAGCACATTAGGGAGAGGATGGGGGTTGTAGTTCTCTAATTAGTTCTGGCAAGATCTTAAAAACAAAGTAGTACCGTAAAGGCAGAGAAAGTTAATAAAGTTGTATGAAAGCACCAAAGATTATAAGCAGTTTAGAAGAGAGTAGTTTTGCACAATTAACAATTAAGGTATACAGACAAATACAACAATATTGACAAAGTAGACACTGGGACAAGACAAGACAAAACACAGGACAAGATTAAGAACAAATAACAAATAATCAAATCAGTCTATCTGAGTTTCCCATTTCTAATTCCCCAAAGACTCACTCTTGCTACAATGGCTCAAACTTACCGGTTCAGCAGGAGACAGGTAGACTTTGTGTGTTCAGTCCAAGGTGAATGTAAAAAGGGGAAAAATATACATAACAAAGATAAACATCACGCGGGGCCTCCATTTGTTAAAGATGTAAACAAATTACAACTAACCAGAGTAGATTGATTTGAATATAAAGAGCTCTACACAGGTATACCTGGTAATTACTATAACTCAATTGATGACACAGACTTGGTCTTCAAGAGAATAGCTGAACGTTTTGTCATAAGAGCTTATATACGTTACAGAAGTTTAGAAAAAATAGATTACATCATACAATGACAAATATGATGAGTATGCATTATAGACAATTTTGAGATGATTAATTAGTGACCTTGAAGAGAGTTACAGAAGATAAGAACGGTACACTGGGGCTTACATATAGCTTGGTGGTCTTATCTAACAAACAAGGACAAAGGCAAGAATGTGCTGAGTTGTGCTGACTTTACTTAAACAAACTGTTACACAGGCCTCTAGTCAGAATAGACATGATAAATTAATAATATGGCTTCTTTAGATACAATATGGCGGAAGCTACATAGTACCTATGTTATCGTCTTTTAACAGCCAAAAGCCAGGTACACAACACCAAAAGAGGGGTGAGTGGAGATGGCGTAAGCAGCTGTCTAGGGAGAGCAAAAACTTGGCCAAAAGGTGACTCCAGAGTCAGGAGGCCCCTATAGTACCTAGGACTCCTATGCCGAAAACACCCGTAGTAAATGTTGTGTATTTTGAACTGTTGAGCCTACAGAGACTTTACCTGTAAGGACTTATTGAACTTTTCCCGGATTATAATTTAAAAGGACCATGTTACAGGACTGGTGTAACAACAAACTTCATTTTTCTTTTTCAAAGCCTGCGGTGAATGGACTAGCACCAGTATGGACTTACCTGTTTTTCTATTTTTTCAATATTTTTCAGTGGTTTTTGTAAATTTTTATATTTTGAGACTTTGTAAATATGTTACCTCTTACGTATTTCAAAAAAGTCGCAGCACTCCAGTAGTAGATGTCTCTTATGCCTTTATTAGGCCTTGGGTCCTCACAGGCTATGTTTCGGACTCAGTCGTCCTTCATCCAGCAACCACAAGCTGGTTTGCCTAAGATTATATACATAAAAGGTCATTATCATAATTGACATCATAATTATGTAATTTCAAACAAATTATAACATTGTGACATTATTCAGTGATTTCACCATTAACATTTAGTACTAGTGTTTCAATACAGTTACATATTTGTACACTTCATATTACCAATGAAAACCTTTTTTAGTATAATAGGGGCAGCCCTAGCACACCTTCAGACCATGCCGCAATATTTACATACCAAACTGTAGTTAATTGCCTTGCTGCCGCCATCGCCATGTGTTTGTGTGTCTCAGCGTTGCGGAAGTGTCTCCACGCATGCACAGTATTCCCTTTGTGAGCTGTTACTATGGCGACCCTCAGGCAGGCTCTGGTGCAATCTTGATCATGCGCACTGTCCTCTGTGCGTATCTGCTATACATCCAGCCACAATATGGTGACCGCGCTTCCTTTATAATTTGTTTTACCTTTAAAGTGACAGTGTTCTTAATCATAGGTATTACATCATTAACCATTTATGTCAATGTGCTTAACCTTAAAGTTAACATTTATGCCACCTTATTGCTGCACTTATTAACCCTTTTAAAGGGCTATAGTAGTGTCAGCAAAAAAAATACAGTGTGGGCCCCTATGATATAAACGGGGTCTCTCATCACGGTTTAATTCTAGTGCCCATATCTCATTCCAACAGTGGTTAATGACCCCTTCAATTGTATCCCATCATTTTTAGTTCTTCAAAGTGTTATGTGTGTACAAAACTTACAATTATTAAAGGTTTATGAGCAAAGCATTATGTGTTAAAATAGGTTACTCTGTTTCTGCTTATATTAAAGTGCTTAGATTAAAGTGCAATGTGCTGACTATGATAAGGCTGATGGGTTCAATGAGGTATATTTTTAAGAAACGTTTTTTAAAAAAACTACAGAAAAAATATGAAAAAAATCAATATTAACAAAAATTTCCATACTAGATCCATGCGTAGGTCATTCCGTGCACCATAGGTGTCCCGGTGAACATCTTTGTTTCGTTTTCTTTTAATTCTGAGAATATAACAAACAAAAATGAATATTAAAATTCAGTTGTGTTATAAATTAAACTCTATGAGTTGTGACTCTTTGTGTTCTTATAAAACCAGAAAGTGATAAAATATATACTATTAGATGGGGAACTACTACTTCAAAGAGTTATATTGAGTTTATAATCAACATTGAGTCCCTCAGGTTTCAAAGTATTGAGTTTTTTTATCCAACTTTACTCTTTTTCTTTTAGGATTTTTTCCCTATCTCCTCCTCCTTTTCAATTGTGGTACCATATCAATTATCCGTCTCTTTAAATCTTTCTCTTTGTGTTTCGCTTCAATCCAGTGTTTTGGGATTGGTAAGTTTGTTAGCTTCTTTTTGATGCTGTATCTATGCTGACTGATTCTAATCTTAAATTCTAAAGTCGTTTCTCCCACATAGTACAAACCACATGGGCATTCCAGAAGGTAGATAATGTAGTCAGACGCACATGTCATAAAATGGTTGATTTTATACACCATACCTGTCTTTTTATGTGTAAAACTGTCTCCTTTTATTATAAGTCGGCATGTCACACAACCCACACATGGGTAACAACCTTTCCTTTGTTTTCCTGTTAATGTTGTTTGTCGACTTTTTTGGCACTCCCTATATCTGCCCTAATCAACTGCCTTTTAAGACTCTTTACCTTTTCTGTATGATATTAAGGGATTATTTTTTAAATTCCTCCACCTCTAGGTGTATTTTATGCAACATTGGCTAATGCTTCTGTATGATTTTTTTCACCTCTTCAGTTTTTCTCCATACGTCAATACCAATGGTATTCTATTTGTGGTATTCTTCAATTTTGGTACATCTCCTTCCCTTATTGCTTTCAATTTTCACTGAACTAACATCTTTTTTGGATAACCCCTATCTTCAAATTTTTTTATTAGATAGTCTACTGCTTCCTCTTTTTTTCACTTACTATCCTGAGGACTCTTTTTATTTGTCCCATATGTATCGCTTTTTTTTACCTGACTGGGGTGGTGGCTCTGGTAGTGTAGTAGTTTGTTTCTATCCGTTTTGTTACCATGTAACGTTGTTTCCAATTTACCATTTATAAAATGTACATTAACATCTACAAATTGTAAGTTTGCTCTGGATTGTACTATAGTAAATTTTATGGTTGGGTCTACATTATTGATATAGGTCTAAAATTCATCAAGTTCACATTCTGTCCCTCTCCAGAGGAAGAACACATAGTCTATATATCTACTCCATTGAATCACCTTGTTAAAGTATTTTGATTAATAGATGTGTTCTTCCTCTAGGACAGTCATAACCACATTTGCATAAAAACATGCCATATGAGCACCCATGGCGGTGCCCATTAATTGTTTTTGAAACTTGTCCTCAAATAAAAAATAATTTTCTTTTAAGGAAACTTCTAGCAATGCTATGATAAACTCCTTTCCCTCTGTTGTAAATTGTGTGGCATTCAGTTTTTTTCTTACCGCTGCTATTCCTCTTAGGTGTTCTATAGAGGTGTACAGGGCTGTCACATCCAATGATACTAAAATGTCTCCTTATACTGGTGTTATTTGCTTTAGTTTCTCTAAGAAGTGACCCGTATTTTTGAAAAAGGATCTTGCCTTTCTTGCTATTGGTGCCTGTACTCTATCTAAAAATACTCATACATTGTTGAAAACAGAGTCAATTCCTGCCACTATGGGTCTACATGGAGGATTAGTCAGTGATTTAAGTATTTTTGGTACCAAATAAAGTACAGGGGTCTTTGGATGTTTAACAGTTAAATAATCACATAAATCCTGATTGATAATCCCCCTAGCTTAGCTTCATTAAGTTTGGTTTTGAATTGACTCTGAATCTCAAACTTAGGGTCATTGTAAAGCTATTTATACACTTCAACCTCTTGCAGCTGCCTTCTTGCCTCTTGCATATATTGTGTTTTACTCATGATGACAACTGCTTCCCCTTTGTCGGTGGGTTTTATCACCAAGTCGTCATCATGAGCTAACTCTTGCATTGCTTTAAATTCTTCCGTTGTTAAATTAGGATTTTTAAGTTTTTCCAATGGGCTAGATTTCACTTCTTCAATTTCCCTTTTGACCACCCCTATAAAGGTTTCAATGGCTGTCCCTGTTTCTGGTGGTGTAAATTCACTCCTCTTATGTAGATTAAAATCTCTAAGTGTCATCTCGCTGTCCCTTACCCCTTGTAGTGATGTGTTATTACAAAACCATTTTTTCAATTTAATGTTTCTAAAAAATCTATGTAGATCCTTATCTATATCAAACCAATCTACATGCCCTGCCACATTAAAATTAAGTCCTTTTTCCAGTAAACTAATCTGTGGGTTGGTTAGCATTTTATCAGAGATGTTTACCACTAAACTTGGTCTTTGCGTCGTTGATGTCTGTAATTCGGAATCTTGGCTTTTTCCTTGTTCTTTCTTCTTGTGGTGGCGGCGCCCTCCTCTTCTTCCTCTGTTGTTGCGTTTTTGTCTAGTAAAATTCGTCATGTTTATAAACAGGTCTTACATAGTCATTACTTAGTCTTTTTAACTTATAATAACCTCTTTTTTCCCAATTAATTTTATATAATTTTAATATGTTCCTCATTTTTTTAATAGACTTTTGATCTCAATGTCCATTTCTTTGTTATCCTGCATAGTTTTCTCTATTACCTCTTGCAAAAATTCCATATTCATCAGCATTACATCAAACTCGTATTTATTAGATACCATCGCAAACTTTTGGCAATACAGTTAGGGCCAGAAATATTTGGACAGTGACACAATTTTCGCGAGTTGAGCTCTGCATGCCACCACATTGGATTTTAAATGAAACCTCTACAACAGAATTCAAGTGCAGATTGTAACATTTAATTTGAAGGGTTGAACAAAAATATCTGATAGAAAATGTAGGAATTGTACACATTTCTTTACAAACACTCCACATTTTAGGAGGTCAAAAGTAATTGGACAAATAAACATAACCCAAACAAAATATTTTTATTTTCAATATTTTGTGGCGAATCCTTTGGAGGCAATCACTGCCTTAAGTCTGGAACCCATGGACATCACCATACGCTGGGTTTCCTCCTTCTTAATGCTTTGCCAGGCCTTTACAGCCGCAGCCTTCAGGTCTTGCTTGTTTGTGGGTCTTTCCGTCTTAAGTCTGGAGTTGAGCAAGTGAAATGCATGCTCAATTGGGTTAAGATCTGGTGATTGACTTGGCCATTGCAGAATGTTCCACTTTTTTGCACTCATGAACTCCTGGGTAGCTTTGGCTGTATGCTTGGGGTCATTGTCCATCTGTACTATGAAGCGCCGTCCAATCAACTTTGCAGCATTTGGCTGAATCTGGGCTGAAAGTATATCCCGGTACACTTCAGAATTCATCCGGCTACTCTTGTCTGCTGTTATGTCATCAATAAACACAAGTGACCCAGTGCCATTGACAGCCATGCATGCCCATGCCATCACGTTGCCTCCACCATGTTTTACAGAGGATGTGGTGTGCCTTGGATCATGTGCCGTTCCCTTTCTTCTCCAAACTTTTTTCTTCCCATCATTCTGGTACAGATTGATCTTTGTCTCATCTGTCCATAGAATACTTTTCCAGAACTGAGCTGGCTTCTTGAGGTGTTTTTCAGCAAATTTAACTCTGGCCTGTCTATTTTTGGAATTGATGAATGGTTTGCATCTAGATGTGAACCCTTTGTATTTACTGTCATGGAGTCTTCTCTTTACTGTTGACTTAGAGACAGATACACCTACTTCACTGAGAGTGTTCTGGACTTCAGTTGATGTTGTGAACGGGTTCTTCTTCACCAAATAAAGTATGCGGCGATCATCCACCACTGTTGTCATCCGTGGACGCCCAGGCCTTTTACAGTTCCCAAGCTCACCAGTCAATTCCTTTTTTCTCAGAATGTACCCAACTGTTGATTTTGCTACTCCAAGCATGTCTGCTATCTCTCTGATGGATTTTTTCTTTTTTTTCAGCCTCAGGATGTTCTGCTTCACCTCAATTGAGATTTCCTTTGACCGCATGTTGTCTGGTCACAGCAGCAGCTTCCAAATGCAAAACCACACACCTGGAATCCACCCCTGACCTTTTAACTACTTCATTGATTACAGGTTAACGAGGGAGACGCCTTCAGAGTTAATTGCAGCCCTTAGAGTCCATTGTCCAATTACTTTTGGTCCCTTGAAAAAGAGGAGGCTATGCATTACAGAGCTATGATTCCTAAACCCTTTCTCCGATTTGGATGTGGAAACTCTCATATTGCAGCTGGGAGTGTGCACTTTCAGCCCATATTATATATATAATTGTATTTCTGAACATGTTTTTGTAAACAGCTAAAATAACAAAACTTGTGTCACTGTCCAAATATTTCTGGCCCTAACTGTATGTAGTGTTTCCCATAAATAATGTGGGGAGTATATTAGAGCGCAATCCTCTTGGGATCTTTATCTTTTATGGCACATTATTTTAACACATAATGGTTTGCTCATAAACCTTTAATAACTATAAGTTTTGTATACACATAACACTTTGAAGAACTAAAAACGATGGGATAGAATTGAAGGGGTCATAAACCACTGTTGGAATGAGATATGGGCACTAGAATTAAACTGTGATGAGAGACCCCGTTTATATCATAGGGGCCCACACAGTATTTTTCTTGCTGACACTACTATAGCCCTTTAAAAGGGTTAATAAGTGCAGCAATAAGGTGGCATAAATATTAACTTTAAGGTTAAGCACATTGACCTAAAGGGACCTATGAATAAGAACACTGTCACTTTAAAGGTAAAACAAATTATAAAGGAAGCGCGGTCACCATATTGTGGATGGATGTATGGCAGAACAGAAAAAAAACTGCACAGCACTCACAGACAAAATGTGAACTGGTGCCAGCAGGGACGCTGGGTCAAACATCTAGAAAAAGATTCTCTGCAGCACTCGGCTGCTACCAATGATGTACAAATGCTAACAAGCTGTATGTATTTCAGAAAAAAGTTTAAAAACTTACGTTTTTTCAAAAAACTCAAAAATCTTATTTTTTTATTTCTGAAGTTCTTGGTACACACATTGGCCAATGTCTGTTTGCTCATCTATTACGACAAAGTGACTTTAATCTCACCTTTAATCTCTGTAGAAGTTTTTCTGGGCTCTTTTTTAACCACTCATATTATCCGTCTCTTTAATTTGTCATCAGTTTTCCTCCTGCTGCCACGTCCAGGGAGGTTGGCTACAGTCCCATGGATCTTACATTTTTGAAGAGTATGTGCAACTGTAGTCACAGGGACATTAAGCTTTTTGGAGATGGTTTTTATAACCTTTACCCTTAACATGCTTGTCTATAATTTTCTTTCTAATCTCCTGAGACAACTCTTTCTTTGCTTCCTCTGGTCCATGTTGAGTGTGGTACGTGGTGACGTCATTTCACCGGAAGTGAGGCGTCTATGCCCACTGAACATGCGTGGTCTAACCATCCTGCACTGTGCATGCGCAGGACGGATCCGCCATTTTGGAAATGGTCAAAAGGCAGGGCAAGCGGGGTATGAACCCACATTACAGAAATCAAATGCCACCACATATAAAATATCAATAAAGTGGCGAAACACCCTTAGGCTCCTTTAGCATCAGCTTTTTTGCTGATGTTTGCGGCCGATCCGGCAGATGGTGATGCATCTGCCACCTAATGGCCAGCTTGTGGCCTGGATCCAGCAAGCCCATGCATTATCTATGGGCTTGCGGTCAGGCACGGCAAGTGCGGTTCTATCGGATCTGGCACTTGCCACGGCGAAAAAAAAAAATCGCCGCTAGCAGCATTTTTTTTTTCGCTGCTGCAAGTGCCGGTCTTGTGGAACTGCACTTGCCGCACCCGACCGCAAGCCCCATAGACAATGCATGGGGCATACCGGATCCAGGCCGCAAGTCAGCTGTTAGGCAGCCGTATCAGCAGATGCGGCGCCATCAGCCAGAGTGGCTGCAAACATCAGCAAAAATGCTGATGTGAAAGCATCCTTAGAAGGTATAGACAATCCATGAACCATGGTAGAAATCTACTATATAATTTTCTAAGGCGTCTTTCGGTCACAGAAATCGCGCGTCAGACAGAGGCCGGCGGGCACCAATGAGCACAGACTCTGCAAATTGGCGAGCGAATTCAAAGTTCGAATTGCGTGCCAATTTGCAGCCCAGCGACAGTGGCGCATTAGCTAACGCCCCCCCCTGCCACCATCCTGCCCTGCTCGCTCCATCCTGCCCTGCTCGCTCCATCCTGCCCTGCTCGCTCCATTCTGCCCTGCTCACTCCCATCCTGCCTCGCTTGCTCTATCCTGCCCCCCCCCGCCACCATCCTGCCCCGCTCGATCCATCCTGCCCTGCTCGCTCCATCCTGCCCTGCTCGCTCCATCCTGCCCCGCTCGCTCCATCCTGCCCCGCTCGCTACATCCTGCCCCGCTCGCTCCATCCTGCCCCGCTCGCACCATCCTGCCCTGCTCGCACCATCCTGCCCTGCCGGCTCCATCCTGCCCCCCTGCCACCATCCTGCCCCCCCCCACCACCATCCTGCTCCGCTTGCTCCATCCTGCCCCTCTCGCCACCCTCCTGCCCCCCCCTCACCACCATCCTGCCCCGCTCACTCCATCCTGCCCCGCTCGCACCATCCTGCCCCGCTCGCACCATCCTGCCCCGCTGGCTCCATCCTGCCCCCTGACACCATCCTGCCCCCCCCCCGCCACCATCCTGCCCCGCTCGCTCCATCCTGCCCCGCTCGCTCCATCCTGCCCCGCTCGCTCCATCCTGCCCCGCTCGCTCCATCCTGCCTCCCAGCCACCATCCTGCCCCGCTCGCTACATCCTGCCCCCCCATCCTGCTCCACCCTGTCACCATCCTGCTCCCCCGGCCCCATCCTGCTCCTCCGGCTCCATCCTGCCTTGCTCGCTCCATCCTGCCCCGCTCACTCCATACTGCCCCGCTCCCTCCATTCTGCCCCGCTCCCTCCATCCTGCGCCTGCCTCCATCCTGCCCCCCACTGTGCTTGCTTTCCTGCCTCCATCCTGCCCCCCCTCCGCCTCCATCCTGCCCCCCCTCCGCCTCCATCCTGCCTCCCCTTGGCTCCATCCTGCCCCCCGCCGCCTCCATCCTGCCCCCCCCGGCTCCATCCTACCCCGCTCACTCCAACCTGCCCTGCTCGCTCCATCCTGCCCCCACCCCCTTGACTCGATCCTGCCCTGCTCGCTCCATCCTGCCCCGCTCGCTCCATCCTGCCCCGCTTGCTCCATCCTGCCCCCCTGGCTCCATCCTGCCCCGCTCGCTCCAACCTGCCCCGTTCGCTCCAACCTGCCCCGCCGGCTCCATCCTGCTCCGCCGGCTCCATCCTGCACCGCCGGCTCCATCCTGCCCCGCTTGCTCCATCCTGCCCCGCTTGCTCCATCCTGCCCCGCTTGCTCCATCCTGCCACCCCCATGGCTCCATCCTGCCCCTCTCGCTCCATCCTGCCCCTCTCGCTCCATCCTGCCCCGCTCGCTCCAACCTGCCCCGCTCGCTCCAACCTGCCCCGCCTGCTCCATCCTGCACCGCCGGCTCCATCCTGCCCCGCTTGCTCCATCCTGCCACCCCTCCCGGCTCTCTCCTGCCCCGCTTTCTCCAACCTGCCCTGCTCGCTCCATCCTGCCCCGCTCGCTCCATCCTGCCCCGCCGGCTCCATCCTGCCCCCTGCCACCATCCTACCCGGTCCCCCCTGCCACCATCCTGGCCCCCCCCCACTCCTCCAGCTACATCCTGCTCCTCCGGCTCCATCCTGCCCCGCTCGCTCTATCCTGCCCCGCTCGCCACAATCCTGCCCCGCTCGCTCCACCCTGCCCCCCCGCCACCATCCTGCCCCCCCCGCAACCATCCTGCCCCGCTCGCTCCATCCTGCCCCACTCACCACCATCCTGCCCCCTCGCAACCACCCTGCTCCCCGCCACCATCCTGCCCCGCTCGCCTCCATCCTGCCCCGCTCACTCCATCCTGCCCCTCCGCCACCATCCTGCCCCCCGCCACCATCAGGCTCCGCTCACTCCATCCTGCCCCGCTCGCTCCATTCTGCCCTGCTTGCTCCATCCTGCCCCCACCCCCATTCTGCCCCCCCTGTCACCATCCTGCTCCCACGGCCCCATCCTGCTCCTCCGGCTCCATCCTGCCTTGCTCGCTCCATCCTGCCCCGCTCACTCCATACTGCCCCGCTCCCTCCATCCTGCGCCTGCCTCCATCCTGCCCCCCACTGTGCTTGCTTTCCTGCCTCCATCCTGCCCCCCCTCCGCCTCCATCCTGCCCCCCCTCCGCCTCCATCCTGCCTCCCCTCTGGCTCCATCCTGCCCCCCGCCGGCTCCATCCTACCCCGCTCACTCTAACCTGCCCTGCTCGCTCCATCCTGCCCCCACCCCCTCGACTCGATCCTGCCCTGCTCGCTCCATCCTGCCCCGCTCGCTCCATCCTGCCCCGCTTGCTCCATCCTGCCCCCCTGGCTCCATCCTGCCCCGCTCGCTCCAACCTGCCCGTTCGCTCCAACCTGCCCCGCCGGCTCCATCCTGCTCCGCCGGCTCCATCCTGCCCCGCCCCGCTCCATCCTGCCCCGCTCGCTACATCCTGCCCCGCTCGCTCCATCCTGCCCCGCTCGCACCATCCTGCCCTGCTCGCACCATCCTGCCCTGCGGCTCCATCCTGCCCCCCTGCCACCATCCTGCCCCCCCCCACCACCATCCTGCTCCGCTTGCTCCATCCTGCCCCTCTCGCCACCCTCCTGCCCCCCCCTCACCACCATCCTGCCCCGCTCACTCCATCCTGCCCCGCTCGCACCATCCTGCCCCGCTCGCACCATCCTGCCCCGCTGGCTCCATCCTGCCCCCTGACACCATCCTGCCCCCCCCCCGCCACCATCCTGCCCCGCTCGCTCCATCCTGCCCCGCTTGCTCCATCCTGCCCCGCTCGCTCCATCCTGCCCGCTCGCTCCATCCTGCCTCCCAGCCACCATCCTGCCCCGCTCGCTACATCCTGCCCCCCCATCCTGCTCCACCATGTCACCATCCTGCTCCCCCGGCCCATCCTGCTCCTCCGGCTCCATCCTGCCTTGCTCGCTCCATCCTGCCCCGCTCACTCCATACTGCCCCGCTCCCTCCATTCTGCCCCGCTCCCTCCATCCTGCGCCTGCCTCCATCCTGCCCCCCACTGTGCTTGCTTTCCTGCCTCCATCCTGCCCCCCCTCCGCCTCCATCCTGCCCCCCTCCGCCTCCATCCTGCCTCCCCTCTGGCTCCATCCTGCCCCCCGCCGCCTCCATCCTGCCCCCCCCGGCTCCATCCTACCCCGCTCACTCCAACCTGCCCTGCTCGCTCCATCCTGCCCCCACCCCCTCGACTCGATCCTGCCCTGCTCGCTCCATCCTGCCCCGCTCGCTCCATCCTGCCCCGCTTGCTCCATCCTGCCCCCCTGGCTCCATCCTGCCCCGCTCGCTCCAACCTGCCCCGCTCGCATCAGAACACTGCCCTTAAAGGTACAATTCATGGACCGCCGGTCCCATCTGTGCGTCATGTATGGCCCCGACAGCCAACCCTGCCCCGCACTCTCACAATTGTGAACTGGCCCAGCACCGGTCCAATACTCTAGCACATCAGATCTCTGCGCACATCGCTGCCCAGATGTCCAAACTGCAACAAGCTCGTTGTATTTCGAAACACAGTCCTACGCTTAACTCCATCTTACTGAACCGCTGGTCCACTCCTGGCCATGTTGTCTTCCATCCTCGACAAGCTATCCACTTAACTCTGACATCTCCGGCTCTTTTCCAACTCTGCCCTCTCTGTCATCATTCCTCCTGCTGCCCGTCCAGGCGGTTCGGCTACGCCCTGGATCCATTTAAGGTTGTGCAACCTGATCCAGGACATTACCTTTGGGGTTTAACCTTCCAACATCTGCCCAACTCACTCCTCCGAGTACAACTCTCTGTTTCCTCCTGGTCCATTCGCTTGTACTCCGTGACGTCTTTCCTGACCGTCTTGCCACAATGCCTGGCCCCTCTCGCTCACTGTGCAGCCCAGACCGATCCCTTTGGCAGCGCAAACCAGGCAGCGGGGTTGACCCATCATCACAAATCAAATCACCACATTAATCCATGCCCCCTTGCCTACACACTTTGCTGATGCTGCGCCGATCCAATCGATGCCTGCACCTACCGCTTGCGGCCTGCATCCTGCACCCCTGCATTTCTCATCCTAGCCGCATCCGCTATCGGATCTGGCTTGCCACCGGCCAAAAATCGGCTCCGCTCACTCCTCTGCCCGCTGCTCCATTCGGCTCTTGTCTGCATCCTGCACCCACCCCAAGCCCCATGTACAATCGCCATGGGCCATCCGGATCCACCGCACATCGCTGGCGCCGTTGCGATCGCCCATCAGCCAGGGCTGCAAAACATCAGCAATTGATGTGACGCATCCTCATCGAAGCCTGCACAATCCATGACCCATGTGCGAATCTTCTATCTATTTCTGGCCCCTTTCGGTCCAAATCCTCCGCGCTCAGTCAGGCCTGCGCACCATGGCACAATCCTGCCACATGCCGGCAATTCCCAAGTTCCGATTGCGTGCCAATCCTGCAGCCTGCTCGCAGTCGCATCTGCACGCCACCCCCTCGACCATCCTGCCCTGCTCGCTCCATCCTGCCCCGCTCGCTCCATCCTGCCCCGCTGCTCCTTTCTGCCCCCTCGACTCCATCCTGCCCGCTGCTCTAATCCTGCCCCCCCGCCTCCATCCTGCCCCGCTCGGCTCCATCCTGCCCGCCGCTCCATCCTGCCTGCCGCTCCATCGCTCCACTCCTCCTCCGCTCGCTCCATCCTGCCCCGCTCGCTCCATCCTGCCCCGCTCGCACCATCCTGCCCTGCTCGCACCATCCTGCCCTGCCGGCTCCATCCTGCCCCCCTGCCACCATCCTGCCCCCCCCCACCACCATCCTGCTCCGCTTGCTCCATCCTGCCCTCTCGCCACCCTCCTGCCCCCCCTCACCACCATCCTGCCCCGCTCACGCTCCTCCGGCCATCCGCCCGCTCGCACCATCCTGCCCCGCTCGCACCATCCTGCCCCGCTGGCTCCATCCTGCCCCCCTAACACCATCCTGCCCCCCCCCCCCGCCACCATCCTGCCCCGCTCGCTCCATCCTGCCCCGCTCGCTCCATCCTGCCCCGCTCGCTCCATCCTGCCTCCCAGCCACCATCCTGCCCCGCTCGCTACATCCTGCCCCCCCATCCTGCTCCACCACTGTCACCATCCTGCTCCCCCGGCCCCATCCTGCTCCTTCGGCTCCATCCTGCCTTGCTCGCTCCATCCTGCCCCGCTCACTCCATACTGCCCCGCTCCCTCCATTCTGCCCCGCTCCCTCCATCCTGCGCCTGCCTCCATCCTGCCCCCCACTGTGTTGCTTTCCTGCCTCCATCCTGCCCCCCCTCCGCCTCCATCCTGCCCCCCCTCCGCCTCCATCCTGCCTCCCCTCTGGCTCCATCCTGCCCCCGCCGCCTCCATCCTGCCCCCCCGGCTCCATCCTACCCCGCTCACTCCAACCTGCCCTGCTCGCTCCATCCTGCCCCCACCCCCTCGACTCGATCCTGCCCTGCTCGCTCCATCCTGCCCCGCTCGCTCCATCCTGCCCCGCTTGCTCCATCCTGCCCCCCTGGCTCCATCCTGCCCCGCTCGCTCCAACCTGCCCCGTTCGCTCCAACCTGCCCCGCCGGCTCCATCCTGCTCCGCCGGCTCCATCCTGCACCGCCGGCTCCATCCTGCCCCGCTTGCTCCATCCTGCCCCGCTTGCTCCATCCTGCCACCCCCATGGCTCCATCCTGCCCCTCTCGCTCCATCCTGCCCCCTCGCTCCATCCTGCCCCGCTCGCTCCAACTGCCCCTGCTCCAACTGCCCCCTGCTCCATCCTGCACCGCCGGCTCCATCCTGCCCCGCTTGCTCCATCCTGCCACCCCTCCCGGCTCTCTCCTGCCCCGCTTTCTCCAACCTGCCCTGCTCGCTCCATCCTGCCCCGCTCGCTCCATCCTGCCCCGCCGGCTCCATCCTGCCCCTGCCACCATCCTACCCGGTCCCCCCTGCCACCATCCTGCCCCCCCCACTCCTCCAGCTCATCCTGCTCCTCCGGCTCCATCCTGCCCCGCTCGCCCCTATCCTGCCCCGCTCGCCACAATCCTGCCCCGCTCGCTCCACCCTGCCCCCCCCGCCACCATCCTGCCCCCCCCGCAACCATCCTGCCCCGCTCGCTCCATCCTGCCCCAACTCACCACCATCCTGCCCCCCCGCAACCACCCTGCTCCCCGCCACCATCCTGCCCCGCTCGCCTCCATCCTGCCCCGCTCACTCCATCCTGCCCCTCCGCCACCATCCTGCCCCCCGCCACCATCAGGCTCCGCTCACTCCATCCTGCCCCGCTCGCTCCATTCTGCCCTGCTTGCTCCATCCTGCCCCCACCCCCATTCTGCCCCCCCTGTCACCATCCTGCTCCCACGGCCCCATCCTGCTCCTCCGGCTCCATCCTGCCTTGCTCGCTCCATCCTGCCCCGCTCACTCCATACTGCCCCGCTCCCTCCATCCTGCGCCTGCCTCCATCCTGCCCCCCACTGTGCTTGCTTTCCTGCCTCCATCCTGCCCCCCCTCCGCCTCCATCCTGCCCCCCTCCGCCTCCATCCTGCCTCCCCTCTGGCTCCATCCTGCCCCCCGCCGGCTCCATCCTACCCCGCTCACTCTAACCTGCCCTGCTCGCTCCATCCTGCCCCCACCCCTCGACTCGATCCTGCCCTGCTCGCTCCATCCTGCCCCGCTCGCTCCATCCTGCCCCGCTTGCTCCATCCTGCCCCCTGGCTCCATCCTGCCCCGCTCGCTCCAACCTGCCCCGTTCGCTCCAACCTGCCCCGCCGGCTCCATCCTGCTCCCCGGCTCCATCCTGCTCACCGCTCCATCTGCCCCGCTGCTCCATCCTGCCCCGCTTGCTCCATCCTGCCACCCCCCTGGCTCCATCCTGCCCCTTTCGCTCCATCCTGCCCCTCTCACTCCATCCTGCCCCGCTCGCTCCAACCTGCCCCGCTCGCTCCAACCTGCCCCGCCTGCTCCATCCTGCACCGCCGGCTCCATCCTGCCCCGCTTGCTCCATCCTGCCACCCCTCCCGCTCTCTCCTGCCCCGCTTTCTCCAACCTGCCCTGCTCGCTCCATCCTGCCCCGCTCGCTCCATCCTGCCCCGCCGGCTCCATCCTGCCCCCTGCCACCATCCTACCCGGTCCCCCCTGCCACCATCCTGCCCCCCCCCCACTCCTGCAGCTCCATCCTGCCCCTCCGGCTCCATCCTGCCCCGCTCGCTCCATCCTGCCCCGCTCGCCACAATCCTGCCCCGCTCGCTCCACCCTGCCCCCCCCGCCACCATCCTGCCCCCCCGCAACCATCCTGCCCCGCTCGCTCCATCCTGCCCCACTCACCACCATCCTGCCCCCCCGCAACCACCCTGCTCCCCGCCACCATCCTGCCCCGCTCGCCTCCATCCTGCCCCGCTCACTCCATCCTGCCCCTCCGCCACCATCCTGCCCCCGCCACCATCAGGCTCCGCTCACTCCATCCTGCCCCGCTCGCTCCATTCTGCCCTGCTTGCTCCATCCTGCCCCCACCCCCATTCTGCCCCCCCGCCACCATCCTGCTCCTCGGCTCCATCCTGCCTCGCTTGCTCTATCCTGCCCCCGCCACCATCCTGCCCTGCTCGCTCCATCCTGCCCTGCTCGCTCCATCCTGCCCTGCTCGCTCCATTCTGCCCTGCTCGCTCCATCCTGCCCCGCTCGCTCCATCCTGCCTCGCTTGCTCTATCCTGCCCCCCCGCCACCATGCTGCCCCGCTCGATCCATCCTGCCCTGCTCGCTCCATCCTGCCCTGCTTGCTCCATCCTGCCCCGCTCGCTCCATCCTGCCCCGCTCGCTCCATCCTGCCCCGCTCGCACCATCCTGCCCTGCTCGCACCATCCTGCCCCGCCGGCTCCATCCTGCCCCCCTGCCACCATCCTGCCCCCCCCACCACCATCCTGCCCCGCTCGTCACCATCCTGCCCCCCCCTCCGCCACCATGCTTCCCCCCCCTCCGCCACCATCCTGCTCCTCCGGCTCCATCCTGCTCCTCCGGCTCCATCTTGCCCCGCTCACTCCATCCTGCCCCGCTCGCACCATCCTGCCCCGCTCGCACCATCCTGCCCTGCCGGCTCCATCCTGCCCCCCTGACACCATCCTGCCCCCCCGCCACCATCCTGCCCGCCCCGCTCGCTCCATCCTGCCCCGCTCGCTCCATCCTGCCCCCCAGCCACCATCCTGCCCCGCTCGCTACATCCTGCCCCCCCATCCTGCTCCACCCTGTCACCATCCTGCTCCTCCGGCCCCATCCTGCTCCTCCGGCTCCATCCTGCCTTGCTCGCTCCATCCTGCCCTGCTCACTCCATACTGCCCCGCTCCCTCCATTCTGCCCCGCTCCCTCCATCCTGCGCCTGCCTCCATCCTGCCCCCCACTGTGCTTGCTTTCCTGCCTCCATCCTGCCCCCCCTCTACCTCTTTCCTGCCCCCCCTCCGCCTCCATCCTGCCTCCCCTCTGGCTCCATCCTGCCCCCCGCCGCCTCCATCCTGCCCCCCCCGGCTCCATCCTGCCGCGTCCCCCCGGCTCCATCCTGCCCTCCGGCTCCATCCTGCCCCGCTCGCTCCATCCTGCCCCGCTCGCACCATCCTGCCCTGCTCGCACCATCCTGCCCCGCCGGCTCCATCCTGCCCCCCTGCCACCATCCTGCCCCCCCCACCACCATCCTGCCCCGCTCGCCACCATCCTGCCCCCCCTTCCACCACCATGCTGCCCCCCCCTCCGCCACCATCCTGCTCCTCCGGCTCCATCCTGCTCCTCCGGCTCCATCTTGCCCCGCTCACTCCATCCTGCCCCGCTCGCACCATCCTGCCCCGCTCGCACCATCCTGCCCTGCCGGCTCCATCCTGCCCCCCTGACACCATCCTGCCCCCCCCCCCGCCACCATCCTGCCCCACTCGCTCCATCCTGCCCCGCTCACTCCATCCTGCCCCCCAGCCACCATCCTGCCCCGCTCGCTACATCCTGCCCCCCATCCTGCTCCACCCTATCACCATCCTGCTCCTCCGGCCCCATCCTGCTCCTCCGGCTCCATCCTGCCTTGCTCGCTCCATCCTGCCCCGCTCACTCCATACTGCCCCGCTCCCTCCATTCTGCCCTGCTCCCTCCATCCTGCGCCTGCCTCCATCCTGCCCCCCACTGTGCTTGCTTTCCTGCCTCCATCCTGCCCCCCCTCGCCTCCATCCTGCCCCCCCTCCGCCTCCATCCTGCCTCCCCTCTGGCTCCATCCTGCCCCCGCCGCCTCCATCCTGCCCCCCCGGCTCCATCCTGCCGCGTCCCCCCGGCTCCATCCTGCCCCCGGCTCCATCCTGCCCTGCTCGCTCCATCCTTCCCCCCGACACAATCCTGCCCCCCCTCACCCCCTCACCATCCTGCCCCCCTGCTCCATCCTGTCCCCTGGCAGTTAGCGGTCATGTGACCGATCAGCTGATCGGTTTCCCAGGCAACGATAGGTCCTAAAGGCCTGTAGGACCTAGAAGACGGAGGTGGAGCGAGCTGGCGGACAGGTGAGTATCCTCACTGAGGATTTTTTTACTTTTACTGTGGAGTAGCGAGGGGCCGCGGGGAGCTGAGTATCGCCATATACCATAGTGCTGCTATACATTTACTGTAATGTACCACCATATACTATCGTGCTGCTATACATGTGCTGTAATGTACCGCCATATACTATAGTGCTGCTATACATGTGCTATAAAATATCACCATATACTATAGTGCACCTGTACATATACTGTAATATACTGCCATATACTATAGTGCTGCTATACATGTGCTATACTGTACCGCCATATACCATAGTGCTGCTATACATTTACTGTAATGTACCACCATATACTATCGTGCTGCTATACATGTGCTGTAATGTACCGCCATATACTATAGTGCTGCTATACATGTGCTATAAAATACACATATACTATAGTGCACCTGTACATATACTGTATATACTGCCATATACTATAGTGCTGCTATACATGTGCTATACTGTACCGCCATATACCATAGTGCTGCTATACATGTGCTGTCGTACCGCCATATACTATAGCGTGCTATACATGTGCTATACTGTACTGCCATATACTATAGTGTTACTTTACATGTACTGTAATGTACCGCATATACCATAGTGCTGCTATACATGTGCTGTAATGTATCGCCATATACCATAGTGCTGCTATACATGTAATGTAATGTACCGCCATATACCATAGCGCTGCTATACATGTACTGTAATGTACCGCCATATACTATAGTGCTGCTATACATTTACTATAATGTACCGCCGTATACTATAGTGCTGCTATACATGTGCTGTAATGTACCACCATATACCATAGCGCTGCTATATATATATAAATAAATAATAATAATAATATAATATATATATATATATGTAGTTCACTCACGTTGACTTAACAAGTTCTGTCAGTCACAGTATGTCAACTACATACATATTCTAGAATACCTGATGCGTTAGAATCGGGCCACCATCTAGTAGAAATTATAAAGGCCAAGTGGCTGATGCTGGTTAATCCATTCATGGATGGCAGTTATAACTTGTGTCCGTGGGTACAGTCCACCCTAGGTTGCTGATAATGCAATATCACAAGTAGTGGGTCCATTCCTCCTTTTGCCCACTACCTGTTCAATATTTGCCCATTCATGATAGGGAACTAGAAAGGCACCGGAGACTGTGAGGGGAAATAAAAAAGAGTTCTAAGCACTCCTGTGAGATATCGGTTCAAAGGCATTGCAAGTCTATATATACAACAACATGAAGAATATCTCCTAGTCAGGGTACTAGTCACCATGTCACCAAACAGAACAGTGAATATCTGTAGCTCTATATACAGGCCCACTGACTGATTACAAGATTGTAGACACCTATGATGCTAATTAGTGGAAACACCTTGATTTAATATGTCCCTTTTGTCGCATTATTTTCAAAGGTACCATCATTTCTGTCTAGGCCTATTTCATGAGTTTGTTTTAAAAATTCTCTGGGAGCTGGGTTGAAAAGCAATGTCTGACTTTCATTTGTTCATTTTCATAGATTTTTCATGTATTATTACTTTTGTCAGATTCTAGTTATTTCTGTAACCATTGTGGGTTTTTATTTCAGTAAATGAGAGGTACCAAACATTTTGACCACATGTGTTTATTATATAGAGTCATTACAGAGTGATTTTTTTCTGTTAATGTTGATGATTATGGCTTACAGCCAATGGAAACCCAAAATTCATTATCTCAGAAAATTAGAATAATTAACACAAAACACCGGCAACTCTTACCAAGTGTTTAAAATGGTCCCTTAGTCTGGTCAGTAGTCTACACAATCATGGGGAAGACTGCTGAATTGACAGATGTCCAGAAGGTAGATGTCCAGAAGGGAGAGAGATGACAGGAGGGAGAGAGGATCTGGGAGCAAGGTGACAGGAGGGAGAGAGGAGGGGGAGTGAGGTGACAGGAGGTGCGGGAGAGGATCCAAACTGATCCTGCAAAATATCGGAATCGGATGCCTATTTGGCATCAGTTTGGATCCATTCCTGTCCATGGGGTCCTACAAAAAGTAGGATCCCATGGACAGATAAAATATCGCTATGTGAAAGCAGCCTAAGGCTGGTTTCACACTGCAGTTTTTCCCTGATCAGGGTTCATCAGGTTTGTTGTGCCAAAACCAGGAGTGAAACTTGCAGAGAAAAAGTGTCATTGAAAGATTGACACCTGTTCTGGGTTTTGGAGTCACTCCGGGTTTTGGCACACAAAACCTGATGAACCCTGATCAGGGAAAAAACTGCAGTGTGAAACTAGCCTAAGCCCTGCTTCAATTAGGTTATTTAACTCTGCAGCTCAGAGAAACCCAGCCAATCTGATAAATATTTAGGGCTCTCTTTCTGACATCTCTTTTAATTCGACCCTATAGAACTCACGGACAGCATGCAACAAACTCCCCTACATTCAAGACTTATTCCTTTCAAACTCCCTTAATCTTCTTGCTCTAAAGGTACCGTCACACCTTTCAACATAGTTTCCGACGTCGTTCAAAAGTGGCATCAGGAACAATGTTGAAACAACATCATTGTTGCGTCGTAGCGTGTAAACGCACGATTCAACAACGATAATTGTTCAAGTCAGAGTTGACAGGTTTTCCTGCATGCAGGAAAACCTGTCAACTTCAACTTAAACAACCTGCGGGATCGTTCGGTGTGACACTGCAATAGCGATGTCACGGCCGATCCCGCCTATTCGCTGCATTGCAGTGGATTGCTCGCTGGGTTAATCCCAGCCCAGCGAGCGATCACTGCGCCAACATCGCAGCGCCGTCACCGGCAACATTTTGCCGTGTGACAGCTAGGCTGCGATGTTGGAAGCAAGCGTGCACCCGCGGCATCACATCCGACATTGCAGCCGATGTTGGAAAGTGTAACGGGGCCTTTACAGAAATCTGGATCCAGCATCACTGCGTCAGCTGCTCTCTCTTATGGTGAGTTACAATTCTCACAGAACTGACAACAAACAAGGTGGAGGTGTTGGTCTGCTTCTTTCATCACAATGTTCTTTCTAGGCTATCCCTCCAGTATCCTCATTTATCTTTCCTTCCTTTGACGTTCACACCGTTGCACCGTTGGACTGTTCAAACCTTTTTCCCTGTGAGTGGTGGTTGTGTATCATATTCTCCTGGTTCTTCTTCTGACCGCTCCTTCACTGTTTTTTCGCTGGCTCCTCTTCCTTCTTCCTCTCATCTACCTCTCACTGTAGGGGTTCCTCAAGTTTCAGTCCTAGGCCCCCTCATCTTCTCTCTATATACTGCCCCTATCTGTCAAATCATTAGCAGATTCGACTTTCAATATCATCTCTACGCTGATGACACCCAATTATATACTTTATGCCTTAACATTACCTCCTACATTAATACAAAATACCAAGGATTGTCTGTCTGCTGTCCTCCCTCTTTCTGAAGCTGAATCTCCCCAAAAACTGAATTTCTCATTTTTCAACCCTCTACTGGCCACCTGACATTTCAATTACCTTTGATGGGTCAGCCATAACTCCCAAGCAGCAGGCTCGTTGCCTTGGGATCATATTTGATACTGAGCTATCCTTTATCCCCTATATCCAGTCACTTACTAGCTCATGTTACTTGCACCTAAAAAACCTGTCTAGAATTTGACCATTTCTCACGCTTGAAACTACAAAAATATGAATTTAGTCATTCTTATCTTGACTACTGCAACTCTACTGATTAGTCTCCCTCTAACCAAACTTTCTCCTCTCCAGTCCATCCTTAATGCAGCAGCCAGCGTCATTTTTCTGCCACTTCGCCAGTGCCTCCACCTTATGCGAGTCATTACACAGGTTGACAATCCGCTACAGGATACATTACAAACTTATCTCTCTCACCCACAAAGCTCTCCTCAATTCTGCACCCTCTATATCTCATCCCTCATCTCTTTCTACCACCCTACCTGTGCCCTTCATTCTGCAACTAATCTCAGATTAATGTCACCCATAATTTGAAACTCACACCTCTGTCTCCGAAATTTATCTCATGCTGTACCTGTGCTCTGGAATTCACCACCCCAAATATTGCAAACAATTTCTAGTCCCCATGTTGTTAGGCGTGCCTTAAAAATATATCTCTATAGACAGGCCTATCACCTCAACCATTTATCCTAGCTTTCCCTATATCCCTGATTCATCCTTCTAAATGTTAAACACAACCTGCACCTTCCTACTCATCTGTCTTCACATCCTCCCTAAAACTAATAGAACTTAAGTGCATATAGACAGTACAAGCTGATGACTGGAGCATGTGGCCTCATATGAAAAACCCCTATTTATCATAATGATGGCTGAACCAGACCTACAAGCACATGCTAACTACTATGTCCTCCTATTATCAAATAAACAATAGAGACAATTCACAGCACCAAATGTAGTATAGTGGATGAGGGAAAGGAAGCAGATGGTACTAATGGTCAAGGAAGCCTAGGTAGCTAGTCTGTCCCTGGCCTGGGGTCCCTGGCTAGCCCCAGAGGTACCTCAGATGGCGAGGATATCTGGGTCACCACCCTTGCCCTCTGCTCCTCAACCAGCCCTGTGCTACTCCCTCTCAACTCCCACCATGGACAGGGATAAATAGCAACTTCTAAACAGAAAGCACAAAGAAGCTTCAGCAAGTTCAAAGACATCTTCAGCTCCCACGGTCAAAGGCAGAGTGGAACTCTATTAACGACGTCAGGAGGAAAAGGAGATTATTTACAGGCCAGGGGTGTGGTCATCTAGCAAACCCGCTTCTCCACCTGCAGAGCCGTACACTACACAGACAATAACAGCAGCTTTAGCATTAACCCTGGAAGAAGCAAATTAAATTTACTCTGAATTAAACTGCAACAGAGCGATTCACATAGACTGCAGAGCAGTCAACATATGACAATTCCTATGTAAAAAACGATTGCCCTACAATCCAACTACAGGCTCTAAAGTATCAAATACGCAGACAGGAGTATAACTCTCTCCAGATGTGCTTGACAAGGATTATGGGTTTCACAAACGAGAAGCATACAGGGAGAACACATGCGTGCCAGCATGGAATCCTGATTGATACTTGTTTAATAATTTAAAATGGCTGCTCCATTCCCAGACATGCAGAAGGCTGAGCCACAATGCACTGGGTTCTTAAAGGAGAAGATACTGAAATGGGAAGGTAATACTGCCAGATTGTGCTAAACACATCTACTTACATAATCCTCCTGTCCCGTCTGTCATCAAATTTCAGCATCAGGTTGTCCTGTCACGTGCCGATGGAAGCCATATTTGCACACCCAAGTGATGGGTGTGCAAATATGTTGCTCGCTAGTGATACTGGCACATTGCATAGTACCACTAGGGGCAACCGCTGACACCCGAAATCACTGCCCACAGCTGTCGCCGCACATCACCGCCGCCTGAGTACCAATGCCTAACCAGCGTGCATGCACAGTAAGGCTGCCGCCATCTTTGGGCACTTGGGTGTCCAAAGATAGCGATGGCCTGAGTACCTGCGCATGCGCTCGGGGTATGCACATGAGCACTTACTCAAGCCGCCACAATCTTTGGACACTTGGGTATACAAAGATGGTGGTGTGATGCACCAGACCACCCAGATAGCACACACGGAGGCAGAGAAAGCACTCGAGCAAGAGAGCGGCGCACAGAGGGGGCAGAAAGCGCACAAGGGGCAGAGTGCACAGAGGGGGAGGGGTGAGCGCACAGGGGGGCAGAGAGCACACAGGGTGAAAGAGAGTGCACAGGGGAGGGGCACAAAGGGGGCCATATACTGCAAACAGGGCGACACTGAGCTCACAGAAGGGAAGTTACATAATTACGCTGTCCTGTCTGTAACTTCTGGCAATTTCCTGCTATTAAGCGCGTCTGCTATATTTGTACATCCAAGTGATGGATGTGCAAATATGGCGCTCACAGGTGGTACTGGCACACTCCACAGTAGCGCTAGCAGTGCTGCATCTGCCCACAACTGCTACCACCCTAAACTGCCGCCATCTGAAAATGCTGCCGGCGTCCCCCACAGCCACCGCAGCTGACATATCACTGCCTGAGTAAGTGTGCATTCATATACCTTGTGCATATACACACTTACTCAGGGGGTCTCCATCTTTGGACACCTGGGTGTACAAAGATGGCGGCAACATGACCTGGTGCGCACATGTGCACTTACTCCACCACCATCTTTGGACACCATGGGGGTGACGGAGCGCACAGAGGATGCAGAGAGAGCACACTGGGAAGAGAGAGTACACACAGGGGGAACAGTGCACAAGGGGAAAGAGAGAGTGCACAAGGGGAGGCAGCTCAAATGAGACAAGACATGAGAGGGAAAACAGCACAGGGGAGAGAGGCAGCAAACGTTAGAGAGCGCACAGGGGAGACAGCTCAAAGGAGAGTACAGAGGGGAGAAGACAGCTCACAGTGGGAGAAGACAACATACAGGGGGAGAGTGTACAGGGAAGAGAGACAGCGCAGAGGAGAGAGACAGGTCATATTAAGAGAGTACAGATGGGAGAAGACAGTACAGGGGGAAGATAGCACACTGGGGGTAGAGAGAGACGATGGGAAAGTGCACAGAGGGAGAAACAGCCGCCACCCACAGGGCCACAAAACCAGCCCCCATCGTGACATCACCACCCTCCCGATAAAATTGCAATGGGCCCCCATCTAGTCAAACATCATAACAGGGTAACATTTCACATTACACAGGTTATAACAAGTATCAAACTAAAATTTCATTCTCCTATGGAGTCTAAATGTGCAGAAGAGTAAACATTGCAAAATATTGTAAACAGACCTACCAGCATCCATATAGCTGTTCAAAATATACCCATCCTTGCACCAGCACCATTCTCTGTCACCTTTACCCTGAATCTGTGGCTACCACTGTTAATATCATCACTGAGCAGCACATTCACCACCCAGCTTACCCAGCCATCATCTCCTATGGTTGAAGAAGTGTTTTACTGCTGAGTTGAGTGACCAGCACCCAACCATTAGTATTAATTTATTAACACAAAATAATTGAGGTCCTCCTGCTGGCAAGCCAATCATCATGGTTTGACCAGTGACGGGGTAAGTTTAGTGTCTGATAGAGATGCACCGTGCCCATCTTAAATCTTCATAGTTTATGTGGTTACTTACCAATCATTGCATTGTATTTCTGTGCCCTGGGGAGCTTATATTGGATTTACATTGAGGCCCTGATTCATCATTTGCATTTTTTTAAAGTCACTTTAAACCATTATTTTTAATCTTTATAATATTATTATATATAATGAATATAATAATGTAATAATCTTATAATAATGTATAAATATATGAGGGAACAGTATAGAGACCTTTTAATGATCTTTTTACTTTTAGGCCTGAGACGGGGACATGAGGGCATCCTCTACGTCTGGAGGAAAGCAGGTTTAATCATAATCACAGACGTGGATTTTTACTGTAAGGCTGCCTTCACATTTGCATTTGCAAGCGCAGCGTTTGTTGCGTATGCATATATGCAGTTAAAAATGCAGGAGAACGCTGCGTGTTTTGTCTGCAGACAGATGCACCAACTTTAATTAAAACGCTGCATTTGCTTGCGTATGTTTGCGTTTTCTGCATGTGTACGGGTTTTTTGTGCGCATGCGTTCAAAAACTGTTTTTCAGATTTTCAACTTTTCAGCATATTATTTTGACAGACCACGCCCCAGGGGAGTTGCTTTAAGGGCAATGTATAAATAGACCCTGTCCAGTGTCAAAACTCTTCCTTTGCAGCTGTTCACAGAGGCAAGATGGATCTCGGCTTTGATAGCTTCTATGCGGATCTGGATTAAACGATGAACATGGCATTTTTTGGTTCGCTGTTGCTTGTGAAGAAGAACGTTGAAGAAAAAGACAGAGAAGAAGACGTCTTCGTCGTCGTTTCTGGCAACATCCCATCGTTGAACTTCGAGAGAGCCGTGAAGTCTACCACTCGTTGTACCAGGAACTCCGAGAGAACCCGGAAACGTTCAATGACTTCACCAGGATATCCCAAGACAGCTTTGATGATTTGCTGCGACGTGTCCGAGGACTGATCACCAGGCAAGACACACAGCTTCGTCGATCCATTCCAGTGGAGGAATGGCTTTTGGTGACCCTGCGGTACATATATTTTTACAACCAAACACCTGTAAAATGTGTCATTATCATTTATTCCTTGCAAAGAACAAAATAATTAACTTTTTTTCCCTTGTTTTTGGTCAGATTCCTGGCGACCGGAGAGGCTTTATCTTCGCTTCATCTTCAGTTCCGGATTGGATTGTCAACGCTTTCTGGGATAGTTGAAGAGACCTGCCGGGCAGTATGTGATGACCTCCACGAATAATTCCTCCCTCACCCAACAACAGAACTATAGCAGGAGAAAGCTGCAAGATTTATGGAGATTTGTCAATTTCCCAACTGCTTAGGGGGCCATGGACGGCAAGCATGTTCAGATCCTGAAGCCGGCTGGAAGTGCTTCAGAGTACTATAACTACAAGAATTTTTTTCTATTGTACTCAGATACTGACTGTTGTTTTGTTGCTGTCGATGTTGGCCAATTCGGATGATCTAATGACTCAAAAACTTTCAAAGATTCGGACATGGGACACAAACTCTGGCAACAATTTCAACATTCCACCGCCATGACCCCTGCCGAACTGTGATGGACCACCAATGCCGTTTGTTGTTGTTGGTGATGAGGCATTTCAGATTTGTGCCAACTTTATCAAGCCCCTACTCCAGCCATGACTTAACTTGGACCAAACGGATTTTCAATTACAAACTGACTCAGGCAAGACGCACAGTCGGGTGTGCATTTGGATTGCTGGTCTCAAAATGTCGGATTCTTGGAATTACCATCAAGTTGAAAACCGACAAAATAGATGAGGTTGGGAAAGCCTGCGTTGTCCTTCACAATTTTGTACAAGTGAAAGAAGAACACCGCTTTGACCTTGATGAACCTGTTCCAATCAACAGTTGAAGTCGCTAACATGCGGGACAGCTTTGCATTGTATTTTGTTTCTAAAAATGGACGTGTATCCTGGCAGGATGAAATGTTGTAATTATCTTTCAGTAATGTGGATTTACTTTACAGTTGTACTAGATATGACACTGTTACATTTTCATTATATAATTTTTCTTGTACATAATGTTGTTTTTGGATTAATAAAGCTATCATAGCCCATAAATCCTATTCCTTACCCTAACTATTGATATACCTATCTGTTTTGTATAAGCAGATTTTTATTTTGGTTATGTTAGTGTTAGGGTGCTTTCACACCACGATTTTTGCATTTCCGATGCTGTCCGAAAAAAATCGGACAGCATCGGACCGATTTTCGGATCCTATGGATCCCTATGGGGATCGGACCGAATCGGATGTGCACTAAATGCCATCCGATTTGGTCCGATCCGATTCTGCCCGATTTTGGCCGATTTTTTTCAGGAGAAAAAAATCGTTAACTGCAACGATTTTTTCATCCGATTACAAAATCTGACAGAGTCGGATCGGACCAAATCGGATGGCATTTAGTGCACATCCGATCTGACCCGATCCCTAACATGGGGCCCTATGGAGAAAGGTCCGAGGAAACATCTGATGTCTCCTCGGACCCCATTTTACTGTACTGAGCAAGCTCAGTACAGTAAAACTGCTCCTGGGAGCACAAGGGTTAAAAAGAAAAAAAAAAAAGTTTATTCTCACCTCTCCCCGAGCCTCTAGGCTCCCGGTGGCTCCCGCAAGCTGCCGGTGTCAGCAGAGGTGTACCTCTGCTGTTCTGGACCTGCGGTGATGTCACAGTCATGTGATCGCGGGTTCACCATGGTGAACCCGCGGTCACGTGACTGTGACATCACCGCAGGTCCTGTGTACAGCAGAGGTACACCTCTGCTGACACCGGCAGCTTGCGGGAGCCACCGGGAGCCTAGAGGAAGATGGCTGTTGACGGCGGGGGCTCGGGGAGAGGTGAGAATAAACTTTTTTTTTTTCTTTCTTTTTTTGCAGCCCGGCGCTGATTTTATGCCGGAATCGGGTGCCTATTTGGCACCCGATTCCAGGCATCAGAAGGGAGCCGATGCTGTCCGAATTATATCGGACAGCATCGGCTCCCTAAAAATCGTGGTGTGAACGCACCCTTATCTGTACATACTACTTTGTTTTGTTGTTTGTATACAAGTTATTATTCATGTTATTATTGTTTAAATGCATGCTTGTATTTCATTCGTTTTCATATTCAATTGGTAGTTGAGTTTGATCCAGGATATGTATCGGACTCTAAAAATGAAGTCTAGGAAAAAAAAATTTTTAATCCAACGTCCTCAATTGGCAAACTTTGGACCTTGGATTTTTTTTTAAACTTCCTCTGGATCAAGCTCTTTTCAATTTAATTATTAAAAAATAAAATCAAGAAAACTATAAATTTTGTCTTCACTTTATTAAATAACTTGATGCTGGACTGATTCCAATGCATCGGGTATTCTAGAATATGTTTATAGCTTACTTATGAATATTTAAGATTTATGCTATGCGAAGATGGTTTAAAATCCTGGGACAATATAGCCCATTATTTATGGCCGGCCGTGCACGACCATTCTACGATCCAGCCATGTTTTCCCTTGCATTAACTGTTTAAAATCACGCGGCAATTCGCGGGCATAATGCAACCGGCAGGCCGAGACAAAACAGTCAAGCGGTGTTTAACCTCCTAACGACCCATGTCACACCATTTGTGGCATGGAAATCCGTGCCTTAAGGACCCATGGCACAGGCCCTGTGACATCTGGGATTCGCGCTCCTGCGGCGCTTGTGAGTGGGGTCACTTAAGTGTCACCAATGCTGCTGCTATGTGGCAACCTGTAGTTGACCCCACGGGGGGAGGATTAACCCCCCCCATGCCTAGGACCCCTCTGATTGGCAGTGTAAAACTGAAACTGCCGATCGGAGCGAATCAGAGCGATTCACCCCTCCAGATCTGATTGGAGCTTTCCAATCAGATCTGGATGGGCGAATTAGCGGGTGCCGTCCCCCTCCTCAGCCCCCTCCCACTCCAGGACACATCAGGGGCCCCCTGTCCCCGCCATCCACCCACACCCCCTCATATTGTCCTCTATCTGCCGGTGGGCTGCACATGCTGGTGCGCCCGCCGGTCATCCTCCACAGCCCCTCCCCTTCTGATGATCTACTTCCTTCACCCCACATAGCCACCCAAATCTGGGCCCTGTGTGTGGCCCCGCTCATCTCTCCCGGCGGGCTGCATGCTCCGGTGCATCCACCGGTGGCATCCTGTGCAGCTGTGGTGTGGCCCCTCCTCCAATCCCAGGCTCCTCCTCATTGTGGTAAGAATGAATGAATAGATGGATGGATGGTGAATGGATGGATGGGTGCATGCATTATGGATGGGTGCATGCATGGATGGATGGATGGGTGCATGCATGGGTGGATGGATGTGAGCGTGCGTGAATGATGGTTGCATGGGTGGATGGATGGGTGCAACAAGGGATCAAGTGTCCTCTTGTTGTAGTCTCTGTGATTATAGTCATGGTGCACTGTATGACAGATCATTGTATTTTTTTTGAACGGTAATGAAGTAAGCTAATAAATGTTTATTTGCTTAATAACTTACTTTAAAATTGGATTTAACCGAATTTTTAAATTAATATTTATTGAGTAAACACCACAAATTGAAATAAAACCCCATCCAGACTCCTGAAAAATTACACTAAACATTATTTTGAGATAAACACCCCTTCCAATGAAGTGTAACCTAATTTCAAATTATATGGTACAATACTTATACTTTCGCTATTATCTACGGGAGGCAGATGTATGAATTGTGCCAATTGGGTCCGACTAAAACAGTCAGTGAAGGGACCCGTTGAAGTGTATGTACCGGTGGTCAGAAGCAGGGGTTAGAAGGGCTCCTAGAGTGACTCAGGTTGCTCAATCCCTGCTCTGAACCCAGAGGTGCCACAGTCCATGGATGTTTATATGATGGGCTGTGAGCGTGTGGAAGGACGTGTGTGATCCATGAATGCTTATATGATGGATCACATGCAGTGTGTAAGGACCTGGTCAGGCTGGAGCCTGTAGTCCGGGGTAGTGTGGTGCTGGGTAACTAAAGCCAGGCGGCTGGTACCGCCATTGGGACCCACAGGGCCCATTGATATATATGGTGAAATATATGGTATAAATGTATGTGTAACGTTGAGACAGGCCAGTGGCCGTGACCACCACGGGAGCTGTCGTTAGTGCTCCAAGGGTTGGAAGAAGAGGTGGTGACAGGTCCCGGGTTACTGTAGTCTTATATGTTCAATATGTGTTCATAATATATGTAATTTACTGTGTAATGTAATGTATTATGTGACGTGCTTATGTTCAATGTTTAATGTACTGCCCGGGTTATGATTTATATGTGAGCAATAAACGGGTAGTCATTTGCAAACTTATAAGCACGTGTTTGGTGTCATTATGCAAGCGGGTTCCTTGGGCGCTACCTCACAAGACGTAGTTGTTGTCCTTGTTCTTGTTGGTCCCAGTGCTGCTGGTTGCTTAGATTTTTTAGGGCGACCTACTTTTTTGGCCGAAGGTGCAGCGGTACCTGGCTGTGCTGATGGTTCCAGATTATTTGTGGCCAAAAGTTCTGCTTTTTGAGTCACTGCCTTTCACAATTCTCTTTCGCTTCCCTTTTGAGGGGCGCATTGGCGTACTGGTGTCTTGTGCTTCTGTTTCATGTGACTGAGGTTTTTTTTTTACTCTTCTTTTTAATGTTGGTACTATCGCCATGATGCACCGCAGGTAATGAAGAAGATAAAGTACTTTCAAGGCCCATGTGTTGTTGCATGGTTGTTCCAGATGGAGTTACTGTAGACCTTGCTGTTGACAATGGCTGTTTATAGTTGTCAAAGTCACCATGCTGTACAGTGGTATCCAAAGTGAATGCTGCACGGGGTTGTTGTTGTTGTTGTTGAGAACTTTTGGAAGTGCTAGTACAGTCAGGCAGTAGCGTTGAGGAATTGAGCAGCGCTTTGTAACTTGGGACCTCAGGTACGATGTCCATTGGTGGTGTGTGATGTCAAAATACTTCCTTGATGTAAATGTACTGTGGCTGTATTAGTGCGCGGTGGTATTGATGCACTTTGCCACTGACTCTGCGTTGGGCCGGATTGTGAGAGTTGAAAAGTCATCAGTGGCAGGCTGTAGTAGCCCTGCTGCTGGTTCGGGTAAGGCTGCTGTTGCTGTTGCTGCTGCTGTTGTTGCTGCTGCTGGACTGCCTGTCTAAAAGCACCCTGACAGGCAGTCATGACATCAATCTGGAACTCAGGTAATAAGCTATCCGTCACGCACCGTTCCATACAAGAGAAAAAATTTGTCTTGCCGGTCTTTGTAGGACGGCTTCCATGCAATCTAGTTGTCTGTTCACTGCACAGAAAAGAGTGTTTATATTCTCTAACCCTTTTTCTGCGCACTGACCAAGACGATTCAAACCTTCATGGATGTTCGAGCTTAAATGAATAAACTCGGGCATGACCGTCCTATCCCAGGCCCTCTATCGTTGGCGTGAAGTGCCAACAAAACCAACAATGGAAGCCTGGGATTGGGGATAAACTGGATGCCAGAAACCTGAGTTCCAGATTGTGATAACTCTGCCGTTGTTCCCTCACTAGTGGTGGTCTGTGACGTGATTTCGGTGGCGCACGACAGTGGTTGGGATGGTATGCCTGCTGCTGCGGGGTCAGCCGTGCTGCTCCAAGTCCTGTAGGCAACACAAATAATAAAATTAGTCTACAATTGTCAACCAAATTTCAAATCTGTGGAATTAAAAAAATATATATTGCAACTAAACAGGGACATTTTTCCAAATTGTTAAGAAAAACAGGTTTGAAAACTAGAAAAGCATTGTACA
Source organism: Allobates femoralis (assembly GCA_033576535.1). Taxonomy (NCBI): domain Eukaryota; kingdom Metazoa; phylum Chordata; class Amphibia; order Anura; family Aromobatidae; genus Allobates; species Allobates femoralis. The sequence continues at coordinate 304,682,553 of JARQOC010000005.1, read as the reverse complement.
TTATTTTAGTATAGAAAATTTAAAAAATGTAAACTGAAAGCAACCTACAATAAGGAGACAATAAATACTTACACTCGACGACCGACAGCTGGCCTCAGGAAAGAAAGCTGGTGATGGTAGGTGTAACGTTTTAACGATGGCTTAGAACCACTCCTAACTTTCATTTCCTCCCGAAGATCCTTCTTAAAGCAATCTTTCGTTGAGCGCCACCTATATTTCTGGACCCCACAGGGCTGTATGGTCCTAGTAATAGGGATGAGAGGGAGAGAGGCGCAGATCTAAGTGCAGATGCAGATAAATCCAACTATAATTTTGAAGATAATCTCCTCACCTTTCTGCCGTCTTGTATTGCATATATCCTTGAGGTGCTGGAACTGGACTGATTCTTCCTGGTCTGCAGCTTCGTGCCGGCTACTCAGAGCCCCCAGCCAGTAGGCTCGTCAGCAGTAATCAAATTGGAAAAAATATCCGGGGGAATTCACAAGTGCTCCCAGGAAGAGATAGACGCTTTTGTTCTTACTTCCAAATTATTTTTATTCTCATTAAAACTACGCGTTTCGGCTAAAAAATTAAAATATAGCCTTCCTCAGGTACAGATAGAATAAAAATGGACAATATAAATAGCAAATCTATGGGAAAATGGTGTCCCGATTATCCAATTAATGAATCCTTCTAATTAGTCCTAGTGGGTTACACCCATCACATGGGAAAACAGGAGGACATAGAATTTATATTCAAAAACTTTGATGGTCCATTTTATCCAATTACTATGTCTCCCATTGTACATTTCCATAAAATACATTCATAAAAACAATCATAATGAATAGTTCTTAATATATCTATATACTCAAACATTTCTCAATTTTATTTTATCTGTACCTGAGGAAAGGGACCACAGCTACAACACAGCGGTCAGGATCAGGTATATTCTTAACATTCCATAGAGGTTTTGGAGTATATATAGGGGTAAAGATTGGGAATTGATCATACTAAAGGTGTAGGTTTGGCGATACCATATTGAACATAGGATACCTCAGTGAGAGTGAGGTTACCAGTGGTTAGCAACCTGATTTAACATTCCAGCTCCCATATATATGTTCTCATTATATACAAGTGTAATGTCATAAAACCGTGCCACTTTGAGACAGTGGTAATGTACATACTGTGGCTATTTAAAGAATGTTAAGTATAAATTGAATGTCATATACTATGTAATATATACTGCTGTGATTGTAATATTGTGGATCCCTAAGAGGATATGCTCTGGATCTGTTTTAATATTTTAATAGATTTTTTGATATGGAATATTAATAAAGTTTGAAATTATTTGTATCTGGATATCAATTGTCATCATTCCTATAGAAAAAGGATCTTTTTCTGTTGTAAAATTTTGTCTTATGGAGTGAATAATTTAATACGGATATTGTTTTAACTGTTCCAGCATTGCAACATTGATCTGCCAACTTCATCCCAGGGTCTTCGCAACACTTTTATGTCAGAATGCCGACGGTCTCGGATGTCCCATATGGCAACTCTTTCTTGTAGGAGAGGGATTAACTTGTCGTTATCAATGAATGGTTTCCCTCCTCGACCTGTTGGAACCTATAACAAAAGTAAATGTTAAAATTTACATGCTTCTATTTGAGATCCTACATTTTGCTGATACACACACTAAATAATGTACTTCGGCATTGTCAACATCATCACCATGACTCAGAGATGAATCTTGTTCACTTTCTTCAACATCACTGTCAGTGGAGGAGTCCTTTAAAAAATAAATAGATAAAAGTCAAAAAATATTACAGTCATCCGCATTGTCTGAAGTTGAAGTTTCAAAATGTCTACTACATCCTTACATGTTCAGTTTCGTCGACACACTGTTCAGGGGCCACATAATCACTTTCATCTGACATTGTCGAAACGTCAACACAAACAAAAGGTGCAGAGCCTAGCTACACAAGACAAAGGGTTAATGCTATTACAATTTGCGATTGCACAAAGTAGCATAACATTGTCAATCTGGGGCCCTCAGTGTGCCTATGTGAGACTTCGAAGTGCAATGGCCATACTTCCAAGTTACCTACTACTACAGGAGGGAAAAAGAACATTTCAACTGCAGTCTCATAACTTGCCACAGGAAGTTGAAGTCAATGTCCGAAATACCAGGGACCAGCACCAACTGCAACACACCAAACACCAGGACCATAGAATGAGCACATCACTGCCCGGGAAAAGGAACTGAAAAGGGAGACAAAAACAAGACAATCACAAAAATGTTACAAAAATACTATTACTACATCATAAACAATACATTGTCATTTATGATACAATACAATACAATACAATACAATATTGTGGACAACACAGTAGAGGCTAGAAACACAAAATTACAGGCCGGCAAAATGGTGGACAATAGAGTACAGCCTACAGCACAACAGTACAGTACGAATTGACACCATAGAGAACCGACAAACAAAAAGACAGTAGAGGCAATAAACACAAGAGTAGAGGCTGCAATGACACAATACAGACACAAAAAGCAAAATGGAGGACTAGAAAATTGAGGCTGTAAACACAACAGTACAGACGCCAATGCCAAAAAAAAGAGAGAATCAAAATGGTGGGCCAGAGAGTACAGGTCATAAACACAACAAAACAGGCTGCAATACACACACAAACTACAAAATAGTTGCACACAGAGCGCAGGTTGCAAGACTAATAAATGCAATGACATTTAAAAAACATTAAAAAATAAAATGGGTAGGTAGTATTAAATTAAAGCAAAAAAAGCAAGTATATTTTACCACGACAGCAAGGAGAGCTTAAGCAGATTTCAGGTCAGCAAGGTGAGATCCAGGAGCCACAGATCCATCAGAAAGATCAATACTGTTCACCAGGGAATGGACATAATCACTTTTATAGAGGCTGTTTGTGGGTTGGGATATGGGCGGCACATGGGAGGGACTGCAATTCTGTTTATGCTCATGTGCAATGAGTTGTACGCATGCGTATCAAACGCTGACATCCGCAAGACCTTGCGTACGCTTGCGTTCCCATACACAATAATGCATTGTTTATGCGCATTCGTACGCATGTGGATGTTTGCAAATTTTTTGACCGCCAGAAAATGCAACATCTCGCGTTCGAAGGGCGGGAAATTCCAAGCGCAGGTATGCATACGCACACAAACTCATGCCTACGCATGTCCCTGCGGACGAATGCGTACTCCATATTAAAGATTCATCTGTAATACGCTTTGCGGATTTACAATTTGATTTCCGCAGCGTGTGCTGCGCTTGCAAACGCAAATGTGAAGGCAGCCTAAGAGCAGTGAGGCTGTGGAACTCCCTGCCACATGATGTTGTGAGGAGTGAGTCACTACTAAAATTTAAGAAGGGCCTGGATGCCTTTTTGAAAACTATAATATTACCAGTTATACATACTAGATCCTTTGATAGGGCGTTGATCCAGGGAACTAGTCTGATTGCCGTATCTGGAGTCAGGAAGGAATATTTTTCCCCAATGTGGAGCTTAGTGTTGCCACATGGGTTTTTTTTTGCCTTCCTCTGGATCAACATGTTAGGCTATGGGTTGAACTAGATGGACTTAAAGTCTTCCTTCAACCTTAAATACTATGTTACTATGTTACTTTCCTTTTTTGTCTTGTGATACGAGTTGTCTTTTATGGTGCCAAATTCATCAAAATTTGACACAGGCAAAAGTGGACTTTTTTTCTTGCGCTGTCTTTCAATTTTTTTTAACCCCTTCACACCTTCAGACCAAGCCATTTTTTATGCACTTAATCACAAAGTCCTCTTTATTACCCACTTCTAGTGTCATGTTCTTCCAATATGAATAAGCACCAAGGAATGCAGGTGTGTACAAGAAACAGTGATCACCCAAAATAATAGAAAATAAATACATTTTTTTTACATTTATTTAACAAGAACGAACACAGCACAGACCCCAGTACAGGTTACCTGCTTGTCCTTTAATTTGTACTGGGGCATATGGGAGGGAAGGAACCACTGTATAGACGGGGGTGCACACTTTGGTATTCTTATTTTCTTTTTTCAGTATTTGCAACTGACAGTACAACAATAGAGCAAAATAAAAACAATTAAAACAGTTACTGGGTAACTTATCACCCACCCAAACATACTACTGCCTGTGGTAGTCGGCAGGAGGGATCAATTATAAACAATAGGCAAACTGTCAATATAATATCCTTTTACAGACAGTAATTGAAAACCAGCAAGGGTGCAGAAAATGACAATATAATTTGGCTTAGGGTAGGGACACACTTCAGTTCCTGATCAGTTTTCTTGATCAGTTTTCCTGATCAGTTTCATCAGTTTGTGTGCCAAAACCAGGAGTGAACCTTGCAGAGAAAAAGTATAATTGAAAGATTGACACCTGTGGTGGGTTTTGGCTCCTGGTTTTGGCACACAAACTGATGAACACTGATCAGGAAAACTGATCAGGAACTGAAGTGTGTCCCTACCCTTAGAGGTAAGTTATATGGCATTTCTGGGGCATTCATGAACCATAATACATCAAACCATTAGTACAGGTCACTTATGCGGCTTGTAAGCCCAGTACATACAATCTGCCCCATATATAATTAGCAGATCCTTTGCATATACCTCTATGCAAATCACAGCTAATGTGCACCAATTGCTGCTTCCAGTAGCTACCCTATGCGTTATTACCTATTGAGGATCCCTGTCACCTGTACCTGTCTTAAGTATGCGCTGGTCATATACTCAGTCTCCTCCATGGATTGTGCCCAGCCGCCCAGTCAGTCCGCCCCATCCCTTCAGCTGCGTCACTTCCGGTAGTCACGTGACGTCGGGTGATTGACAGCCCTGTTCAACCTATCTCCTTCACAGTTAGTATGGAGAGACGGAGGGGAACTGCCATGTTAGTTGTAGGCAGTGTGCTAGTAACCTACCGCCTGCATAATTAAGCGTATCGCCGCTGCGGTGGTCAGGCTGGGATGGTGAGCATGAATGGAAAGCGTAGGGCAGGACAAAAGTGGATAATTCTCAATATGAGACTATGGAGAGAAAGGGGGAGATTTTAAGTAATTTAGCCATTATTCACAGTCTACAAATATTTTTGATACCCCGGGTGACCCACCCCAGGACTCGACTTTTGCCAGTTTATGCACTGAGTTGACTAACTTACAGAAACTAGGTATTAGAGTCTGGTGGAATATAAGGTGCTTGGAGGAGTACCTAAAGACCAATATAGTTCCCAGGGGTCTTAGAATCACTATTTTTCCCGCTTGGGAACCAACACCCAACTTCAAAAAGACCTGGGAACATGGTCTCCTCTGTTGCTCTTCAATCATTATACAAATGCTTTTAGAACATGATAGAGAACTTCTTGCATCCACCAGAACCAAGATAAAGGAACTTGAGGGTAAATTAGCAAATAGTGGGGACACACAGGCCATTGACAACTTCAGGGTTAAACTAAAGGAAACCCTTGACAAGTATGAAGGGGAGGTCATAACCAAAAAAAGACAGAAGTTCCACAGGGATCAGGCTGATTTTGATTCAAATCAAGCCTTCAGGTGGAGACATACAGGGAACCCTGGGGGGTAAACGTCCTAAACCTAAGAAACCGACGCCAATCGCCCCAACCCCAATACCAGGGAAGACTCCAAGTGGTTCATCCTCTGGGGTGGGGGGACCTAATTCGGCCACATCAGATGATTTATTAGACTCAACCCGCAGCAACCAGGACACAGGACAAGAAGGGGAGGAAGACGAAACAGTGGTAGAGGAAGGTGCAGTAGGGGGCAGAACACCATTGTTTCCACCGGCCCCCAGGGGAGACGCGAGACCTCGCATTCCACATCCCAAAACAACAGGAGCCCTATATCCTCGATTAGGCAGGAAGAAGAGACCCTAGAGATGACACTGGCTACCCCGACTTCGAATACACAGGACCTTCCAGCCCATCCCCAGAAATTACAGGTAATTAACCTCACCACATATAATCTTTCCAGGGTAGAACTGTCAGTGTTGGAACGGGGCCAAACCTTCTTCCCCGCTCAGTCCTTTGACAAATTTACAGCAGTAAAGGATCTTTATCTTTTCTGTAGAAAAATTGTTTTGAGATCCATTCATGAGAAACCAGAACTTGCAACACAATTCCCAATGGAGGACCAGGCGTATCTTAATACCAATACGCTTAATATCTTTCTTATATTCTCAACATCACAGACCTCGGCCACCTTTTTGGACACAACCGTGAGAAGACGAGGAGAAGGACTGGTCACGGAACTTGTCAGAAAAGCCACAGCCACCAACAGCCTTCTGGAGTTTTCAAGCTTCCACCCACTACACACCAAAGAGGGAGTCCCCACAGGTCAGTTCCTTCGGGTACGTAGAAATTGTACAACAGATGAGGATTTCTATAGGCAGGCCCATGATCTGACAACACGATTGTAGGAGCATGGATATCCAAAAAGGGTGATCTCCAGGGCATATCAACGTGCCAAGGGGAAATCACAAGCAGACCTTTTGCTACAGAATGAGAGGACCCAGGATAAGAAAATCCGTTTCATCACAGATTATTATAATCAGTGGTCCAAAATCAGGAGCATTTTGGGCACTCACTGGGAGATTCTAACCATGGAGCCCAATGTTGCACGTATGGTAGGGGATCGACTGGTCTTGACAGCCAAAAGAGCCCCCAATCTGGGGGATCTTATTGTGAGAAGTCACTATAGACGACCTACAACCAGACTGAATCGAGGTACACGTATACGGGGTTCCATCCCATGTGGGGAATGTAATGTCTGTCCCATAATGACCCCCAGACGGGATACATTCATAAACCCAACTGACCACAGAGAACATCGACTTCAATAATTGTAAAAGCCGTAACGTAATTTATGCACTGACATGCCTGTGCAAGAAGTTGTACATAGGTCAAACCTCCCAAGAATTGCGAAAGAGAGTACAAAAACACATTTCTACAATTAATCTTGCAGCCTTGCACCGGGAAAAAGGCATCAACATCACCCCAGTGGCAGAACACGTTTTGGACCACCATCGGAGCAGGAGCCACCTCCTTCAAGTACAGTGCCTACAAGTAGTATTCAACCCCCTGCAGATTTAGGTGGTTTGATAAGATGCAAATAAGTTAGAGCCTTCAAACTGCAAACGAGAGTAGGATTTATTAACAGAAGCATAAATCTTACAAACTAAAAAGTTATGTTGCTCAGTTGAATTTTAATAAATTTTAAACATAAAAGTGTGGGTCAATTATTATTCAACCCCTATGTTTAATATTTTGTGGAATAACCCTTGTTTGCAATTACAGCTAATAATCGTCTTTTATAAGACCTGATCAGGCCGACACAGGTCTCTGGAGTTATCTTGGCCCACTCCTCCATGCAGATCTTCTCCAAGTTATCTAGGTTCTTTGGCTGTCTCATGTGGACTTTAATCTTGAGCTCCTTCCACAAGTTTTCAATTGTGTTAAGGTCAGGAGACTGACTAGGCCACTCCATCACCTTGATTTTTTCTCTCTTGAACCAGGCCTTGGTTTTCTTGGCTGTGTGCTTTGGGTCGTTGTCTTGTTGGAAGATGAAATTACGACCCATCTTAAGATCCTTGATGAAGGAGCGGAGGTTCTTGGCCAAAATCTCCAGGTAGGCCGTGCTATCCATCTTCCCATGGATGCAAACCAGATGGCCAGGCCCCTTGGCTGAGAAACAACCCACAGCATGATGCTGCCACCACCATGCTTGACTGTAGGGATGGTATTCTTGGGGTCGTATGCAGTGCCATCCAGTCTCCAAACGTCACGTGTGTGGTTGGCACCAAAGATCTCGATCTTGGTCTCATCAGACCATAGAACCTTGAAACAGTCTGTCTCAGAGTCCTCCAAGTGATCATGAGCAAACTGTAGACGAGCCTTGACATGACGCTTTGAAAGTAAAGGTACCTTACGGGCTCGTCTGGAATGGAGACCATTGCGGTGGAGTACGTTACTTATGGTATTGACTGAGACCAATGTTCCCACTGCCATGAGATCTTCCCGGAGCTCCTTCCTTGTTGTCCTTGGGTTAGTCTTGACTCTTCGGACAAGCCTGGCCTCGGCACGGGAGGAAACTTTCAAAGGCTGTCCAGGCCGTGGAAGGCTAACAGTAGTTCCATAAGCCTTCCACTTCCGGATGATGCTCCCAACAGTGGAGACAGGTAGGCCCGACTCCTTGGAAAGGGTTTTGTACCCCTTGCCAGCCTTGTGACCCTCCACGATCTTGTCTCTGATGGCCTTGGAATGCTCCTTTGTCTTTCCCATGTTGACCATGTATGAGTGCTGTTCACAAGTTTGGGGAGGGTCTTAAATAGTCAGAAAAGGCTGGCAAAAGAGATAATTAATCCACACATGTGAAGCTCATTGTTCTTTGTGCCTGAACTACTTCTTAATACTTTAGGGAGACCAAACAGAATGCTGGTGGTTTGAGGGGTTGAATAATAAATGACCCTCTGAATTAACTTTTAACGCTTTAAAAAAAAAAATTAAAAAATCTTTTTGGCTGCAGTGCATTTCCCACTTCCAGGCTGATCTACAGTCCAAATGTCACAATGCCAAGTTAATTCCGCATGTGTCAACCAGCTAAATCTGCAGGGGGTTGAATACTACTTGTAGGCACTGTAACTGGTCTGGAACAAGTCAAAGGTAATGGCCGCTCAGACTTCCTAAGAAAACAGCTTTTACGGAAGGAGTCTAGATTGATATTTGAGCTTAACACCGTCAACCCCTTTGGTTTAAATGAGGAGCTCAACTTCATGGGGTTTTTGGGGGATTAGTCATGGGCACATAGGGTTTAACTGTGTCCAACTGTTGAACTAAAACCTCTTAACGATCTCCTTTTTTCCTCATACATAGCTCTTGAGATCTCCATCGAAGATGCCCTAAAAGCCTCAACACAAAAGCAATAGGACTTCTGCCATTGTCTGACGGAATTGGGGGAAGCCCTTTTGTGATATGATGGACATCGTACTTGACCGTTCCCGCAGCTTCCCAGGACTAAGGCAATTGCAGATTCTGGCTGAACTGTGTTTGCCTTTACCATCATCACAGCCCTGAGGGTCTACTAGAAGAACTGGGATATATATACAACTAATTTCTGGAACCTGGACCTTTACTGATAAAGTATTCACCATATGAGCACTATCTTGAGAGACTTCACAAGAACTCGGACCCTGACGGACACATTATACCATTGGCATCATTAGCATCCCATCCATTGGGTACAAAAATGTTTTTCCACCCGGCGTGGCTCTTGCCGGGGGCATACTAACATAGTAACATAGTTTTTAAGGTTGAAGGAAGACTTTAAGTCCATCTAGTTCAACCCATAGTCTAACATGTTGATCCAGAGGAAGGCAAAAAAAAAACTAAGCTTCACATTGGGGAAAAAGAATTCCTTCCTGACTCCAGATAAGGCAATCAGACTAATTCCCTGGATCAACGCTCTATCAAAGAATCTAGTATATATAACTGGTAATAATATAGTTTTCAAGAAAGGCATCCAAGCCCTTCTTAAATATTAGTAGTGAGTCACTCATTACAACATCATGTGGCAGAGAGTTCCATAGTGTCACTGCTCTTACAGTAAAGCAACTCCCAGGGGTGTGGTCTGTCAAAATAATATGCTGAAAAGTTGAAAATCTGAAAAACAGTTTTTGAACGCATGCGCACAAAAAATGCATACACATGCAGAAAACACAACCATACACAAGCAAATGCAGCGTTTTAATTAAGGTTTGCGCATCTGTCTGCAGACAAAATACACAGTGTTCTGCGTTTGCATACGTTTTTAAATGCATATACGCATACGCAACAAATGCTGCGCTTGCAAACGCAAATGTGAAGGCAGCCTTACAGTAAAGAATCCACGTCTGTGATTATGATTAAACCTTCTTTCCTCCAGACATAGAGGATGCTCCCTTGACCCCGTCTCAGGCCTAAGAGTAAAGAGATCATTAGAAAGGTTTCTGTACTGTCCCCTCATATATTTATACATTATTATAAGATCACCCCTAACCCTTTGTTTTTCTAAGCTAAATAACCCCACGTTTAATAACCTGTCTTGGTATTGCAGACCCCTCAGTCCTTTAATGACCTTGGTCGCGCTTCTCTGCACCCGCTCTAGTTCAGCTATGTCTTTCTTATACACCGGAGACCAGAATTGTACACAGTATTCTAAGTGTGGTCGCACTAGTGACTTGTATAGAGGTAAAATTATGTTTTCCTCATGGGCATCTATGCCTCTTTTAATACATCCCATTATTTTATTTGCCTTTGCAGCAGCTGCCTGACACTGGCCACTAAATGGGAGTTTGTCATCTACCCATACACCCAGGTCTTTTTCAGTGATAGTTTTGCCGAGTGTTTTACAATTAAGCACATAATTATACCTTTTGTTTCCTCTGCCCAAGTGCATGATCTTACATTTATCCCCATTAAAGCTCATTTGCCATTTATCAGCCCAAGCTTCTAGTTTACATATATCCTCCTGTAATATAAAATTGTCCTCCTCTGTATTGATTGAGTGTGTTCCATTAATACCCACCCTTTGTTTCCTATCACTAAGCCAGTTCCTAACCCACTTACACATATTTCCCCTAGCCCCATTGCTCTCATTTTATGTATCAACCTTTTGTGTGGCACCGTATCAAAAGCTTTTGAAAAGTCCATATACACCACGTCCACTGCATTTCTTTGGTCCAGTCCAGAACTTACTTGTTAATAGAAGCTTATCAGATTAGTTTGACAGGAACAGTCCCTCGTAAACCCATGTTGATATTGGGTCATGAGGTTATTTTTCTTCAGATACTCCAGTAAAGCATCTCTTAGAAAACCCTCAAGCATTTTACCCACAGTAGAGGTTAAGCTTACTGGCCTATAATTTCCAAGTTCAGTTTTTGTCCCCTTTTTGAATATTGACACCACATTTGCTATATGCCAGTCCTGTGGTACAGACCCTGTTATTATGAAATCTTTAAATATTAAAAATAATGGTCTATCTATCACAGTACTTAATTCCTGCATCACTATGGGGTGTATCCCATCCGGGCCCAGGGATTTGTCAATTTTAGTGATTTTTAGATGATGCCGTACTTCCTGCTGGGTTAAGCAGGTGACATTTAATAGAGAGTTTTTGTTATCACTGATCATGTTGTCTGTTACGGGATATTGTTGTGTAAATACTGTTGCAAAAAAGTCATTTAGCATATTGGCTTTTTCCTCTTCCTCATCCAGCATTTCACCCAGACTATTTTTAAGGGGGCCAACACAATCATTTTTTAGTTTCTTACTATTCATGTAGATAAAAATATTTTGGGATTATTTTTACTTTCTCTGGCAATGAGTCTCTCTGTCTCAATCTTTGTTGCCTTGATTTGCTTTGTACAAATGTTATTTAATTTTCTGTATTTTTTTAACGCTTCATCACTACCTGCTTGCTTTAATTCCCCAAATGCTTTCTTTTTGTCACTTATTGTGCCTCTTACCGTTTTATTTAGCCATAGTGGTTTCCTCCTATTTCTAACATGATTATCCCCATAGGGTATATATTGTGCACAGGCCCTATTCAGGATGCTAATAAACGTCTCCCATTTGCTTTGTGTACTTTTATGTCTCAGGACATCGTCCCAGTTTATTGCACTAAGATCATCTCTCAACGGTTGGAAATTTGCCTTCCTGAAGTTGAGTGTCCTTGTAGCCCCTCTATTACACATCTTATTAAAAGATACTTGAAAACTTATTATTTTGTGATCACTATTACCCAAGTGACCTCCAACCCGTAAATGTGATATGCGGTCTGGCCTGTTGGTTAATATTAGGTCCAGCAGTGCCCCCCTTCTTGTTGGGTACTGAACCAGTTGTGAAATATAATTGTCTCTCATAGTTGTCAAAAACCTATTACCTTTGCTGGAACTGCAGGTTTCTTTTCCCCAATGTATTTCAGGATAGTTCAAGTCCCCCATAATAATGACTTCTCCCTGAGTCGCTGCTTCATCTATTTGCTTTATGAGTAGGGATGGGCGAATCTACTCACTAGGACTCGTTACTCGGCGAGTAGTAAGGGACTCGCAGGACTCGGTACTCTGCGAGTTTCCCAGTGATTACTCGCACGAGTCCAATGCAAATCAATATCAATCCTAGTTTTGTCAGAAACGCTGACAAAACTAGGATTGCCATTGTTTGCATTAGACTCGGCAACTGTGCCAGTGATAGCAGGGAAACTCGCAAAGTAACTGCTGTTACATTGCGAGCCGAGTCCAGCTGTCTTCTCTGTGTGCAGGCTGCCAGATCCAGGGTCCTAGAGCCCGCCTGCTCACAGAGATGATGTAGCAGTGCTGAGATTGTTCTCATTCTGCTCATTCCCTGTGCATAGACATCTATATCTATGCACAGGGATGAGCAGAGAGGACATCGCGTTTTGGACTACGTCGGACGGAAGAGGATTTTTTTAATTAAAGATGGAGTCCCTAATGGCTTTTTTTTTTATTTCAAATAAAATTTTTTCTCTGTGTTGTGTTTTTTTAACCCTTTATTGGAGATTCTTAGTGGCTGCGTCAAACGTGGCCTGACATTAAGAATCTCGGGCTTAATACCAGCTTGTATAACAAAGCTGGTATTAACCCCTTTATTACCCAGCGTGCTACCGCCACCAGGGCCGCTGGAAGAGCGGGGTTCAGCGCCAGAGGATGGCGCTTCAATGAACGCGCCATCTTCTGGGGCGGCTGCGGGCTACAATTTGCAGCGGGGGGTGCCCAGAAAGCTTGGGCATCCCTGCGCTGCGGATTCCAGCCCCCAGCTGCTTAGCTGTACCTGGCTAGACATAGAAATTGCGCGGAGCCCCACGCATTTTTTTTTATTATTTCATGAATTTCAGAGTCAGAGTCTCAGAGTCAGAGTCTCAGAATTTCATGAAATAATTAAAAAAAAATGTGTGGGCTCCGCGCAATTTCTATGTCTAGCCAGGTACAGCTAAGCAGCTGGGGGCTGGAATCCGCAGCGCAGGGATGCCCAAGCTTTCTGGGCACCCCCCGCTGCAAATTGCAGCCCGCAGCCGCCCCAGAAGATGGCGCGTTCATTGAAGCGCCATCCTCTGGCGCTGAACCCCGCTCTTCCAGCGGCCCTGGTAGCGGTGGCACGCTGGGTAATAAAGAGGTTAGGGCCAGCTTTGTATTATCAGCTGGCCCTAAGCCCGAAATTTATGGCGGTCACGCCAATATTAGACATGACCGCCATGAATTTCTATTAAATTGTTTTAAAAAAAACACAACACAAAGAAAATTTTTTATTAGAAATAAAAAAAAAAGCCATTAGGGACTCCATCTTTAATTAAAAAAATCTTCTTCCGTCCGACGCAGTCCTAAAACGCGATGTCCTCTCTGCTACATCCCCTGTGCATAGATATAGATGTCTATGCACAGGGAATGAGCAGACTGAGAACAATCTCAGCTCTGCTACATCAGGCAGCAGGCGGGCTCTAGGACCCTGGAGCTGGCAGCCAGCACACAGAGCAGACAGGACTCTTATCTGTGCGAGTTTCCCAGCGATTACTTACAAAGTAAACGAGTCCAATGCAAATAAATGACAAAACTAGGATTGCTTCAGTCTGAAGCTTCCGAGACACATCTGCGATTTGTAAATCTCACACTACTCGCTATTACTCGCTTCCCCATTCATTAACATTGGACTCGCTAGACTCGCAACGAGTAGCGAGTCCTGTGCTCGGACTCGCTAGAGTCAAGCGATTCCGAGTAATTTAGGATTCGCCCATCACTATTTATGAGGATATTCTCCTCCACTTCCATTATTGTTAGAGATTTATAACAAACCCCTAGCAGTAATTTATTATTTTTCCCCTCCCCTTATCTCCACCCACAAGGACTCTATATTTCCATTAGATTCACCTATATTATCACACAGGATGGGTTTTAAGGATGATTTTACATATAAACAGACACCTCCCCCTCGCTTATTTGTGCGGTCATTTCTGAACAGACTATAGCCCTGTAAATTAACAGCCTAGTCATGGCTCTCCTCCAGCCATGTCTCCAATATCCTTACCATGTCATAATTATTTTCCATCATAATCAATTCTAATTCCTCCATTTTGTTGGTGAGGCTTCTGGCATTAGTGTACATGCACTTTATGCATCTCTCTTTACCTCTATTCCTTCCTACTATATTGACTATTCTAACCCCACCCCCCATTCCACCCCCAATTTTATTACTTGTGCTCAGGTTACTATTTACACTATCTTCCCCTCCTGTACAATGAATACCCTCCCCCCCAATCCCTAGTTTAAACACTCCTCCAACTGTCTAGCCATTTTCTCCCCCGGCACAGCTGCACCCTCCCCATTGAGGTGAAGCCCGTCCCTAGCATAGAACCTGTAGCCAACAGAGAAGTCGGCCTAGTTCTCCAGGAACCCAAACCCCTCCTTCCTACACCAATTCCTGAGCCACTTATTTATCTCCCTAATCTCCCGTTGCCTCTCTGGTGTGGCACATGGTACAAGCAGTATTTCAGAGAATACTACCTTGGAGGTCCTTGCCTTATGCTTGCTGCCTAATTCCCTGAAATCATCTTTAAGGAACCTTCCACTTACCTCTAACTTTGTCATTTGTGCCAATGTGCACCATGACCGCTGGGTCCTCACCAGCCCCTCCCAGTAATCTGTCAACCCGATCAGCGATGTGCCGGACTCAAGCGCCAGGTAGGCAGCACACTGTTCGACGATCCCTGTCTTTGTGACAGATTGCCCTATCTGTTCCTTTAATAATTGAGTCCCCCACTACAAGCACCTGCCTGGCCTGCCCTGCTCTCCTGTTTTCCCCCTTACTGGAGCTGACACTCCTCCGGCTTTCAGAGAACATGCCCTGCTGCAGCAGTGCTATCCCTGAACTCACACCCCCCTCATCTGCCAATTTAGCAAATTTATTGGGGTGTGCCAGATCAGGACTAGCCTCCCTGGCATTTTCCCTTTACCTTGCCTTTTGTCACCCAACTAGCTACCTCACTGTCCTGCAGCTCCATGCTACCATCCTCCCCCACATCTATCCCATTGAGCAGCTGTTCAGTGAGCAGCAGACTCCTTTCCATATTATCTATGGATCTCAGCGTTGTCAGTTATTCATTTAGATCCAGTATATGGGCTTCTAAATGCACAACATACTCACATCTCACACAGCAGTATGCACCCTCGACTGGCTGTTCAAGGATTGCATACATGGGGCAAGATGTACACTGGATGGCATTGTCAATTATGGAGCTCATTTCCTAATGGGGATTGCACCAGACAGAAATTATAAGTAAAAAGAAATGCAAGCATTAATAAAATACAACCAGCAATTCAGTAAGTCCTCCCTTCCAAACTCCCTGAATCCAAAGTCACTGAATCACAAGTCACACACTTCCGTTCGCACTTACGCTCCGGTCAGACTCAGCTCGTGTCACACTCGCTAAGAAAGAAGATTTAAAGTTTTTTGTTTTTTTTCCCTTAGCAGAAAATAAGTCTATAGCTCAGTGTACTTCCAAAGGACTGAAGCCCCAACAAGCTGCTATTTATAATCCCTTAATTATGCACCCTCCCCTTAATTAACCCCTAGTAAGTATAGCTACACCACAGCTACACCACAGGTTTTAAGTGCAAAGTAGTTAACCCTTTAACTTACGGGTAGTAAAATAAGAGACTATAAACTTGTAGAGAGAAAAGAAAGTTAAGAAAGCTCAATAAAATTAAAAAGGTAAAAAACAGCAGTCAGCAATTCACACAGGTATTTGTTGCAGGATTCCCAAATACCTTCTCACTGAATCACAAGTCACACACTTCCATCCGCACTTGCACTCCCAATCACACTCAGCTCGTGTCACACTCGCTAAGAAAGAAGATTTAAAGTTTTTTTGTTTTTTTTTTCCCTTAGCAGAAAATAAGCCTACAGCTCAGTGTACTTCCAAAGGACTGAAGCCCCAACAAGCTGCTACTTATAAACCCTTAATTATGCACCCCCACCCTTAAATAATCCCTTGTAAGTATAGCTACACCACAGGTTTTAAGTGCAAAGTAGTTAACCCTTAACTTACAGGTAGTAAAATAAGAGACTATAAACGTGTAGAGAGAAAAGAGAGTTGAGAAAGCCCAATAAAATTAAAAAGGTAAAAAAAAGCAGTCAGCAATTCACACAGGTATTTGTTTAAGGATTAGATACAAGGAGCTGATTTCAACTAGGGTCCTCTACAGGCAATACCTTTTAATTTAAGATATAGTTTAAAACATGGATGAGGATGGTTCCCCATAAGATCGCCGCTGAGGTTCCCCTATACGCCGTGTCTGATTGAAGTGTGTGGAGTGCTTAAGTCTGTATATACAAGTTGGTTCCATTGTGACATGAGTCATGAACATGTCCCTGGCCAGGGTTGGTTAATATGTAATGAGCCATATATGTAGATGGTGCTCCAGCTGGGTAAGAGTACCACGAACAGGTGGGACTGGATTTGGCACCAATATGGCCCCCTAGTAGTCCCTAATGGATGAGTGCCATGTGACATCGCTCTGAGGGACACCCTCCTGTTATGTTTCCCATTTTATCCTGGACTCATCTTGGCAATACCACTGTGGCCTATGCGCAATAGCATGGCGACATTTGGTATACTGCCAATAATGAGTGAGGGTAATGGGCTTACCTCGGCAAATACTTCCGCGGGCCATGTGCAACAGTTTGGCGGCATTTGGTATACTGCCAATAATGAATAATGGCTAAATTCCTTAAAATCTCCCCCTCTCTCTCTCCATAGTCTCATATTGAGAATTATCCACTTTTGTCCTCCCCTACGCTTTCTATTCATCCTCACCATCCCAGCCTGACCACCGCAGCGGCGATACACTTAATTATGTAGGCGGTAGGTTACTGGCACACTGCCCACAACTAACATGGCGGTTCCCCTCCGTCTC
The DNA here is from genome assembly GCA_033576535.1 of Allobates femoralis. Lineage (NCBI taxonomy): Eukaryota > Metazoa > Chordata > Amphibia > Anura > Aromobatidae > Allobates > Allobates femoralis. The sequence goes on along the minus strand of JARQOC010000005.1, from coordinate 304,665,547 downwards.
TCCATACTAACTGTGAAGGAGATTACAGTCCTGCTCAACCTATCACCCGACGTCACGTGACTACCGGAAGTGACAAATATCAATAGAATAGTGCTTGGCTCAACCCAACTATGAAAAATAAGGGTGCTCAGAGAAACACGTAAAATATATTAATAATGAGCTCTGGCACACCAGAAAATGAGAAACGGAGTCACTTAGTGCTGCTGAACAGGCTTTTAATGAAAGTTCAGTCTTTTGTTCACAGTTGTAATTGCAAAAGAAACGTTTTTTCGGCTAACCAGCCTTCATCAGTTTTACACAACTAAATCAAAAGATACAAAAAACACCATGAATACCAATGTATATCCAAACATAGTATATAAACAAAGTATATAGGTATATAAGCAAAGACAGCAGTACAACTATGAGCAAACAATAGAGTAGTATAAAATCCAAAGGAGTTGTCACAAATTGAAAAGGATTACTTGCACAGCAATTGATGCATATACAGTCCTATATAAGCAATACAAAATCATAAGACCTGAGATATACATGTATATTAAGGAATATAAGTAAGGAATATATGTAAGGAAGATCTGGAGAAAGGACAAAAATTAAAGATATACCTGTAACAATCAGACTCACTCTGTCAGTTGAAGGTTGAAACATTAATAAAGCTACCCAATAGCACAAAAGCAGCAAAATGAGAAAATTGCCCCTTTTTTCCCCAAAATATGTCTATGACACAAAAGAAAAATAATAATGAATCAATGTAAAAATACATTAGGATAATTTGATGTAAAAATGGAAACAAAAGGACTTATATTACCTCAAAGGGACTCTAATATTGCATAGACGACTCACAGCTGATTAATGTGCCTAGGAATAATGTAGTTACAATCAGGCACTATGCTGAAAAGTAACATAGTAACATAGTAACATAGTTTTTAAGGTTGTAGGAAGACTTTAAGTCCATCTAGTTCAACCCATAGCCTAACATGTTGATCCAGAGGAAGGCAAAAAAAAACCCATGTGGCAACACTAAGCTCCACATTGGGGGAAAAAATTTCTTCCTGACTCCAGATACGGCAATCAGACTAATTCCCTGGATCAACGCCCTATCAAAGAATCTAGTATGTATAACTGATAATATTATAGTTTTCAAGAAAGGCATCCAGGCCCTTCTTAAATGTTAGTAGTGACTCACTCATTACAACATCATGTGGCAGAGAGTTCCATAGTCTCACTGCTCTTACAGTAAAGAATCCGCGTCTGTGATTATGATTAAACCTTCTTTCCTCCAGACGTAGAGGATGCCCCCTTGTCCCAGTCTCGGGCCTAAGAGTAAAGAGATCATTAGAAAGGTCTCTGTACTGTCCCCTCATATATTTATACATTATTATAAGATCACCCCTAAGCCTTCGTTTTTCCAAGCTAAATAACCCCAAGTTTAAAACCTGTCTTGGTATTGCAGACCCCTTAGTCCTCTAATGACTTTTGTCGCTCTTCTCTGGACCCGCTCTAGTTCAGCTATGTCTTTCTTATACACCGGAGACCAGAACTGTACACAGTACTCTAAGTGTGGTCGCACTAGTGACTTGTATAGAGGTAAAATTATGTTCTCCTCATGAGCATCTATGCCTCTTTTAATGCATCCCATTATTTTATTTGCCTTTGCAGCAGCTGCCTGACACTGGCCACTAAATGTGAGTTTGTCATCTACCCATACACCCAGGTCTTTTTCAGTGACAGTTTTGCCCAGTGTTTTACAATTAAGCACATAATTATACCTTTTGTTTCCTCTGCCCAAGTGCATAACTTTACATTTATCCCCATTAAAGCGCATTTGCCATTTAGCAGCCCAAGCTTCTAGTTTACATAAATCCTCCTGTAATATAAAATTGTCCTCCTCTGCATTGATTACCCTGCAGAGTTTAGTGTCATCTGCAAATATTGAGATTCTACTCTGCATGCCCCCTACAAGGTCATTAATAAATAGAAGCGGGCCCAACACTGACCCCTGTGGTACCCCACTGTTAACTGTGACCCATTCTGAGTGTGTTCCATTAATAACCACCCTTTGTTTCCTATCACTAAGCCAGTTCTTAACCCACTTACACATATTTTCCCCTATCCCCATTGCCCTCATTTTATGTATCAACCTTTTGTGTGGCACCGTATCAAAAGCTTTTGAAAAGTCCATATACACCACATCCACTGCATTTCCTTGGTCCAGTCCAGAACTTACTACTTCATAGAAGCTTATCAGATTAGTTTGACAGGAATGGTCCCTCGTAAAACCATGTTGATAATGGGTCATGAGGTTATTTTTCTTCAGATACTCCAGTATAGCATCTCTTAGAAAACCCTCGAGGATTTTACCCACAGTAGAGGTTAAGCTTACTGGCCTATAATTTCCAAGTTCAGTTTTTGTCCCCTTTTTGAATATTGGCACCACATTTGCTATACGCCAGTCCTGTGGTACAGACCCTGTTATTATGGAATCTTTAAATATTAAAAATAATGGTCTATCTATGACAGTACTTAATTCCTGCAGCACTCTGGGGTGTATCCCATCCGGGCCCGGGGATTTGTCAATTTTAGTGATTTTTAGACGATGCCGTACTTCCTCTTGGGTTAAGCAGGTGACATTTAATTGAGACTTTTTGTTATCACTGATCATATTGTCTGTCATGGGATTTTCTTGTGTAAATACTGTTGAAAAAAAGTCATTTAGCATATTGGCTTTTTCCTCATCCTCATCCACCATTTCACCCAGACTATTTTTAAAGGGGCCAACACCATCATTTTTTAGTTTCTTACTATTTATGTAGTTAAAAAATATTTTGGGATTCTTTTTACTTTCTCTGGCAATGAGTCAGCCATAGTGCCAAAGTGCCAAAGTGCAGCCATAACCAATGAGGAGAAATGATGCTATATAATGGTAAGTATAGTGTAAGATCTCCAGGATGCTGAGAAAGAGATAAAAGTCACCACCTAAGTGTAGAGATAAGCTTCAGAGAAATGGTGCCACCTACCCAGTGTGCAGAAGGACCTCAAACTTACATGTCCACCGTGGGGGGCTGTGGAGATGCTGTGAGCGGTGATCGAGCGTCTCACCGCGCTATTTATCGTATGGCCGGATGTGACGTGACTTCCTGCTTCCGGCCTTTGGAACGCAGGAAGTCAGACTAATGCGTGGAAAGTACGGCGCGCATGTGCAAATCAAATAAACAATGTGAGAACGCTAGAAGCGATAAAAAGGATACTAGGAGGCAGAATTTCTTCAGAGGAGTTCAAAATAGAGGAAACCAAAGGTCAGGCAGGCTGTGAAGGATAAAGGGAACATAAAATGAGTAAAAAAATTTACTTTGAAAAGGATTAAGAAATCAAGCAGGTTATAATAGTAATGAAGTATCTGAGCATACTGGAGACCACAATTCAAAAACTGGTGATAATACATGATAAAAATCCTCATCAACCCTAAGACTATAATTTGGATTATATCAACTGATAGAAAAAAGGTCTGAGTTATGACAGTATATAGAGATAGGAGAAACAATAATCAATACCTAATTGTTACAAAAACACCTCATATTCTCGATTTAACCCCTTGGGCTCCAGTGTTTGGAGTTTAAATATCCAGAATGCCTCCCGTTCTTTGAGGCGTTTTATACGGTTTCCGCCCCTTCTAGAAGGGGGAACATGTTCTAGAATGTGATACCGCAACTGGGCAATAGAGTGGCCCGATGTAATAAAATGGAACGGAATCGGTAATAGCATGTTCTTACATCTAATGGTAGATTTATGCTTAGAAATACGGTCCCGGATATGCTGGGTAGTCTCCCCAACATATCCGAGACCGCACGGACACTTAATGAGATAAATGACAAAAGATGATTCACAGGTCAAGTATTCGTCAATCTGAAATATTCGCCCTGTCCTAGGATGAGAAAAGGAGTTACCCTTCACCAGATTAGAACATTGAAGACAATGTCTACATGGAAAATTACCCTTTTTGGGAGTAGCCAGGAAAGTTTGTCTGGGTTTGATCAGCTGAGAACCCACGTCAGCTCTAACCAGACGGAAGAGGACAGGGAGCAGGTCGACACCCCATGCAACTGAGGTCTCAGGTACGGATAATATAGTATACATTTCTTCTTATAACTTGTCACCTGTTGACCTCCAGGTTCTACAAAAGGGTTTGTCTTTTAGTCCTACTCTGATTTATGATGCTTTTTCTGTAGATCAGGACCTGAGACGTTTTTTTCGTAAATTGAGATTAAGAGTCCATTTTGATAAACATAAGGGTCTCACTGCTCCTATGTCCCTCTCTCCTCCTGATTCTTCTACTGATTTTACATTGAACGGTTTAAACCTACGACTCAAAAGTACCTTCCATCCACCACGTTCATATCATGCAGTGGAGACGTTCTCCTCATTAGTTCTCAATGAGACAGAACAAATATGGTCTGACATTGAAGGTGGTAATTATACGATTCATCATAATCTTTCTAAAGTAGAATCACAGGCAATTCGCCAGTTGAAAGATAATAAATCGATTGAAATAAAGCCAGCTGATAAGGGTGGGGCCATTGTGGTCATGGACCGCATTAAATATATAGCGGAAATAGTACGTCAATTGGAGGATAATACTACTTATTAACCTTTAGCACGTGATCTGTCCTCAGGGATCAAAGTCTTGGTTAAGGATAAAGTGGATTACTATCTGAGTAATTCCGTGATAGATTCTAAAATAGCCGAATTCCTACACCAGTACATTTCACGATTCCCGTTTTCTATGTGCTACCAAAAGTGCATAAAGATTTAAATAATACTCCGGGTCGCCCCATAGTGGCTCTGACCGATTCACTGTTATCACCCCTAGCGATAGTGGTAGACAAAATTATTTCCCCCCTGATTCCGCAAATCCCTTCGTATGTCAAAGATACATCCGATTTTTTCCCCAAATTGAGAACATTGGGCAGGATACCTCCACACAGCATATTAGTAACGCTAGATGTTAATAACTTATATACTAGTATTAAGCATAATGAGGGTTTATCAGCTATGCACTGGTTTTTAACCACCTTCTCATCTTTGAGCACCTTACAACGCAATTTTTGCCTAGACTTGTTGGAAATCATACTCACCAAAAATTATTTCATGTTCCAGGACCGTTTCTTTGCTCAGGTAAGGGGTACAGCAATGGGGAGCAATGTTGCCCCTTCGTACGCCAATGCATTCATGGCGTTTTTTGAGGACAAATTTCTTAAAGACACGTCCTACATATCTCAACAAGACTTAGTCTGGTTTCGTTACATCGATGATGTTTTTATGATCTGGACTGGCATTATGGAATATTTAAACCTATTCCATAATACGCTAAATTCTTTATCCCCGGGCCTGACATTTACATTAAATTCAAATTGTTCTCAGATTAACTTTCTGGATACTGTGGTGCTTAAATCACATGACGGTTTTCTGAGTACTGATTTATACCGTAAACCTACGGATAAAAATAGCTTACTACTGTTCAGCAGTAGTCATCCTCCACATCTGAAGGAGTCACTACCTCATTCACAACATGTTAGAGTAGACAAAATAGTCTCCGACCCAGATCTTAGAATTAAAAGACATGAAGAGATGACTAGTAGATTTATCAACAGGGGTTACCCTTCCTCTGTTGCGGCACCACGGACATCTAATGTTACTACTCCTAAACCCTCAGGTCCACGTATTTCGTTCGTTAATAATTTTCACCTCTTTAATAAATTAATCAAGAATATCATTATCAAACATTGGCATATCCTAACGGAGTCATACCCATCCATACAGGAATTTCAGTCATATCCCCTATGGTCGTATAAACGCGCACCTAATCTACGAGATCGTCTGGTTAGAGCTGACGTGGGTTCTCAGCTGATCAAACCCAGACAAACTTTCCTGGCTACTCCCAAAAAGGGTAATTTTCCATGTAGACATTGTCTTCAATGTTCTAATCTGGTGAAGGGTAACTCCTTTTCTCATCCTAGGACAGGGCAAATATTTCAGATTGACGAATACTTGACCTGTGAATCATCTTTTGTCATTTATCTCATTAAGTGTCCGTGCGGTCTCAGATATGTTGGGGAGACTACCCAGCATATCTGAGACCGTATTTCTAAGCATAAATCTACCATTAGATGTAAGAACATGCTATTACCGATTCCGTTCCATTTTATTACATCGGGCCACTCTATTGCCCAGTTGCGGTATCACATTCTAGAACATGTTCCCCCTTCTAGAAGGGGCGGAGACCGTATAAAACGCCTCAAAGAACTGGAGGCATTCTGGATATTTAAACTCCAAACACTGGAGCCCAAGGGGTTAAATAGAGAATATGAGGTGTTTTTGTAATAATTAGGTATTGATTATTGTTTCTCCTATCTCTATATACTGTCATAACTCAGACCTTTTTTCTATCAGTTGATATAATCCAAATTATAGTCTTAGGGTTGATGAGGATTTTTATCATGTATTATCACCAGTTCTTGAATTGTGGTCTCCAGTATGCTCAGATACTTCATTACTATTATAACCTGCTTGATTTCTTAATCCTTTTCAAAGTACACTTTTTTTATTCATTTTATGTTCCCTTTATCCTTCACAGCCTGCCTGACCTTTGGTTTCCTCTATTTTGAACTCCTCTGAAGAAATTCTGCCTCCTAGTATCCTTTTTATCGCTTCTAGCGTTCTCACATTGTTTATTTGATTCGCGCATGCGCGCCGTACGTTCCACGCATTAGTCTGACTTCCTGCGTTCCAAAGGCCGGAAGCAGGAAGTCGCGTCACATCCGGCCATACGATAAATAGCGCGGTGAGACGCTCGATCACCGCTCACAGCATCTCCACAGCCCCCCACGGCGGACATGTAAGTTTGAGGTCCTTCTGCACACTGGGTAGGTGGCATCATTTCTCTGAAGCTTATCTCTACACTTAGGTGGTGACTTTTATCTCTTTCTCAACATCCTGGAGATCTTACACTATATTTACCATTATATAGCATCATTTCTCCTCATTGGTTATGGCTGCACTTTTCAGCATAGTGCCTGATTGTAACTACATTATTCCTAGGCACATTAATCAGCTGTGAGTCGTCTATGCAATATTAGAGTCCCTTTGAGGTAATATAAGTCCTTTTGTTTCCATTTTTACATCAAATTATCCTAATGTATTTTTACATTGATTCATTATTATTTTTCTTTTGTGTCATAGACATATTTTGGGAAAAAAAGGGCAATTTTCTCATTTTGCTGCTTTTGTGCTATTGGGTAGCTTTATTAATGTTTCAACCTTCAACTGACAGAGTGAGTCTGATTGTTACAGGTATATCCTTAATTTTTGTCCTTTCTCCAGATCTTCCTTACATATATTCCAAAGGCGGCCGTCACACGGTTCAATTTCTTGAATGATATCGTTTAAGCGATCTGCTTTTTGATCGCTTACGCGATATCGTTTGTGCATCGCTACGTGCGATCAAGCGATTTTACAATGTAAAATCGCTTGATCGTGACATCGCAGATATGAGAGCTGGAGCTCATATCAAGCGATCATCGCTTGTTCAATCTGCTTCATACAGCTCCTCTGTATGTGTCAGAAGCGATCGGACTGTGCAGCTGCATGCCTCTCACAGGGCCTGTGTAAAAGTAAGAATCAATAAGCAAATAAAGTTTTTACAAAGTTGAAAAAAAAACAAAAAACATAAAAGTTCAAATCACCCCCCTTTTCTCCCATCCACAATAAAAGTATTGAAAAAAAAAAAAAATACACATATTTGGTATCGCCGCGTTCAGAATCGCCCGATCTATCAATACAAAGAATCAAATAATGAGATCTGTAAACTGCGTAGCGCAAAATATGGTACAAACGCCAAAATTACGTTCTTTTGGTCACTGCAACAATGCTAAAAAATGCAATAACGGGCGATCAAAACAGCGCATCCACCCAAGTATAGTATCATTAAAAACATCAGCTTGAGATGCAAAAAATAAGCCATCACCCAGCCCCAGATCCCAAAAAATGAGGACGCTACGGGTCGCAGAACATGGCGCAAAAAGTCCAATGTTTTTTTTTTCATGCTTTTGAATTTTTTTCCACCAACTAGATACCAGTAAAGGTATACATGTTTGGTATCTACAAACTCGTACTGACCCGAAGCATCACACAGTCACATCGGTTTTACCATATAGTGAACACGACGACTACAAAACCCAAAAAACAAACGTGTAATTGCACTTTTTTTGCAATTTCACTGCACTTGGAATCTTTTTGCAATTACCCTGTACATTATATGGTAAAACAAATTATTGCATCTGAAAGTACAACTCGTCCCGCAAAAAACAAGCCATCATATGTCTATATTGAGAGAGAAATAAAAAAGTTATGGCTCTTGGAAACCGAGGAGCGAAAAAACGAAAATGAAAAATGACAAATTTCTTCGTCACTAAGGGGTTGATCCCTCCTGCCGACTACCACAGGCAGTAAGTAGTATGTTTGGGGGGGGGTGATAAGTTACCTAGTAATTGTTTTAATTGTTTTTATTTTGCTCTACTGTTGTACTGTCACTTGCAAATACTGAAAAAAGAAAATAAAAATACCTCACCAAAGTGTGCACCCCCGTCTATACGGTGGTTCCTTCCCTCCCATATGCTTTAGTCATACCACTAAGTAGGGTACATATTATGGCACTTTATGTATTTTAATTGTTTTTAATGGTTGCTCTGTTTTTTTCTTGTTAAATAAAATTTGCTTACTTTCTATTATTTTGGGTGATCCCAGTTTCTTGTACACACCTACTTTTCTTGGTGCTTATTCATGTAATTTTTAAAGGTGTGTTATGGAGATCCCCTAGGCATTTGCTGTGGTGCCCTCTATTTGCACAGCATAATGTTGTTCCAATATCACGCGCCAGTGGCAGCCTTGTTTGCACAACCAAGTGATAGGTGTGCTAATATGGCAACCAATGGCAGTAATGGCCCCTTGCCCAATACTGGGAGTGGTGTCGACAACACCCGAAACGGACGTTGAACCCACCGCACAAGCAGACCGCCAGACCTCATTGCCGTATGACTAACTGTGCCTACGCACAGTCGCAGTTAGTAATTCAACATCACAAAGCATTCACTAATCTCAGGGAGACCAGTCCAAGAAAACACTGTGAGCAGCTGGCTAAAGCACTCAACACAGTGAATTCCTAGGTGCATTCCCCCCATGGAATTATGAATATGCAAATAGAGTCTGTGGAGCCTCGGTTAGGAGTCTCAAACACAGGACTAGCCAGATATCCCTCCCGCAGTGTTTTCTTGGAGTGTAGGGAAAGTGTTAATATGCTCTAGGGACAGCTTTTAATAGGTTTAGAGGTGTTTTGGGGGTGACAGGATCCCTTTAACTTCCTAACAAAAAAAAGTGTTTTAAGAATTGTGCAGATGTAAAGTAGACTATACTGTATATTAACTATTTTGTCTAATATACAGTAGCTCTCTGATTTAATGGTATAAAACCTAAGTTTGGAAATTGCAAAATTTTCAAAATTTTCACCAAATTTCCAATTTGTTCACAAATAAATGGAAAAATATAGTCCTAATTTATCACTATCAAGAACTCCAATATGTCATGAAAAAACATTCCTGAAACCACTAGGATCCATTGAAGTGTTTCAGCGTTATAACCTCACCAGATGGGTGCCCGATGCTATTGCATTGGAAGGGCGAAGATGTCATTAAGGGGTGAGTCTCTGTAGCACTAGGGGTGGTGGCTGTCTCACACTCTCTCCTCCTTGTTCGCAGCCTCTCCATCTGCATGATGTTTGTCCCCTTGTGCTGTCTTTTCCCCTGTGTGCTCCTCTCTTCCTCTATGTGCTGTGTGTCCCCTTGTGGTGTCTATCCCCCCCTTGTGTGCTCTTCCCCGTGATGTACAAAGATGGCAGCATGACTGCGCATGGGCGCTGGCCACGCCACCACCATCTAGGTATACCCAGGTGTCACTCACTGCCGAATTACTAACTGCAAATAGAATCTGTGGAGCCTCGCTTAGGAGTCTCAAACACAGGACTAGCCAGATATCCCTCCAGGGAAGGACCCAGCCAAGGGGTGGCTCCTTGCGGAGAACACCATAGCCACCATGTTAAGTGGTCCTTTTAGTCAATATCCAGCTCTTTTACAAGCTTAGAGATAAGAAAAGGGAATACCAAGGCCAAGTATCCATCCACAGACAGCTGTTTCGGGCTGTTGCCCCTCATCAGTGTGGAGTAGGATTCTGGCTAGGTGGAAGCAAGGCCTAGTAGACCAACATCACAAAGTATTCACTGATCTCAGGGAGTCCAGTCCAAGAAAACACTGCGGGCAGCTCGCTAAAGCGCTCAACACAGTGAATTCCTAGGCGCATTGCCCCCTGGCAATTATGAATATGCAAATAGAGTCTGTGGAGCCTCGGTTAGGAGTCTCAAACACAGGACTAGCCAGATATCCCTCCAGGGAAGGACCCAGCCAAGGGGTGGCTCCTTGCGGAGAACACCATAACCACCATGTTAAGTGGCCCTTTTAGTCAATATCCAGCTCTTTTACAAGCTTAGAGATATGACAAGGGAATACCAAGGCCAAGTATCCATCCACAGACAGCTGTTAGCTTCAAGTCCCGCACTGCGCATGCGCATGCATAGTGCGCATTTTGAAGCTGACAGCGTGGCGCGGGTGTAAATATGTCACCCGGCGCAGGGAATGACGCGGATCGCGTCATACAGCCCCACACTGAAGCCCAGCCGGAAGAGGAGAGCGGGGAGGCGCGCAGGGAGGCGCGAATTTGAATCTCTGATGTAGATCACGCCTATTCAGGCGTGATATGATGAAGAGGGGCAGCCTGGATGAGTGACTATGAATACCATAGTCACTCATTATCATCAGTAATGAGGTACTATAATAACGTTTTTATTCACTTTGACTATGTGCATTTAGGAGCTAAAAGGAGTGTAGGGAAAGTGTTAATATGCTCTAGGGACAGCTTTTAATAGGTTTAGAGGTGTTTTGGGGGTGACAGGATCCCTTTAAAAGAGTTCAACGTTTTTCAGCAATTTTTCATTTTTCCAACAAAATGTACAAAGACACTTTTTTAAGGACTACATCACATTTGAAGTGATTTTGAGGGACCTATATGGCAGAAAAGACCCCAAAGTGACACCATTCCAAAAACTAGACCCCCTAGACTGTTCAAAAACATATCCATTGAATGGAAAATTGTCTGGAATCATTTGCAAGCTTTATGTCACGTTTGGAGAGCCCCTAATGTGCCTAAACAGTGGAAACCCCCATAAGTGACCCCATTTTGGAAACTGGACCCCAGAAGGAATTTATTTAGATGTGCAGTGAACATTTTGAACCCACAGGTGCTTCACAGCATTTTACAACGTAGAACCATGAAAGTGGAAACATTTTATTTTTCCCACAAAACTATAGTTTTAGCATCAAATGTTTTCTTTTTCCCAAGGATAGCAGGAGAACTTGAACCCCAAAATCTATTTTGCAATTTCTCCTAAGTATGCTGATATCCCATATGTGGTGGAAAACCACTGTCTGAGCAGAACGCTTTGGAGGGAAGGAGCACCATGTGATTTATGGTGCACAGAGTTTCCTAAAATAGTTTGCAGAGCTCCTAAGTGCCAGAACAGCAGAAACCCCAGACACCGCTGTGTTCACTCCAAAGGTGGGGCTGGTGATGTAGTAGTAGTCTGACTTATGGATGTGTTGTTTGGCTGTCCAGCGGCAGTCATTAACTTTGACTTCAGACAATTAGAAAATACTGCAGTCTGTTTGAATCCTCTGTGTACTCCTTCTGGTCACCAGATATACTCCCTGGTTCATTTGGTATTCCTGCTTTGAATTATTGATTTTCCCGAATTGACTTTTGCTTGATTATGTACTATTCTCCAGCCTAACAATTTTCTGACCTCTCTGCTTTGACCCTGCTTGGCAACTTTTCTATTCCTGGACTGCAACCCATCTAGAGGAAGCAACCCCTTGGACCTTGCATTAAAGCCAGATCCTTGTATAGGGGTTAAATAGTGTTTGAGTATCTCGGGGTTCAGCCTGACAATGTGGTTTGCGTTTAGTTTGTCTGGGATTCCCCTTTTTACCTGTAACTCAGACAAACTTTACAGCAGGCTTCCTTACTAGGACAATGCCAAACATGTTGATGTAAACTGTGGTTTAGACATTTTTGGGCTCAGAAAGGAAGGTAACGCATGTTTTTCTGGTTTTGTTTTTGGGGGCCGAGGAGCCATAGCACTTTTCAGAGCCTCAGAGCTACCAGTAATGTAGAAGTCCCAAATATTTATGTTAACAGATGACGCATCTTGGTGGGGACTTATTTATTTGTGTGTTGAGTTGATGCTATTGGTGGCAATTTGCTTATAGAATATTTTGAATCAATACACATTTATCCTGGGCTCTCTACTGAGCACTTGCATTCGGGTTTCCAGCTACATCTCTAAAATATCAGATTCAGGTAAAACCCCCGAAGGATCGTTCACTAATGAGTTACTCTGGACTCTGTTGTCCCGTGCTTAGCAGTGTCATTCTTTTCAAAGGTGCAGAAAACTGTGGTTGACAGCACTTTTGTGCACGTTTAAAAGTAACGTAAAAAGATAGACACCGCGAGATCACAGGTCAGATAGGAGTTCAAAGTGACTCCCTCTGCCTCATTACAGTGAATTTTCTGTTGGAAATATCTGAATCACACCTTTCAAACACTTACATGTAATCATTTATGTGAGCGCTCAGTGTAGAGTGTGACGCCCCTATGGGAAGGCGCCTCAGGGAGGTACTGCACCCCAAACAGAAGGTATAGTGCCTCCGTAGCCATGGATATGGGGTTTCATACAGAGTCTGTCATGAGCACCGATACACTAGGCCACCTTAGCATAGCTATACACATTCCATGTGGTTTTTCTTGACATACAGCTATCAGGTTTTTACCCGATTAGCTAAGCAACTCAACACTTTAGTCACTATTCATCAAAGGGAGGGATACATGTGGAGTCAAAAATGCTTAAGAATCATATAAATCATTTTATTAGAGACAAATTTTGAACATAAATATGCAGGAAAACAAGTGCAGTAGTAAAATCACATAGTACTCAATCCATATACAGAAGACAAGGGTACACTATATATTAAATAATTGCATAATCATAAGACAATAGCAGCATTGATTCACCAATAGTTACATCTATAGATCTCTGTGAGGTAGCCAAAGTAATCTAGGTGCAGACTGGCAGCTCACATCTAATATATTGCAACGTCCCATAAAGTGCATATAGTCAAAACATCTCATATATAAGTGCACAAGTCAAATGAATAAGGTGCTAGTGCAGGATAAAGGGTAGAAACCTCCATATCAGACTCCTTACGTACGTTTCGCTTTGCTTTAAACACGCATATGCTTCATCATGAGGAGTGATAGTGAAGTGTAATGGCGGAGTTTATATCTCTATCAACACAGTGATCACATGCTGCGCTATAGCCAATCGGATCTTTGTTGGCAGTGCATGTGCAGATACAGCTCGCCGCCGGCGATGTCACTTCCGGCGCGACGCACATTCTGACACACAAACATCCGGCCGTCGCCGGGAAGTTGTGTAATCAGGCAGCACGTCAGCGTGCGCCTCCATGACAACCCAGCAAGCCGCGCATGTGCACAAGATCAGATCGCTCCCAAGATACCTAGGCGTCATACATAGCCAAGAATTTATACAATACAAAGCAAATTGAAGAATACATCTGTTTCTTCATCCGGAATGGCAATGTCGTCATGTTCTATAGTAGATGGGCATTCTTATCACATATACAGCAGCATACATAGATGCACTGTGATAGGGTAACCGCTGTTAACATAAATAAAAACAATTAAAATCAGAACCATCAGATAAAACATCCATTTTTACTTCGATAAGGAGGGAAAGAATAAGAAAACAGAAAAAAGAAGGGAAAGATAAATTTACATAAATCCTTATCAGTTTGGGCAAGTAATGACAGTGACAATCGGAATTTTTTAGACATTATTACTGCAAGATCCAGGTACCTCCAGTTTCATTAGAGAAACGGAACAAAGCTAACGGCTTCATTTAATCCCCTAGGGGACACCATGTCTAGCGTTATGATCCATTTTAATTCCCGTTGGGACAGCATTTTTTGGAGGTCTCCCCCCTAATTCCCCCATGTATCAAATCTATCCCTCTTATTTGCAGGGTCTTTACATTACATCCATGATAGTGATAGAAATGACGGGGTAAAGTTTTTAGGGCCGCGACCTCCTCACTTTTGGCTCTTTTTGCAGCTATAATGTCTCAAACGTGTTCACGAGCCCTGGACCCTCATCTCCATAGTCGTCAGGCCAACATATATCTTATTACATCCACATGTGGCATAGTACACAACATGTGTATTGCCACAAGAGATGTATTGGTTAATCTTATAGGTCCTTGAACCGTCACTAGAGGTAAAGTCAGAGCTCCTGACCAAATTCGGACACGCGCTGCAATCTCCACATGGGAAAAATCCTTTCCGTGGAGGGCCCACACCGAAAATCCTAGGTGTTTTTGGTGCATAGTGACTATGCACTAATAGGTCCTTTAAATTTTGCAACCTTCTTGATGTCATCAAAGGATTCTCAGTGAGGACCCCCCTCAGGGATGGCTCAGACAACAACACCGGCCAGTGTCTCCTTAGAATATCTCTCATCCTTCCCCACTGCTGATTGTGTGTAGAAATAAACCATACCTCATTATAAGATTCAGATGTTTTCCTTTAGGTAGGGAGGAGGAGATCATCACGTCTTGTCTGTCTTGCCCTTTCGTAGCCCTTCTTTACAATTCTACGACTATAACCTCGCTGTCTAAACCTACTATTCAAATCCCTAGCCTGTTTTTGAAAGTCAGCCTCCGTGGAGCAGATCCGCCTCATCCTCAAGAATTGTCCAACCCGGGATGCCTTTATGGTTGACGGAGTATGGGCTGATGATGCATGTAACAAGGCATTCACCGACGTCTCTTTCCGTTATACATCCGTTCGTAACAGTCCTTGTCCGTAAACCATAATTTTAATATCCAAAAAATCAATTGTGTTATCACTGAATTTGTAAGTGAGTCTGATATTTAAATTATTTTGATTCAAATCATCCATGAATGATCTGAGCTGCTCTGCAGTGCCCTGCCACACCATAGAACGTCATCTATATAGCGCATCCAGCACTGCACATGGGATGCCGCCCGCACACCACCCGCATGCAAAAATACTCCGCTCCCAACGTCCCAGGAACAGATTTGCGTACGAAGGTGCGCAGGCCGCGCCCATGGCAGTGCCGCGCCTCTGAAGATAGAATTGATCTTTAAACGTTAAAAAACTGTGCGACAGTGACTCACCGTAGCCGGGTGCTCCACGTCGCGGGCGTTTTCTTCTCCCTGTCACGGAACCGCGCCTGCGGCTGTGGGGGCCCAGTGTCCAGATCAAAAGGGTTGGCTGAACAGATAAGTGGTTATTCTTGTCGTGACGCCACATGTGGGAATTCCGGCGTTGCCTGGGCCTTCGGGGGATGTGATGTAGCAAGATGGGACGCTCCCCACAGGACTAGCGGGAATCCCTGGAGCCAGAAGCTGCACTTCATCTTGTGAGGCAGCTTAGTTACTCTTAGTATGCGGAGTTAAACAGTTCTGAAAAAGGCACGGACACCAATAGTCTCTGTAACGGGTCTTTTACTGCAACCAGTAGATGATACATGGTATACAGGTAACGGGCAACGGACTGGGTGGACTTAGCAATGACCAGTGTGGTTTCAGAGCTCCGTGGTGTTCCTCCATTCTAAACTTATTCTAGTTAAGTTGCACGAGTGTGCCAAGTTCGGGTACAAGGGGCTACTTAAATTTCCCTGCCGGTGTGTACGTTCCGGTGTGAGGGGAGCCTGGTCCTTTTGGGGGTACTCCGCTGGCAAGACGGCTCTGTTTGCGGCGGGGTGGGGTACTCCTGTAGAGCGGTCCCTCCACTCCTGGTTTGCTTAGCAGTGCTGAACAACTTGCTAGCTTCGGAACCGGTGGTCCGTTGGTGTGATGGGCGCGGGTGTATTTTGACCCGTAGATGTTCGCCCAGGGTCCGGTTGTTAGGCACCGGGTAATGGCACCAACCGGTAGCTGGTCTCCGGGGCTGCACGGAACTGTGCAGAGCCCCCTATCCTACGTTCCCCGACCACTTCCTTCTCCTTCCTCCTTCTCCTACATTCTCCTCCACACTCTACTCCTACACTCCGCCCACTAGGACCTTATTGGCCCTCTATGCTAGTGATGCATGTAGGTATGAAGCTCTGAGGTTAACCATGTCATTGCTTAGTCAGAGAATATTGCATCTTCAGTCTGGGATGCAATACCCTCCTGTGACGCACTCGTTGCGGGGCGCCACAACAGGACAAAGCAGAGCAGCTCAAGAATCAGCTCACACAAATGTGCATCCCGGTTGGACTCCTCAAGGAAGAAGCGGACTGCCTCCACACCTGCACTGTGGTCAATGCAGGTGTAGAGGGACTCCAATGTCAGCAGTGACTATAAGCATATCTTTATCCACAAAGATCCCGCCAATCCTAGTGAGGGCGTCCGTAGTGTCCCGTATATACAATGGTAGAATCTCTACTAGGAAGAATCTATAAAGCGGCATATCGGGTCACTCAGACCGTCAATCCCTGACACTAATCGGACGCCCAAGCATAAAGGGACCATATATTCAGTAGGTCCAAGGGGTGGAGCCTAGAGTAGAGCGGGAGACTTGAGTGACAGTTTAGTGGGTTCTAGTCAGACAGTGCTGGGAAGGCAGCCAGTGAGGACGTGCCTTACAGCGTACATGACAGGAGGGCACCTCTTTAGAGAGGGGTGACCCAGAAACAAGGGGACAATCCAGGACCGGTAGGAGCCGGCTGGGGAGTTCGGGGTCGACACCGGCATACTGGAGTCGAGGCAGTCAGAGGTCTATCCCTGACTGTGAACCGACTAGCTGTGGGACCGACAGAAGGGAGCCATAGCGCCACAGACTGTACCTCTACCTCAGTTCCAAAAAGGTCCAGGACACTTTAGGGAAAGGACCAAATTCCGGTGGCGGAGGATTACTGTACTGTCGCTCCCGTCCGTACTGGTAAGGAGAGTAAAGAGGAACACAGACCCTGAAAGTTATAAGAGGGTACCACCGACAGACTCTGCAAAGTTACCTCAAAATCTGTGGCTACGTCCCTGCTAAATCAGACTGCCCGGTACCAGTAAGGAAAGATTTGAGTTGAAGCGGTGTCTGTGCTCCTTTCCTCCGGCACACAGAGGGCCTCAGCATCAAAGAGGTGAGGACTACTACTCCCCGCATCTACCCCCGCTGCCCTGAGGTAAAGCTCCACCTGTGGGGAGCTGTACTACTCTGAGCTGCACCTCCATCACCTCAGCGGCCGGCCGCGGGCGCTGGTGTCCACGTTACCAGGTACCACAGGTGGCGTCACGTTAACGCTCCCCCCATCCATCATCATCATCCCCCCCATCGTCCCCGCCATTGAGGGTCCAGGGCACAAAACCCGGGAACCGACCAGCCATGATCCCCCCATCGAAGTGACCATCTGTTCCGGTATCCGAGTACCCCCTACCCTGTCGACCGAGTCATAGAGCGCAGGATAAATGTGAGCCAAGCCTTTCTGTGATCTCTCGGATGCAGAATAAACTAATCAGCCACAGTTGAAGAATTTACTTTATTACTATTTTTCTACCATTCACCTTGCAGTATAAGTGATTAGGTGTCTGTATTTGTAAGGAAAGTACGATCACAGTGACATCAGATTTATATAGTTTTTTTTTAAGTTTGGCTACTAACACGCTAAAAACGCTTTCTTACAAAATATTTTTTTTCTTTGCATCACTGAATTCTGAAGACTAAAAAAAGTTAAATGAAAGAGCTCCATGTGGTCTAATACTCAATAAATGAGCCCAAGGTAATATAACCTCTACAATATACAGCTAACAGCAAACTCCTTACAATAAGTATACAAACAGGAGAAGAGACAGAGTTTTTCATGCTTACAAAAAGTGAATCACTTTATTACATAGTGCAACTCTAAGGCTGCTTTCACATAACGATTATTCTAAATCCGATGCTGTCCGATGAAAATCGGACAGCATCGGATCCGATTTTGGCCCCATGCATCCCTATGGGCATCGGACCGAATCGGATGTGCACTAAATGCCATCCGATTTGGTCCGATCCGATTCTGTCCGATTTTATTATCGGTGCAAAAATCGGAGCTTGCTCCGATTTGCACAAAATAAAATCTGACAGATTCGGATCGACCAAATCGATGGCATTTAGTGCACATCGATAGGTCGATCCTATAACATGGGGTCCTATGGAGAAGGGTCCGAGGAAACATCTGATGTCTCCTCGGACCCCGTTTTACTGTACTGAGCATGCTCAGTACAGTAAAACTGCTCCTAACTAGGAGCATAAGGGTTAAAAAAAAAAAAAGTTTATTCTCACCTCCCCCCGAGCCCCCGCCGTCTTCCGCCATCTTCCTCTAGTTTCCCGGTGGCTCCCGCAGGCTGCCGTGTCAGCAGAGGCTTCCTCTGCTGTATAGGACCTGCGTGATGTCACAGTCATGTGACCGCGGGTTACCATGGTGAACCCGCGGTCACGTGACTGTGACATCACCGCAGGTCCTGTGTACAGCAGAGGTACACCTCTGCTGACACCGGCAGCCTGCGGGAGCCGCCGGGAACCTAGAGGAAGATTGCGGAAGACGGCGGGGGCTCGGGGGGAGGTGAGAATAAACTTTTTTTTTTTTTCAGCCCGGCAACGATTTTATGCCGGAATCGGGTGCCTATTTGGCACCCGATTCCAGGCATCAGAAGGGAGCCGATGCTGTCCGATTTATATCGGACAGCATAGGCTCCCTCAAAATCGTAGTGTGAAGGTAGCCTAAGAAAAACATGCAAAATGGCTGAACAGATGTGGTGGGTACAGTTTTAGCACAGCACATTGTTACAGAGAACACAGAAAGATATTGCACACATTACCATAATATAGGTTAATTCCCCCTCATGACAGAACACACAAAATAATAATATTATTATAATAATAATAATAAATCTTTATTTATATAGCGCCAACATATTCCGCAGCGCTTTACAATACAGTGGTTAATAAACAAAATACACAATATAGTACAATAAGAAAATACACAATATAATACAGTAATTCTGGAAGAGAAAGAATACAGTACAATAATAGAAAACAATACAATAAGCATAGAATCAATGTAAAAAATACAATACAATAGATGAAGCAAAAATAAAAGTGACCCTGCTCAAAAGAGCTTACAATCTACGAGATACGGGTTACACAAAGTGCAGGGGCTTATTACACTGATGGTCCAGGGATCTTGAGGAAATGCGGGATAGAAATAAAATTACATGAATGGTCACCAGACAATCTGTGTAGACCGTTTGGGTTTGGTGGAGTTTGAAGAAGAGTTATGTCGAGAGAGATAGTGAATGGGCTATGTACAGTACAAAGGAATTTTGTTAGGGAGCATCATAGCCTGTCTTGAAAAGATGTGTTTTTAGTGAGCGTCTGAAGCCATGCAAGTTGTGGATGGTCCTGATTTCTTGGGGTAGAGCATTACAGAGAATTGGTGCAGCTCGGGAGAAGTCTTGGATCCGGGAGTGGGAGGATCGGATTAATGCAGATGTTAGTCAAAGGTCATTTGTAAAAACGTAGAGAATGGGTGGGGTGATAGACAGAGATGAGTGAGGAGGTGTAGGGGGGTGCTGCATTGTGAAGAGCTTTGTGGCTGAGAACAAGCAATTTGAACTTGATCCTGTAGTGTATAGGCAGCCAGTGCAATGACTTGCACAGAGTGGAGGCATCTGAGTAACGATTGACCAGGTAGGTGATCCTGGCTGCTGCATTAAGGATGGACTGTAGAGGGGAAAGTTTAGAGAAGGCGAGGCCAATTAATAGAGAATTGCAATAATCAAGGCGGGAGTGGATTAGGGCCACGGTAAGGGTACCTTTACACGCCGCTACTGGCGGGTGGATATAACCAGCAACATGCTACAAATGTAGCTTGTAGCGGCAAAATACCCCGTAGTAGCGGCGTGTGAAGACGGTAGGAGGCACCCGGCAGTAGATGCATCTGTTTCCGAGCACTGCCCTGAAACAGGTGGCTACACAGGCGATTGTAGCGAGCTGTATCGGCGTGTAATGAAGCAATAGAAGGGATGTGTAGACACCAGGCAATGTACCTGGTATGTAGCTGGGGCGTGACACAGGCTCCGGGATACCGCCCCCCTTCAGCGATCATTGGTGGAAGCTCCTGCGTTACGATTGGTAGTCGCTGCATAGGGAGGCATATTTAAGGAGCTGACCAGTCACACTACACAATTGCTCGAGCGTCATGTATTAGTCAGCCTCCTGCGCTGCCTGGCCAATCATGGGTTTCTTGCTTTGTCCTATCAGCGTACGGACGTCTCGTAATCCACAATTGTGGCACGCCTATGTGCTGTCCCTGCTGCACCAGGTCCGCCAATATTAGCTTGTTGTAGCGGTGTGTAAATGAGGTAAGATGAGCTACAGAAGGTAACTTGAGACACCCGGCGGTGTATCCAGAGATAGATGTAACGTAGCGTAGCGCACCTTGTGGCGGCGTGTAAAGGTGGTGCGTTTACCGTTTGTAACCGTTTGTGCGTGCTCGTGCACGTGAAGTAGCTGGTTGTATCCATCCGCCAGTAGCGGCGTGTAAAGGTACCCTCAGGGTTTTAGTTGTTTCCATGGTGAGAAAGGGTCGAACTCTAGAGATGTTCTTCAGATGTAAACGACAAGAGCGGACGAGAGATTGTATATAGGAGGTGAAGGAGAGATTGGTGTCAAACGTGACACCCAGACAGTGAGCCTGCTGCCTAGGTGTTATCGTGGTACCACACACTGAGAGAGAGATGTCAGATTTAGGAGGTTAGTGGAGGGCGGGCGCAAAAGAAGTTCAGTTTTGGAAAGGTTGAGTTTTAAATAGAGAGCCGACATGATGTTGGAAACTGCAGCTAGACAGTCATTGGTGTTCTTTAAAACCGCAGGGGTAAGGTCAGGGGCTGAAGTGTATAATTGTGTGTAGTCAGCATAGAGATGGTACTGGAAGCCAAATCTGCTGATGGTGTGTCCAATCGGGGCCATGTAGAGAGAGAAGAGGTCCAAGGACTGAACCCTGAGGGACCCCGATACTAAGAGGAAGAGGGGGGAAGTGGAACCAGCAAATGATACACTGAAAGAGCGGTCAGAAAGATAGGAAGAGAGCCAGGAGAAAGCGGTGTCCTTTATACCAATGGAGTGCAACTTAGAGAGTAGGATATGGTGGTCAACAGTGTCAAAAGCTGTTTTGCTGTCAGTAGGTCATTGGCCACTTTGATGACGGCAGTTTCTGTAGAGTGAAGGGGGCGGAAGCCAGACTGTAATGAATCTAGAAGAGAGGGAGTGGAGAGGTAACGGGTGAGGCGGGAGTAGACCATAAGCCCCAGGAGTTTAGAGATGAAAAGGAGATTGGAGACTGGTCAATAGTTATTTGTGCAGAATGGGTCAAGAGAAGCCTTCTTTAGTAATGGAGTAATGATCGAATGTTTGAAGGAGGAGGGGAAGATGCCAGAAGAGAGGGAGAGGTTGAAGATTTTGGTTAGGTGAGTGGTGACGACCGGAGAGAGAGACTGGAGTAGGTGTGAGGGAATGGGGTCAGTGGTGCATGTAGTGGGACGAGAGGAAGAGAAGAGCCTGGCAACTTCTTCTTCTGTAACTGGGTCAAATGTGGAGAGCGAGCCGGAGGAGATGTGGAGAAGAATGGGAGTGGCAGCGCTTGGAGGCTGGGAGCTGATTTCCTGGCGGATATTGTCTATTTTCTCCATAAAGTAAGAGGCCAAATCATCAGCATAGAGGTCAGTGATGGGGGCCTGCACTTTAGTACTGAGGAGAGAGTGAAAGGTGTCAAATAGTATTTTTGGATTGTTGGATAGTGAGGAAATCAAGGTGGTGAAGTAGGTTTCTTTGGCAAGGTGAAGGGCAGAGTTGTAGGTTTTTAGCATGAATTTATAATGGATAAAGTCTTCTGGTGAGGGAGTTTTCCTCCATAGGCGTTCAGAACTCCTAGAGCATCGCTGGAGGAATTGAGTTTGTGATGTGAGTCAGGGCTGTTTTGTTCTATGTTTGGAGGTTCTGAGGGTGAGGGGCGCTACTTGGTCCAGGATGCTTCTGAGAGTGTTATTATAGTGATTACTGCCAGATCTGGACAGGAGAATGAGGAGATTGGGGACAGTAATGAGATGAGAGAGTCTGTGAGTGCATGAGGGTTAATGGCCTGTATATTTCTGGATGTTTTATAGGTAGGGGTGGGCTGTGGTGGGTGAGGGTTAGTGAGTGTGAAGCAGAGAATGTTGTGGTCAGAGAGGGGAAGAGAGAATTTTAGGAAGAGGTTGAGCAGAGTCGGGTAAAGACCAGGTCAAGGGTGTTACCATCCTTTGGTGTCTCAGAGGTTGAGAGCTGTGAGAAGCCAAGAGATGTGGTTAGAGATAGGAGCTGGATGGAGATGGGAAGATGGGGCTGTTTCCCAGAATGAGGGCTGGTAATTCTGAGGACATGAAGTGTATTAGCCACGTGGAGAAATGGTTGAGGAACTGTGTGGGTGACCCTGGGGGGCGGTATACCACTGCTACTCTGAGGGGAAGGGGATGGAATAGCCTAATGTGTGAACCTCAAAAGAAGGGAATGAGAGTGATGGGGCTGGAGGGATGACCTGGAAAGCACATTGTTTGGACAGGAGTAAGCCAACTCCACCACCATGTCTGTTTCCAGATCTTGGAGAATGGGAGAAGTGTAGGCCACTGTGAGAAATAGCAGCAGGGGAAGCAGTGTGTGAATCCTGGATCCAGGTTTCAGTGAGAGCCAGGAGATTGAGAGAGTTAGTGAGAAAGTAGTTATGAATGAAGGGAAGTTTGTTGCATACAGACCGTGGATTCCAGAGATCGCAATTAAAATAAGGAGATGAAGGTGTGCAGGTAATGCTAATAAGGTTAGTGGGGTTTCTGTGTGAGGTGGGAGAGGGGTTGAAGTTTGCAGAGGCAGACCAGGGTTGAGAGAAATATCACTTGTCAGGAGCAGCAGTAAAAAGAGAGAGAGCAAATGTTTTTTGGATTTAGGACATGATTTATTATGACAAACTTTGGAATATGATGGGCTGAGAATCTTCAGTAAACTGAAGATAGCATGTGAGCTGTACATAGAGTAGGGAAGGAGAGAGAGGCTGATGTGAATGAGTGGTGAAGGAGGGGGATAGGGTGATAAAAGTTAGTGGTGAGAGCACATAAGAAGACAAACAATGAAATAAAAGACATGTAAAGATTAGTAGTGAATAGAGTTATACACATTGTTTGAGTGGCCGTCTATGTCATTACCTTCCAGTCTATCCCAGTCAATTTCCGGTCTATTTCATATTTTGTCACTTTAAACAGCCACTTTGTCACAGACACGTCTGGAGCAGACTAATATCGGCCCCAGTAAATACTACATCGGTTCACAGTAGAATCATTGTACATGGAAGGAAAAGACACAAATACCATTCAAGGGTATTGCATTACCTTAGGTGCCTATGTTTGACTAGTGCTCAGATGAATAGGGATGGGAAGATCCTTCCAGCATGAACCCCCAACGTACGTTTTGCGTAGCGTTTGTTGGCTTTCTCAAGGGGATATCCAAGTACAAGTTGGAATTTTAATTGGTACCATTTTCAGCCTCAAAATTTAGGAATTGTTTTCTTTTGCTTTTTTTTTACGCCATTCACCATGCTGAAAAAGTGATAATACAGCTTTATTCTCCGGGTCAGTATGATTACAGCGATGACACATTTATACAGTTTTTTCTTATATTTTGCCGCTTTTACATCATAAATGCGATTTTATAGAAAAAAATGTTTTTTGCATTGCAGTATTCTGAGAGCTATAGCTTTTTTTTATTCTTTTGCTGATGGAGCTATATGCTGGCCTGTAAGATAACATTTTCGGTGGTACCATTTTTATTTATATATGACTTTTTGATTGCGTTTTCTTCTCCTTTTTTGTCAGCCGTCTGATGAAAATACATAATTTTTGCTACTTTTTTTACCGTGTTCACTTAAGGGGTTAAATAGTGTGACAGTTTTATAAAGTGGGTAGTTATGGACGTGGTGATACCAAATATGTGTAGATTTTTTTTTTACATAATTAAAACTATGTATTTGAATATTTTTTTGGGTTGTTTATTTTCTGCTTTTTGTTTTCTTTTTTATTTGTTTTTACTATTTTACTTAGTTCCCTTATGGGACATCACCTTTCACAGCTCTAATCGCAGCTCCATTGCACTTCCCGATCATTGCAATACAGTACAGCTGTCAGGCATGATCCTTAAAGGCCCCGTTACACGGGGCAATATCACAGGCAACATTGCCAGGCAACATCGCAGGCAACATTGCCGGCAACTCCCGAGAGCGTGCATGTTTTTGGCCGCTCTCCAACATCGCTGATGAGCTGTCAGACGAGGAGACATCGCTGGCAACTCATCAGCGATGTTGCTAGCAACTATCGCTGCCGGTGTTAAACTCAACCCTGGCAGCGATCCTTGGGAGTCTATGGGGGAAGTTGACGGCAACATCGCTGTTGCCGCGTCAGACCGGGTGATGCAGGCACATCGCTTGAGCAACATTGCCTGGTTTCACAACAAACATTGTGAACATAATCGCCACAACTTGGCCACGCCCCTCAGTTGCCGGCTATGTTGCCGGAGATGTTGCCCCGTGTAACGGAGCCTTTAGGCTTTCTGTAGTCTCATAATCTGGAAGTCTTCATAACGCCCTCGTGATTACATTGTGGGGCTACTGATCAAAGGGGATAGGGGGCGCAATATCAATCATGGCATTTAGGGTTTAAACTGCCCTGAGCGGCGTGGTCACTGCTCCTGGTTGTGAGTGCCAGCTCTTGGCTGCAGCATCAGCTGGAGGCTCAGCGGTGTTCACGTGGGCACAGCCTCGGTGCCAGCAAAAACAAAAACACCATGACTTATCTATACGTCATAGATCAGTAAGTACCATCCACCTATGACGTACAGGAACAAATAAGGTTGTGAGGAGATTAAAAGTCGCAGTTGATGAAACAGGTGAAAACATCCGGAATTATAAAAACACTCTTCTCCCAATGCAGAAAACAAAAAAATAGGCGAGTGCATATAAAATAAACTTAAAAAAAGGTACAAATTTAATAATGAATTAGGCGCAAACACATGTTCAAAAATATACAAACCTAGACAAAAACAGGTGCCAAGTTAATGATTAATTGGGGCCTCTGTGCTCAAACTTGTGTTTATTGTCCTTCTTTCTTTGGATCGGAGCTTGCTAGCTGACACCGCTTTCCTTATCTTGTAACCTGGGGGCCAGCATCTACTCCATGACTCTGAAAAGATATGTTAGC
This sequence comes from Allobates femoralis, assembly GCA_033576535.1. NCBI lineage: Eukaryota > Metazoa > Chordata > Amphibia > Anura > Aromobatidae > Allobates > Allobates femoralis. Next base: position 304,640,001 of record JARQOC010000005.1, on the reverse strand, counting down.
AGCGATAACCATGGGGAATCCCATGCTTTATTCCCTTGGATCCTCTTCTTTTTTTCTTGTCTAATGAGTCTATTGCACAATATTGTAAGCACTGGTAACATTATCAGTCCATGTCATACTTTTTATTTTTTATTTTTCCATGCAATGTGAATCTCAACCTTGTGGTTCTCTTTGGGGAAATTTTAAGATTGTATACATTTTTCTTGTATAAATTAAATGTATCTGTCACCAGATTTTTGATACCTAAACCGAGATCAGCATAATGTAAAGACAAAGGGTCCCTTCAGACTTGCGCTCCCCACCGCTGCGTATTGCGGCGGGAAGCACAAGCCGAGCGCAGACACTGCACGTCCCTATGATTATCATGGGTGTCTATTAGAATCACTGCACACATACACTTAAGGAGTTTTTTTGCTTGTTGGTGAAATTTATTGAAACAAGTGCTCTTATAGTGATTGCGACAGAATGACGTTTCGGTCATTCAAGACCTTGATCACATAAGTCGCCTTGAGCTATGTTGTGGTTCAAGAAGGATGTGGTCCTTATGATCAGTATAGGAACAGCGGGTATGCCCTTAGTAGTTCTGAACTGAGGGCTGTCCTGTACAGGGTAATGGTCACTAATGCCTTTAGATTAGCCAGGGTCAGAGCGGTCGCTCTATGTGGGGTGGTGGCACGGCGGTGGAGTGTGTTCACACTCAGTTGTAGCAAGGAGGAGTGACCACCCCTCCTTGCTACAACTGAGTGTGAACACACTCCACCGCCGTGCCACCACCCCACATAGAGCGACCGCTCTGACCCTGGCTAATCTAAAGGCATTAGTGACCATTACCCTGTACAGGACAGCCCTCAGTTCAGAACTACTAAGGGCATACCCGCTGTTCCTATACTGATCATAAGGACCACATCCTTCTTGAACCACAACATAGCTCAAGGCGACTTATGTGATCAAGGTCTTGAATGACCGAATTGTACAAAATTGTACAAAAACTACTAGAAAAAAGCAGCATCAGAAAACTTACCATCCATGCCAAAAACAGAAACCAAATGCACTTACAGGACGCAGTCAGAGCCCAATTGTAGAGCAAGCTCAGCTGCTGGCTGATAAAATCACCTCTACCAGCAAGATGTGGGAGGTGACCTGCCATGCATACACTGGGCTTGCATATAGCACCATTCACACTGGTACATATGATGCAGAGTGTCTGAAAGCTACCCAACCGCTCCGCTGCCTGAGCATTGGGCCGCACAGTACGATGCTTCTGCACCACTAGATGAATGGCGCCCCTATGGGCCCAACTGCACCCTGGATGGATAAAAAAGTGCAAAAGTTTTTTATATGATAAATAAAAAACCTTTATAGATGGGATTTTGGTTCATGTGTTGGCCCAAGACATTTAAGCTGATGACCCACGATCAAGGGATCCCATGCTCACCAGTCCTAACAAAATTGTACAAAAACTACTAGAAAAAAGCAGCATCAGAAAACTTACCATCCATGCCAAAAACAGAAACCAAATGCACTTACAGGACGCAGTCAGAGCCCAATTGTAGAGCAAGCTCAGCTGCTGGCTGATAAAATCACCTCTACCAGCAAGATGTGGGAGGTGACCTGCCATGCATACACTGGGCTTGCATATAGCACCATTCACACTGGTACATATGATGCAGAGTGTCTGAAAGCTACCCAACCGCTCCGCTGCCTGAGCATTGGGCCGCACAGTACGATGCTTCTGCACCACTAGATGAATGGCGCCCCTATGGGCCCAACTGCACCCTGGATGGATAAAAAAGTGCAAAAGTTTTTTATATGATAAATAAAAAACCTTTATAGATGGGATTTTGGTTCATGTGTTGGCCCAAGACATTTAAGCTGATGACCCACGATCGTGATCCCTTGATCGTGGGTCATCAGCTTAAATGTCTTGGGCCAACACATGAACCAAAATCCCATCTATAAAGGTTTTTTATTTATCATATAAAAAACTTTTGCACTTTTTTATCCATCCAGGGTGCAGTTGGGCCCATAGGGGCGCCATTCATCTAGTGGTGCAGAAGCATCGTACTGTGCGGCCCAATGCTCAGGCAGCGGAGCGGTTGGGTAGCTTTCAGACACTCTGCATCATATGTACCAGTGTGAATGGTGCTATATGCAAGCCCAGTGTATGCATGGCAGGTCACCTCCCACATCTTGCTGGTAGAGGTGATTTTATCAGCCAGCAGCTGAGCTTGCTCTACAATTGGGCTCTGACTGCGTCCTGTAAGTGCATTTGGTTTCTGTTTTTGGCATGGATGGTAAGTTTTCTGATGCTGCTTTTTTCTAGTAGTTTTTGTACAATTTTGTTAGGACTGGTGAGCATGGATCCCTTGATCGTGGGTCATCAGCTTAAATGTCTTGGGCCAACACATGAACCAAAATCCCATCTATAAAGGTTTTTTATTTATCATATAAAAAACTTTTGCACTTTTTTATCCATCCAGGGTGCAGTTGGGCCCATAGGGGCGCCATTCATCTAGTGGTGCAGAAGCATCGTACTGTGCGGCCCAATGCTCAGGCAGCGGAGCGGTTGGGTAGCTTTCAGACACTCTGCATCATATGTACCAGTGTGAATGGTGCTATATGCAAGCCCAGTGTATGCATGGCAGGTCACCTCCCACATCTTGCTGGTAGAGGTGATTTTATCAGCCAGCAGCTGAGCTTGCTCTACAATTGGGCTCTGACTGCGTCCTGTAAGTGCATTTGGTTTCTGTTTTTGGCATGGATGGTAAGTTTTCTGATGCTGCTTTTTTCTAGTAGTTTTTGTACAATTTTGTTAGGATTGGTGAGCATGGGATCCCTTGATCGTGGGTCATCAGCTTAAATGTCTTGGGCCAACACATGAACCAAAATCCCATCTATAAAGGTTTTTTTATTTATCATATAAAAAACTTTTGCACTTTTTTATCCATCCAGGGTGCAGTTGGGCCCATAGGGGCGCCATTCATCTAGTGGTGCAGAAGCATCGTACTGTGCGGCCCAATGCTCAGGCAGCGGAGCGGTTGGGTAGCTTTCAGACACTCTGCATCATATGTACCAGTGTGAATGGTGCTATATGCAAGCCCAGTGTATGCATGGCAGGTCACCTCCCACATCTTGCTGGTAGAGGTGATTTTATCAGCCAGCAGCTGAGCTTGCTCTACAATTGGGCTCTGACTGCGTCCTGTAAGTGCATTTGGTTTCTGTTTTTGGCATGGATGGTAAGTTTTCTGATGCTGCTTTTTTCTAGTAGTTTTTGTACAATTTTGTTAGGACTGGTGAGCATGGGATCCCTTGATCGTGGGTCATCAGCTTAAATGTCTTGGGCCAACACATGAACCAAAATCCCATCTATAAAGGTTTTTTATTTATCATATAAAAAACTTTTGCACTTTTTTATCCATCCAGGGTGCAGTTGGGCCCATAGGGGCGCCATTCATCTAGTGGTGCAGAAGCATCGTACTGTGCGGCCCAATGCTCAGGCAGCGGAGCGGTTGGGTAGCTTTCAGACACTCTGCATCATATGTACCAGTGTGAATGGTGCTATATGCAAGCCCAGTGTATGCATGGCAGGTCACCTCCCACATCTTGCTGGTAGAGGTGATTTTATCAGCCAGCAGCTGAGCTTGCTCTACAATTGGGCTCTGACTGCGTCCTGTAAGTGCATTTGGTTTCTGTTTTTGGCATGGATGGTAAGTTTTCTGATGCTGCTTTTTTCTAGTAGTTTTTGTACAATTTTGTTAGGACTGGTGAGCATGGGATCCCTTGATCGTGGGTCATCAGCTTAAATGTCTTGGGCCAACACATGAACCAAAATCCCATCTATAAAGGTTTTTTATTTATCATATAAAAAACTTTTGCACTTTTTTATCCATCCAGGGTGCAGTTGGGCCCATAGGGGCGCCATTCATCTAGTGGTGCAGAAGCATCGTACTGTGCGGCCCAATGCTCAGGCAGCGGAGCGGTTGGGTAGCTTTCAGACACTCTGCATCATATGTACCAGTGTGAATGGTGCTATATGCAAGCCCAGTGTATGCATGGCAGGTCACCTCCCACATCTTGCTGGTAGAGGTGATTTTATCAGCCAGCAGCTGAGCTTGCTCTACAATTGGGCTCTGACTGCGTCCTGTAAGTGCATTTGGTTTCTGTTTTTGGCATGGATGGTAAGTTTTCTGATGCTGCTTTTTTCTAGTAGTTTTTGTACAATTTTGTTAGGACTGGTGAGCATGGGATCCCTTGATCGTGGGTCATCAGCTTAAATGTCTTGGGCCAACACATGAACCAAAATCCCATCTATAAAGGTTTTTTTATTTATCATATAAAAAACTTTTGCACTTTTTTATCCATCCAGGGTGCAGTTGGGCCCATAGGGGCGCCATTCATCTAGTGGTGCAGAAGCATCGTACTGTGCGGCCCAATGCTCAGGCAGCGGAGCGGTTGGGTAGCTTTCAGACACTCTGCATCATATGTACCAGTGTGAATGGTGCTATATGCAAGCCCAGTGTATGCATGGCAGGTCACCTCCCACATCTTGCTGGTAGAGGTGATTTTATCAGCCAGCAGCTGAGCTTGCTCTACAATTGGGCTCTGACTGCGTCCTGTAAGTGCATTTGGTTTCTGTTTTTGGCATGGATGGTAAGTTTTCTGATGCTGCTTTTTTCTAGTAGTTTTTGTACAATTTGTTAGGACTGGTGAGCATGGGATCCCTTGATCGTGGGTCATCAGCTTAAATGTCTTGGGCCAACACATGAACCAAAATCCCATCTATAAAGGTTTTTTATTTATCATATAAAAAACTTTTGCACTTTTTTATCCATCCAGGGTGCAGTTGGGCCCATAGGGGCGCCATTCATCTAGTGGTGCAGAAGCATCGTACTGTGCGGCCCAATGCTCAGGCAGCGGAGCGGTTGGGTAGCTTTCAGACACTCTGCATCATATGTACCAGTGTGAATGGTGCTATATGCAAGCCCAGTGTATGCATGGCAGGTCACCTCCCACATCTTGCTGGTAGAGGTGATTTTATCAGCCAGCAGCTGAGCTTGCTCTACAATTGGGCTCTGACTGCGTCCTGTAAGTGCATTTGGTTTCTGTTTTTGGCATGGATGGTAAGTTTTCTGATGCTGCTTTTTTCTAGTAGTTTTTTGTACAATTTTGTTAGGACTGGTGAGCATGGGATCCCTTGATCGTGGGTCATCAGCTTAAATGTCTTGGGCCAACACATGAACCAAAATCCCATCTATAAAGGTTTTTTATTTATCATATAAAAAACTTTTGCACTTTTTTATCCATCCAGGGTGCAGTTGGGCCCATAGGGGCGCCATTCATCTAGTGGTGCAGAAGCATCGTACTGTGCGGCCCAATGCTCAGGCAGCGGAGCGGTTGGGTAGCTTTCAGACACTCTGCATCATATGTACCAGTGTGAATGGTGCTATATGCAAGCCCAGTGTATGCATGGCAGGTCACCTCCCACATCTTGCTGGTAGAGGTGATTTTATCAGCCAGCAGCTGAGCTTGCTCTACAATTGGGCTCTGACTGCGTCCTGTAAGTGCATTTGGTTTCTGTTTTAAAATGGCCCTAAAACTTTTCTTGAAGGTTTGGGGCCAAAAAGTTCGCAGGAAGACCGGGTGGCTGAGAACTCCGCTAAACCTAAGGTTAACTGAGTTCACAGCTAGAGGTGAGCAAACCTTTTGAAGTTTGAGTTCAGTTCGGTTCGATGAACAGGCATATGTACACTGAATAGATCAGCGAACAGTGAACAGTTCGCTGAACTTCTGAACCCCATTCAAATCAATAGGAGGCAAAATCAAAGGTCTAGAAAACACCTTAAAAACACCTTCAAAGGAGCACAAAAAGCTACTCAAACCATTTTACAGTGGAGCCCTGCTGTTTTGGAAAGGATATTATCTTTCTCATGAGACCCGTGAAAGGCAGCGGAAATATATCTCGCCAGTATCGTGAAACAGCGCATGTGAGGAGCAGTGACATCAGTGAGTGCAGCGCAGTTCAAACTTGTGGGATAGCCCCTGTGTGACTTCTCGAGTCTGAACGGCAATAATGTTTGTGATGGCAATGCTTGTCACACTCTCACCAGTGCCTGTGTGCCTGCTATCTCAGCATATGGGGATGCTTTCTGCAAACAATACCCCATCATATTGTTGCAAGGCCCCGTGCCCATGGTAAGTTGTTTGATGCTTATTTTTAAGCAGATTTTGAGAATCTGCGTCAAAATCGGTATGTCTATCATGAAGCCAGCAAAGTCTATGGGAGTTCAATAGTGCTGTGTCAACATATTTTTTGTCCTTGAAGATTTGGTGCAGATTTTGGGGCAGAAAAAATAAATCTTAACCACATGAGCAAGGAAAAACAAAAAAGCAACGTGGGCACAGCACTTCTAACCTATCATAGACTTTGCTGGCCTCAGGATAGACATGCAAAGTCTCACAATCTGCTTAAAAATAAGCATCAAACAACATGCCTCTACTACATGCACTTGTATTTAAAAGTTACGGTATGTTATTTGAACATATGTTATAAAACCTAATAAACACATTTGAACAAAAAAGGGTGTCAGGAGCTGCCACGGCATCGGCCCTATGACTGCACTATAAGGCTGAAACCGGGGGCCAAACTTCCTAGGTGCAAAATGTATACTCTGTCTGGTCCAGAGAAACAACACCTCAAGGAGTATATTACTGAAAATTTGATCAAGGGTCACATTAGACAATCATCGTCTCCAGTGGCTGGTGATTTTTTCTTTGTCAAGAAGAAAGATGGCAGATTATATCGGTGTTTGGACTTTAGGGAGCTCAACCAGATTACGGTTTGTGATCCGTATACACACTGGCACAGCACTTGTATGACGTACAGATGCTAAGTGGAATAAAATGCACATTCGCATGACATACATATGACATACAGATGCTAGGTGAGGAAAAAAATGCATGACATTCTTCTACTTTTCCTGGCTGAAAAACCAAGTGATATTATATATGCAGACGGGAACGCATCCTAACAGCTGCATGCAAAATCTGGAGTAAAGACACCAACTGTCCATGTCAAAAAACCTGCAGCATATTTTCACCCATTTAAGTCTACCAGAGTGCAAAAAAGTCTAAGCGCCCTTTCACATCAGCGGTATTTTCAAATCGCGGCAGATGCGGTGAAAAAAAAATCTGCCGCGATTACCGCATAACCGCGACACTTGCGGCACACTTGCGGCAAGCCCCATGCAATGCCTATGGGGCTTGCAGCGGTTTTTTTCGCGGCCGCACCTGCCGCAAATGCCGAAACCGCACTTGCCGCACCTGCTGCACCCTTACCGCAAGCCCCATAGACATTGCATGGGGCTTGCCGCAAGTGTGCCGCAAGTGTCGCGGTTATGCAGTAATCGCGGCAGATTCGTTTTTTTCACCGCATCTGCCGCGATTTGAAAATACCGCTGATGTGAAAGGGCCCTTATTCCATCAGTTCTTCCTATTTCCACTGCTATTTTTAGGACTTTTTAATAAATGCTCAGGATAACCCCACCACAACAACCACATTTTGAGTTCTTTGGCCTGTTCTAAAAAATCTTTGGGTTTTCTTTCACATTTTTTCTGCAGATTTTGGATTTTATCTCCTTAATGCAAGGTACTCTTATGTTGCCTTTTTTAATCTATTTTTCTTTAGGCTCGCCTAATGAATGTGAAAAATCTACAAAAAATGTTAGCAAAAAACATAAGTGGGAATGAAGGATTAAGGGGAAATGTTGAAAAACTTCACCCTACAGTATTTGGCAATCTGCCCTAGTCCGATCTAACTTCTACCTTCAGTCATTTTCATGTCATATCATTACTATTCAAGAATAAAATCACTATTTTAGAAAATACAACACTATATAAGGTCTGAAAGCATATACCGTATATACTCGTGTATAAGCCGACCCGTGTATAAGCCGACCCCCCTACTTTTGCCCCAAAAATCTGGAAAAACCTATTGACTCGTGTATAAGCCGAGGGTGGACCCCAGCACAGGTATACAGCCCCCAGCAGTGTGGTATACAGGCCTCCCCAGTGGTAGTATACAGCAGCCCCAGTGGTAGTATACAGATTCCCCAGCAGCCCCAGTGGTAGTATACAGATTCCCCAGCAGCCCCAGTGGTAGTATACAGATTCCCCAGCAGCCCCAGTGGTAGTATACAGATTCCCCAGCAGCCCCAGTGGTAGTATACAGGAGCCCCAGCAGCCCCAGTGGTAGTATACAGGAGCCCCAGCAGCCCCAGTGGTAGTATACAGGAGCCCCAGCAGCCCCAGTGGTAGTATACAGGAGCCCCAGCAGCCCCAGTGGTAGTATACAGGAGCCCCAGCAGCCCCAGTGGTAGTATACAGGAGCCCCAGCAGCCCCAGTGGTAGTATACAGGAGCCCCAGCAGCCCCAGTGGTAGTATACAGGAGCCCCAGCAGCCCCAGTGGTAGTATACAGGAGCCCCAGCAGCCCCAGTGGTAGTATACAGGAGCCCCAGCAGCCCCAGTGGTAGTATACAGCAGCCCCAGTGGTATACAGCAGGCCCTCAGGGGTACATATAGCAGCCCCCAGGGGGTACCCAGCAGCCCCCTGGGGGTACCAACAGCCCCCTGGTGGTACCAACAGCCCCCAGGGGGTACCCAGCAGCCCCCTGGGGGTACCCAGCAGCCCCCTGGGGGTACCAACAGCCCCCTGGGGGTACCAACAGCCCCCTGGGGGTACCAACAGCCCCCTGGGGGTACCAACAGCCCCCAGGGGGTACCAACAGCCCCTGGGGGTACCAACAGCCCCAGGGGGTACCCAGCAGCCCCCTGGGGGTACCAACAGCCCCCAGGGGGTACCCAGCAGCCCCCAGGGGGTACCCAGCAGCCCCCTGGGAGTACCAACAGCCCCCAAAAGCTGGCACTGTCCCCCCTTGTAAGGCCCCCCCCCCCCTTCCACTGCTTATACATTACCATCCCGGTGTTCTGATCGGCGCCGCTCCTCGGTGCTGCGTCTTCATCCTCCCGTCCTCGCTGGCTGCATCCGGGATCTCCGGCGGTCGCGCGATGACGTCATATCGCTGCGACAGCCGGAGATCCCGGATGCAGCCAGCGAGGATGGGAGGATGAAGACGCAGCACCGAGGAGCGGCGCCGATCAGAACACCAGGATGGTAATGTATAAGCAGCGGGGGGGGCCTTACAAGGGGGGACAGTGCCAGCTTTTGGGGGGCTATATGAACTGCTTCCCCCTGCCGCTGATTGACAGGGGGAAGCAGTGCATATTTAATGAGCGGCCCCACGTGACGGGGCCGCTCATACAGCAGCCCCCGCCTCCTCCAGCCTCCACAGCCCCCACCACCGTATATGACCCGTGTATAAGCCGAGGGGGGGGACTTTTCAGCCCATATTTTGGGCTGAAAAACTCGGCTTATACACGAGTATATACGGTACTTCATGGAATATGAGAATAAAAAGATTCTGATGCCAACTGACATTGTTGTTGGATAATTGAGATGCGTAAGATCAGAGGCAAAAACTGAATGTAACTGAAATAGCAGATGCAGACATTTGGAAGCAAAGGTCAATAACTTAAAGTATACCCCCTCTTTGAAAAGAAAAAATGATTGCGCCCTATACCATGATTATTTATCTAAATAACTTAAATAACTTCATTTATATTGTGGAGCAAGTACATTAGGGTTTACAGTGCTCGCTCCTGCACTGTAAACCAGAAAACCAGCCGGTCACTGCCTAGTTTAGTGCAGCCCATAGCACAGACTTTGGTTAGTCCGTGCTGCGGGTAAACAACAAAAACATTTAATAGAGTGATTAAAAAAATGATTATACTGCAGAGTCATTCACTATAATATAGTTAAAGTAAAGGTACACTTTATATTTTGCTGTAATGCAGTCACTTGACAAATGACACTATATACTTCTAAGAAATCTGTGAATGAAAATCAGTGAAATATAATAAACAATATTCACTAAAGGCAGCTAACATATAGAGAATAGTGCAGACTACATTTACACTAGAGTCTAGGGTTCAGCATAACAGACCAGAGGGCTCCAATAAGCTGCCACAGTCCACCCTTGTGTTGTCATGATGGAAGTCACATTCTGTTCTAGTTCCAATGTAAATCTAATGGCTTGCCTTAATATATTTCAGTGTTCCTCATGAAGATGTGATGTGTAAAGTATTTTAATGTTTCCCATACCCACAAATGCCTACTTCCAGTACCCACCCTTACACAAGTGTCCTATTTTCTTACACTGAAGGACTATAAGGCGTTTATTGAAATATAGACTTTTAATGCAAGGCAGTAATCAGATCCAGACATTGGCTATTTAATGGAAACTAATGTGGCATAACATCTTGAAGGGTGTGTCCTGTAACTTGTCTGCAAATGAACTGTTGACGTCTTTGCAGAGTCTTGTCAGCTTGTGTCAATAAGTCAAGAATGTTCAGCCATTACCTATTTAATAACACGTATGCAAGTTTCACTCATGGACTCAACAGACGTGTCACATTAAGGGCGTTGTTCTCCTTCAATTTCATTACTTTATAGTAGTCAAATATTTCTCTATATTAGGTTGTCTTGTATGTTTGGAATATACTTACCTTACATTGTAAAGCGCTACGAAATATGTTGGCGCTATATAAATAAAGCTTTATTATTATTATTATTATTGTTATTATTATTACTACCTTAAGAAGAAAAATGCTTTCCTCTTTTAAAAGGCAAAAACATTCATCAATCTCCCTTCTCTGGAGTCGATTGCTGCAGGATTTGCCAAGATATATTCTCCCTGGTTTTTTTAACAACAATAATAATAATACTTTTATTTATATAGCTCCAAACATATTCTGCAGCACTTTACAATTCAGAGGGGACATGTACAGACAATTTGAGACAATACACAGTAACAAAAAATTCAACAGATACCATAAGGAGTGAGGGACCCGCTTGCAAGCTACAATCTATGAGAAATATAGGAGGCACAAAAGGTAAATGGTAAAAAATGCTTGTGATGTATGGTCCAGCCATCTATGTAATAAATAGAGGATTCAAATAACACTGCATGAGCCGGTCACCAGCCAGAATCAGTACAGTACAAGTACAGAAAAAGTGCTATTTAGTGCGTGTAGGTTGTAAACAGATGACACAAAGGATCAGATTTAGAAAGGACAGAATGGGAATAGTTAGATAAGTGAGGGGAGGTGAGGTGATAGGCTAGTCTAAAGAGATGCATTTTTAGGGTTAGGCTTAAAAATGTGGGTATTGGGAATCAAATGAATTGATCTTGTAAGTATGTTCCAGAGGATTGGTGAAGCTCGTGACAAATCTTGGAGATGGGAGTGGGAGATTCATATTGAAAATGATGTCAGTCTTAGGTCATTTGTGGAATGGAGGGCATGTACAGTTGTTGTGGCCAAAAGTATTGACACCCCTGCAATTCTGTCAGATAATACTCAGTTTCTTCCTGAAAATGATTGCAATCACAAATTCTTTGCTATTATTATCTTCATTTAATTTGTCTTCAATGAAAAAACACAAAAGAGAATGAAGCAAAAAACAAAACATTGATCATTTCCCACAAAACTCCAAAAATGGGCCAGACAAAAGTATTGGCACCCTCAGCCTAATACTTGGTTGCACAACCTTTAGCCAAAATAACTGTGATCAACCGCTTCCGGTAACCATCAATGAGTTTCTTACAATGCTCTGCTGGAATTTTAGACCATTCTTCTTTGGCAAACTGCTCCAGGTCCCTGATATTTGAAGGGTGCCTTCTCCAAACTGCCATTTTTAGATCTCTCCACAGGTGTTCTATGAGATTCTGGTCTGGACTCATTGCTGGCCACCTTAGAAGTTTCCAGTGCTTTCTCTCAAACCATTTTCTAGTGATTTTTGAAGTGTGTTTTGGGTCATTGTCCTGCTGGAAGACCCATGACCTCTGAGGGAGACCCAGCTTTCTCACACTGGGCCCTACATTATGCTGCAAAATTTGTTGGTAGTCTTCAGAATTCATAATGCCATGCACACTGTCAAGCAGTCCAGTGTCAGAGGCAGCAAAGCAACCCCAAAATATCAGGGAACCTCCGCCATGTTTGACTGTAGGGACCGTGTTCTTTTCTTTGAATGCCTCTTTTTTTCTCCTGTAAACTCTATGTTGATGCCTTTGCCCAAAAATCTCTACTTTTGTCTCATCTGACCAGAGAACATTCTTCCAAAACGTTGTAGGCTTTTCAGGTAAGTTTTGGCAAACTCCAGCCTGGCTTTTTTATGTTTTGGGGTAAGAAGTGGGGTCTTCCTGGGTATCCTACCATACAGTCCCTTTTCATTCAGACGCCGACGGATAGTATGGGTTGACACTGTTGTATCCTCGGGCTGCAGGGCAGCTTGAACTTGTTTGGATGTTAGTCAAGGTTCTTTATCCACCATCCACACAATCTTGCGTTGAAATCTCTGGTCAATTTTTCTTTTCCGTCCACATCTAGGGAGGTTAGCCACAGTGCCATGGGCTTTAAACTTCTTGATGACACTGCGCATGGTAGACACAGGAACATTCAGGTCTTTGGAGATGGACTTGTAGCCTTGAGATTGCTCATGCTTCCTCACAATTTGGTTTCTCAAGTCCTCCGACAGTTCTTTGGTCTTCTTTCTTTTCTCCATGCTCAATGTGGTACACACAAGGACACAGGACAGAGGTTGAGTCAACTTTAATCCATGTCAACTGGCTGCAAGTGTGATTTAGTTATTGCCAACACCTGTTAGGTGCCACATGTAAGTTACAGGTGCTGTTAATTACACAAATTAGAGAAGCATCACGTGATTTTTCTAACAGTGCCAATACTTCTGTCCACCCCCTTTTTTATGTTTGGTGTGGAATTATATCCAATTTGGCTTTAGAACAATTCTTTTTGTGTTTTTTCATTGAAGACAAATTAAATGAAGATAATAATACCAAAGAATTTGTGATTGCAATCATTTTCTGGAAGAAACTGAGTATTATCTGACAGAATTGCAGGGGTGCCAATACTTTTGGTCACAACTGTATATGACGATAGACAGAGATGAGAGAGGAGATGTAGGGCGGTGCAGAATTGTGAAGGTCTTTGTGAGAGTGATCATTTTGTATTGTACTCTGTAGCAAAAGGACAGCCAGTGCAATGACTGGCACAGGAGAGGCATCACTGAAGCAGTTAGAGAGGAATACGATTTTGGCTGCTGCATTCAGACTGGATTGGAGAGGGAGAGTTTAGTCAATGGAAGACCAATTAGTAGAGAATTGCAATAATCAAGACGAGAATGAAGAAGGATTACAGAGTTTTTGTACAGTCAATAGTAAGAAAAGGTCAAATTCTGGAGATATTTTTGAGATGTAGGTGACACGAGCGAGCAAGTCATTGAATGTGGGGAGTAAAGGAGAGATCGGAGTCAAATAAGACCACAAGACAGCGGTCGTGCTGCTGGGGAGTAATGATAGAGCCACACACAGAAATGGCAATATTGGGTTTAGGAAGATTAGTAGAGGGAGGAAACATGAGAAGTTCAGTTTTTGGAAGATTCAGTTTAAGGTAGAGAGAGAACACTATGTTGGAAATAGCAGCCATATAATCATTGGCATTTTGAAGTAATGCAGGGGTGATGTCAGGAGAAGAGGTGTATAATTGGGTGCTGTCAGCATATAAACCATAGTGTAAACAAATCTACTGAAGATGTGTCCAAAATGGACAGTTTAACGAAAGAAGAAAAGGGGACCTAGTTGTAATAACTTCTGCAGATAACTCAGGAATCTAATGGCGTGGGAGCAAAGACACGACTGAGACGAGGTATTAAAGTGAAAGTCTGTATTTGAGCATGTGTGCAACACAACTCAGGGTGTAGATGCAGCAAACAGGAGAAAGTAATTAAGCAGTACCATGTTAGTTTAACACAGTGAAGCCAGGCAGGAAAGTCTCTAAATTAAAGTTCACACTGGTAGTAGATGATAACGGAAAAGTCAATAATTAACAGTTCACAATAGTAGTGGCTAACAACAGAATAGTCAATAAGTAATAGTTCACACTGTTAGTGGACAATAATGGATGCAGTGGAACCTTTTAGAATAACAGGGCTACATGAAGCAGGGCAGGCTGGCAGAACCTAAAGTAGGAACAAAATCCAGACATGGCAACTAGATGCAGCGATGCGAACTTGAAGCAGGTGACGATTAGCTGGACTTCAGACTGCGGAGAAGCTGAAAAAGCCGAACTGGAGTAACTGGTGAAGTAGCACAAACATGAGATGCACAAAGGAGCCAGAGATCCTATGTAAGGTTTTCAGTCTTTTTTGCTATATCTGTTGTTATGTTTGCATTTAGTGTATTTTGTCGGCCATCTTGTTTCCTGTCATGTGCATTGACTTTTGCCCTCAAACAAGATGGAGTCCTCAGCTTGTCGTCGGCCATCTTGTTTCCTGTCCTGTGCATTGACTTTTGCCCTCAAACAAAATGGAGTCCTCAGCTTTGATGTCCCTGCCCTGTTCCTTGCCAATTGCCCTTTTAATCAGTTCCAGATGATTTACCTGTGCTCCTGAATCAGGTCTGAAACCAGTTTGTGACTTGCTCTCTGAAGCCTGGATTCACTCTGCCTGGAATTATTTGTGGACACAGAACCTTCCTGTTTGAAAGCAACATCTGACAGGAAAGTAATAGACTGAATGACTTGTGCTATGCTTTAATGCTCTGATGTCCTTGGTTGTTTGCCTTGCACTCTGCAACTACATTTATGTTATCCTGTTGATGCACTAACTTGTATGAAGCAATACAAGAGCTGCTTAAGAAGCGTATGTCTCATGTGTCTCATTATACCCATGCATTAGACTCTATATAGACTGTATCATATATGACATCCTAGCAAAATACTCAAGAAAGGACTGGAAGATGGAACAGAGCCTATTTATATTTGACTCCCCTACCGCTGCTATAACCTTATGAGGCGACTAGGGACAGTTGTTTAAGAAATAGTCAGATTGCCAAAGTAAAAGCATGGACTCTCCCAGAAATTGTGCTCCCGGCGCTCATTCCTCTCATGTTTCTGCAATGAGTTGACCTGCATAGGTACCACTTCTGCCTCCCAAGATGCTTTACCTGCAAAATCTCAACGACTGCGCCCTCTCCCCAGTCCCCCAAGCCAAGTGCCTCGGGGTACTCCTTGACTCCTCCGTATCCTTCAAGCCCCACATCGAGGCCCTCACCACATCCCTCCGGCTCCAGCTCAAGAACATCTCACGGATCTGCTCCGTCATCACCCACGACACCGCTAAAACACTCATTCATGCTGTTATCATCTCCCGCCTTGACTACTGCAACCTCCTTCTCAATGGCCTCCCGGCTAACTCCCTCACATCTCTCCAGTCTATCCTCATTTCCGCTGCCCGACTAATCTACCTGTCCTCCGCTACTCCCCTGTCTCCCCCCTCTGCCAAGCCCTTCACTGGCTCCCCACCTCCAAGAGATCCCAATTCAAAACACTAACCATGGCGTACAAAGCCATACACAACCTGGCCCCACCATACATCTCCGACCTGGTCTCCCGATACCTACCCTCACGCAACCTCCGCTCCTCCCAAGAACTCCTCCTCTACTCCCCCTTCATCACCTCTTCGCACAACCGAGTCCAGGACTTCTCCCGGGCAACTGCCTTACTCTGGAACTCCCTGCCCGAACACGTCAGACACTCTCCTACCCTGAGAAGCTTCAAGTGTCACCTGAAGACTCACCTATTCCGTCAAGCCTACAACCTGCCATGAGACCCAGGCGACCGCCCCATACCTGACATTCCCCCATCCTACTGTATCCCAACCTGCCCCTCGTAGACTGTGAGCCCTCGTGGAAAGGGTCCCTGCCCCTCCTGTACCTGTATGTCCCGATCGCCTAGAATTAGTATACTTTTTCTTGTCTCCCTTATCCTCATGTAAAGCGCCATGGAACCTAATGGCGCTATATAAATAAATAATAATAATAATAAAATCTTTGGAAGGAAGGGAAAACTTAGAGATGTGAGTTAAGGCTGCCCATTTCTCCTGTCTATGTTCAGTAAGGTGGATGTCTATGCATACACAATGCTGACTAACAATTTCTAGCTCTTGTGCAGACTCAGAATTAGCCAGATCATCTTTGATAGTACTAGACAAACCACTCCTAAAAATAGTCAATTGAACGTAACAGTCCCAATTAGTATCACCCGCTAGCGTTCTAAATTCTGTGGCATATTCAATAACATAACGTTTATCCTGGCACAAGGACAATAAGGCAGTCTCAGCAGAGGTGCGGCGGTTAGGGTTGTCAAACATTAATGCCATAGCAGCCAAAAAATTATTCAAATTATTTAAGCGGGAATCACGAGTCTTAATCATTGGATTAGCCCAGGGGAGAGCTCGTGAGGTCAGCAGCATGATAATAAACAGAACCTTAGAACGATTAGTATGAAAGGAGTTGGTATGCACATAAAAATATATGGCTTACAAATCTGCGAAATTTGTCACGGTCGCCGTTTTATCTGAACGTTGGCAATTTAGGCGGGCTAGCTTGAAGCAATGGCCCAGGAGGTAATGACACATGTATCGCCCCTTGCGTACTTAAGTCCTGAAGGGCCTGACTGTACTAACATGCCATGCCTCCAAGTTTGTTTTCCTGAGCCACTATGTCAGTAATCAACTCAGGTCCGGCAGTGTCTGTCCGAACACCTGCTCACTATGATCTATACTTCCAAGTTTGTTTTGCAGAGCCTCCACATTCTCTTACAGAGAACTTATAATGTTGAATAGTTGCTTTAACTAAGTCCCCATAGTCTTTGCCCCAGCAGATTCCTTAATGGCTTGAGGATCCTATAATAACTATTGCGGATAACTCAGGAATCTAATGGCGTGGAAGCAAAGACATGACTGAGACAAGGTATTAAAGTGAAAGTCTGTAAGCCTGTATTTGAGCACGCATGCAACACAACTCTGCTTGTAGATGCAGCAAATAGGAGCAAAGTAATTAAGCAGTACAATGTAAGTTTAAACACAGTGAAGACAAGCAGGAAAGTTTCTAAATTAAAGTTCACACTGGTAGCGGCTGATAACAGAAAAATTCTATAAGTAACAGTTCACACTGGTAGTGGCTAATAAAGAAAGTCAATAAATAACACTTCACAGTTGTAGTGGCCAATAATGGAATAGTCAAAAAGTAGCAGTTCACACTGGTAGTGGTCAATAATGGAAAAGTCTATAAGTAAGGGCCACTTTACACACACCAACTTATCTGTCCAACTTCTGACCAACTTACTGGTTGCAGTGAAATCATAGACACATTGTTCCATTTTGTGGCTGTGAACAAGTGGAACAATGTGTCCATGATTTCACTGCAACCAGTAAGTTGGTCAGACGTTGGACAGATAAGTTGGTGTGTGTAAAGTGGCCATAACAGTTCAAATCCAGGCATGCCTGTTAGCAGTATAGTCTTTGAGAACACAGTCCAGAACTGGATGCAATGCTGAGCAACAAAATGCAAGTCCCAAACAGCCCAGAGCTCTGCAACTGCACTTACATAAACTAACTAAATAGCCACAGCGGAACCTTTTAGAACAACAGGGTTCACATGAAGCAGGGCAAGTTGGCAGAACCTGAAGCAGGAATAAACTCCAGTCAGAGCATCTAGATGCAGCGAGGCCAACTGGAAGCAGCTTGCGGTGTTAAGGCAATTGATCAAGCTATCAGTTTAAGTGGGCATCAAACATCCCTCCACCTCATCTGTGTGCTTCCCAAATTAATAAGTAATATCTTACGTGTGTATAGAATCACCACTCAGAGTCAGATTTGATCAAAGCAGAATTCTAGTTTATTTCCCTGTTGCATGACATTTTGATTTACACAAATGGGGCAGGTCTTCCTATTACCAAAGTCACTCCTGAATATACTGTAGAAATCCACATATTACCACACACCTGTCTCTCAATCTTCCAGACAAAGTCTGTGGTTGGCTACTTCCTCTTCTCTCATGGATCCTGACTGGTTTAAGAATACTTGCTACTTCCTATGCAGATAATATAACATTCTTATAAGCATTTTAATATAGAATCTTAAAGCGACAGTAATCCAACAAATAAGCAATACAAGCATATTGATAAATCTTTGGATATTTTCATATATTGATTTCCACAACAGCGGTTGTGGGTATTGGTTATTGATGCCTAAAATATTTAGAGGAGAAATAAACATGAGAAAATAGCTTTTCCAGCTTTCTACCAATTCATCTGAAATGTTGAATAAGGCTAGTGGGTAATGCACGGGACAGGTCCAAGATTAATGCTTTAACACACTTGTGCACATGCCAAAAATCTGTATTCTAAACATATGGAAGGAAAGAAAAAAAGGGATTGCATATTTTCAAGAAACAATATCCATATTAGGCTGGCTTCACACTTGCGTTTGTGTCTGCATGCGCAGGGCATGCAGACACAAACACAGTGCAACGCAGCACATACTTATATGAACGCAGCAGAGTATCTCTGCATGCGTTCACATTAGTATGGTGCCCGGGCAGCCAATCAGCTGTCTCGGGGGCGGCCGGGAGGAGGAAATCAGCGGCAGAGATCTCGTTCTCCCAGCCACAGCTGATCTCCCGCCGGTGTCAGCGCGGGAGATTTGAAGACACAGCTGATCTGACAGCTGTTTAAATCTCCCGCGCCGACGCCGAAAAGGGTGATATTGGTGCAGGAGACATGAAACAGCTGATCGCTGCTTCACATCTCCCGCGCCGACCTCACCTATTCAGTGTCAGTGCGGGAGAATTAAACAGCTGTCAGATCAGCTGTTTCTCCCTGCTCTCCCCGCTGACATTGGCGGGACATCAGCTGTGGCTCTGGCTGATTTCCCGATGGCCGCCAGTGATCAGCGGCGGCCACTGGGAGAGATTTCTATGTGATCTGTGTAACCACACCGGGGGTCTGCTGCCCGTGCTCCTCGGCCTGCTACCTCCACTCCTCCGGCTCCTACCGCTCCTGTCCGGTGTCCAGGATCCCGGGTGTCGTCTGTCCGCCGACGGCTCCGGGGCGCTGGCAGCCGCCACCCACTGGTCGGTCGGGTTGCGGCTTCCAGGGCTTCGTCTTCCTTGCCGTATGCTCCTCGGGTGCGAGCACCCGTCCCCAGTCCCCAGCCACAGGGTTCCAGCACCCTCTGCTTGAGTAGCGCTGCTCGTCTCCTCACTTCTGGGGCTACTGCTTGAGCACATGAAACTCCATCTCCAAATCAGTATCTGCTGGAGCACTGCAGGGAGCATGCTCCTCCCCTCAGCCAATCACCATGCCTCTGTGTCCTGCCAATCAGGACTGCCCTGCTGTAATATAAGCTTCCTGATTCCTGTCAGTCTTTGCCAGGGCAATTTCTATTTAGTGAAGTTGCTATTCCTGGTCTGGTTATGTTGTTCCTTATTTTGCTTGATATCTGATTTCTGTGTGTTCCTTCCTGCTGATCTCCTCCCTGCCGGCTCCTCGCTGACTTCCGTGTTCCTGGCCTGCTACCCGGATCTCTTCCATGCTGAGATCGCTGTCTCAAGTCCTGCTCCAGATTCCCCGTGTTCCCGGTTCCCCGTGTCCTATCTTATACCCGGTTGCGGTGTTGTTTCCACGTTGCCTTGGGTTGGTTTAACACCCGTGTCCGCTTCATTGGTCCTTCCGAGGTTGGTACCGGCGGTATCCCTGTATAGGGGTTAAGTGCTCCGGGGCCTCCTTCGGTGGTGTTCCGGTACTGTGGCCGTGTGGCCCTCCCCTGGGACGTGGGTTCTTGTTTTGTTCAATAAACCTGTTGACTCTACTGTACTGGTCCGCCTCTCTATCATCCCGGTATCAGCATCCGCACTACGCGGTCCAGTGGGTCCACGTGTGGGGTCCGTCAGTAGGACGTGACAATCCGCAGCGTTCTCCTGCGCTGTCATGTGGAGAACACTGCGGATCCATGCATTTTTTGTGGGCTTGCGGGTGCTTGCCGATAAAACAAGCGCCCGTGACCGCACAAAAAAATGCAACATGATGCGTTTGGAGTGCGGCGCATAAATTATGTGTATCCGTACGCAAATGCGGCCAAACGCAGCCATACGCAGGCACATGCGTTCCAATGTTGAACATTGGAACGCATGTGCGCAAGCTTTTGGCTGCGTTCGGTGCGCTGCGTGCCAAACGCAAGTGTGAAGGCACCCTCATAGTGTTTTATGAGTGTGAATAGACCTATAAGTCCATGTGCTAAGCATATAATGAACATATGCTATGTTTATCTGAATTGCTAGTAGAGAAGTGTTGGAGAGGTGGCCTTGCACACTACTGCTTCTCTGCAATAATAAAAGTTTTCTCTCTAAAAAAATAAAATAATTAAAACAAATTTACAAGCTCTTAAAAGCAATGTTTACAGGAGATCTTAAGGTTCCGGGATTTCACAGCTGTTGCCACATATGGCACTCTTCCAACAATTCACAGTGTAAAGGTGTCCTGGAAACTCGTGGAAGCTTAAAAACTTTCTTTTAAAGTTCCTTTAAATTCACCATGTTTAAAGAAACTGGTAGACCCGATGGCTGTGAATATAGATGAGTGAATTTTCACCGAACATGTTTGCCAATTTCAAATTCCACACGAACACTGCAGATTCTGTTCCTGATCTGAAACCCGAGCAATCTACCAAAAAATCAGCGAATGTGGTTTTGTTCGGGAAAAAAGTTTGACATTTAGAATGGCCCTAAAATGTTCCCTGATTGTTTGGGGACAAAATGCTCACCGGAAGGCCCGCTGGCTGGGAACAACACCTAACCTTACAGTTAGAAGTGTTCCAAGCAATGAGGTCTATCGTTTTCTTTAAATCTGTAGATTTTTCTTGAGCTTTAAAATAATTTTACCAAGTTGGTTGTGAAACCACTGCCAAACTCCGATCGAGGGCCTGCTAGGTTGTCTCCTCCGTGGAGGTGTTTGTGCGGTTGCCAGCTGCGATCACTGTGACTCCCAGAATACTTCCTGTTTGTTCACGTGACCGGGTGCAGGCCGGAAATACGTCACCGCAGGTCTTTGAGCGGTGTTAGCGATATGTAGCCAGCCAGGTCCTATCTATTAGCATCTATTTACTATTTCCAAGACCCAGAGCAGCTCCTGCCAATCTCCCCAAGGGGATTAGGATGCACCTGATATCACCTGATGATGGCAGCACTCTTGCTGCTGAAACGCGTTGTGGGCTATATAATGGGTTAATAAACCGCTGGTAATATTCATACTGTTTCCACCTATTATTTCTGACCCTAGCGCTCCTCAGACCATCTAATTATTTCACAAGATCCATTGTGGGGCTCAGATGACAGAGGAGAAACTGAGGAGGTCACAGTCAGGAGGTGAGCCATTCCCCATGCTAGCCAGGAGCAGGAGATGTCACACTCAGTTACACTCTTGCAGGATCTTGCAGCATGCCTGGCGTTATTACACCTGCAATCAGTGCTACAGCGGCTGGATCAGCAAATCCAGGATGAGGAGCATGATGGGAAGGATGAAGAGGCCGAGGAGGATGAGGAAGAGGAGGTAGTAGAGACACCTAAAGTAAAGGTACAGGGATACTGGGAATCACAGCTGAAAGATACTGGGAATCAAAGCTGAAATACACGTGCCTAAACAGTTCTCTTTTCCATATGTGCTCCACTGGACTATAGCAACACTTCAGCAGTGCCGACAGCACAGCGCCACGACTCATTCATAAACTGTTGGCTTTAACTCCCTGCTTATCGATCACTGCAGCGCCGGTAAGCAGAGAGTTAACTCTGCTGTGACCGCGGCTGCAGTATGAGCGGCACATATACCAGCCGCTGTCACAGCAGAGTTAACTCTCTGCTTACCGGCGCTGCAGTGATCGGTAAGCAGGGAGTTAAAGCCAACAGTTTATGAATGAATCGTGGCGCTGTGCTGTCGGCACTGCTGAAGCGTTGCTATAGTAACCGATAGTTTGGTTACTATAGCAACGGGGTCGGCGGTGACGTCACTGCTTAATGCTCACAGCCTCACTGACTCATCACACAGCAGGGGAGCGCATTTCCGCCCCCTGTGGTGTGATGTGTGATGTAGCAGAGCTCAATGAGTTCAACAAGAAGAAGAAGGAAGACAGAAGACAGAAGAGAGAAGAAAGAAGAGAGAAGACCTGGATCTTTGGAGGGATATGTGGTGGTAATAAAGATGGTGTCCCTAATGGTGTTTGTGTCTTTATTTTTAATAAATAATTTTTATCTGTGTGGTGTTATTTTTAACCCTTTATTGGAGATTCTTAGTGGCCGGGTCAAACCTGGCTTGACATTAAGAATCTCGGGCTTAATACCAGCTTGTATAACAAAGCTGGTATTAACCTCTTTATTACCCAGCGTGCCACCGCCACCAGGGCCGCTGGAAGAGCTCGGTAAGGCGCCTGAAAATGGCGCTTATTATTAATGCGCCATTTTCAGGGGCGGCTGCGGGCTGCTATTCTTTAGCGTGGGGGGGCCCTATAACAATGGGCCCTCACCCCGCTGAGAATACCAGCCCTCAGCTGCCTAGTTTTACCTTGGCTGGCATGGAAAATAGGGCGGAGCCCACGCATTTTTTTTTGCCAGCCAAGGGGAAATTAAACAGCTGAGGGTGGCAGCTCGCAGTTTGCCTGCTTTCATCGGGCTAGACTTAAAAATGCTGCGAAGCCCCACGCGGTTTTTTTTTAAAATAATTATTTATTTTACACCCTACAACGCCAGGTTGGTTGCCATACACTAATGTGTATGGCAACCAAGCAGAATCACTGTCCAGATTGAGAAAATCAAGTCTGATTACAACAGCCAATCACAGAGGCTCCCACAGAGTGTGAGCTCCTGTGATTGGCTGTTAGTTTGACAGTGCAGTGAATATGTAATGAGCTTAATAGGCGGCCCGGAAGTAACAGCGGGAGCCTATTAAACATGATTTAGCTATTGTAGCATGGTGCTACAAACTCGCACCGTGTGCTGTATGGGGGCGAGATTTTCTCACATCTGCGATTTGTAAATCGCACATTACTCGCTATTACTCGCTTCCCCATTAACAATGGACTCGCTAGACTCGCAACGAGTAGCGAGTCCCGGGCTCGGACTCACTAGAGTCAAGCGATTCCGAGTAATTTAGGACTCGCCCATCACTAGTAGTAATCTCATATGTGGCACCCCAGAGTCCAAGTGCCAGAGTGTCATTATCGCCCCCGGGTGGTAGTGTCACACTTGAGAGCAACAGAGGGTATCCACACCAGACAGATACTGCATACAACACCTTTCTGCCTCCGGGCTTGAAGGGGGAGACCTAAGCCCAGATTCAGGGTGAGCTCCCCTATAAATTCTGGTCTGAGGCGGAGTTAGTTCAATTCCTAGGAGGACTGAGGAAGACATCCTGTGGACTGGAGCAGTACTAAGCTCGTCCCAGCATAGCCAAGACTAGCGTGAGGGACCCAAGGCAGGGGTCTGAGGAAGTGGAGGAGAGCCGGGGGAGCGGAGCGGTGTCATGCTCACCCCAGAGGAGAAGTACCACAGAAACGGACACCGGAGTAGTCAGAGGCTGTGCAGGGCCGAACGACCCGGCAGCCAATACTCGAAGGTGGGGAATTCCAAGTTCCCCAACCACACTGTGCCCGGAGGCAAAGCAGCGTAAAGAGCCCAGGAACAGCAGCCTGAAACATGGGGCTAGAGAAGGGACACAAGCTGCCTGCCATACCGGCACCAAGCAGGAGAGAGAGAGGGCCAGCAGCTCAGCTTAAGCAGCAGCAGGGACATGCTTACAAGGTGCAGCAAGGAGAACTCAGAACCTGTTGGGTGAGGAAAACCCTGAGTTGCTCTCAGGTGCATGGACTCAGCATAACAACACCTATCAGTATTCCCGTTGCACCAGTAAAAAGACTGAGGAACCAACAAACCGTGAGTCTGTCTGTTGCTTTGCGCCCGCCATCCTCCACCCTACACCCTTACCACATCCACTGCCCTAGGGATCTGCTCCCCTGTGGGGAGCCGCTCCATCCCAGCTGCTTATCCATTGTCCCCAGAGGTTCTGCAACAGCAGTGGCCACTAATAGCCACAAACCATGGGTGGCGTCATGACTAACTTTCCCTTTCATCATCCCCCTTTCCGATAAGCCAAGAACTCCCTTAACAATTTAACCCAGGGTCACGGAAGCCGAGTCTCGACCCCTGCGACTCCCCAGAACTGTTTAACAGCCCGGTTTCGAGTACCCTACAGCCCTGGGGTGCGTCCCATACATCACCAAAGCCTGCTTGATCCTCTCAGAAACCCCCTGCAAAAACTGACTCCTAAGAGCAGGGTCGTTCCACTGAGTATCCATAGATCAGCGGCGAAACTCAGCACAGTAATCCTCATCTGGCCGATTCCTCTGAACAAGAGAACGAATCTTGGACTCGACCAAAGCCAATTTATCTGGATCGTCATAGATAAGCCAAGTGCAGAAAAAAAATTCCACTGATTCAAAAACAGGGGAATCGGAGGGTAGAGAAAAAGCCCTCGCTTGTGGGTCCCCACTTAGCAAAGAGACCACAATACCCACATGCTGTGCCTCACTCCCTGAAGAGAGAGGAACCAGTCGGAAATACAGTTTGCAAGATTCACGGAAAGAAACGAACTTACTGCGATCTCCTGCAAACCGCTTTTGGAAGGGCCAGTTTTGGTTCAATGACCTGGTCGATGCTTCAGAATGCATCGCAGAAGCTGACAAGGCCTTTGCTGAACCGCCCCTTTAAGCTCTGTAACCTGGATAGACAGAGCCTCCAACTGTCTAGTAAGGGAAACAATGGGATCTATGGAATGTTCTATTTGGGCCAACTATGATGTCATGGGGAGATATGGGATACAAGAGGAAAGGAACCTGGACCCCTGAAATGCCCCTCAGGCTAGGTGAACCCTGACTTTCCTTAATTCAGGGGTACCCTTGATGGTAGAGAGGCCTGAGTCTACGACCTGTCCCTTTCTTCTGTCCAGCCCTGTGCTAAACCCCCAACCCCCACCCCAGGAGGTGAACGGTAATGGAACCCACAGTTAAAGACGGACAGGGATAAAGTAAAGAGCAGCACACAGCAAACAATCAGATACAATATGTGTATAGGGATAACACAACACAATACAAATAGGGAATGAAAAAACAACAAAGTATACTTCACCACACACCAAGCAAAGATTTAAGTTTCAACATCAACACCAACACAGGACCAGTATGCAAGAGGCATGCAAATTCTATAGTCGGCGTCCAAGAATGTTCTGAGCCATATTTAAAGGGAGAAGGTGTTCAAGCAGCCTCAACCTTCAATTGACACTAATCAAAAAGCTAACTCCTGCAAAGCTGAACATCAGAGGACAAACCACCGCTGACATCCAAACTCAGGCTGAGCAATAAGGAGGTCTAAGGCTGCACATCAGACTCCTAGTGTGAACAGAGTCCGAAGCTGGCATGACACCTTATTGGCAAGACAGAGCAACAGTTTGTTTACAGACGGCGCAATGAAGCCTTTAAAGAGGACCTGTCACCAACCATACATGGTGATCTAATTACAGCACTGAATGCAGCATGTCTGCTGCATTCAGGCAAGGGATCCCCCAGCCCTTAAGACCCCCTGTACCCCAAGATAATACACTTTGAAAACTTACATAATGGAGCCAAATAGGAGGTGGCTTGTGGCTGGGCCAAAGGGCAGTTTCACACCCCTTGTATGTTTAATCCGCCCACCACCGCCTCCATGATGCCAATCATTGTCTCCCTCGCCTGCTGCATAGTACACAGAGCTTATTGCAGTGCTGGCCTGCTTTGCCCCGCCTCCTGCAGTGACGTCACCGCCTTTCCCTGCCCTGCTCCATGGTTAACAAGAAGCAGGGCGGGGAAAGGCGGTGATGTCACAGCAGGAGGGCGGCCAGTCCGCCTCCTGCTGTGACATCACTGCCTATACCCGCCCTGCTCCATGTTAGCCAGAAACCTCAATGAAAGTGGTCTGCGGAGAGAGCATGATAAACGTAACCTTAGTATTATTCAGATTTTTGGGAGCTAGAATAAAAACATAGTAGTACAAGAATAGTTATTTTTCTTATTTATGCGCGGTTCCCTTGCGCACTAGTAATAAGACAGATTTATATTTCAGCTCGATGCGATTACAGTGAAACCAGATGTATTTTGGGTTTTTAAGTTTTACTGCTATCACACAGTAAAACTTATATCTTTTTTATAATATATAGTTTTTGCATCACCATATTTTGAGATCTTTAGCTTTTGTATTTATTGGAGAACCAAGCTGAATGAGGGCTGACATAATTTTTTTTATACTTTACTACTTTTTTACTCTAAATGTCACGAGGGGGACAGGGTTACAAATTCCAGGGGAAAGGAATGCCAGATTTTGTCACTTAGTGATTGAGACCCTGCGCTGTCCCAGAGATACGACTAAAGTTGACGAGATCTGAATCGCCAGTGTAACCCTATCTCCTGAGAAGCCCTGATATAAAACCCACTGTCCTCACCCATGGGAAGAGGAAAAACACATAATATAAACTACTGTCACCTGTACACAGCTCTGTAGTCTCTGTAAATTGCTCTGCAGTATTTACATGGAGTTAATTTCTTTTGGTCTCTTAAGGGTTAACTTCTGTGGTTCTGCAGTATCAGCTGTAGTTGCTGAGTGAATCAGCTGATGTGTTTGTCCATTCTCCCACCCTTTCATTAGTCCCATGACCCTTCAGCTGGTGTCGCTGAAAGAGTTCATTCACTCTTTGACCTGTAAGCTGTGTTATACTGTGTGCAGTTTCTGCTAGAGTTTCAGAAACTGTATTTTCCTTGGAGTTGCTATTCCTATCCCAATCTCTGGGTGCAGTCGTTGTGAGTATCCTGGTTCCTGGGTGGAGGTGAGGGGGTTATTGCCTAGGGATTATCAGCAGCAGGGCAAGGGTAGCAGACCAGACATCCTCACCTTTAGAGGTACTTCTGGGTACAGGGTAAGCTAGAGACCCCCAATCTAAGGTCAGACTAGTTAATTTGATCGCCTTTAACCCATCACTACCATACTGCTACCATACCCCTTCGTCCGGTACAGCCACTCGTGGCAACTACTTGAATCTACTGCTTCACACCTGACTGCAGCAGGTGGAATGGCACCAAGTCGGCTGAACTTCCACAGCAGTGGCTCAAATCAGGACCGGGACGATAGCTAGGCGACCCTAGGCGATCGCCTAGGGCGCCATCTTGTGGAGGGCGCATTTTTTCCTGAGGGGCCCATTGCCCGCCCCTTGGGGGGGGCCCGCACCCCCTGGAGGGCCCCGCGCCCCCTGGGGGGCCCCGTGCTGGCCGCCGGCGGCTGCGCCGGCCAAAGAGGAGGGAGGGCGGGACTTCCTGTCCTGCAGCTCTGCCCGGTGCCCGCCCCTCCTCTCCTCCTTACATCAGAAGCACAGTGACGGCAGCCGCGGTGAGTGTTCAAAGGCGCGCGCCTCCCCCTCGGCCCCCGCATACTGGGCCCTGTATACACCACCACTGGGCCCTGTATACACCACCACTGGGCCCTGTATACACCACCACTGGGCCCTGTATACACCACTACTGGGCCCTGTATACTCCACCACTGGGCCCTGTATACCACCACTGGGCCCTGTATACCACCACTGGGCCCTGTATACCACCACTGGGCCCTGTATACACCACCACTGGGTCCTGTATACACCACTGGGCCCTGTATACACCACTGGGCCCTGTATACACCACTGGGCCCTGTATACCACCACTGGGCCCTGTATACACCACTGGGCCCTGTATACACCACCACTGGGCCCTGTATACACCACTGGGCCCTGTATACACCACCACTGGGGCTGCTGTATATACTGCTGGGGCCTGTATATACCACTGGGGCTGCTGTATATACTGCTGGGGCCTGTATATACCACTGGGGCTGCTGTATAACCCCTGGGGCTGCTGTATTAACCCTGGGGCTGCTGTATTACCCCTGGGGCTGCTGTATAACCCCTGGAGCTGCTGTATTACCCCTGGGGCTGCTGTATTACTCCTGGGGCTGCTGTATTACCCCTGGGGCTGCTGTATAACCCTGGGGCTGCTGTATAACCCCTGGGGCTGCTGTATTACCCCTGGGGTCTGTATATACCACTGGGGAGGCTGCTGTATACCACACTGCTGGGGGCTGTATACCTGTGCTGGGGTCCACCCTCGGCTTATACACGAGTCAATAGGTTTTCCCAGGTTTTGGGGGCAAAAGTAGGGGGGTCGGCTTATACATGAGTATATACGGGGAGTAATCCTACAATGTCTGCTGGACATGGTATGAGGAGGTTTATGGCTCAGTCAGTACACACTCCATACTTCATGGTAAGGGGAGGGTTTATGGCTCAGTATACACTCCATACTTCTTGTTATTAACCAGTTAATGCTCTCTTGTCCACCGCACTGCAGTGTCGAAAGAGGACAACAGCGAGACAAGCAGCAACATGGCATCAGAGAGTCCCTGACCTCGAAATAGAAGATCCTCAGATCCCGGTATTGTGACATAATATTAAGAATAATACTTTTTGCATTTATATTACACTATGAACTCCACAGCACTTTACATACATCATCAACACTGTCCCCACTGGGGCTCACAATGTAAACAACCTATCAGTATGTCTCTGTAGTGTGGTTGGACGAACCTTTTATAGGTCCCCGTTAAATTAAATTTACTTTCAAAGTATGCTGACATTTTTATTCCCAGACATATTTCGGGGGGGGGGGGGGCGCCGTTTGCCTTACCTGCCTAGGGCACCAAAATGCCTTGTCCCGGCACTGGCTCAAATACCTCCGCTCTCCAGGCTGGTCTAGGTAGAATGAGCTATCACCAACAACAGCTGAAGGATCACATGACTACCTAAGGAGAGGTGGGAGTGAACACACATTGCAGCACACCTTCCTAGCACTACCATTGAAGAAACATCATTAACCTTTGCCATACTGAAGAAATTAACACCCAAATTAAAAACAACACAAAAAGCTGCCATAAACTCTTGACATTAAAACTATAGTTTACAAAAATTAATTTGTTTTTGCATTGCTATATTCTGAAAGCTATAAGCTGTTATTTTTCCCAATTGATCCATATTAGGACTTGTTTGCGGGCCGGTTTGGTGTTTTCATTTCCACCATTTTTTCAGACACATGGCTTTTGCATCTATTTTTATTTACTTTTTTGTGTGGCAGTATGTTGAAAACATTTAATTTTTTGCATTTTTTTTATAACTATTTTGACAGTTTTTGCCATACAAAATAAATAACATGGTAGTTTTATAGAGTGGGTCATTCCAGACGCGGTAATACCAATCATGTGTACATTTCTTTAAACACAAATGCTGTTTTTTTAATGGTGAAACGGCCTTTCGCAATTTATTTGCACTTTTTTTTTAATTCTTTACATATTTTATTTAACTTATTTTTCCTTTTTCCCTAAGTCCCACTGTGAGACATTAATATTTCTTATGTTCATCACTGATCTCATGTGCTACTGTACTTGTGTACAACAACACATGGGATCAGAGAGTGTCTCACTGACACAGCCTGTAAGACCCTGCTTCTGTAGCGACCGGTGGTAAGGCCGCGGGTGTGTGTGTATGATGTTTCTCAACAGAATCCCCATACTCAGGTTTAACCGATAATAACGTTTCTTTACTGGCAAACATGTTTATATCACAGTCAACCGAACTCTATGCGCACTTGTATATATTAGAGTCTCTGGATCTTCACTTCTTCCGGGTATGCCGCAAGAAAAGAAAAAAAACACAACAATGAAAGTATCTTTCCCTAACTTTCCCTAAAATCACGTACCAGTCTATCACAGAAGAAGATGTCGCTCCCACGTAGCAGGCCTGGGGAGTTTGTTTCAGCACTTGTCCACAAGGGGCAGTAGCGGACTGTGCAGAGTTCATTTCCATATCCATTTCTATGATACAATCTGAATTGCTCACCTCACTACACTCCTATCAGGAAACATACAGGCCACTGTACCCTAGGGCCATCAGATTACCTGAGGATACCAACGCAATGACCCTCTAGGGGAGCTGATCCTGCCACAGGAGGGCTTTTAACCCCCTTTTAACATCTTAGATACTGCTGGCGGTCATTAATGGTGCAACAGGCCTTGATTGGCTCCAAAATTGGCTGAGGCCAATACCCATGGGTGTTAGCGGTCATTTACAACTGTCACCCTCAGGAATTTTGACTGGTGGTCATTAAGGGGTTAAAACAAAACTTCACATCTACACCAAAAATGCATGAAATAAGGGGTCAAAGGCATAAAAAATATGTCAAGAGTACAATATCCAGAGAAGATTCATATACGGTAGTTTGGTGAATTAAACAAGAACCAGGTTATGGATTTTTTCGCTAAAGGTATCTATTAAATCAGTAGTAACAGGGCCATTATGGGCATACCTATATGTTAACAGATTAAATTGTGATGACAGGATCTTTTTAAATGTTGCATAAAATACCTAATTCGTGTTTTCTGTTATGTTAAATTCAATAGGTTTTGGTGCCATCTGCTGGGAAAGAGTTATAGTTAAATGTGTATGAATCATTGTACCTGTAGGCCAGGAAACTACCTCGTCATCATCATAATACTACTGCTTTTCTTTAAACTGGAGAAATGTTAAGTAGGCTTTGATGTTCACAGCAAACATTAAATACTTTTGAAATGTTGCAGTGTAAAAGACAAATTTGCTTTTTATTCCTTAGTCTTCCTAAATATATTTGTTTTTGTAGGATACAAAGGGCTTTTACATTTTTTTGCTTCATTTCACGGGTTTTATGAAGAGAAAAAGGACAGAAGTGAGGACAAAAACATTTCCTCATTGTTTTTCAAACTCTGGCATCAGACAAAGCACTCTGTACAAGAGCAAGCAGTGGCATCAAATATAGTGGTGAGAACAGGAGCAAGCTGCAGCATCTGCAAGAGTGCAGAGTACATGATCAAGCAGCAGCAGCCAACAGCACTGTATGCTGGAGCATGCAGGGTCATCAAATAGTGTGCCGAATAAAGAAGCAAGCAGGTTGGGCCCCCCACGGTTGTGGGGTACTCTGGGCCGGGCCGGTGCTGTCTCTCTGGGATTGGTCCCGTGGACTGGGTTCAGTCCAAAAAGAGGTATTTACAGGGGATGTTGTCGTGACGCCACCCGGGGTATGTGGTCAGTGGGACCACCACTGCCGTATTCCTGCTGGGGATGGTGACTGAGGGCAGCGTGGATGGTAAATCCTCCTCAGGTAGGGCTGAGTGTCCCCAGGGCAGGTGTAGTGGTGTAGGGGTTTGGTAAGGGATGGTTCTCTGTATACCTCACTTACTTCTCTGCTGCAGCTTCTCCAGTCAGCACGCAGGTGTGGCGCCCCTGCGTCCAGGAGGCCACAAGAGGGAACTGTAGCCAGGCAGGTAGGACACTTGTTGCACAACAACACCCTCACAGCCCACACAACCCACGTGTAAGAGAAGGTAGCATCCAGCCCTGAGATTAGAGACTCTATGAGATTGAGGGGTGGTGGATTTGGAGGAGTGGGTTGGGCACACACTTAGTCAGGTGACTTGACAGTAGAAATAAGAAGGGGGAGGAGGAAGGAGTTCAGTAGGCCACAGTGAGCTGAGAAGTAAAGACAAAGACCAGAAGCTGAGGAGCACAGGCCAGAGAACAGCAGAAGGTTGAGCTAAGCTGAACAGGAGAAAGACACACGTCCTGGAAGAGTGAGGGCATAAGGAGCGCAGAATCTGTACCGAGCCAGTGCAAGCCGGAGGAGAGAGAAAGCCTATCCGGAGCCGGATCCCCAGGAGTGTGAGAGGACAGAGAGGGACGGTGATACCCGGGCCCTAGAAACACAGCTGAAGCTACCGACTGCAGGCGGAGTAGCCCTCCTATTATACCAAGAGACGCAGAAGGAGAGGAGCCTGGTAGAGCCTCACATCTTGATTACTGCTGGAGGCTGGGCTGAAGTAGAGTGTCGGCTCTAGAGGGAACCGTAGTTTACCCGGCATGCCCAAACAACACGACGGGGGGTCTTAATTCCTGATTGGGATCCCTACCCTAAAGGACAGGCAGCTCAGAGACAAACTAAGGACCCACAGGGGCCCGAGTCACCGCCATACTGTCCAGTGTCGCACAACACGAAGTAAAGAGAGAACGTAATAGCCCGGAAAGGACACAGAGACTGTGTGAGGGGTCACAGAGAGAGAGAGGCCTGGCTGCAGGGAGCAAAGGGAACCCGGAGAGGGAGAATGTGCCCGTGTATTAAGAACTGTACTTGAACTTTGTAAGAACTGTAAATGAGCTGTAAAGTGACTAGAAGAACTGAGAGTAAACAAGGAAAACCCTGGAACTGCTTCCCTTGTGTTTCTGCATGAAAGTGATTCTCTCCATACAGGATACTGCCTGTCAGCACCAGCAAAGAGGAGAGATCCCTGCAGCGTCTGTAAAGTAAGTGTTCTACACACTCCACAATAGACTTAACCCTTACTGCCCCAGGGAACACAGTTCTACCCACTGGAACTATCCCACCTAAGCTGCCATTACATCATCCCCGGAGGTTCTGCAGCAGCGGCGGCCCCCATCACTGGCCACATCAAGTGGGTGGCGTCACGACTGACAACTCCTGTAAATATCCCCTTTTATTGGCGAGCCCGGGACACGGACTGGACCAGGACCACCTGTGACTTCCCCAGTAAAGACCTGGTCCGGTACCGAGTACCCCTGTCCCAGTGGGCCCGACAACCTGGCGTCACGAACAGGATCTACTTGGTCCAAAAGAATTGGACCCCGTGCGCCTAAAGAACGTGTTCTGGACTTTTCCCGCCAAAATCTGACCTTAATGGCGGCCAGGGGAGACTAACGCCATGTGCAGAGGAGGCATAACCGAAGCTCCCATCGTGGGCCGGCCCGGTCCAAGAGAAGGACCCGCCCTGGCTCCCCTTAACTCCGGGAGAGCCAGCCATCACTCTCAAAGAAGAGCCTCCGCCCCTAGACCCTCCTCCTAACAAGCTGGCGGGAACGAAGAAGGAAATCGTCATCAGGAGGGGGCGGAACGAAGAACCGGAAGAGAAGCAGTCGCCATTGCAGTACATGAGGACGGAAGCGGAGGACGCCGAGAAGAACGCTGCACCCGGAAGACCATGAGTGATCCCGGAGGGCCCACGGAGTGACCCGGTGGAGGAACCCGGCCGAGGAGAGACCCTGTGTGACCGAAGTGAGATGGCAGAAGGCGGAGAGCGTCCGGACGTCCGAGACACCCGCGGGGTGTGATGCGACTGTTGCTGCAACAGATGACCCATGTTCAGGAGCAGCGTACCCGGATCCAGATCAGCGTGGATCACCACCAGCAGACCTACCAGACTGTAACTATGCAACCCTGCTGGGTTGAAGACACCTGTGACCGCATGGAGAGCGAGGGTGGATGCCGCACCGCAACGTTGGTGGATCTATCCGTGCCACGTACTACACCGCGTGCTGCCAAGAAAGAGACTGACCCACTAGGAGCCTTACCGGAGGGATACCTGGCGTTACCGCAGCCCCTGATCCCGGCACCTGCGACAACAGAGGTGAGAGGGGAGCAGCTCCGTTGCTGGTGGGAGCGAGATAAGAATTGTGAGGACTTGATGGGCTTCCTAGGAGATCCCGACAGTGAAGTAGGCCCTGCAGAATTGATCACACGGAGAGGACCATCGCAGGTGTTGCCTTGGAAGCAAGCCAAGACAGAGTAAAGACACGGGTCTTGCAGCAAGAACAGAAGAGAAGACTTGTAAGTGTGAATGAAGTGTTTTCCTTTTTGATCCCATCCCATACCTGAATGAATGTTAGCATTCCCCTGTTTGTCTTTTATATGTTTTATTGACATTGGCTACCACGAACAATGAGTTGGTACGAACTTTGAACTGTATATAGTTGATCACCTTAGTGTGCTCCCCTTTGGTTTTAAGACCAGTGTGCACATGAGACGTAGTGCAAGTGACTGTTTTGAATTGTGGACTTTGCACTTTGAACTGTTTTTGAAACTTTTTGCACTTTTTGAAGGAAAAAGAGGAATGGTTTTTATACTTTTGATACAAAGTAGAGTTATAATGTGTGTTTTAAAGAAAGTGAATGCGTTGTAGCATTAGACCACGTAGAGGTCCAGAAAGGGTAATGACGTAGATACCTATGTAACTGTTTATAGTTAAAGTAACGTTTAAGAAGACTCGAACCTCCCGGATGGGAAGAAACCAAGAATACTTAATGTTTATTGTTGTTATAAAATAAAATGTTTTCAGGGGGATCAATGACGGGCAGCGCGGGAACGCGCTAGTTAACTCCGGGAGAGTGTGGCGCCCCTGCGTCCAGGAGGCTACAAGAGGGAACTGCAGCCAGGCAGGTAGGACACTTGTTGCACAACAACACCCTCACAGCCCACACAACCCACGTGTCAGAGAAGGTTGCATCCAGCCCTGAGATTAGAGACTCCATGAGATTGAGGGTGGTGGATTTGGAGGAGTGGGTTGGGCACACACGTAGTCAGGTGACTTGACAGTAGAAATAGGAAGGGGGAGGAGGAAGGAGTTGAATAGGCCACAGTGAGCTGAGAAGCAAAGACAAAGACTAGAAGCTGAGGAGCACAGGCCAGAGAACAGCAGAAGGTTGAGCTAAGCTGAGCAGGAGAAAGACACACATCCTGGAAGAGTGAGGGCATAAGAAGCACAGAATCTGTACCGAGCCAGTGCGAGCCGGAGGAGAGAGAAAGCCTATCCGGAGCCGGATCCCCAGGAGTGTGAGAGGACAGAGAGGGACGGTGATACCCGGGCCCTAGAAACACAGCTGAAGCTACCGACTGCAGGCGGAGTAGCCCTCCTATTATACCGAGAGACGCAGAAGGAGAGGAGCCTGGTATAGCCTCACATCTTGAGGACTGCTGGAGGCTGGGCTGAAGTAGAGTGTCGGCTCTAGAGGGAACCGTAATTTACCCGGCATCCCCAAACAACACGACGGGGGTCTTAATTCCAGATTGGGATCCCTACCCTAAAGGACAGGCAGCTCAGTGACAAACTAAGGACCCACAGGGGCCCGAGTCACCGCCATCCTGTCCAGTGTCGCACAACACGAAGTAAAAGAGAGAACTAATAGCCTGGAAAGGACACAGAGACTGTGTGAGGGGTCACAGAGAGAGAGAGGCCTGGCTGCAGGGACGCAAAGGGATCCCGGAGAGGGAGAATGTGCCCTGTATTAAGAACTGTACTTGAACTTTGTAAGAACAGTAAATGAGCTGTAAAGTGACTAGAAGAACTGAGAGTAAACAAGGAAAACCCTGGAACTGCTTCCCTTGTGTTTCTGCATGAAAGTGATTCTCTCCATACAGGATACAGCCTGTCAGCACCAGCAAAAAGGAGAGATCCCTGCAGCGTCTGCAAAGTAAGTGTGCTACACACTCCACAATAGACTTAACCCTTACTGCCCCGGGGAACACAGTTCTACCCACTGGAACTATCCCACCTAAGCTGCCATTACATTATCCCCGGAGGTTTTGCAGCAGCGGCGGCCCCCATCACTGGCCGCATCAAGTGGGTGGCGTCACGACTGACAACTCCTGTAAATATCCCCTTTTATTGGCGAGCCCGGGACACGGACCGGACCAGGACCACCCGTGACTTCCCCAGTAAAGACCGGTCCGGTACCGAGTACCCCCGTCCCAGTGGGCCCGACACAGGGACAATAGGGATGCGGCTCCGCAGATGGCGGCGCTGGAAAGAACAGTCTCAGGCAATGTTGAGCTTACTGGGTACTTTACTGGTTCAAAGTGCTTTAGCAGCAAATTACAAGTCACAGTTCTCACAGTAACAGTTCTTACAAGTTAGCACTATTCCAAGCACCCGGGTTCTACTGCAGCTCAGGCAGTTCCTCTGTGTTGCCTCCCTCAAAGTTCCTTTAAAGCCTTACTTGTCTCTCCCTCTTAACTCACTCATGGGTTCAGTCTGGCCGTCACAGGCTTTTGCCTGATGCTTCCCTATGTCTTAGAGTCATTAGCCCTAGTCTGATGGCTGTGTTCCTACTCTGTGGCGTGTAAGTAGGCTGCAGGTCCTAGAGTACCTGCCCCACGCCGGTGTGTCTCGTGATTGGGGTCTTAGAGTTTCACTGGTCCTCTACGAGCCGGCTCTCTGGCTGTCCTGCCTAGCCCTCCAGTGACCCAGGATAATGGTCTCAGCTCCTTCTGTCTCACTCTGTCCTACTGTCGGTGTCTTCCTCCTCTGGCTGCTTTGCCACACCTTGCCTATGGGAATACTGTCCCTAGGAATTCCTCTACAGGAACCTCTCCTCCGGGAATGTCCTTGCTCGGATTGTCTCGTCTTCTCACCCTCCTCACGTCTTCTACTTTTCTCTACTGCCAACAAGATATGGTGCTCACGTATTATTACGGTGTCCATCCGATCCTTGTAATCTTGGCACCCACAGAAAATGTTTGCCACGTATGTATCTACCTAAAAAGTGTTATTGTTTCATGTTCACCCAGTTGCACCACTGGTCGCCAGGGCCTCCGAGCTACTAGTACAAAAATAAGATGAATTAATACAGAAATAATACAAAATTTGTTATATTGTGAAATACCTCGTGATTCCCGATTGAAAAAAGGTGGAATAGAAACATTGTTTCTATAAATTATACTAGAGTTCAGAACAAGTGCATCAAGTAGTTATATAGTGTTGGATGGACAAGTGAATAATTCAGTACTAAGGACATAAAGTGTTGTATATGAGGTCAAAGAAGCGAAAAACAGGTGGGAAAAAAAAGCACACATGTCATCACGAGGTGATTCACAACACCAATACAAATGAATTGTATGAGCTTATTCTTTAATGCCATGTATAGACATGATATCATCAACTAAGTGTGAGCAATAAAACCGATCAACGGATTGTGTATTATGCGTGGACTAATAAATCAACTTATGTCGCACAACTACTAATACTGTGCATACTGTTTTTAGTTAGGGAAGTTTGCCGATTACCCAACTACACCCAAGACTACCTAACATGGCAAGGGTGATGCCTGTGGAGAGACTCATTCAGAGCTAGTACCATCTACTGCTGAGGAGTAGGTTAGGTGGCAAAAGTACGTCAATATTCTAGAGAAGTCAGATGCTATTAAAGCGACACATGGTGCTATAACCGGCCTGAGACCTAATCTGCGCAGCAAACCAGCGAGGAGTTGCTGAATAGGTGCGTTCACCTGCCCATTCCAGGGATCTACAGGACCATCGAGAAATGGAGTCAATGGAACATGTAGTCATAACTAACAGTGTACTACCCGAGCAACAGCAATAATACAGTGTCAAGAGACAGCAAGGCATCGCCAGAGTGTACATGCAGCACTGCTATCGGGATTGACAACACGGACTCTGTAGGAGGACAGGAATGTCAGCACAGTCAGGTATGGAAAAGGGAGCAGCAAGGAAGCCAATTCTTGAGTAGGCACAACTGACCCATGCTTTGGGGACGACGAGATGTACATCACATAGAGTGCTGGTGTAACTGGCAATCCATAAATGCTGAAAAAGCACAAGAATCATAGTCGAACCTTCCTGTGAAAAATCCACATGCACTTCAATGTACTAGAGTTGCCCCCCATTCAGTCCCACCCTATGCACCAGACTTGCTTATCTGTAGGGATACTCCACTAGTGCGTTGACACATTCGCCAGGACACCAAACAACCGCTGGCACTATCCACCCAGCAAAGTATGTGGTGACAAACATCCCTTAGACTACCTTAACTAGTCTGGTATGGAGCTATGTTGGGATGGAGCAACAGACACAGAAACGACATACGGAAGATCGAGCTAACAGAGCAGCAGGAGCAATCGTCTAAGCAGGACCTGAATCTGCTGCTGGCAGCAAAGCCAGGTGAAGGAGCTAGCTGAATAGGGGTACCAGCCTCAATTCAGTCTGGATATCTTCAGGACCAGCCGAGAAACTGGAGATCACTGGGCTACATGTACAGTGACTACCATAGTGGACCCTCCCGAGGCAAAGAAACTAGATATTGTCAAGAGGACTTGCAAGGCAGTCACTCAGAGGACCCGCAGTCACCTGCCTTATGGGATTGACAACCACGGGACACTAGGAGGACAAGGAGTAGCAGCGTCAGAGAGGAAAAGGGCAGCAAGGAAGGCCATATTCTCTGTGTCTTGGCAGAACTGACCCTGAATGCCTTTTGGGCCGACCCGACTGTAATCTTGATGGACTCTGTACGCTGGCTGGGTTGTAATCTGCTCCAATACCAAGTAAATGGTAAAAAACCACAAGAATCCTATGTCTGTCTACTTTTTCCTGTGCCTCTCTGCACCACTGCACTTTCAACTACTACTACCACCACCATCCTCACCACACCACCACTACATCCCAGGGACCTGCTTAGTCTGAGGGGAGTACTCCAACTAGCTGCTTGATCACCTATCCCCTAGGGACTACCATATGCAACGCTGGTCATCTCTGACCAGAAACCTCAATAGCGCCCTGACAAACAATTCCCCTTTAAATCTCCTTTAACATGTCTGGTATGGGCCATGACCTCTGTGACTGCCACCATGACTACAGAAACGACAAACCCCGGAGAATCGAGTACCCCGGTCCAGCGAGCGATGCAATCTGGTGTTAAGAACAGGATCTAGAAACCCCTTTAACCTGGGTCCTGTGTCCCAAAGACTGTGTTATTGAACTGTGTAATAATGCTGCCATGCTACATAGACCACCAGTGGTGCCAAATATGCAGCCAGCCGCCTGTATGGACTCTAATGCAGGTTGGTGTGTCCCTCAACTAAGATGCACCACCCCCTGTAGTGCAAGCTTGTGCCCTGAGCAAGCTCCACCTCCAAAAAGGTGGGGGCTACAGTACACAGATACAGAGGGAGAAGTGTGCCTGTACATGGAAAAAGCAGTACACCATTGCAGGAGTCTACATGTGCAAGAAGACGGAGGCCATGTAGGACCTGGCCAGCTCTGAGGCAGCAGGGACCTCAACACTGTCCCCGGAAGACCAAGAGACGGTGCGTGACCCATTTTGATCCTACGTGGTAACAAATCCCAGCTTCTTGATGACATCGGAGATAGCTGAATTGGAGAAACAGTTTACCCAGTTTCAGCTAATCCAGCTCACCGAGTGAAGTAAGACACAACGGGGCATGCTCGACTCCATACTGAGATGAGGCCACCCCAGGAACCCGTGGAGGAGCAAAGTCCCCATTACCTGCTAGAACCCATGTGGGTAATGGGGGAAGCTCCGGAGGTTGTTTATGCTGAGGAGTTTGTCCAGAACTGCGAGGCAGGGAGACAGGAGGCTGCAATGGCGAAAGAAAAGGCCCGGGTACAAGACCTTCCAGGCCTGGGACATCCAAGATAAGAGGGACCGGCAAAAGAAGGGCCAGGGATATCCTCAGGTACGCAGCTCAGGTCAGTCATAGAGTTTGACCAGTTCTAGGGGTTCAGATTCATTAAAAAACCTTGGCTGCTCCAGGATGTTTTTGTAAACCGCCGGGATGTACTTTCTCTGGAATGCGGACCACGATCACTACCCAAGAGACCTGGTTTAATATACACGCTGCTGGGATACCAAGGCTGGTATGCCATTGAGGTCACTAGGATCAAGTTGATCATGGGGGCGGAGGCCCTAAATCTAGATCCACCGACAGTTTCTGTGTTTGCGCCCAGGCTTTGGGGTACTCAGGTGTCAGGGCAAGGGTTAACGCTCCTGCTGTCACGGGGAGTGGTGGCCGCGCCTGACCCCGTGTCCTGGGCTTATCTTCCAAAAAGGGGGTTATATTTACAGGGGACTATTTACAGTTGTTGTCATGATGCCACCTGTAGTTTCTGGGTAGATGCCACTAGCGCCGCCACAGCCCGCCGGAGGTAGATGGTACAGCGGCAAGTTGGTGAAGTCCTCCACAGGTAGGACTGGACCTCCGGGGTAGCATTCCTGTTTGGGAACAAGTTCATTTAAAAGAAAAGCAAGCAGAGTTCAAAGTCACTGTTCCTCTCGCCTACTTTACTGTTATTTGCAATAACCACATACAAAGTCACAGTTTAGCATTCCTGATGGTTGAGGACAGGTAACTTAACGGGTGGCTGCAGGCAGATCTTAGGTGGTATGGTGGACCCTTGGTCTGTGCCTTCGTGCTCTAACCCCGTCTGTTCCTTTCCTGCTTCCCAGTGGTGGTGTGAAGCCTGGTTACTTGTAGCCAACCTGACCTCCTTTCTCTCTCTCACCCTCGCTGCCTTCGGATAACCTTCTTCTGGCTGATCATTTGCTCCTTCAGCAGTGCCTGGTACCCTCTTTTGGTTGCTCGGGTGCCCGGGAGAATTGTAGACTCCACGGGTCTCCGGATTTTCTGTGGTCTAAAGTATCCCACAGGTGCGGGCCTCGGTGCCTGGGTTAAGCTGTCTAGGATGAACCTTATCAAGTTCCTTGCTCCCTTTCGGCTGTTTTCCCTGGGAAGGCTTTCTGGCTTTAATCCCTCTCCCTTCCTTCATCTTTCCCCCTGGTCCCTCAGCCGAGGGACTTAGCAGCAATGCTCAGGAATCAAGACCTCCAACTCTCCAGAAAGTCCTTCAACTCTCAAAAAGCCCCTGTTGTTCCCCCTAGAGGTGGTTTTAATCCCTCCTGGATTACCTCCCACTGTGTCAATCTAGTGTGGGAGTGCTGGTGTATGGGTACCACCCACCTCCTATGATCCACCTGCAGCTGGAGTATCTGCACCTCTTTTACGGGTGCAGTACCCCTCTGTGACGCCTGCATGGCGGGGCGCCACACTGGCCGTGAGAGAGAGCTGTGGGGGAGAGAAGCTAAGATGCCTAGCAGAATCTGAAGATCACAATAGCGACCGCCAGGATTTGGACGAGTAATCCTCCGGTTCATGGATGAGTGAGGTGAGATTCCGACAACACCTGAAGTAGGTGGAACTAGGTCCACGAGTGCCCCCTATTGCAATATAAACGTGGGATATCAAGGCCCCCATAGTTCCTCTGGCAGAGGGAGTAACTAAAGAAAGTAAAATGACTAAATAGAATGACTGTTCAAACTGTTTAGACTACTAAAAAAAGGTTGCACTGTTGTGCCTGTTATTATGCTGTGTGATGTTTAGGTAATGTCAACTGTTCCCGGAAAGTGGATGACCCAGCCTTAGTTAGTTATAAATAATGTAAAGTGTGAATAAGTTTAAAGGTTAACCATTAAGTTTAAAATGGAAAGTTGGACCACAAGACTGTGTGGTGGCCAGTACTCTTCTACCTGTATATAGTTGTGCCTTTTAAGGTGCTTTTCCTTTTGGTTTTCAGACCAGGACACTAGAGGTGCAAACTCTGGAACCAGTTGCACTTTATCAAACCATTTCCACTTTCAAAAAGTTTTGCACTTAAACTAGACCTCAAAAATAGTCGTCTGGCCGAAAAAAAGGACAAATATGGTCTTTCTGCCCTGTAGGCATGCCCAGGGACGAAGTTAAAAGGTGGTTTGGGGCACTTAAAGGGGACCTGTCACCCCTCCAGGGCATTTTATACTGTGCCCAGCAGGTTATACATCATGTAAATGGGGTTCTAGTAACCCCTGTATATGCCCAGATGTGCCCCACATACCTGAAATATGAAGTTATATTCTCTCTGGAGCTGGACTCAGATTGAGTCATGGAGGCAACTATTATGTCATGGTGGGGAAAATATTCACCGCCCCTCCATGCTGCAAATCCCGCCCTGAATCTTTCAATTTGTCGCGCCTTCTCTGGCCGACGCGGTGAGTGACAGGAACACTCGCGACGGCACAATGATGTGGGTGTCAGCGGGCATAGAAGTGCTGAAGTCTTCAGCGGCACCCGCGCCTGCGCAGTGGAGCGGGTGTCCGTGCATAGCGCGAAAGACTTCATTCATCTCGCGAGAACTTCAGCACTTCTATGCCCGCACTCGCTCCACTGCGCTGGAGGGCGGCAAAACTTTTCCCCACCATGACATAATAGTTGCCTCCATGACTCAATCTGAGTTCAGCTCCAGAGAGAATATAACTTCATATTTCAGGTATGTGGGGCACATCTGGGCATATGCAGGGGTTACTAGAACCCCGTTTACATTATGTATAACCAGCTGGGAACAGTATAAAATGCCCTGGGGGTTGACAGGTTCCCTTTAAATGTTGTGATGTGACAAACTGCACTTGCATCATTGCAGAAGCTTGCTAAAGGTTTCATACTGTTTTCTATTTTTTGTATTTTTTTATTTTCTGTAATTTGATATTTGTAACATTTAAGAAAATGTGCCTTCCATAAAGGAAAGATATTTTATTTATTTATAAAAAGAAAATTTGGTATGTTTTTTGCTTAACACCTCTGTTTTGTATTACATCCCGCGGGCATGCTATGTTTAACAAGGGGGGAATGTGACGCCCATGCGGTTCGGTTTCCACTTTGGTACTGCACCTATCTAACAGGTGCATAGGTAAGAGGGGAAAGCTTCAGAGGCAGGGCCTGACTACCATAGAGTAAGGATTGATTCCCTGCAGAGCTCTGCACACCGTTCGATTAATCAGCCATAATCCGCCACTCTACAGGCCCCGAGATGCTGCCAAAGAGGAGGACTGTGGTGGGGAGTCTCCGGACCACTATGGAGGGAGCTCCCGCCGGGATCCATCGCAGGCTTCTATTCAGGTGCCCCACCGTCTCCACACACAGAGCCAGCGGGTAAGATGGTGTCAAAGCCACAGCGCTCCTCCCTGCACACCAGTGCTCTGAGAGGAAAGGAGAGAGCGGAGTCACGGAGCGGAGCTGTACAGCATCTGCACTGCGGAAGGTATGTGCCCGGAGTCCTGGTACCCGGGGGGATCTCATGGGACTTCAAGGTAGCATATCCGCCAGAGATGTTCAGAGGAGGCCAGGGGAAGCAGAGAGCGCGCAGGCTTCAATGGAGGTACACCAAGCCCTAGTGGACGCTACTGAGGAATCAGGGTCCCCACACATCTTCGGGGGGGGAGGGGTGACCTATACATTGGATGCCATGAGCACTACTGAGGTGGTGCTGGCCTGACCGCCCCAGCCACCCCTGACTGGATGTAGGGCTGGAGACTGAGGAAGTTAATAATGGTGCTTCCTACCAGAGCAGATCTAGATCTCATAGTCTCTAAGATCGAACATTCCCATAGGCAAGCCATTGAATCGGTGCAGGAGGATCTATCCATAGTGGAAAATAGGGTGACTGCCACGGAAACGGCTCAGCTATCCTAGGAAAATGAAATAGGCCCTGGAGAAGAGATTAGTGAACACTGATGCCCATATGAGAGATTTGTCCCTGCTCCTTGATGACCAGGGGAACAGTCCAATGACCGTGCCATATTTAATAAAGTGCTGGACTGTCCCGAGGATTCTCCCTGTCCGTTTGATAGGGTTCACAGAGCCTCTCCTGCACCACATTAGAAATAATCCTGATATCTTCACACCGAGGGTTCCACCGCTCTCTCACAAGATGACTGCTTACACAGACGATCTTTTATTTTTTGTCACTAATCCTGCAGTCTCCCTCCTGTGTCTGATGCCTCAATTGGATAGATACTTGGGGCCACTAATTTTAAGATCAATTGGTCCAAATCAGAGGCTCTTAATGTCAACCTACCGGCCCCACTTCTGTCTAGTCTTACATCTACCTTTAAATTTTGGATAGGAGGGGTCCTCGTTTAGATACTTGGGAGTCAATCCGGCTTCTCACCTAGACCTGTTATTTAAATTTAACTTTGTTCCCCTGTTACAGACATTGAGGTAGGACTATCATAAATGGTCACTAGTGAAAAAGTCCAAACCAAGCACTACAGGACACTTCGGGATTGCAGTTAGGGAGATGGAGGGGAATGCAATTGAGACTTTTCCTGAAATCTCTACCAGAGGCAGCCAGATTTATGGGTCCCACCACTAAGTTTGAAAACTTATGTCTAGAGGAGGGATCTTTGTCTCACCCTTCTTCAGTGGTGAAGTCAATCTTGGTACTCTCGGTGGATCTTCTCCCACCCGGATACCTACTAAGAGACCTGGGTATACAGCTTACTCCTGAACAAAGGGATGGGATACTGACACTGGCACACAAGTCTACCATAAGCTCCAGCCTCCAGGAAGCAAATTAAAAGACATTGTCCAGATGGTATAGGGTGCCCTGAAGACTCCTCGTCATGTTTCTGTCTGTTGATTCTGCCTGTTGGAGGTGTGGAAAGGAGGAAGGAACATTCTTGCATATT
Source organism: Allobates femoralis (assembly GCA_033576535.1). NCBI lineage: Eukaryota > Metazoa > Chordata > Amphibia > Anura > Aromobatidae > Allobates > Allobates femoralis. The sequence continues at coordinate 304,595,696 of JARQOC010000005.1, read as the reverse complement.
TTCTGGAGCTGTGAGAAACTGGATCGGTTCTGGGAGGATGTAAGGAAACTCATTAAATGGGTAACAAACACCAAGCAAAACCTTGGCCCAGAGCTCTTTTTGCTTCAACATCTTCCCTTCCGGTCTCAATCTACAAAAGATCCCTTTTGGCGCTTCATGGTGATGGCTGTGAGGGCATGTATTCCACTTTTTTGGAGATCCCCCTATCCTCCTGGTATAAGTATATAGGTTGGGAAACTGAATGATCTGATGCAGATGGAAGATCTGACAGCATCATTCAACCATAAGTATAAAGCACACTGCACAAGGAGAAGCTGTATGGGAGAATGATGTGAAACAAGCCGTTTCTGCATGCACGCCACAAACAGAGTCGCCTGAGGTATGCAAAAGCACATTTGGACAAGCCAATTTCATTTTGGAATAAGGTCCCATGGACTGATGAAACAAAGATTGAGTTGTTTGGTCATACAACAAGGCGTTATGCATGGCACCACAAAAACACAGCATTCCAAGAAAAACACTTGCTACCCACTGTCAAATTTGGGGGAGGGTCCATCATGCTTTGGGGCTGTGTGGCCAATGATGGCACCGGGACTCTTGTTAAAGTTGAGGGTCGCATGGATTCCACTCAGTATCAGCAGATTCTTAAGAATAATGTTCAAGAATCAGTGTCAACATTGAAGTTACGCCGGGGATGGATCTTTCAGCAAGACAATGATCCAAAACACCGCTCCAAATCTACTCAGGCATTCATGCAGAGGAACAATTACAATGTTCTGGAATGGCCATCCTAGTCCCCAGACCTGAATATAATTGAACATCTGTGGGATGTTTTGAAGCGGGCTGTCCATGCTCGGCGACCATCAAACTTACCGTGTATACTCGCGTATAAGTCGAGTTTTTCAGCCCAAAAATTGGGCTGAAAAGTTCCCCGCTCGGCTTATACACGAGTCATACGGCCTGCCTGCCACCCCCATCAGTATACAGGCCCCCCCATCAGTATCCAGGGCCCCCCCCATGCTCCGCAAACCTGTAAAGTAAGATCATTAACTTATCACTGTCCTGTCGCCGCCGTCCCCGCCGCTACCATCGCGCTCCTCCGGCTTCATCCGGTTTCTTCCGGCTTCCTCTGGTCGGCACAGACAATGACGTCATTGTCTGCGCCAGAGGAGGAAGCCGGAAGACGCTGGATGAAGCCGGAGGAGCGCGATGGCAGCGGCGGGGACGGCGGCGACAGGACAGTGATAAGTATAATGATCTTACTTTACAGGTTTTGAGAGCATGGGGGGGGGGCCTGGATACTGATGGGGGGGGTGCTGGATACCTCTTGGCTGCTGCTGTATATACCTCTGGGCTGCTGCTGTATATACCTCTGGGGCTGCTGCTGTATATACCTCTGGGGCTGCTGCTGTATATACCTCTGGGGCTGCTGTATACTACCATTGGGGCTGCTGTATATACCTCTGGGGCTGCTGTATACTACCACTGGGGCTGCTGTATATACCTCTGGGTTGCTGTATATACCACTGGGCTGCTGTATATACCTCTGGGCTGTATACTACCAGGGGCTGCTGTATATACCTCTGGGGCTGCTGTATACTACCATGGCTGCGTTATACCCTGGGGCTGCTGTATACTACCACTGGGGCTGCTGTATATACCTCTGGGGCTGCTGTATACTACCACTGGGGCTGCTGTATATACCTCTGGGCTGCTGTATATACCTCTGGGGCTGCTGTATACTACCATGGCTGCTGTATATACCTCTGGGGCTGCTGTATACTACCACTGGGGCTGCTGCTGTATATACCACTGGGGAGGCTGCTGTAACACTGCTGGGGCCTGTATATACCACTGGGGAGGCTGCTGTATACCACACTGCTGGGGGCTGTATACTACCACTGGGGAGGCCTGTATACCACTGGGGGGGCCTGTATACCACACTGCTGGGGGCTGTATACCTGTGCTGGGGTCCACCCTCGGCTTATACACGAGTCAATAGGTTTTCCAGATTTTGGGGGCAAAAGTAGGGGGGTCGGCTTATACACGGGTCGGCTTATACACGAGTATATACGGTAACTGAACTGGAATTGTTTTGTAAACATGTGTTGCACATTGGCTGTTTTTAATCACATGTTTATTTTTCGAAATTAAAGATACCAGACGTATGAGGCGAGTTGTGTGAGGCGATTTGTGCACATCTTTGTCTGTCTGTGTGGTGTGTGTGTCCCTGGGGTGTGTGTGTCCCTGGGGTGTGTATGTGTCCCAGTGGTGTTCGTGTGTCCCTGTGGGGGGATCCCTGTAGTGTGTGTCCTTTTGGGGGGGGGAGGGTTGTCCCTGTGGTGTGTGTCCTTGTGGGGGGAGGGGTGTCTCTGTGGTGTTTGTCCATCCCTATGGGGTCTGTGTGTTCCTGTGGGGTGTGTGTGTGTGTGTGTCTCTGTGTCCCTGTGGGGTGTGTATGTGTGTATGTCCCTGTGGTGTGTGTGTCCCTGTGGGGTGAGTGCATGTGTCCCTATAGGGTGTGCATGTGTGTGTCCCTGGGGGGGTGACTGTGTGGTCTATATCTCTGTGTGGTGTGTGTGTTTGCGTTCAGGTCCGTGGTGAGTATCCAATGTTGGGGCTCCACCTTAGCTGTTACTCTTTGTGTGCATGTAGTGTGTATACATGTCCCCGTGCGTGGTGAATATTCTATGTCAGGGCCCCACCTTAGTGACTATATGCTGGTATATGCTGTTAGTCTTTGGTGCTGTCCTTAAGCCCCTCTCATTCACAACTGTCAACTGGTAACTGTCACTTTCTCTCCATTATGTAGATAGGGCCAAAATGGTTTGGTGAATTGGAATGCGCGGGGTTAAAATTTCGCCTCACAACATAGCCTATGATGCTCTCGGGGTCCAGACCTGTGACTGTGCAAAATTTTGTGGCTGTAGTTGCGACGGTGTAGATGCCAATCCTGGACATACGCACATACACACATTCAGCTTTATATATTAGATATGGTCCATTTGTTTCTCTTGTAGTTTTGCTGCTTATTAATCAGATTTATATTTTTGAAGAATAATACCAGACTTGTGTGTGTTTTAGGGCGATTATGTGATGAGTTAGTGTATGTGTGGTGAAATGTGTGCTGAGGGTGGTATATGTGTTCAAGCATGTGGTAGTGTGTGGCGCATTTTGTGTGTGTGTTCATATCCCCATGTGTGGTGAGTATCCTATGTTGGGGCCCCACCTTAGCAACTGTACGGTATATACTCTTTGGCGCCATCGCTCTCAATTCTTTAAGTCCCCCTTGTTCACATCTGGCAGCTGTCAATTTGCCTCCAACACTTTTCCTTTCACTTTTTCCCCATTATGTAGATAGGGGCAAAATTTTTTGGTGAATTGGAACGCGCAGGGTTAAAATTTCACCTCACAACATAGCCTATGATGCTGTCGGGGTCCAAACATGTGACTGTGCAAAATGTTGTGGCTGTAGCTAGCAGCTGTCGAATTTCTTCCAACACTTTTCCTTTCACTTTTTCCCCATTATGTAGATAGGGGCAAAATTGTTTGGTGAACTGGAATGCGCAGGGTTAAAATTTCACCTCACAACATAGCCTGTGACGCTCTCGGGGTCAAGACGTGTGACTGGGCAAATTTTGTGGCTGTAGTTGCGACGGTGTAGAGGCCAATCCCGGACATACACACACACATACACACATTCAGCTTTATATATTATATTTATATATATATTATATATATATACTGTATATATTTATTACTTTTACTGTGTTCAACTCCTGGTTTTCTAATGAATAATGTTTCTCTTTAAGGACAGTGACATGTCTGGTCTAGCATGCCAGTATGATGAGACTTAAAGCATAACCGATGTTTAAAGTTTTATTTAATAATAATGCAGAGCAATTGATTTTAATAAATGTTCATATATACTTAACTAAAGAAATCTGGCGGAAAACTATTCATAAACCTTCCACAAGGTGTCCCCTCTAGACTGTGTCTAAAGCAGACACATGTTCATTCTCAGGCAAACCCATCTTCACACTGAATACAGCCACATATCCATATAAGGAAGAGGGCGGGTCCTACACAGTGTATGAGCTCCTGACTGCAGCTGGTGAGGTGACAGTGTATCAGATTACTACAAGCTACAGCACAGTGCTAAGCAATGTCAGAATGTCAGGATCAGTGCAAACTACTCTCTCCTTGGCTCAAGCTTCTGATCTGTCATCTGACTCCACACAGCTCAGTCACGATCTTTTTTAACCCCTTCTCTGCTGGCACATCACACTGCTCCCTATCAGCCTGCTCGCAGAGACTGTGGAAATACATACACAGTGCTAGCAGACACTGGGGGACGCTGGTCATAAAATGCAATTGGAAGGCAATAGCTAGCACTCGAGTTAGTGAAGTTAACGGTGCAAGTGAAAGGAACCAAGAGTTCCACAGTCAATGATTATAGGAATCACTGCACATGTACAAGGGAAATAGTTCTTTTTCATGACAATTTTATTTATAGTGTTTGTTCACTACGACAAGGTTATGACGTTTCGGCCCAGTATGGGCCTTGATCACATGGTCGCTTGATTTGGATGAAACCAAGATATGGCCCTTAGGAACTGCATGCTGTGGTAGTTTTGCAGGGTAAAACCCCTTCTGATCCAGTTGAAGTTGTGCCCAAGGGGAGTGCACTTGGTACCTTTTGCAGTCTGATCACTGTTAAGGGATAGGACATGCTCAGAGCTGTCACTCTGGAAGGGAGGAGTGGCCTGATGGACAGTGTTTCCACATGAGATGTCCAGATAGCAGTGGCCCTGCAAAACTACCACAGCAAGCAGTTCCTAGGGGCCATATCTTGGTCATAAAATGCAGCTTTTAAAGAGCACAGAAAATGTGAGAAAATAAGTCATATGGCACAAAGAAGTATTATCTTAGTTGCTATGTGAACCATCATAAACAACCAGTGCAGTATTGTTGTTGTTTTTTTTTTTTTTCAATGAAATGACATTTACACATTAAATGCCTTGAATGCTTCGCTGGGAAATTTAAATATGCAAATTGCCTCTTTAAAGAGACTTGAACTCTAGTGCCACCTACTGAAAGTAGCAATCTTAAAAGTCAACTCTAGAGTCAAGTCCTGTTTGAAAAGGCATTTTGCATACTCCTGGGTTTGACTTAAGGTACTGTTACACGATAAGATATCATGAACGATATTGTTTAAACGTCACGGTTTTGGAGTCGTTCAAATGACATCGTTAGGACGTCGTTGCATGTAACACCAAGATACGACTACGATAAATCGTTGGATCGTTGATCGCAGATTTGAAAACATGTTCTCAAATCACACGATCCTCGATCATTCAACCTGCTGCATCGTTGTGTGTGACACCGCGATAACGATGACGTGTGCGAGATCTAGGATCGTGAAACCAATCCCATAGGCGTGACTTGGCGTTGTGTTTTCCGCGCTCCGTCTGCGGCGATTGGTGGCCAGTACTGCGTTCCGATTGGCTGGCATTGGTTCATGGCAAAGGCGCCATATTTAATGTTCTGTGCGTTGAACAGTAGACTCATTGACTTTGTTATTATTTAAGCTATCAGTAAACACATTTAAAAAAGGAGACTCATTGAAGTCGCCATCCCTTTCTCTAGGCTTTTGGCTACCCGCGTGTACATGCAAATATAATAATAATATTTGTAATAATGAAAGATTTCTGTATATATATATATATATATATATATATATATATATATATATATATTATATAATTGCGAATGGCTTTTTTGCCCCCGGCGTGGTCATGTGGATAAGCCAACATTGGCCGCGAAGCGCCCATTGCGAGCACTCTAAGTCGACTCGCAATGCCCGCGCAACGCATTGCAGTCAGAGACTCGACGTACTAGAATCCCGATGCATGTGCATCGGGCTCCCAGTGTAGTATATATATATATATATATCTTCATCTTAATCCTATTTGCTGTCCTACAAATATAGAGCCAACATGTGCCCCATCTAATATATAAAGCTGAATGTGTTATGTATGTCCCGGATTGGCATCTACACCGTCGCAGCTACAGCCACAACATTTTGCACAGTCACACGTCTGGATCCAGAGAGCGTCATAGCTATGTTGTGAGGCGAAATTTTAACCCTGCACGTTCCAGTTCACCAAACAATTTTGCCCCTATCTACATAATGGGGAAAAAGTGACAGTTACCAGTTGACAGTTGTGAATGAGAGGGGCTTAATGACAGCGCCAAAGACTAACAGCATATACCAGCATATAGTCACTAAGGTGGGGCCCCAACATGGGATATTCACCATGCACAGGGACATGTATACACACCACACGCACACAAAGAGTAACAGCAAGTGTATAGTCTAAGGTGCAGCCCCAACATTGGATACTCACCAGGCACCCGAACACACACACACACCACAAAGAGACACACACAACACAGAGACACACACACCCCATGGGGACACACACACATACTATAGCAACACATGCACTCACCCCACAGGGACACACACAACCGTCAAAGAGACACACACAACACCACACAGACACCCCCCACAGGGACACACACACATACACACCCTATAGGGACACGTGCACTCACCCCACAGGGACACACACTCACATACAAAGAGACACACACAACATAGAGACACCACACACCACACAGACCCACCCACAGGGACACACACACATACACACCCTATAGGGACACATGCACTCACCCCACAGGGACACACACACCACAAAGAGACACACACAACACAGAGACACACGCACCACACAGACCCCCCCACAGGGAAACACACCATACACACCCTATAGGGACACATGCACTCACCGCACAGGGACACACACACACACCCCAGGGACACACACACCACACAGACACAGATGTGCACAAATCACCTCACACAACTCGCCTCATACGTGTGCTATCTTTAATTTCCAAAAATAAACATCTGATTAAAAACAGCCAATGTGCAACACATGTGTCATATAGGGAATTAAGGCAGATGTTAGTCACATGAACTGTCTATTATGTGTATGTGTGAGGTAACATACTGCCCGGCCGGGGAGGGTTTACTGTTGGCTGGAGATTTATCAGGCTGCCTATAGCAACCAATCACAGCTCAGCTTCTATTTTCCTACAGGTCATTAATATGACATATTCAATTTCTATTTTGCTATAGCTAACATCAGTTATTTATTAACCCGGGCGTAGCCTGGTAGTACAGCTAGTATATAAATAAATAAACACATATGGCAACCTTCAGAACGTCATTGGTCATGTATGTCTGCCACATTGTTAACTAAAGCATGTCAACATATATGATTTTAATTCAGAGATGCAAAGAACATACACACATTTTTACACATAACCACGCAGATACAGTTAAATTTGCACATGTAAATGTGGTGCCCGCAACGAGTGCGTCACAGGAGGGTATTGCAGCCAAGACAGCAGCCGCAATATTCTCTGACTCAGCAGTTACACAGTTAACTCAGAGATCCATACCCTACATGCATCATCAGCATAGAGGGCTAATAAGGTCCTGGTGGGCGGAGTGTAGTGGTAGAGTGTGAGGAGAACTGGATTGGCAACGTAGGAGAAGGGAGCAAGATCAACAAGCTCTGCAACCTAGGAGAGGGGGCTGCACAGTGCCGTGCGGCCCCCTGGCCATCTCCCTGCCATCACCCCGGTTGGGCGCCATTATTCCCGGTGCCTTAACAACCGATCTACGGCATCTACATGCGGGTCCAAAAACATCCCGTGCCCATCTACGGCCGGTTTACTGGTACCGAAGCTAGTAGTTGTTCACCACTGCTATGCGAACCAGAGAAGTGGAGGGACCGCTTTACAGGAGCACCCACCACCGCCACACACAGTCGTCTAGCCAGCGGAGTACCCACCAAAGGACCCAAGGCTCCCCAAAACCCCGGATAGGGCATTGAAGCAGCCTCCTTGTACCGAATCTGGCATTCCTGGGCGACAACGGCAACACAATTAGTTAGAATGGAGGAACACCGCGGATCTCTGAGAAACACTGGTCATTGCTGAGTCCACCCGTCCACTACCCGTAACTGTATGCCATGTACTGCCTGCTGGTTACAGTAAAGTACCAGTTACAGAGACTTCCAGTGTCCGTGCTTTCTTATGAACTGTCTGTCTCCGCGCACTAAGGTAACCGCAGCTGCCTCAGAACATCTTGTGCAGCGCCTGGATCCGGGGATCACCGCTCAGCCTGTGGGGAGCGTTCCATCTTGCTGCATTCCATTCCCCTGAGGCCCAAGCAGCGCCGGTGGATATCACCGGAACACTCATAGGTGGCGTCACGAAATAATTTAACCCCTAAACTGTTCAACCCATGACGTCTTTATTGATCTGGACCACCGTCCCCACGACCAGCAGGCGCGGCACCCCGTGACAAGGAGGAAGACGAAACGCCTGTCCCTCGGAGTCCCGGCCACGGTGAGTCATAAACATTGGGGTCCTGATACATGCATATACACATACATACATAGTCACAGATGCAACTATATCTGAGCCATCATAGTTTTAAAAATGCAAATACATCATAATATGTCAAAATTGATTAGGGACACAGCCAATCAATCATGAGCCACACACCTACTTGAATGGCGAGATGGTAATAAGGGCAAAAGCGCTAATGAAGTGGCCATCTTGCCAGACAAGGCTGACCAATGGTAACACAGTTGTTACCACCAATCAGAGTTGTAGGGGCGCGGTACAACACAATCACGCACGCCTATCTCATAGCCTGTGTCTCAATCTACGCCCACATTGAGGTTGGAGTTGTTCACGTAGTTGCTGTGTGACAGCGTGATAACGACCGCCAAGTTCGTTTGCTATGTCGTTCGGGCGATGTCTGGATCGCTGGATCGTTGGTGTGTCGTTCACGATATCTAGGCGTCTGACATCTCACCAACGATGTCTAAATGATGTCCTAACGACCGCGTGCCCCCGACATCGTTAGTGATATCATTTCAACATTGAAGCGTGTAACTGTACCTATACAAATACTGAGGTAAAAAAAATCTCATCTGATTTGCCTCTCTAGCAGTCCTATAAGCAGCTCTCACAGAAATTTGATTTGCTCTTCCAGACCTTGTCTTGACCAGCACTGTTCCTATTAACTGCCATTTCTTAATTAAATTTCCAACTGAGGAAAGGGCAACCTGAAAACGCTTTGCTATATTCTTAAGACCACTTTACACACACAGATATCTGTGTCCAACTTCTGAACAGATCTCTGGTTGCAGTGAAATCATGGACACATTGCTCCATGTTGTACACAGCCACAAAATGGAACAATGTGTCCATGATTTCACTGCAACCAGAGATCTGTTCAGAAGTTGGACACAGATATCTGTGTGTGTAAAGTGGCCTTTATAGTCTTCTGCTTTGAGCCTCCACCATTTTCATTTTCAGAGTGTTAGACAGCTGCTTAGAAGAAGCCATGGTTACTGTTTTTTTGGCACAAGTTTAGAGGAGGCTGGATTTTTATAAAGCTGTTAAATTTGCATCACCTAATAATGATAATGAACAGGCTAATTAAGGACTGAAACCTTGGTAAAAGTCATTTGAGTGCATAAATTTCCAAGAGTGCCCAAACTTTTGCATTGGCCCATTTTCCTTTTTGTAATTTTTAAAATGTAATTGAAGAAAATATTTTTTTTGCCTAAAATACTAAGGTCATCTTTAACTGTATGCCTTGTAGAGATCATTTTATCTGCAACGTGTTTAAATATTTACAGTAACTGTAATTTTGACCAATGGTGTTCCTAAACTTTTACATGCCACTGTATCTGGTACTTATATAGAATGGTATATTCAATTCACACTGAAGCAATATTTTTCTTCTGCCCATAGCAAACTCTTTCATAAATATTGTACTCCCCTAGTGGGGATGCCTGCAAAGTGAGGTTGAGGTATTACTAAGTAACTAATGCCACCGGAGGGGTCATTGATCTGCATTATAATTTGCTTTCTCAGAAGAAGTATGCACATCAAGGATGTAGCATCAGCTACATGGTGATACCTCAAACTTACTATGTAGGCATCCCCATTAGTGGGGGTAAAGTATTTATGAAAAAGTTTGCTATGAGGAACAGCAAAATATGGGTTTTGTGTGCATTGAATATACCATACTGTGAGAATACTAGACATGTGACTTTCTGTCCAGCACTTTTGGTTGCCTTTGTACTACACCCACTGTGTTATCAATTTAACCCATATTTTTCCATTCTGTATTGTTTCATAGGCTCATTATATATTTTTTAAAAACTTTTTATATGTTGCAGCTATTGTCTAATACGAACCATAAATGTATGTGGGACCTTGATCACATATGAGCTTATTGCATGTGATATATTATAGGGTTCCCATATTTTTACTATCATGCATTTTGCCACTAGGTCTTGTATTATGCAATCTCCCCAAATGTTATTCATCAAGCGTATTTTATTGTTTTGTCTTTTCTAGAGTAATAGAGAATTATTGATTTTGATAACTAATGAAAGGGAGTTTTACTCTCATTTGATCATTGGCTAATAAACATGTTTGGGATCTGTAATTATATCCAAACTGGGAGTCCCCCAACAATGTTTTCCAACTGGTGCCTGAACTGCATTTTCAGGAAAGCTCTCTCCACACAGTGTTATCAGGAGTTCTGGATTAAAAAGGATCTATTGTACAAATACCAAAAGCCATCAGATGTCACTGCTACTTCACGACCGGTTGGATCAGGGAATTCCTATACTGAACATAGGTACAGGTCCCAGAGGTGGGACCGTATCTATTAAACCTTTATGACATATTCATTATTATGAAATATATTTCTGTCAAATTATTTTGACATGTCATAAAGACGTGGTGAAAGTTTTGATTAGTGAGAGCTGGAGCACAGAGACAATGACTGAGTGCTGCTCTCCTTCAAAAGTGGAGGCATTCTCTGTTGCCTTCAATTGAGCTCCTCCTCAGTCTCAGACGATAGTATTCGGATGAGCATTTCTGATCATTTAGTTTTACAAATGGTGTGAGTCTCAACATCTGGACTCTCAATGATCAAAACTTTGAACATATAGAAATGTAAAAAAGTGAATGTCAGAAAATTATACATTTTAAATATTCAATTGTACTCTAACCAAAAGATTTGTTCATACTGTAGACCATAATAAAAGAACCAAATCACTACTCACTTTTACTTTATCTTGAATTCTCAGGCATCAATTATGATAGATAAGGTTAAGTTTAGAGTTCATGAAAGTTTTGTAAGGTCTATAAGCTTGGGGACCGCCTAAAAAAACGATACCTCACTATGATGTACTGAAGTCTTAAACTGTGAATTCACAGATAAATGTTGTGCTATAAGATTATATTATTAATTACTCAATCAATTGAAGCATTACCCAAAAGTATCAAAACTTCAAAGTCTCCACATTTTTAAATGATGCTTTATATTTTTTTAGGATTTCTATAACTTGATGTTCCATATAGCCAGGCCATTCACAAATGCAATTTCAGTAAAAATAAAAACTGGCTTGAGTAATAAAATTTAACAGTTTTATTCCGTAAAATGCATTCATTCACTTAATGTTCTTTAGTCATATACATATCACTTGATCAAACTGTAACATACTGTAGTAGCAACATCAGTGTATAAAGATGAATACATTTTAAACATAAATTGACTTGTCCATAAAAAGATATGAGATATGTCTGATAGTTATTTAGATTATCTCCTTGATATAAACTAGAATATTCCAAATCAGTGGGGCATTCTGTAGGTTCTTGTGATAAACTGCAAGACCAGTTTACAGGTAGTTATCAGCACAATGACAATGACAGTAACTAATACAATGGCTCTAATGAGAGCAAAATGTATCCTATCATCAGCAGAAGCAGTAGTAGTTCTACTCTCCGATGGATTCTGCTTTAGTATAGAAACAGGAGGCCAGTCATACTTTGTTGTAATCTCAGTATCTTGCAAGCCATATAAAAGTTCATTGATTTCAGTCTTGAACACATCTACAGCTTTGCGAGTAGCTGCTTGAAGCGAAGCTTTCAATACAGAGTCCAGCTTCCTTATAAGATCCTTGCAGTTGAAATCTTCAGCCACCATGTGGTCACCAGAATATTCAGCAGTTGGTGCCATTATGTTATAATCCTTAGGAGTTCAAGCGTCTTTCAAGAACTGTTCAACAGTCTGTATTCATAAACCGAAACATAATGTCGCGTGTTACACATCAAGAATGAATAAGGACATCCACATAGGTGTAGAAACTCTCCAGGAATAGAAGGAAAACAGTGGTGGCATCTGGTCGGTAGAATATATAGAGGAACACCACTCCTTTTATTCAGAAACTAATATTGCAAGGTGATCTCTTGAAGTTACAGATGCAGAACGTTCACTCATCACTGAGGTTTGACCAAGAAGTCATCAAAATCGGTAAACCATGCATTATAGTGACCACAGATCAATTTACTAATGAAAAAGCAATGCAATTAAAGTCTCATGAAAGTACACCGAATCCTTCGACTCTCTGTAATTAAAATTGAAATGGTAAAGTGGGAATAGGCTTTCAATACGATATATTAACACTTTCCATCTCTGATAAATGAAATAGGAAAACTGAGAATCCTCAATTCATTAATCATTTAATGTAACTTTTTGTCTTGTATAGGTTCATGAGATACAAAGACAATTAATCTAGGATGGAAAGTAGCAGCATCTTCCATTTACGAATAGTTTATTATAGATCAGTTCTTTGCATCATCAGCTAGTTCTTCGAAAGGTAACTTGTACACATCATTAACAATTATCCAGATTTTTTTTCCATATTATTTCTGCTCTAAAACATTTATATCTGAACACCATTTTACCTTGTATGGCATTAATCTACAAAAGATTGAAATTTGTAAATATATTGCTTTAGTTCTATTCTAGTCCGGAACTGCATTCACAGCTGTGCTGGTTTTATAGCCAACAAGCCTTAAAATACTACTACAGCAATTTGAATGGTGCTTTAAATTTAAGCTCGCTGCGCATACTCTTTGGGTACCTTTACACGCCGCAATATTTGCTGGTGATAAGAGGAGATCTAACGTGTGCGTGCATGTTTTTATTGGTCACCTCAGATCGCCGATGGCGGCATTACACGCTGCAATTTCACTCTCAACCTAAGGCGATGTGTCGCCCTGGAAATCGCCTCACCCACAGTGGAACCAATCCGGTCGACTTCCCTCGCCGCTTCACACGCCGCAATCCACAAAGCAATGTGGGCGTACATGTTCAGTGCGGCGAAGAGATAGGCGTGCCACAGTGCTTTACACCGCGCCCCAAACACGCTCATTGGACAACGTAACAGCGTTACGATTGGGCAGCCTGCTCTGGAAGACTGGCTAATATATGATGCCATTGCCATTGTGGGTGGTGAACGGACAGTTCTTCAAATATGGCACCCTGTCAACTGACAGCCAATGGGAACACAGTACCCACCACCAACCAACCATCGCTGACAGGGTGCGGACTCCAGCACGCTGTGGCACGCCTACGGGAAATCAATAGGCGACGCAGATTCCATTACTATCACCCTATCACACGCTGGGAATCTGGGAATCTCGCCTTCATGATTGCCTCTGATTTTGGAGCAAAGCTCTGAAATCAGGAACCAGGCGACAGGTGATTTATCACCGCCAAATTCCCCAATTACACGCCACAACTGGGTGGCAATTTGACGGCGATAGTTTCAGGGCGACATATCCAGCCAATATTGCGGCATGTAAAGGTACCCTTTTATTCACCCTCCAGTGTTTTTATCCTTTTTCAATGCCACTTCGGTAAGGGGGCACTATCTTGTTTCTGTAACGTCTGACTGTCTTGAAAACAGAAATTAAATCACAAGTGCTCAATACATCTCTTTTAGAGAAAGAATGAGGTCAGAATGAGGCTCTCCTAGTGATGTAAAGTGACCTTTGGCGAGCTCCATGAAACACTGGAGCTGCCTAAAGGTCACTTTTTGCCGCAGACCGACCGGAGCTGCGCTGGAAAAGGATGACAGTGGCATAATTCAGATTTGCAGTGGCATTGAGGTTTCCATTGATGAAGAATGGCCCCACTATCTTTGTACCCCATATACCATCAATTTTTGTCTTCCAACAGTCTTGGTGGGATCTATCTACTGTGGGTTAGTGTCAGACCAATAGCGCTGGTTTTGTTTTTTAACTTCACCATTCACAGAAAAGTTTGCCTCATCACTTATCTGAAGCCAATGGCTATGCTGAGAAGATACGAAATGTGCTGCATCTGAAACAACGGATACTGGAGGCCTGTGATAGCAACACCACAGAAGAAATACTATCAGTGTGTCAAGAGTGGGAGAAGAGGGTTGCATTGACAATCCAACACAATGGGCAGTACTTTGAACACATTTTATAAGTGGTCATAAACTTGTAAATAACTCATGAAAGAATAAAGTTACGTTAAAACCAAGCACACCATTGTTTTTCTTATGAAATTCTCAATAGGTTTGATGTGTCACATGACCCTCTTACCATTGAGAAAAATAAAGTTGGATCCAAAATGGACAACTTCAAAATGGCCACCATGGTCACCACCCATCTGGAAACGTTTTCCCCCTCCCATATGCTAATGTGCCAAAAACAGGAAGTTGATATCACCAACCATTCCCATTTTATTTAGGTGGCCCACCCTGTATTTCTCTCAGTAAGTTCTTACAATTACACATGTTTTGTCATACACATGTTTATTGTTCTTCCCGTTCAGGCTCAGTAAGAGAAAGCAGCTCTAGTTTGACACTTGTTTCAAACTGTGAGATATTTTATGGTATCTTGTTATGATGTTTAAATATGTTTAACACAATCTGGCAGTATTCCTGCATATCTAGGTCCATTTCCCTTTAATCAAACAGTGCTTTGTAGGACCACTCTCTGCCTTTCTGGGGAGATGTAGCCATTTTCAGATTAGTAGCAGTCAGGATTTCATGCAGGCAACCACATCTTTCTCCTGTGGGCTTTTCCCTCCTGTGAATTCCCACCTCCTGTGGTTAGGGTTATACTTCTGTTTGTGTGCTTTATAATTTAGAGCCTGATAGGATTGTGCTGCATTTGATTTTTACATAGGGATTGTCTGTGGGGATGTAGTGTACTGATTCTCTGTACACTGTCAAGAGTCAGGCTACAGGCTGGTCTCTGCTAAGCAGGGAAATCGGCGCCCACCACGCAGCTCCAATGGTTTTGCTCACCCTATCAGTGAACCCATGCAGCCATCTGTTTCCTTCTCTGCTAGGTGTCGCAGGTGTATCAGGAGGCACGGATGAGACTGTAGAGGTTACTCGCAGAAGGTCCCAGCGTTTGGCCAAACAGTCCACATCCTAAATAAAAATGTCGCTTTAAGAGGCATTTCCCTTTTAGTTAAAGATGGAGGTCACTAGGACCCAGCTGGCTGATTCCTTACCTTGGAGCTGCCTATATATTTCCCTTGACTATCACAATGCACTGCTGGTGATAGCCTCAGGTGTTCCTAATTGTTTCTTGAATCAAAGCAGTGTTTCTTGGAGCCTGCTGGTTTGCTGCTTGAGTCGAGCCCAGGGTATGGGGTACTCAGGTGTCAGGCAGCAAAGGGTTAACTGCCGTGTCACGGGTACTGCGCCTGATCCCGTGTCCTGGGCCTATCTTTAAAAGAGGGATTTATATACAGGGGATTCTGTACAAGTTTATAGTTTGTCGTGACGCCACCTGCATGCAGTACCTGGTGAGATGTCACCAGCGCCGCCACAGTCCTCCAGAGGTCGGTGGTATTGCGGCTGAGATGGTGTAGTCCTCCGCAGGCAGGACTGGGACCTCCGGGGCAGCGTTCCTGTGAAAGGAATGTTTGTGGAAAGAAGATGCAGCAGAGTCAAAGTCACTTCACCTGGGTACTTTACTAAAACTTTAGCAGCATTATTACAGTCCTCAGTGCAGTTAGATGTTAAATGACAAGTGGCTACGGGTGGCTGCAAGCAGATCTCTGGTAGATGGATGGAACCCCCAGCATGTGCCTTTCTTGTTCCAATTCTTCCCTGCTTCCCAGTAGCTGGTGTGAAGTCTGACCTCATAAAGTAGATCTGACCTCCTGCTGTCTCTCTCTCTTTCCTTCTCTTGCTCCCATCGGGTAACCTTCTGTTGAACACTGCGGCTTGCCTGCTGTGTCTGGTCCTCTCTACTGGTCGCTCGATAATCAGGGCCGTATATATATATATATATATATATATATACCCCCGTGCTTCGGATTTTCTGCGGGCCTTGAAGGTTCCCACAGGTGCGGGCTCTGGTACCCAGTTTCTCTCCTGGGGCGAACTCTCTCCAGTTCCTCTATCCCCCACTCGCTTTCTGTATCTGGGATCTGTCCTTGTTGTTCCTGGGTCCCTCAGCCGAGAGACCCTCCTTCCTCCCTCAGGCTATCCGCCTGGCTCTATCTAGCTCTCCGACCCGGAGGCAAAAGACCTCCTTTCTCCCCATGGGGGTGACTAAATACCCTCCCGGGTTCCCTCCCGCTGCTTGATCTAGTGTGGGGTGTGGGTTTTAAGGTTCCGCCTACCATCCTGAAATCCACTTGCAGCTGGGGTGACTACACCTCTTTTACGGGTGCAGTAACCCTCTGTGGCACCTACATAGTGGGGCGCCACACTTGGATCTGCTAAAGCAAAGTGTATCTCTTCCCACTTTGTATGTTTTCTTTGTGTGTTTTCTAGTTGCTAGCCGGGTTGGATATTGTTCACCCACTCTGAGCCCTGTGTAGTGGTAGTCCAGGGACAGTCAGGGAATAGGTATCCTGGCGGCGACAGTTGCGGAAACTGTATAAAGACGTTAGGGGAGCCAGGTGTCAGCGCTAGTTGTTATAGGGGTCACCCTCCCTCCTTTTTGCCTTTAGCATCAGGGACTCCTTTCCCCTCCCCTGTCGTCATCCAGCACTGGGTGTCTCCCTACACCCAGCGTGACATTATCACCAGCCGCACCTTAATTAAATGAAAAGGGTAAAACTGTTTTTTTTTTTCCTTTTTCTATACATGGATCCTGTGTCTGCTCTAGGCCAGCAGCTCCAGACTCTGTCTCTGGAGGTTGCAGACATCCAGTCGTCTTTGCAGGTCCAGCAGCTGCAGAATGTTGTCGTGGGGAACCCAGTGGGTGGGCAGGTCAGACCTGAACCTAAGATTGCCCTCCCAGACAGGTTTGCAGGAGGCAGAGACAAATTTGCTGTATTTAAAGCAGCCTGTAAACTATACTTTAGGCTCCGGCCCCATTCCTCTGGAGATGAGCAGCAGCGTGTGGGAATTATTATGTCACTGTTGCAGGGGGATCCCCAATCCTGGGCTTTCTTATTGCCACATGACTCTGATTGACTCCAGTCTGTAGAGGGGTTTTTTGATGCTCTTGGGCTCATCTATGATGATCCTGATCGTGTCTCTTTGGCCGAATCCAAATTGCGTCACCTCCAACAGGGGAATCGGTCAGCAGAGACTTACTGTTCTGAGTTTCGTAGGTGGGCTATGGACACTAAGTGGAACGATCAGGCTCTCAGAAGTCATTTTTGCCAGTGACTCTCGGAAAGGTTGAAGGATGCTCTGGCGGTTTATGAGAACCCGGAATCTCTGGAGGCTGCTATGTCTTTGGCTATACGTATGGATAGACGCCTTCAGGATAGAAAGGGTAAACCACTTTCTCCTGAGAACCTTTCTCGAGGTAGTACACTATTGCCAGGTGGGCAATCAGAGGGTGAGTTGTTTCTCCCGAACGTGGATGAACTCATGCAACTAGGAGGAGCGACCGCCTCCTATAGTTTCTTCTGGCATTTACCAAGGAAAAAAAAGAGGGGTCTGTTTTTTCTGTGGTAAAAGGGGCCATTTTATTGGAGCCTGTCCCTCTGTTCCTAAACAGAGTGGAATACCTGGGCCTCGGGTTACCATGTGTGGTGTGGAGGTAAATGAGCAGGAGGTGTGTGTATCTTCCACGTGTAATTCCCGGTTTCTCCTGAGAACCGAGGTGGCGCTAGAGAGCAAAACTGAAAAATGTCTGTTTTTGTGGATAGTGGAGCGGGGGTCAGCATGGTGGATGCTCATTTTGTAACGACTCATGGGCTTACCTGCAGTTTGTTGATTAAACCCATTCATATCTATGCCATCGACTCAGCGCCACTTGCTCAGGGAAGTCTTACGCATATTGTGCATAATATTAAGTTGAAGGTTGAACCCCAATATCAGGAGACAATTTCTTGCTATATTCTGGAGGGTCTCCCCGCACCCATTATTCTGGGCCTGCCATGGTTGGTTACACATAATCCCGTGGTGGATTGACAGTCCAGAGACATTGTGGAGTGGAGTGATTTCTGTGTGGAGAATTGCTTGAACACATCTTTTGCTGCTGTGTCTGCTGTGTCATTGCCTGCATATCTATCAGAGTATGAGGATGTGTTTCAGAAAAGGGTTGTCAGGATTTGCCTCCTCACCGTGCATACGACTGTCCTATTAACCTCATTCCTGGAGCTAAACTGCCCAAATCCCGGCTGTATAATATATCTGGTCCTGAGAGACAAGCCATGAAGGATTTCATTGCCGAGAGTGTGGAGAAAGGACATATCAGCCCCTCATCTTCACCAGTCGCGGCATGATTCTTTTTTGTTAAAAGAAAAGATGGGGGTCTCCGTCATTGTTTAGATTTCCGGGAATTGAATCAGATAACGGTCCGTGATCCATATCCCCTCCCTCTGATTCCTGATTTGTTCAGTCAGATTGTGGGAGCTAAATGGTTCTCCAAGTTGGATTTGAGGGGGGCCTACAATCTGGTTAGAGTCAAAGAGGGGATGAATCGAAGACTGCTTTTAATACCGCGAGGGCCATTTTGAGAGTCTCGTGATGGCGTTTGGCCTGACAAATGCACCTGCAATTTTCCAATACTTTGTGAATGATATTTTCCATCATTTGGTGGGTAGGTTTTGTGGTAGTTTACTTGGATGATAATTTGATCTACTCACCCGATATGGCGACACATCAGTCTCATGTTAAACATGTGCTACAGATTTTACAGGACAACAAACTATGCTAAATTGGAGAAATGTGTTTTCACCGTTCAGGAGGTCCGATTTCTGGGGTACCTATTGTCACTTTCGGGTTTTCAGATGGATCCAGAGAAGGTCCAGGCAGTGCTTGACTGGGATCATCCAAAAAACCTGAGGGGATTGCAACGTTTTTTGGGGTTTACCAATTTCTACTGTAAATTTATTAAGAATTATCCTATAATTGTGAAACCCCTCACGGACATAACTAAGAAGGGTTCGGATTTTTTTAAGTGGTCAGACTCTGCTCGGCAGGCTTTCTCCTGCTTTGCTATCACACCCATCCTCTGTCAGCCCGATCTTTCTCAGCCCTTTATTGTTGAGGTGGATGCATCCGAGGTGGGCGTGGGGTCGGTGTTGTCACAAGGGCTTTCTCCCGGTAAATGGTTGCCATGTGCCTTTTTCTCCAAAAAATGATCGTCAGCCGAAAGAAATTATGATGTCAGTAATAGAGAGCTTTTGGCTATTAAGTTGGCTTTTGAGGAATGGCGTCACTGGTTGGAGGGGGCTGTCCATCCCATCACTGTTATCACAGACTATAAGAATTTATCTTACCTTGCATCTGCCAAGCATCTCAACCCCAGGCAAGCTAGATGGTCCTTGTTTTTTACAAGATTTCATTTCACCGTCACCTACTGTCCAGGGATTGAGAATGTGAAGGCAGATGCGTTATCAAGTAGTTTGCCGGGTGGTAGTAATCACGAGAGTCCCGTTCCCATTTTACAGGAGGGGGTGGTTGTTTCGGCTCTTTAGCCGGATTTGGAGGTGTTGAAGGCTCCTGTCTCCTGCCCTTTGGGGAGACTCTTTGTACCACCTGATTTGCGCCTCAAGCTAATTAAGATGATAGGGAAGAAAATGGTGTGTCACAGTCCGCGCTGCCACGATCATCCACTCCAAAGAAAACACGTGAAGATGGAACTTCCACGAAATATTTTATTTCCTCCTGCCTCCTACGCGTTTCGGTGCCCTCCTGGCACCTTCCTCAGGGGTCCAGCCGGTGCATAGAACTACAGAGAGGGCGGGAGATTCCAAGAATGGGGGCAGAGAGGACCCACAATAATGCCGCCCAGCGGGGCGTGCATTACAACATGGAGGAGTGCTGTGGAAGCGTGGCCACGCCTACCCAGTCCCCTAACCACGGGGACTGTGGTAAGTTTATACTTAATTTACACAAGTTTAATAGGGTCACTTTAGATAAGAAAGGGATAGATAGGGAGCTGCTAGGAAGGTGTAGGGACAGCTAGAGATAGTGTAGGGGCTTCAAATTAGGTGACGGGTTCCCTTTAACCCTGTAGCTTTTCGTCTTGAGTTGCCCCACTTACTCAGGATTCACAATGTGTTTCATAGATCTCTTCTCAAACCGTATGTGCCTTCATCTGCGCCATCTCCTTTGCCGCCCAAACCAACCTGTGTGGATGGGAATTTGGAATTTCAAATTTCTAAGGTTCTGGATTCTCGCATGTATTTGGTGCACTGGCGGGATTACAGTCCTGAGGAGAGGATGTGGGTGCCAGTGTCAGAGGTGAATGCCGCCAGGCTAGTCCATGCCTTTCACCTCTCCCATACTGACAAGCCTGGTCCTGAGTGTCCAGAGACCACTCGTAGAAGGGGGGCACTGTCACGGGTGTGTCAGGAGGCATGGATGAGACTGTAGAGGTCATTCACAGAAGGTTCCGGCGTTTGGCCAAACAGTCCACATCCTAAATAAAAATGTCTGTCGCTTTGAGAGGCATTTCCTTTTAGTTAAAGCTGGAGGTCACTAGGACCCAGCTGGCTGATTCCTTACCTTGGAGCTGCCTATATATTTCCCTTGACTCCCAGAATGCACTGCTGGTGATCGCCTCAGGTGTTCCTGATTGTTTCTTGGATCAAAGCAGTGTTTCTTGGAGCCTGCTGGTTTGCTGCTCGGATCTGCTAAAGCTAAGTGTATCTCTTCCCACTTTGTATGTTTTCCTTGTGTGTTTTCTAGTTGCTAGCCGGGTTGGCTAGTGTTCACCCTCTCTGAGCCCTGTGTAGTGGTAGTCCAGGGACAGTCAGGGAATAGGTATCCTGGCGGCGACAGTTGCGGAAACTGTATAGGGACGTTAGGGGAGCCAGGTGTCAGCGCTAGTTGTTCTAGGGGTCACCCTCCCCCCTTTTTGCCCTTAGTATCAGGGACTCCATTCCCCTCCCCTGTCGTCGTCCAGCGCTGGGTGTCTCCCTACACCCAGCATGACACTAGAAACCTACTTCCTCTTGACAGGTCTCCTAAGAATGCTCTTAGGATGCGCGCATTCTTCCTGCACATCCTTAATGGAGCAGTTCACCTGTTCCCTATTAGGACTCTGACTGAGTGCTGAGCTGCTCTCTGAATAAAAAGCATCATCCCCCTATGGAAGGTGCCTGGACACCTTGTTCGCTCATTTGGATTGTTGCCTCTCCCCAGGTCCCACTCCTGCAGCACTCTACAATAGAAAGACTGTTGACTTGCATTTTGCTAATACCTCTGTCTCCACAGAATCCTCTGTTGGCAGTTCCTTATCCTGGGTCTCTCTGGACACTCGGGATACCTTTACCAGTGGGATCAGCATTTCTTGGATTACACAGAGCCCCCAGGATCCTCTCTACTAACAGAGCCAGTGATCAACAGTTTCTTCATATCTACTGTTCAGTCTGTACTGGTCACCCCTCTGGTCCAGGATTCATGGCATTTAGGCCCCCTGGTGTTGTAATGAGTGTATCCCTTGTAGGGATCAGTCTCTATTGCAGCAGCAAGTAAGGCAGTGACACTCAGGCTCAGTCCAAAAACAAGTGTGGTTTATTTCACACAATGGCAAAACAAACAAAAAAAACAGTCCTTACATCAGGATAATAGCGTCGGCCCGAAAACTGCTCCTCCTGGAGCTCGCCTAGGGGTCCTACCCCACCTTGGGGTCTGGTACACGCTCTCTGTGCTCTCACAGGCTACTTTTCCCCAGACTGAACTCCTCTCCAGTCTGATCTCCTCTCACAACACCTTCACAGCCGTCTCTTCTGGCCTAACCTTTCTCACCTGTCTTTCCCTCCCAGCTACTTCAAAAGCCTGGGGCGGGAGATGAGGAATGGAGGCCCGCCCAAACACCTTCCCCCATTCCTCATAGATGAGGTCCCATAACAGGCTTTACCAACAGCCACCGTTCTCAGTAACGGGGGCCACACCTACCTCACCTATGCTCATGTAAGCATCTCCTGTCCCATACATGCAGTAGCTCACCATCCTTGGGGAAACATAGCGTCCCTCTACCACCATTCCCCTTGCTACCTCACACCCTGTACACTGGTTACCTCTGCCAGTGCTCCACTATGAGTGTACAGTGTCACGATCCAGAGGGTCCTCCTCTCAGGAACCTTTTACCTTTTGTTAAACCTTCCACAATAAATATCCTTGGTTTTATAAAAGTCACTCTGTCTCTTGAGTATCGGTATACAGCTGCCACTGCACCATCAGTGGTCTAGTGAGTCCACTCTACATTATCACACCCTGTGGGAGTTACAGTATGCTCAGGCCATAGACTCTGCTGGCACCCGATTCTCAGCCCAGAGAGAGCTGGCTGGGCTTCGTCAGAGCCAGGATCAGCTAGTTGCCTTCATGCAAACCTTTGATACCTGCCTGTGTAATCTACAGGCTGCCGAGCCCACCAGCATGACTCAGCTAGCAGAGCTTTATTAGGAACTCAATCGCCAACGTGAGGTGCAGACCCACATGTTGGACTACATGACCTCCGTGGATGACCATTTAACTAAGGTAAAGCTGGTTGCTGCTCTCCCTGTCTTTCAGCCTTCGTTACAGAGTCCAATGGTTGTGCCCAAACCGGACGCTGTCTTAGCCTCTGCAAGCCTCCTCATTACAATGATGACCCCCAAGTTGTGCAGAGGATTTCTCAACCAATTCTTGCTGCATTTTCATCTTTTGCCTCAGCATTATCCGACCAACATGGCCAAGGTGGCTTTCCTAGCCTCTCACCTGAAGGGAGAGGCTTTCGCCTGGTTCAACCCCCTAATAGAGAGGAATAATCCCATGTCTGATCTGCAGGAGTTCATGGACACGTTCCGCAAGATTTTTGATGAGTCTCGCCGTACCACATCTGCCATGGAGTCTCTTTTCAACTTGCAACAGGGCTATTTCACTGTCGGTCAGTATGCCTTCCGTTTCCGCACCCTGGCTTCGGAGCTGAAGTGGACCAATGAGCCTCTAGTCGGAGCCTCTGGAGAGGATTATCCAGAAGAACCAAGGATGAATTGGCAGTCAGGGAAATGCTCGAGACTCTGGATGATCTCAAATCCCTTGCCATTCGGATTGACCTGCGTCTCCAGGAGCACTCCAGAGGGAGGATTATTGAGAAGCAATTACCTCATCCAGCATCTTCTTCATCGAAACCTTGGTTTCTGCCTTGTCCCGCTCTGGTCTTTGAGGGAGAACCCGGGGAGCGTGACCACGTCAAGGTGAAGATGAATCAGCAAGAAGAGACGCTTGCTAAGAATCATCGATATAGTGGACGCTCCGCTCCCAGTCAACACAGTGGTACTGAGAGGCCGGAAAACTCTTCCACCTAGGACAGGTAAGAGAGGCCTCCTTAGTTGAGAATGAGTCCTCTCCTCCACTAATTATATCTATACAAGTGATCTTTGGAAAGGTGTGGTTCTCTGAGATGGCCTATCTGGGCTCCGGGTCTGGTGGAAACTTCATCCAGCAAGCTGTGGCCAGGCGATTCGGGATTGCAATTGTTTCTCTGCTACGGTCCCAGAGCATCATCTCTATAGACAGAAGACCCCTAAAGGATCCCATTCTGGGTATCACCGAAGAGATTGAGCTTCAAGTCGGTGCACTCCACACAGAGAAAATTACCTTTTATGTGTTACCGAATCTTTCTCTACCATTTTTACTAGAACTTCTGTGGTTGCATCTCCATGAACTGTCCTGGATTGGCTGTCTGGTGATGTCATTCAGTGGGATCAATCTTGTCACGATCACTGCCTCAAACCAATACGGCCTGGTTCTACCCCGTGGCCTACTGCAGCCTTACCCGGGTTACCTTCTGCCTACTGACCTTTCACAGATGTATTCGACAAGAAGGAAGCTGAGACTCTCCCTCCTCATTGGCCTTACGATTGTCCCATCGATTTAATCCCTGGATCTACTCAGCCTCAAGGTAGTATCTACCCTCTTTCTCCCACAGAGTTTCTTGCCATGTCTGATTACATCAAGGAGAATTTGGCCCGAGGGTTTATCCAGAAGTCCTCCTTCCCGGCTGGAGCTGGGTTCTTCTTCGTCAAGAAGAAAGATGGGTCTCTTCGCCAGGGTATCATCTACTGTGGTCTCAGCTTAATAATGGTAAATAACAAATACCCTCTTCCCTTAATTCTAAAGCTCTTTGATCGTCTTCTAGTATCCAGGATTTTCACCAAGTTGGATCTCCATGGGGCTTACAACCTCATCAGGATACGATCTGGGGATGAGTGGAAAACCACCTTCAACACGCGAGATGGTCACTACAAATTTTGGGAGATGCCCTTCGGGTTAAAACATGCAACCATTGTCTTCCAGGAGTTTGTCAACAACATATTCTGTGACCTGCTCTATATACGTGTGGTGGTATATGTGGACAACATCCTGGTGCTTTCCCCTGATTTACAAACACGTAGGAGGAATGTTCATCTTGTTCTTCAAAAATTAAGCTAGAATCATCTCTACGCTAAGTATAAGAAATATCTGTTTGAGCAGAAGTCCTTACGCTTTCTTGGTTATATATTTCCAATACAGGTCTTGAGATGGATCCAGAGAAGGTCTCCGCCGTGCTTAAGTAGCCCCGGACTTGAGGCCCTACAGGCCTCGTCTCCTTGTACGACGATGTATGATACGCATTCGCCAACTGTAACTTGTCTGTCTGTGTGCTTTTCAGGAAGGTATTCCTCCGCATCCCTCCGATTGATGAAAATGTCTCTTTCTACACCGAGTTCTCTAGCAAAAGCATATCCCTTTGCCGATATGATTTTTACTATCTTCCCTTCATGACGCGGGGATCTTTTAAAATCTACGTCCCGCCAGGTAACTGCTTTTGAATAATGGGTACTGGCGATCATCTCCTGCTTTTGAACTAGCTTCTCAACTTCTTCTTTCTCCCATCTTCGGGCACATCTCCGTAGGTACTCATCTCTAGTTACTATTTCTACGGGGCCTATTCCACTAGCAGGGTCCCCAGGAAATCTCTTTCCCATCAACAGCAGAGTTGTTCTCCTCTCACCTCGGTCGATGCAGGGGCCGGTATCAGAGGCTCCAATAGTTGCAGGTATCCTCCTTCCAAGGCTCAGAGTGGGTCGATCGCATTGCTAGTAGTCCGAGGCAAAGTCTCAGGGATGGTCACATCCTCCAGCTCTACCAACGGTTGCTGCTCCCTGCTCGGAGGTAACATTAGAGGCACTAACCCAGCCGGGCTGCACAGTCAAGGTCTCTTGGGATTGGTAATAGTCAACTTGGATCCGGGTTCTCCGTTCAGTTTAAACTCGTGTTAACTGCTGGGGAAACAGTCTCAGCACACCACACCGGGTGTCTCGGACCTCCGGATCTCTCCTGCCGCCTTCTGCCATAATGCCTTGCTCACCAAATCTCTTTTCCTGGCCGAGTTCCTCCACTATCGAGTCTTGTGGGCCCTCCGGGATCAATTTGGATCTCCAAGCTGGTCGCTCAGCCTGGCGTCCTCTCCTTCCATCCGGGTGTCCTGTAATGGCGGCTGCACTCCATCCTGTTGCTCGCCCCGCCTTCTTTGGGTGTTTACTTCCACTCCCGCCATCTCATCATTGGCAGCTTCTGGTTGGGGCGGAGGCTCCTCCTTGGGATTGATGATTGGCTCCCCCAGAGTTAAGGGGAGCAGGGCGGGCCTTTATTTTCCCGCTCTGGACCAGGCCGGCCGACGATGGGGGGTCTGGGCTAGCCTCCTCTGCTCATCGCCTCAGGCTCCTATGGCCACCATTATGCCCAGATTTTTGCAGAACAATCCAAAACACGACTTCTAGGCACACGGAGTCTGGTTCTATTGGATCGGGTCCATCTTGTTCGTGACGCCAAGTTGTAGAGCCCACTGGGACGGGGTACTAGGTACCGGACCGGGGTACTGCTGGGGATATCACGGCGGTCTTGGTCCGGCCGTGTCCCGAGCCCACAAGTAAAAGGGGGGTTATGTACAAGGATTTGTTGTGACGCCACCCATGGTTTGTGGTCAGTGACCACCGCTGTTGCCTGCTTTTGCCAGGAGGATGGATTGTACTGCAGCTAGATGGATGAGCCCGCCGTGGGTCAGGCTGCTCCTGACAGGGTGTAACGAGTAACACAGTTCTATGTGCAGGGAATAACACACGGGAGACTGAAGCAGGGTTCACCGGGTTTTACTAAAGTTCTTTCTCAGTACAAACAGTTCACGGTATAGTTCCTTTACACAGGCAACTCCGGACACTCACTGAACCCTCTGCAGCCAGGTTCCCTTCTGAGACCGTTCACTTTCTCTGGTGTTCCTTTCAGGCTTTCCTCTCTGTTACTCTCCCTGGTGGGCTGTATGGCGGCAACTCGGTCCCTTGTGTGGCTTCCCCCGTGTGTGAGCTGCATGCCTGGGTTCTATGGTGTTGCTGTGCCTCCAGCCAGTGTGTTAGGAACTCTGACTTGGAATTAGAGTCCCCCGTCGGTTTGTCTGGGATCCGGCGTATAGCTGCGGTCCCCCTCAGAGCCGACACTCTGGTCCCAGCCTAGCCTTGGGGTCCCTATCTTGCAAGGGATCAACGGGCTCTCTCCTACCCGTTTAACTACCTGGGTATGTCAGGGGAATCTGTCCTGCCAGTAGGTTGTCAACGCTGCCAAACTTCCTCGGACCTAGCTGCACTGGTCCGGTCTCAGTCTTTCCCTTCCTTTGGGCTGCAGGCTATGGAGCGGGCTTTCTCTCCAGGGAATGGTGTCTGGCAAGATTCTGCGCCTCCAGGGGGCCCAGATCCTCAGGAAAGAGTCACTCAGTCCTTTCTGCTCTTTACTGGTCTTTACTGCTCAGCCTACTTCGGCGTACTGACTAACTCCTCCTAGTGTTCCTCTTTTGTACCTGTTCTGTCACCTGATCTACATTCCACCCACTTCCCTCTAAACCCTATCACCCCTTGCCCGCCTAGAGTCCCGGCTCCAGGTTGGGTGCTGTGTTCGTGGGTGTGTGTTTGAAGGTAGTTTATGTAAAACCTGTCACTACGTTCCTGGCTGCAGTTCCCTCTTGTGGCCACCCTGGTCGCAGGGGCACCACAGCTGCAACAGGAGGGCACCTCTTAGGAGAGGGGTGACCCAGACTCTGAAGGGGGTTACTCCAGGACTGGTTGGAGCCAGCTGGAGGCCCAGGTCACCACCGGCATACCGGAGCCGAGGCAGCTAGTAATACGTCCAACACTAACTGCAGACCGGCAAGTTGAGGGCCCAAAACATAGGAACCACAGCACCCCTAAAGAAGCCCAACATCGGTCCTGCAGCTGGGTCCACGACACCGACAAGTAAGAGACTTTAGGTAACAGACCCCGAGGACTAGAGACTTGGCTCAAGAGGGGCAAATACAGACAGAGACAGAGGGACAGGACCAGGATCGCCATATTGAAGGCACCACTGCCAGACTCCTCCAAGATCTGCGGCTACCAACCCTGTTCAACCAGACTGTACTGTGTACCTTAACATCTGCCCGGTGCCAGTAAAGAACTGTTCAAGCTAATCTGGACTCTGTCTCAGTTATTCGCCGCCTGGGGGGCTTCTACAATATCACAGGAGGTAAGGACTACTACTCCCCTCATCCACCCCTCTGCCCTGAGGTAAAGCTCCACCTGTGGGGAGCTGTGCTACCAAAGCTGCATTTACATCACCTCAGTGGCCGGCCGCAGCGCTAGTAACCCTATTACCAGGTACCACAGTTGGCGTCATATTACCATTCCCCCATCATCATCACCCCACCCCGCCACTGAGGGTCCAGGGCACGGAACCGGGAACTGACCAGCCGTGATCCCCACTGAAGTAACCACCTGTCCCGGTATCCGACTACCCACTACCCTGTCGACCGACTCATTTCTGGCGTCACGAACAGGATCCCGTGCCTGGTAAAACCGGGTTCTGTGTGTCTCAATTTGGACTTTATTGACTGTTTTGCGAACTGTAAAATCGAGCCGCGATTACTTCGCCACAGCGCGGGAAGAGCATCGTGGCTGCGCGGCTGAAAGAGTGCAAAGATAAGTCCCGCCCTTCCGCTCTGCTGAAGTTGAACGAAGTGCAGTGGCTGGCCCCGGGGAGACCCGAGGCTGATTGACTGAACTATTCCAATAAGCAGGTCTACCTATATAAAAGACTATGCGCTGGCCCAGAGGTGTGCCTCGGCCCTCAAGTCAGCAGGGCCATGCAAGAGGTGCCAAACTGCCTCCCCACCCCCTTTGCCATCAAATAACTAGGGGGGCGGTCCAGGAACCAGACTGCCCTAGCTCGGGACTATAAAAAGTAAACAGGGAGTGGCCAGAAGTCAGAACGAGACACCCTGGCAGACTCCGGACCCGTTATCCGTCTGCGGCCTGGTAGACATGGCAGTCCCCAGATTCGGAGAGTTAATCCGGGAGGTCGAGGAAGATATCATAGCCGACCGTGCTGCCCCGGGAGTAGCCACCCTCGAAACCGAGGGAGAGGACATCGCCTTCTGGGGAGCAGCGTTGCGGGACCTGCATACTCAAATCCAGGAGACCACAGAGTGGACTGTCTGGCATTGGAGTGCCGAGATGATCCTTAATCTCAGCCGACGTGCGGAGCAGCAGAAGGGACTCAGGCTAAACACAGAACCGGAAGTGACGGTAGCAACACAGACCGAGCACCCGGTAACCGATGAGAGCCATGCCCCCACAGAACTAGTTGAGGTCCCAAAACCAGCGACCCTGCCTACAGTGGAGCTCGGAGAGGAGGAGGCTACGGAACCGGAGGACCTCATCCATTTTCCGGAGGAGCCCGACCTGATTGAGGAGGAGCATAATGAGCGTCCTGTGGAACAAGTCAGTATCGGGGAGGAGGAAGGAGCCATTGGTGGCACAGAGGCAGTCGGGCCCCGCGAGCTATGGAGGGCCAGACAAACAATAGTGCGAGCTGGTGCTGGAGCTATGAGGGCTATACAACCTGCGACCGACACCAGACGAACCTGGAAACCTGTAGGACGACCCTGGTTCACACAGCCTGCTCAGGAAGACGAGGTGGAACGGCAGAGGCGACGTGAAGCCTGGTGGGCGAACGAATTGGAAACCCGTCAAGCTAGTGTCTTTTCCAGCAAACAGCCGCCATAATCCCTTGAGTAGCGGAAAAAGGGGGTCATCACTGTTTTCAACCTGGGCACCGGGTACGGTTTTGCCCAGGAAGAAGGCCTCTATTCCTAGGTTTTTGTGGCAAGGAGGGATATGGAATCCTATTTCCCTCAAGGCCACCCGGACCGGGACCAATACTGTGGTGACGTAGTAACATATGAACGCCATGCAGGACCCCGTGGGTGGTACGCGATTTGGGTCAGCAGAAGTGACGACTAACAAGCTAATCCGGTATAGTGTACCACTGTAAATAATTGTTTATTATGCCTTTTTCTTGCAGTACTTGGACAATAATCACATGAACGTAATTGTGAACTGTTGTTTTAAAAAGCCTGATTGAACTTAAAAGTCAGAGACTTAATACCCGGCCTCGTTGTGCCAATGTGAACTTATAATAAAATGTTTTATTCCAACGTTTGAAGCCTAGCATCTCCCACAAGGGAAGACAAGAATAATTGTACTGTTTTTGTGTGTTTAAAAGTTACCCGGGTACATATTAATAAAAATTTTTTGCTCAAACCGGGTTTGGTTGTAGCACTTGCGGACGAGTGTATTTAACCAGGGAAGGGGGTGTGGCGCCCCTATGGCAAGATGCCACAGGGAGGTACTGCACCCCAACCAGAAGGTGTAGTGCCTCTGTAGCCATGGATATGGAGAACCCTGCAGAGTCTGCACCCTGCATCCTAACAGTAGGCCACTTTAACATAGGGGACTGGTATTTAGTAGGTCCCAGGGGGTGGAGCCTAGAGAGAGGGAGACAGGGAGTGACAATAGTGTCAGGCGGACGGTGTGAGGAGAGCAGCAAAGGCAGAAGTAGGGGACCCTGCGGCTGTAAAAGGAGGGCACCTCTTAGGAGAGGGGTGACCCAGACTCTGAAGGGGGTTACTTCAGGACTGGTTGTAGCCAGCTGGAGGCCCAGGTCACCAACAGCATACCGAGCCGAGGCAGCTAGTAAAAGGTCCAACCCTAACTGCAGACCGGCAAGCTGAGGACCCGACACAAGGGAGCTACAGCACCCCTAAAGAAGCCCAACATCAGTCCCGCAGCTGGGTCCACGACACCGACAAGAGACTGTAGGTAACAGACCCCGAGGACTAGAGACTTGGCTCAAGAGGGGCAAATTCAGACAGAGACAGAGGGACAGGATCAGGAACGCTATATTGAAGGCACCACTGCCAAACTTTAGAAAGTCCTCCAAGATCTGCGGTCACCAACCCTGTTCAACCAGACTGTACTGTGTACCTTAACATCTGCCCGGTACCAGTAAAGAACTGTTCAAGCTAATCTGGACCCTGTCTCAGTTATTCGCCGCCTGGAGGGCTTCTACAACATCACAGGAGGTGAGGACTACTATTCCCCTCATCCACCCCGCTGCCCTGAGGTAAAGATCCACCTGTGGGGAGCTGTACTACCAAAGCTGCATTTACATCACCTCAGTGGCCGGCCACAGCGCTGGTAACCCTATTACCAGGTACCACAGGTGGCATCACGTTACCATTCCCCCATCATCATCACCCCCACCCTACCACTGAGGGTCCAGGGCACGGAACCTGGAACAGACCAACCGTGATCCCCACTGAAGAAACCACCTGTCCCGGTATCCAAGAACCCCCTACCCTGTCGACCGACTCACATGGATCTCCAGTTGCGTGTCAGACAAGTTGGATTTGGGAGATGGTCTGGAAGATCGAGGTGTAATTTTGGGAAGAGTTAATAAGTGTGACCTAACCTCCTAGAGGAGTTCTTCTACCTTATCCTGGGCATTTCATACTAATGTAGTCTTTGTTTGGAGTAGAGTTTCTCCTTCAGCGAGCTCTGCTGTGTTATCATCCATGTCAGAGTTATCAGGAATGTGATGGACTTTGCAGACAGTTGTTGATAAAAATCATAGGCAGCAGATAAACGATTCAAGATGGTTAAACCTGCCGTGTCACTGTCAGAGCAAGCAAGTGCTGCTATATAGTACTCTGCCCCGTAAATTATCTAGGTTGTCACAGAACTCATCTCTTGTCATTTCAAAGTTCTCTCTGACCTGTTGACTTAGATGTTTTGGTCGTGTGTCATGTCCTGCAGTCAGCGTAGACCAGGGGTCTCAAACTCGGCTGGGTTGGTGGGCAGCACATAGTAAAAAATTGATATCAGGGGGCCGCATTACTAAGTGACATTTTTAGTGATTCCAGAATTTTTCGCTCAATGTAGTAATGTTCAAATACTTTTTAGTAATGTCCCCACCGTGGTTCCCTTCTTGTAGTAATGTTTCCATCCTCATCCTCATCTTGTGTAATGTTCTCATCCTGGTCTTCCCTTGTAGTAATGTTCCCCTGGTCCCCTTCTTGTAATAATGTCCTCATACTGGTCCTCATCCTATATTAGTGTCCCCCATTCTGACCCTCATCTTGTAGTAATTCCCCATCCTGATGCCACTTTGTAGTGATGTCCCAACCTGGTCTCTCTTCTTTTTGCGTACACACACACAGTCTCTCATACACACTCACACACACAGACTCTCATACACACTCAAACACACAATCTCATACACACATACATACTCTCTCATACATTCTCATACATACACATGCAGACACACACACTCATACACATTCTGATACGCACACTCTCTCATACACACTGTGGTGCAGCGGTTGACTGCCCCACAGGTGTTGGTGCTGGGACTTGCAGTTTCAGGGCTCTGGTACGGCATTACATGTGTTGGGGCTGAAGTGGAAAGGCTGAATCTTGCAAGACGGAGAGCTGAGAGGCAGCGACATGTGAGCCCCGAAAGTGGCAGTTATCTGGGAATGCTGGCACTCGGCCACGAAAGAAACCTCCAAACATCAGATTAGCCATGACAGAAGCTAGAGCCAGAAGGCCTACAGGGAATCCTCTGGTGTCTCTAGTCTGACAGGCTCACTCAACCGACCTGATACAGTACATGGTAGGCAGAGTCAGGCCTGACCGTGGATGCCGACGCACATGACTCTCCCTACAGTATTGACTGCTGGAGGCGGGGTGGGCCTGACGTACAGTCGACTCTGACGAGTGACATGTCAATGTCCGATGGCGAGGACCGCACCAAGACACAGTCAGTGACGCTGACGGGTGGTAGGTCCCGGAGGGAGGGGCTACGGTGGCTATGACCTGTTCCGGGAACTGAGAGGTTACGCCCAACCGATGATGGGCTCCTGTGTGGTTGTGGGTTGTGCTGCCCCTGGGTTTCATTTGTTCAATGCTGCTGGTTTGAACATGGGGGGGGATATGTGGTGCAGTGGTTGACTGCCCCACTGGTGTTGGTGCTGGGACTTGCAGTTCCAGGGCTCTGGTACGGCATGGATGTGTTGGGACCGCAGGTTGGAAGCCAGGGGAGTGACTGTCTAACCTGGATCCTCCTGTGGGTGTGACGGAACACAGATAAGCAGACTTCCTCTTAGTCACATGGGCTGTGAGGTCAGGAAAGGTCCTGAACCATGAGATGTAGAGGAGCCTTGTGACAAGAAGGACATGGTTCCAGAGCCCACAATAGGTGAGGAGATCTAAGGGTACCGTCACACCTGGAGATATCGCCGGCGATTCCACAGGCAACGCACGTGTGCATGCACGTATTTGCGTGTCGCCTGAGATCGCCGACGCCCATTTACACTGGGCGACAACTTAGGCGACACTCGGGCGACGATCCGACCGGAAATTGCCTGAGCGTCGCCCAAGGCCCAGGGGCGACCAAGTCGCTGGTCGCCGCTTCCTTGTCACATTAGCGATGTGGGCGTAATTTTAAGCCGCATCTCGGAGTGGTGTTGACATTATGTTGTGTGATGCCTTGAAGACGTGTGATTGGTTCCAAACAACCACCAATCAGTATTTAATGTGTCCTCCTTGTTCGCCGCGGCACATCGTTACATGTGGCAATGCATGTTCGTATTGGCTCGGTGCTTTAGTCAACTCTCGTGTAATGTGTTGCGGATTGTTGCAAGCTGCATTGGCATTGCCAACATGACAAAACACGGCGCACGCGTGACAAATAAGTACAGTAAATTTCTACAGCGCTTTTAATGTGAAGTGTGTTGTGCTACTGCGTTGTCTAATAAAATCACTCTTGCGTTCCTGATCAGGATAATATTGGAGCCTTGAAACTATGTGTGTGCCCAGATATTTGTGTGTTTGCAGTTATGTGTCCCATTTGTATTGGACAACTAAACATTCTCTTCTCCATGTGTGTGCAGAATATGTGCAATGCAATACATGTATATGTGGGATAAGACACACAGGCACCATACAGTGTCACCACAAAGGGCTGTCCCTGGGTCCCGTACATATGTCCCCAGTGCTTATGTACCCCTTTAAATCTGAAATTTCGGTCACCATAACTTTGTGGTACACCATACTGGGACATGCATCCCTTTCCTGGGACCAATAATCACTTTTCAGGACACAAAATATGTACTTGTGGTATTGTGTCAACCTTTTTTACCTACAAATAATGGTATGGGGTCAAACCCCATTACAGGGGTAACAATTACCGTATATACCCGTGTATAAGCCGACCTGTGTATAAGCCGACCCCCCTACTTTTGCCCCCAAAATCTGGGAAAACCTATTGACTCGTGTATAACCGAGGGTGGACCCCAGCACAGGTATACAGCCCCCAGCAGTGTGGTATACAGGTCCCCCCAGTGGTATACAGGCCTCCCCAGTGGTAGTATACAGCCCCCAGCAGTGTGGTATACAGCAGCCTCCCCAGTGGTATATACAGGCCCCAGCAGTGTTACAGCAGCCTCCCCAGTGGTATATACAGCAGCAGCCCCAGTGGTAGTATACAGCAGCAGCCCAGTGGTGTATACAGCAGCAGCCCCAGAGGTGTATACAACAGCCCCAGTGGTAGTATATAGCA
This sequence comes from Allobates femoralis, assembly GCA_033576535.1. Lineage (NCBI taxonomy): Eukaryota > Metazoa > Chordata > Amphibia > Anura > Aromobatidae > Allobates > Allobates femoralis. The sequence goes on along the minus strand of JARQOC010000005.1, from coordinate 304,561,311 downwards.
GCCCCAGAGGTATATTAGCAGCCCAAGTGGTAGTATACAGCAGCTCCAGAGGTATATACAGCAGCCCGGAGGTATATCAGAGCCAGTGGTAGTATACAGCAGCCCCAGAGATATATACAGCAGCCCCAGTGGTAGTATATAGCAGCCCCAGAGGTATATACAGCAGCCCAAGTGGTAGTTATACAGCAGCCCCAGAGGTATATACAGCAGCCCAGTGGTAGTATACAGCAGCCCCAGAGGTATATAAGCAGCCCCAGTGGTAGTATACAGCAGCCCCAGAGGTATATACAGCAGCCCCAGTGGTAGTATACAGCAGCCCCAGAGGTATATACAGCAGCCCCAGTGGTAGTATACAGCAGCCCCAGAGGTATATACAGCAGCCCCAGTGGTAGTATACAGCAGCCCCAGAGGTATATACAGCAGCCCCAGTGGTAGTATACAGCAGCCCCAGAGGTATATACAGCAGCCCCAGTGGTAGTATACAGCGCCCCAGGTATATACCCGCAAGCCCGTGTAGTATACAGGCCCACCCATTGTGCCGCCAAACCCGTAAAGGAATAATCATATACTTACCCTTGCGCTGTCCGCCGCCGCCATCGCGTCCTCCGGCTTCATCCGGCTTCTTCCGACTTCCTTGGGCACAGACAATGACGTCATTGCCTGCGCCCACCAGAGGAGGAAGCCGGAAGAAGTCGGATGAAGCCGGAGGAGCGCGATGGCGGTGGCGGGACAGCGGCAGGGATAAGTATAATGATTTATTCCTTTACAGGTTTGCGGCAGCAAGGAGGGGGGGCCCTGTATTGCGATGGGGGGGGCGGCCTGTATACTGTATACAGTGTATACAGTATACAGTGACTCACGTATAAGCCGAGGGGGGGACTTTTCAGCCCAATTTTTGGGCTGAAAAACTCGGCTTATACGCGAGTATATACGGTATTTATTGAACCTATACATTCATTCAAAAAAACACGTACAACAGTAAATGGTATCCAAAAAACATTTTAATTTTAAAATACAGGACCAACATGGTCAATAGAATTTAAATAACCAAACCAATAAGCGTGGGTATGTTGTTTTTTTTTTTAAACTATACATGGGGGTGAATAGAATGGCCTTCTTGAGGGGCAGACGGGGTATGGGCGCGTTTATACACCTCAATGAGGCCCCTTAATTGGGCCAGATTTTCCGCCGCTAGATCATGTGCCGCCTCCAGGTCCTGCAGGGATGGGCCACCTACAGAGGATACAGAACATCTGACTCACCGTTGCCGGGTTCTCAGGTCTCAGGCGTCGCTTCCCTTGTCACGGTTCCACGCCTGAGGCTGTGGGGCCCGGTGTTCAGATCAAAAGGGGATGAGCGGATGGGGGTTTGTTCTTGTTTGTCGTGACGCCACCTGCGGGAGTCCGGTGATGGCACCGGCGCTGCTTGGGCCTCCGGGGGATGTGCGACAGCTAGAAGGGATGCTCCCCACAGGATGAGCAGGAGTCCCCGGGGCCAGGAGCTGCACTTTATGGAATACGGCAGCTTGGGTAGTTACTGTGGGTTAATCCAGGAATGATGCACGGACACATAGAGTCTTTTGGTACCTTTACTGGTGACAACAGGTACACTCGGACCGGGCGATGAAGTAGGCACTCCTGGAGGTTCCACAGCAAGCAGTGGTGTAGGCTTCCTTCTATACACTGTTCTGGTGAGGTCTGGTGGATGTGAAATCCTGCCGGACCGGGTTGCACGTTCTGGTGAGACGTGATTCACCTGAGTTTGCTGCACTGAGGGCACTATAAAAGGGATTTGTAATATAACTCCTCTTTCCCTGGGCTCTCATCTGGTGGTGCTTCAGGTGTACAGGAAGCTAGACTTCCTGGTTGGGGTGCTGGTTTCTCTGCAGCCTGCGATGTGGCTCCTGCAGCTCGGACCCAGTGACCGGATGGTTAGGGAGAGTTGAACAACTCTTCTGTCCCTGTGAGGTATTTGCCTCCTGTCCTATGACCCCAGTTGCAAGGGTCTCTCACTCTCCGGGTGTGCTGGTATGGGCCTAGTGTGGCTCCAGTACCAGGTCATCTTTCCTAGCTGTTCATAGTTCTAAAGTGACTGCACACTCTCTGTTTCTCCCTCCAGGACCCGTATTTATAGGGGGAACTGGCTTAAGGCAACCAGTGGGGCTCCCCCTAGAGGCCTGGGGTGAAAAGGGTGTTTAAGGGTGTTTTGTTAGTTGTGAGTTCTGCTTGCTTTGTACATTCCATTTGTGTACCAAGAGTTCTGTGGTGCCCCAACCAGGGTGCCAGGGTGCCACACATCAACATCAGCAACATGTTTAGGACAAATAGGAGGTGTGTTTGCATAGAAGTGTATGCACTTACCAGGGAGCTGTGGATCCACAATTTGGGGGGTGGGGATGGTGAGGGACTAATTGCCCAATCCATGGGTTGGCTTGGGTTATCTGTAATAAGATGAACATATGTGTATTTGTTAGCCCATAACAAAGCTCCCGACATACAAATCAAGGGGGGGAAAAAAAAAAAGTGCACAGTATATATGAGTCATATTGACATTACACACACCTTCTTGGCCGCTTGTGGGGTCCTGAGGGGACACATCTGGCGGTGTTCCTGCAGGCGGTGTGCCGGGTGACCCGGGTTGGCTCTGTGGTGGTGGTGTTGGTGGTGGTCCTCTCGCAGGGGATGGTGGATGTTCAGGGCTCCTTTCTCCACCTGTTGAGGGAACAACATACTTTGTCCCAAGAATAACATGGCCTGATATGTGGGGACTGAATACACAGTGCTGTTTGAAGTTCATTAGGTCAGGATGAGTGCAATTGAAAGAATGGCAGGATATGCCAACATTATGACAATATGTGGCTAGGTAAAGTACCCAGATAAGTTACAGGGTACTATAGGGTGTTATGTGGAAGATGATCGGCAGCTGCAGAGTCATGAAGAAGCTCTCACATACATTGGCCCTATATATGTTGGGGTGTACAGTGGCATGTGCTGGGCTTCCTATGTCTTTCGTTACACAGAAGGGGATGTGTATGTTGTCAGGCTACTCGCCCCTCATCCTGGCAATCCTGGCACGCAGTCTGGGGATGCGTCCTGGAGTTTTAAACTTCAGATCTGCAATTTTCTTGCAGATCTGCTTGGTGGAACGCTGAATCCCCAGCCGACTCTCCAGACGCCTCTGCACCCTCCACACGACATCCTGCTTGTGGAGGCGCGGATGGATGTGGTGCTGGTGACACCAGTAGTCCTTCTGGTCGCAAGTGGCAATCAGCAGAAGGAGCTCAGGCTCTCCCCAAACTGCAGCTCTCTTGGGTCCCGCCATTTTAACTATTCTGCAGGGGAAGGGGAAAGCAGCAGGAACGCGGTGCCAAAAGATTGACAACGCTCGGGCGAATGAACGCACGGGAGATATGTCACATGTTGACGGGGTCCCAGAAGCGCCGCAAGAGCTACAGTATTTACAGTATGCTTGTGCGTCATGTAATACAGGATGGCCACCACTACAGCGCTCATGCAGCCTTTAGTTGGGATGTAATGGCAATTGCGTTCTGTTAACACACATTTGTGGCATGCACATCTCTGTACTTTAGCACACAGCCGCAAACACAGAGGCGACATCAATGTACAGTATATACGCTCCTGTGTAAGACACCTTTGGACATCATCAAATATGGCGCCGAGGAACAAGACAACCAATCGGAACGCTCGAGCTGCCACCAATCCACGCAGACGGCAGAGGTAGTAAATACGCCCTGAAACGCCTACAGGAATGGTATAGGCGATGTGTGCTGTCGCCTTTGACATCGCTCATGAGATGTTACACAGGCGATCAGCACACATCGCCCAAGAATGGTCGCCTGGTTTCAGTGCTCTGATGTGAAACCAGGCGACCACTCAGACGTGTCGCCGTCGCCCATTTACATTAGGCGACGCATTGGCGATGTCGCTGGCGACAGGCCACGCCTTGGCGTTGCCAGTGGAATCGCCGGTGATATCTCCAGGTGTGACGGTACCCTAAGGGAAGCCTGGATCAACCCGGACTCAGGGAGCTTGAAGCTGATCTGAGCCCGGACTAGACAAGAGTGTGGTCCTGCAGAGGCAGCATCTCCTCGTTATGGACTAAGGTCAGTGATCTCTATGGACTAACCGAGACTTGCTGTGTGTGTCATCCTGGCCGTTGGGACAGTCTGAAGAGACAGTTATGTACTGTATGCAGTTTATGAGGCATGTGAATAAACTGCTGGACTTTGTGTCACTTTAAAACACGGTTGTGTGCACAGTTTTCTGCGGCCCAGTAATTCTCTAGGAGGTTTCATGAGCCTAATGATCGGCCAAGCAGTCCCCTAGGCGTGTGTGGGCACCACAACACGCACACTCATATACACCCACTCTTAGGGTACGTTTACACGCCGCCACAGGAAGGCAGAAACTGCCAGGCACTGGGAACAATTGTGCCTGTTGCCATGAAATTACTACGAAATGGCGGGGTTTAAATAAGGAAATTCCTCCCTGTGCCCTGCAGTTCCTTAGAATACCTGTTTCTGAGCCGTGCTCAAAAACAGGAAGGCACAATAGCCATGGTGGTGGCGTGTAATCGGGGCACAGGCAAGGTATTTGCATGGCCTACGAATTCCCAGGGGCGTGCCACAGCATCATGGATACCACTGCCCCATCAGCGATCATTGGTGGGGGCTACTGTGTTACCATTGGCTGTCCCTGCACAGGGCGCCATATTTAAAGAGATGACCATTCACACTACACAATTGCAATGGCGTCATGTATTAGACAGCCTTCCTGCGCAGGCTGGCCAATCGTGATGCTATTGCGTTGTCCAATCACCGTACGAGCGTCACGTAATACACAACTCTGTCACGCCTATGTACTTGCGGCGTGAAATATGTATGCCCATATTCGTTTGTGGTAGCGGCGTGTAAACCAGGGAAGGTATTCAACAGGAAGTAAGCCGCAGGAGCTGTCGGCACTTCGGGGAACGCAGATACCTTCAGTGGAGAACGCAATGGAGGCGTGTATATGCGGCATCGGCGATCGGTATCACCGTTAAAAACGTGCACGTGCGATGGATACATGTTGCTACCGACAGTGGCGGCGTGTAAAGGTACCCTTATACACACACTGTCTCTCATACACCCTCACACACATGTTCAAACACACATACACACTGACACACATGCCATACACACCTCTCATACACCACATACACACTAGAACACACACACACTCTCATACATACCACATACACATCTCATACACACTCCATATACACACACACACACTCCACACACACTCGATAGCACTCAAACACACTCTTATACATACACACTCAGATACACACATACACTCTCACACACACACAAACACACTCTTCTCATAACACTCATATACACACTCTCATAAACAACAACACTCTATACACACACGCTCATACACACACGTCATACACACACTGCTCATACACACACTCTCATACACACACTCTACATACACATACACACTCTTCATACACACAGTCACACTCACTCTCTCTCACACACACACCTTAACGATGCCAGGATCCACTGTACAGGGGGCCCCCACGGTGCGCGTGTGGTAAGGGACCGCCACGGTGTGCTGTGTAAGGGACCGCCACGGTGCGCTGTGTAAGGGGCCGCCACGGTGCATAGTGCTGGGGACTGCAGCTTTATTATCACTTCCTGCGGCCGCTACAACAAGCTCCGAGCCACCTTCCCTCAGCTACATCACTGGAAGCTACCGGCCAATCAGATCATAGACCCGCAAGTGATGTCGGCGTATGATGTCACTTGAGGTTTCTGATTGGTTGACGTCACTTGCGAGTCTGTGATCTGATTGGCCCGCCAGCTTCCATTGATGTAGCTGAGGGAAGGAGGCTCGGCCCTTGTTATAGCAGCCACAGGAAGTGATAATAAAGCCGCAGTCCCCAGCACTATGCACCGTGGCAGGCCCCTTACACAGCACACCTTGGCGGCCCCCTGCACAGTGGATCTGTCGAGCCCCAGGCTTTGGGGTACTCAGGTATCAGGCTCTAATGGGAGCTGCGCCTGATCCCGTGTTCTGGGTGACACTTCAAAAAAGGGGAATTATTTACATTGGAAATATATTTAGTTCACGTGACGCCACCTGTAGTATCTGGTGATGGGTCACCAGCGCCGCCACAGTCCGCTGGAGGTAGATGGTAGTGCGGGTGAGTTGGCAAAGCCCCCTACAGGTAGGGTGATCCCTCCGGGGCAGCGTAGTGTGAAGGGACAGCTTGTAGTGGGACTTTAGGTCGGGATAGGGAGTGATGGAGCAGTCTATGGGGTACCGAGAGCGGAGAGGAAAGACGCACACACACCTTTGGTACTGTTGGTACGGCAGATAAAGATGTCCAAGGCACTGACAGGTGACCAGGTGCACAGTGGTATAAGGCCTCCTCTGTTCCTCTGTAGTGATTGAAGCCCAGCCTGCATGCAGCCAGACCGGCCTCCTCTCTCTTCCTGTCTCTGCTTTCAGCTTTCTCCACCTGTCCACGGGCTACCCTCTCTGATCACTGCGGTGGTACACTGCTGTGACTGGCTCCCTCTCTCTGACCCGCAGGAGGACGGGGTGACTGAAGTCTCCACGGTGTGAGGGGTTTTCTGTAGTCCTTAAGTATCCTACAGGTGCGGATCCCCGAAGTCCGGTACATCTCTGGCCGAACTTCCACTAGTTCCTCACTCCCTTTTGGCTCTTCCCCTTGCCTTCTGTCCCCACTCCTAGGCTAGTCTGACGACCGAAGGGCCACTCCGGGTCACTGGCTCGGGCCTAACCGCGGCACCAACCACCAGGATGTCTTCGCAGCTCTCCTAGTGTCTGCACACTCTAACTAACTCCTCCCCCAGCAGCAGTATTTATAGGGGATCTTGCCTAAGCTCAGCAAGTGGGGCTCCCCCTACTATGTGGGGTGGAAAGTGTTGTGTTGGGCCCCACTACATAGGTGCCACAAAAGGGGTACTGCACCCAGAAAAGTGTGTAGTGCTCCACTGCAATTGGGACAATGGTCACAAGATGGAGCCCTAGAGCTGACACCCACTCACTAGGACAGTAGGTGGGAGGGATCCCTGGGAGGATATATAGTGGCTTTTAGGGGGAACTAGTGAGCAATTAGAGCAGTCTGAGGAGTGAGAGGATTCTGGAAGAGTCTGAGGAGGAAGAGGAGAGTGGAGAAGGAACAGGCAGCCAGCCTGAAAGGACAAAGAGGGCCATCTCGGCTGAGGGGCCCTGAAAAAAGATCCCAAAAGAAACAGAGAAAGAAAGCATGGAGACTCAGAAGCGCAGAGTTAACTTGATTGGGGAGCGAGTAACGGATAGAGTTTGCCCCATAGGAAGGAAACCCGGGTACCGGAGCCCGCACCTGTGAGTTCTCACAGAACTCTCACACAAAATCCGTACAACAGGGATATTGCAAATACAGCCCTGACTCCCATAGATCCCACAAGAGGGAAGCCAGGACTGGCAGGGCGCTGCAGTCCAGACAGAAGGTCGACCCGACGGGTACAAGGGAGGAGAAGAGAAGTAGAAGTAGCAGGAGGCCAGATTATCTACAGGAGATCAGGCTTCTTAACACTGGGAACAGAAAAGAAGGAAAGGAAAGGAACATAAAGGAGGGTTCCATCTCAAGCCAGAAATCCTAATTGCAGCCCGGAGCATTTGCCAGCATACCATCTAATAGACTGTTGAACTGTGGAACTGTAAAGCTGAAAGAAACTGTTCAAGTAAAGTTACCCGGTGAAGTGAAGCTTTGACTCTGCTGCATCCTTTCAAATATAGACTGTTTTATTACAGAGTCCCGCCTATGGGGACTATTCCATCCAAGCCGCAATACCACCGACCACTGGAGGACTGTGGCGGCGCTAGTGAGCATCACCAGACTCAGCAGGTGGCGTCACGAATACAACAACTTTGTACATAATCCCCTGTAAATAGTTACCCCATTTTTCAGCTGACCCCCAGGGCCACGGCTTTGGGATGGCCACCCGTGACTTCCCTGACTGAAACAGCCCGAGAGCCAAGTACCCCCAGCCCTGGGTGCGCGTCAGTTGCATGTAGTAGGTGCCTGCTGTGGAAACCCAGCTGTGCATTAGAGAAGTCTTTCGCTACCTGAGTGAGCAGGGCGCCACAGATCCCGGCATCCTTACGTTGTCCATGGTGCCACGGGCTGCACATTGAAGCCCCTGGGGCCTCATGCGGCCCCCGGGCCACGTGTTTGAGGCCCTGGCGTAGACCCTGTCCCCGATGCATTGGTGTTGACAGGGACATGATGCGTTTGCCTCACAATGGAATCCGCTGTGCTTTTCATGGACATGCCTTGCTAAGATGGCGGACAGCTCTAGTGTTGCTAGGAGATTATGCATATGTAGGCTGATGTTGAAGATATAGGTCTCTTTTTACTAGCATGCAGGTACTGAAGAATTAGGACCTCTTTTTACTAGCATGCAGACTGAAGATTTAGTTCCTCTTCTTACTATTTTGACACCGATGCATGTATGTGAGATATGTCTGAGTGATGTGAGCTCAAGTCTCTGTATAAGTGGTGGATGATAGTTTACTCGCTATCCTCTTCCCCATGCTATTACCAGCAGCAAGTGTTCTGTCCAGGAAGGATGATGCGAGGATTCTATTTTAATGTTTATTCACAGTAGTGAACATACTGTGTGAAGACCTGTGGGGGTCATTGTACTGCTTAGAGGGCTTGGTGGTGGGTCATTGTACTATTGATGGCTAGGTGGGGGACCATTGTATGTTTGAAGGGCTAGGTGGGGGACCATTGTACTGTTTGAAGGGCTAGGTGGGGGACCATTGTACTGTTTGAAGGGCTAGGTGGGGGAACAATGTATTGTTTGAATGGCTAGATAGTGAGCCATTGTACTGTTTGATTGGCTAGGTGGGGGACCATTGTACTGTTTGATTGGCTAGGTGGGGGACCATTGTACTGTTTGATTGGCTAGGTGGGGGACCATTGTACTGTTTGAAGGGCTAGGTGGGGGGGGGGGGGGACATTGTACTGTTTGAAAGGCTAGGTGGGGGGGATATTGAACTGTTTGAAGGGCTAGGTGGGGGAACATTGTATTGTTTGAAGGGCTAGGTGGTGAGCCATTGTACTGTTTGAAGGGCTAGGGGGGGGGACGTTGTAGTGTTTGAAGGGCTAGGTGGGGGAACATTGTATTGTTTGAAGGGCTAGGTGGTGAGCCATTGTACTGTTTGAAGGGCTAGGTGGGGGAACATTGTATTGTTTGAAGGGCTAGGTGGTGAGCCATTGTACTGTTTGAAGGGCTAGGGGGGGGGGACGTTGTAGTGTTTGAAGGGCTAGGTGGGGGTGCATTGTACTGTTTGAAGGGCTAGGTGGGGGTGCATTGTACTGTTTAAAGGGCTAGGTGGGGGAACATTGTATTGTTTGAAGGGCTAGGTGGTGAGCCATTGTACTGTGTGGATGGCTGAGGGTGTTCTTTACACAGTATGGAGGGCCATTGTATTGTGTGGACGGCTTTGTGGGGGCCATATTGTATGGAAAGCTGGGGTTCCTCATACTGTGTGGGTGGATTGTGTTGTGGCCATCATACTTTGTAGAGGGGTGAGGGGTACTGTGGGGGAATTTACTGTTGGAGTATTATACTGTGTTTGGGGGGCACTTTGGCATCATACTTTATGGGAGCCATGGGACATACTAAAAAGAATGAAGAAAAGGAATAAATAAAAAGAATGAAGATAATAATTTATTACCAAAAGATTATGTAGATGTAAAAAAGGTTTCTTGGGAATCTTAGATATGGAATGAACATATATCCCATATAACCAGGTGTATATTATGTTACCTGAGCATTTTAGGTGTGGAATGAATGTGAAATATTTGTAGATAATAGGAAAATGAACACATATCCCATATAACCAGGTGTATATTATGTTACCTGAGTATTTTAGGTGTGGAATGAAGATGGAATATCAGTAGATAATAGGAAAATGAACACATATCCCATATAACCAGATGTATATTACGTTACCTGAGCATTTTAGGTGTGGAATGAACGTGAAATATTAGTAGATAATAGGAAAATGAACACATATCCCATATAACCAGGTGTTTATTATGTTACCTGAGCATTTTAGGTGTGGAATGAAGATGGAATATCAGTAGATAATAGGAAAATGAACACATATCCCATATGACCAGGTGTATATTATGTTACCTGAGCATTTTAGGTGTGGAATGAAGATGGAATATCAGTAGATAATAAGAAAATTAACACATATCCCATATAACCAGGTGTATATTATGTTATATTATATTATGTGTTCATTTTCCTATTATCTACTGATATTCCATCTTCATTCCACACCTAAAATGCTCAGGTAACATAATATACACCTGGTTATATAGGATATGTGTTCATTTTCCTATTATCTACAAATATTTCACATTCATTCCACACCTAAAATGCTCAGGTAACATAATATACACCTGGTTATATGGGATATGTGTTCATTTTCCTATTATCTACTGATACTCCATCTTCATTCCACACCTAAAATGCTCAGGTAACATAATATACACCTGGTTATATGGGATATGTGTTCATTTTCCTATTATCTACAGATATATCATCTTCATTCCACACCTAAAATGCTCAGGTAACATAATATACACCTGGTTATATGGGATATGTGTTCATTTTCCTATTATCTACTGATACTCCATCTTCATTCCACACCTAAAATGCTCAGGTAACATAATATACACCTGGTTATATGGGATATGTGTTCATTTTCCTATTATCTACTGATATTCCATCTTCATTCCACACCTAAAATGCTCAGGTAACATAATATACACCTGATTATATGGGCTATGTGTTCATTTTCCTATTATCTACTGATATTCCATCTTCATTCCACACCTATAATGCTCAGGTAACATAATATACACCTGGTTATATGGGATATGTGTTCATTTTCTTATTATCTACTGATATTCCATCTTCATTCCACACCTAAAATGCTCAGGTAACATAATATACACCTGGTTATGGGGCATGTGTGTTCATTTTCCTATTATCTACTGATATTCCATCTTCATTCCACATCTAAAATGCTCAGGTAACATAATATAACACCTGGTTATATGGGATATGTGTTCATTTTCCTATTATCTACAGATATTTCACATTCATTCCACACCTAAAATGCTCAGGTAACATAATATACACCTGGTTATATGGGATATGTGTTCATTTTCCTATTATCTACAAATATTTCACATTCATTCCACACCTAAAATGCTCAGGTAACATAATATACACCTGGTTATATGGGATATATGTTCATTTTCCTATTATCTACAGATATTTCATCTTCATTCCACACCTAAAATGCTCAGGTAACATAATATACACCTGGTTATATGGGATATGTGTTCATTTTCCTATTATCTACAGATATATCATCTTCATTCCACACCTAAAATGCTCAGATAACATAATATACACCTGGTTATATGGGATATGTGTTCATTTTCCTATTATCTACAGATATATCATCTTCATTCCACACCTATAATGCTCAGGTAGCATAATATACACCTGGTTATATGGGATATATGTCCATTCCATATCTAAGATACCCAAGAAACCTTTTATACATCTACATAATGTTTCTGTAATAAGTTATTATCTTCATTCTTTTTATTTATTCCTTTTCTTCATTCTTTTTAGTATGTCCCGGGAGCTATGGTACTTAGTGGGAGCACTAAGGTTCTTCGGTACCAGCCATATGGCTTTATAGGGGCTGAACACTTGTGATAGGCTCTTCTGTGACCTTCACTGACTAGTTTGTCATCTTCTGCTATGGGGCCCAATTTTCTGTAGACCTGTGTGTGGGTGTTGTACCATGTAATAACAACTGATCCATATTATTCTAATGAAATAGAATGTATTTTGTGTCCGGATATCTCTCACAGGGCCTCAGGGGTCTCCACCTCACCCACCATACACCTACTAACTGGAGGAGCCCTTCCAGTCTCCCAACATGGCTCCGCTGTAGGAAAGTATGGGCGCATGCGCACAGGCAGATGAACTTGCTGAAAATGTTTGGGAACGTCCTGGTTCACTACGTCTAACTATAATAAGCAGTGGCCTAGTCTATCTACTTACATAGCGTGTGTAGGGCTAGTACATCACCCTGTATAAAGCAGTGTGCTCCATGGTGCTATTCTACGTCTAACCTATTATAAAGCTGTGTCCATAGGTGTCACTATTCCCACATCTAACACCTGTATAAAGCAGCTCCGGTGGAGCCTTCCCCGATAGTGCGCCTAGGTACTACGTCTAACCCATATATAAAAGCGTAGTGTGCTCCATAGGGTCACTATCCACATCTAACCCTGTATATAAAGCAGTGTGCTCCTAGTGTACAGAGGAACCATATCTAACCCTGTATATAAACAGTGTCTATAGGGCACTACAATACCCAGCAGGCCTTATATACAGCAGTGTACCCATAGGGCAGAGGAAACATATCTAACTCTTTACACATAGGATGCCCAGACCCCCAGATCACATCCTACCGAGGTACTACAATACCCAGCATGGCCTTATATACGCAGTTACCCATAGACAGGAGAACCCTGCCCATAGCTGGCCTAACCCCCCCAGATCACATCTCTACCAGGGCACACACTACCCGCATGGCCTGATATAAAGCAGTGTACCCCATAGGAGCAGGAGGAACCCTGTACACATAGCATGGCCTAGACCCTCAGATCACTCTCACCGAGGGCACTACACTACCCACATGGCCTGTATATAAAGCAGTGTGCTCCATAGGTATCAGAGGAAACAATCTAACCCTGTATATAAAGCAGTGTGCTCCATAGGTATCGAGAAACCATATCTAACCCTGTATATAAAGCAGTGTGCTCCATAGGTGTCTATTCTACGTCTAACCCTATATATAAAGCAGTGTGCTCCATAGGTGTCACTATTCCACATCTAACCCTATAATAAACAGTGTGCCCATAGGTGTCTTTCTATCTAACCCAATAAGTTCTCAGTTCTATTCCACACTAACTATATAACATAGACAAGTACACCTGTATATGCAGGTCCATAGGTGTCTATTCTACTCTAACCCGTATATTAAGCAGTGTGCTCCATAGTTCAGGTAACCAATCTAACCCTGTATATAAAGCAGTGTGCTCATAGTGTCTATTCTACGTCTAACCCTATATATAAAGCAGTGTGCTCCATAGGTGTCACTATTCCACATCTAACCCTATATATAAAGCAGTGTGCTCCATAGGTGTCTATTTCTACGTCTAACCCTATATATAAAGCAGTGTGCTCCATAGGTGTCACTATTCCACATCTAACCCTATATATAAAGCAGTGTGCTCCATAGGGTTATTAAACATATCTAACCCTTATATAAAGCAGTGTGCTCCATAGGTGTCACTATTCTACATCTAACCCTATATATAAAGCAGTGTGCTCCATAGGTGTCACTTACACATCTAACCCTATATATAAAGCAGTGTGCTCCATAGGTGTCTATTCTACTCTAACCCTATATATAAAGCAGTGTGCTCCATAGGTGTCACTATTCCACATCTAACCCTATATATAAAGCAGTGTGCTCCATAGGTGTCTATTCTACGTCTAACCCTATATAAAGCAGTGTGCTCCATAGGTGTCACTATTCCACATCTAACCCTGTATATAAGCAGGGGTGCTCCATAGGTGTCTATTCTACGTCTAACCCTATATATAAAGCAGTGTGCTCCATAGGTGTCACTATTCCACATCTAACCCTGTATATAAAGCAGTTGCTCCATAGGTATCAGAGAACCATATTAACGTGTTGTATATAAAGCAGTGTGCTCCATAGGTGTCTATTCTACGTCTAACCCTATATATAAAGCAGTGTGCTCCATAGGTGTCACTATTCCACATCTAACCCTATATATAAAGCAGTGTGCTCCATAGGTGTCTATTCTACGTCTAACCCTATATATAAAGCAGTGTGCTCCATGGTGTCACTATTCCACATCTAACCCTGTATATAAAGCATGTGTTGTTCCATCTAGGTATCAGAGGTAAGGCCATATTCTTAACCCTGTATATAAAGCAGTGTGCTCCATAGGTAGTAAATCTATCTAACCCTATATATAAGCAGTGTGCTCCATAGGTGTCATATTCTACATCTAACCCTATATATAAAGCAGTGTGCTCCATAGGTGTCTATTCTACATCTAACCCTATATATAAAGCAGTGTGCTCCATAGGTGTCACTATTCCACATCTAACCTATATATAAAGCAGTGTGCTCCATAGGTGTCTATTCTACGTCATAACCCTATATATAAAGCAGTGTGCTCCATAGGTGTCACTATTCCACATCTAACCCTGTATATAAAGCAGTGTGCTCCATAGGTGTATCAGTAGGAAAAACGCATATAACTCTAACCCTTATATAAAGCAGTGTGCTCCATAGGTGTCTATTCTACGTCTAACCCTATATATAAAGCAGTGTGCTCCATAGGTGTCACTATTCCACATCTAACCCTGTATATAAAGCAGTGTGCTCCATAGGTGTCATATTCCTATTAACCTGTCTACACCTATATATAAAGCAGTGTGCTCCATAGGTGTCACTATTCCACATCTAACCCTATATATAAAGCAGTGTGCTCCATAGGTGTCTATTCTACGTCTAACCCTATATATAAAGCAGTGTGCTCCATAGGTGTCACTATTCCACATCTAACCCTGTATATAAAGCAGTGTGCTCCATAGGTGTATCAGGGAAACCATATCTAACCCTGTATATAAAGCAGTGTGCTCCATAGGTGTCTATTCTACGTCTAACCCTATATATAAAGCAGTGTGCTCCATAGGTGTCATATTCACATCTAACCCTGTATATAAAGCAGTGTGCTCCATAGGTGTCTATTCTACGTCTAACCCTATATATAAAGCAGTGTGCTCCATAGTGTTATTCCTACATCTAACCCTTATATAAAGCAGTGTGCTCCATAGGTGTCTATTCTACATCTAACCCTATATATAAAGCAGTGTGCTCCATAGGTGTCACTATTCCACATCTAACCCTGTATATAAAGCAGTGTGCTCCATAGGTGTCTATTCTACGTCTAACCCTATATATAAAGCAGTGTGCTCCATAGGTGTCACTATTCCACATCTAACCCTGTATATAAAGCAGTGTGCTCCATAGGTATCAGGAGAACCTATCTAACCCTGTATATATAAAGCAGTGTGCTCCATAGGTGTCTATTCTACGTCTAACCCTATATATAAAGCATGTGTGCTCCATAGGTTCACTATTCCACATCTAACCCTGTATATAAAGCAGTGTGCTCCATAGGTGTCTATTCTACGTCTAACCCTATATATAAAGCAGTGTGCTCCATAGGTGTCACTATTCCACATCTAACCTATATATAAAGCAGTGTGCTCCATAGGTGTCTATTCTACGTCTAACCCTATATATAAAGCAGTGTGCTCCATAGGTGTCACTATTCCACATCTAACCCTATTATATAAAGCAGTGTGCTCCATAGGTGTCTATTCTACGTCTAACCCTATATATAAAGCAGTGTGCTCCATAGGTGTCACTATTCCACATCTAACCCTTTTATATAAAGCAGTGTGCTCCATAGGTGTCTATTCTACGTCTAACCCTATATATAAAGCAGTGTGCTCCATAGGTGTCACTATTCCACATCTAACCCTGTATATAAGCAGTGTGCTCCATAGGTATCAGGAGGAAACCATATCTAACCCTGTATATAAAGCAGTGTGCTCCATAGGTGTCTATTCTACGTCTAACCCTATATATAAAGCAGTGTGCTCCATAGGTGTCACTATTCCACATCTAACCCTATATGTAAAGCAGTGTGCTCCATAGGTGTCTATTCTAACGTCTAACCCTATATATAAAGCAGTGTGCTCCATAGGTGTCACTATTCCACATCTAACCCTATATATAAAGCAGTGTGCTCCATAGGTGTCTATTCTACGTCTAACCTATATATAAAGCAGTGTGCTCCATAGGTGTCACTATTCCACATCTAACCCTATATATAAAGCAGTGTGCTCCATAGGTGTCTATTCTACGTCTAACCCTATATATAAAGCAGTGTGCTCCATAGGTGTCACTATTCCACATCTAACCCTGTATATAAAGCAGTGTGCTCCATAGGTATCAGGAGGAAACCATATCTAACCCTGTATATAAAGCAGTGTGCTCCATAGGTGTCTATTCTACGTCTAACCCTATATATAAAGCAGTGTGCTCCATAGGTGTCACTATTCCACATCTAACCCTATATATAAAGCAGTGTGCTCCATAGGTGTCTATTCTACGTCTAACCCTATATAAAAGCAGTGTGCTCCATAGGTGTCACTATTCCACATCTAACCCTATATATAAAGCAGTGTGCTCCATAGGTGTCTATTCTACGTCTAACCCTATATATAAAGCAGTGTGCTCCATAGGTGTCACTATTCCACATCTAACCCTGTATATAAAGCAGTGTGCTCCATAGGTATCAGGAGGAAACCATATCTAACCCTGTATATAAAGCAGTGTGCTCCATAGGTGTCTATTCTACGTCTAACCCTATATATAAAGCAGTGTGCTCCATAGGTGTCACTATTCCACATCTAACCCTGTATATAAAGCAGTGTGCTCCATAGGTGTCAGTATTCCACATCTAACCCTGTACACATATGGTGGTGCAGACCCCATCTCACATCTGTACTGAGGGCCCTACATTACTGCATTCATTAATAAATGTGTCTTATTAGTCAACTAGTCTTGATGAAGCTGGTTTGCTTACTTTGATAATCTGTCATAATGGCTGTGTATATTTTTGACAATGTTTCTCAGTGATTGAGTCCTTTTGTAACATCAGGATCATACAGTTATGCTAATGTAGATGTTCAAAGTAAGTACATTAGCGTCATTGTGGGTTTTATTTGGGCAGTTGGATAGTACTCACCTTTGTACTAACTTGTTCTTAAAGGGAATGTGCCTTCTGAAAATTACTTACGGTATGTTAAAAACATATAAATCTAATTTAAACAATATCTTTAAGTATTTTTTACCATATCACAATTTTTATAAAAAAAAAAAAAAAAAAGAAATCTGTGTAAGTAATTAAAATGTCTGAAAACATTCCCTCTCCTGAACAACCCTTTTAAAGGTTTCACACATCAGAACATCATATTGCTAGTGATGGGTGAGCCCCCCCGAACCTTTTTAAAAGTCTGAGTTCACGGCCGAACGTGACCCGAACTTGAGTCCGAACCCCGAAATTAGACTTACCGTTGAAGTTATGAGATGGGACGGGGGGGACTGTAAAAAGAAAGCGTATAGTGATTGCATAGCAGCATCATACTTACCAGCATCCGGGAGGGGGGAGGGTTTGGCTTAGAGCAAACAGATTCAGTAATACAAAGAAACCTAGCCCCTCTTATGGTAATGTGCTGCACACTTTCTAAAGGGGGTGTCACACGCGTCAATATCGCCTGCACGATATCGGCTGCACGTGACGTTGCAGCGATATTGACGCGTGTGACATACTGCATCAACCAGCGATAAATCGCTGGTTGATGATCGCCAGGTTTCAGAACCAGCTCTGAAACCTGGCGATTGTCGCCCGGTGGACACGCAGCATCGCTGCGTGTGACACCGGGACTAGCGATATTCCAGCTCCCAGCGCCTCTCACAAGCGCTGGGAGCTGGTATCCAAGGTACACTGCGGGTAACTAGGCAGCGCGCGCTGCCTAGATACCCGACGTGTACCTTAGTTACCAGCCTCCTCCGCTCACCCGGTGAGCGGAGGAGGCTGGTAACTAAGGTACACTGCGGGTAACTAGGCAGCGCGCGCTGCCTAGATACCCGACGTGTACCTTAGTTACCAGCCTCCTCCGCTCACCCGGTGAGCGGAGGAGGCTGGTAACTAAGGTACACTGCGGGTAACTAGGCAGCGCGCGCTGCCTAGATACCCGACTGTGTACCTTAGTTACCAGCCTCCTCCGCTCACCGGGTGAGCGGAGGAGGCTGGTAACTAAGGTACACGTCGGGTATCTAGGCAGCGCGCGCTGCCTAGTTACCCGCAGTTTACCTTGGAGACCAGCCTGCTCCCGCTTCCAGCAGGCTGGCAGCGGGAGCAGGACATCGTGGAAACGATATTTAAATCGTTTCCATGATGTCACTGGTCAATTGATCGCTGGTGAGTCTGTCTGTGTGACAGCTCACCAGCAATCAGCCGTCAATGTCGTCAGCGATCATCTCGCTGACGACATTGACGCGTGTGACACCCCCTTAAGGACTTCTATAACATTTATCTCTGCAATCATACCTTTACTGGAATAATTACATGTATGATTGCACTCAGTATCCCAGAGCCTGTAAGAAACTAGCTTCTCTTCATGACCCTAAAACTTGTTGATTGGTTTCCTTTAAATGGAGTGGAGGACTGTGGATTCGGGTTCTCTGGATTTGGGCACCTCTTTTTGACATCACTGTGGGTCCCAGTGGTTGGATCCACAGCAATGGAAAGTGGTTTACATCCTATAGATATGGCATAACTCTGAATTATGGATGACCACTTTTGGGAGTATAGATTTAGTAATGCCAGTCCTCTACTTAGAAAGAAAGAACCGAGCGATGTAGACTTAGGGCCACTTTACAGACACCAACTTATCTGTCCAACTTCTGAACAACTTACTGGTTGCAGTGAAATCATGGACACATTGCTCCATTTTGTGGCTGTGTACAAATGGTACAATGTGTCCATGATTTCACTGCAACCAGTAAGTTGGTCAGAAGTTGGACAGATAAGTTGGTGTGTGTAAAGTGGCCCTAAGACTTTGATCTGAAGTCTCGGGATGGGCTCAGAATGCTGTGAATTTTGTCACTGCCTGTTTTAAAAAGGTGCAGCTATCTATGTGCTCGGTTTCTTTTTATGCATCGTCCCAACACCAAAGCTAATAATACTTAATCTCCTCACTTCTTTATTTCAGGTCTGGACATTTAAACGTTGCTCTTATACTACTGGAGAATGGTGCCGATGTCAATGCACAGAATCGTCTGGGAGCAAGTGTCCTGACGGTGGCTTCAAGAGGTGGCCATGCAAGCGTGGTAAAGCTGCTTCTTGAGAGTGGGGCTTTTGTGGACAATTATGACCATTTTGATGTCAACATAGTGAGTAAAGGCCACAGAGAGGATATGCCAGAGATCACAGCCCTAATGACATCTGCCCAGCATGCTCACGAGGCAGTGGTCCGTTTATTATTGGACTGGGGAGCCGACGTAAATTATCGCATAAAGACAGGATGGAGTCCATTGATGCTGGCTGCTCTTCATGGACGTGTGAGTGTGGCCCAGCAGCTGGTAGATAGGGGGGCCGATCCTGATCAAGTAAATGGTTTGGATAAAACACCTTTTGAAATTGCCTTGAACGTCAAACACAAGGACATGAAAGATTATCTGGATTCTATTACAACAATTAGACCAAAGACCGGTATGGGGCAACTGTTCATCTTTATATGTCTACTTTTTGCCTGTTAAATTTGCATCCACAATCTTTACTGCATTTTCATACGGTTCAGAACGTGTTGTGATATCTTGCTTAGGGTGTTCCCATTGACTGGATAGAATACTGCATAGCCACATTTCACTCTCTCGGTAGGTGGTGCCATTCTGCCCTTAGTCTGACCCCTTCCCATCACCCAAAGGAGAGGGCAGAAGCGCTAACTTCTCCTCCAGCACTAGCCCACAGATCCGTAGACTTTCTCTTTACATGCATTGCTTGTGGATGAGCTGAGCATTTTTGCTCCTTCCTTACCGATAGGGGGGTGTCTGAGGACCTGAACACCCACCAACTAAAACTACTATATGGTGGCTAAAACAAGTTAAAACATTTTTTTTTTATATAATTTTATTCATTATTTTTTCACTTTCTGGAAGGACATTTAAGGTGCAAACTTGATTAAAGGCTTATGGTGGGTTTACACGTCCCGATATCGGGCGATATCGCTATACAACGGCGCGGGAGCGCGCATTTTCTGAGCACTTTTCCCGATATCGCATCGGCGGTTTACACGCTGCGATATCGGGAAACAATGTCCCTACGATGTGTACACCCACCAACCCAGTAACGACCATTTAACATTGGAGTTAATGGGTGACATGCGAGTACACATCGGAGTTGGATGTTTACACGCAACGATCCGGCTCCAACAGGCATCCGATATCGGGCGGTTGAATAGCACGCTCATTCGACCCCCGATATCGAATTACCATCGTTCCTGCATCGTATTGTACCTTCAAACAGTACGATGCAGGAACGATATCGGGTCCAACTCACGAACCACGTGACTTTTTGTCGGAGTTGGACGCCGATATTGCGGCGTGTAAACCCACCATTACTCTGGTATTCTCTACATGAATGAAACATTTTCCACTTAAGGCTAAGTTCAGACAGTTAGAACAAGATTAGAGGGAATCATATTGGACTCACTAGACCAACAACTCCTTTACATATTGACACCTGAGAATAGAGTTTTTTGCGTGGTATAGTACACCAAATAACCATTAAGGCTAGAATATTATGGCAGAAATGTTGGAAAATGATTCTGAGTTTATCCACATAGGTCATAGTCCAGATTATCCATGCATTGAATAGCATTAAGAATACATTTTCCCAGTTATGTATATTATCTCTTGCGGCTCCAATCTTTATCACAAGTCAGATCGCCAGAATCTGGTGTACGTTTCCCCAAGATTTACAGCTTACTTAGTTTTGGGGCATTCTTTGTTGATAGATCAGGTTGCCAGTCTCCTTGCCAATATCTAAGATGGCGCCGGAGATCCGGCACATGCGCACTGGAAAAGTCGGCGATTGCGCATGCACTGGCCCGGTGACGCGTATTTCCGGTTTG
Organism: Allobates femoralis; assembly: GCA_033576535.1. Taxonomy (NCBI): domain Eukaryota; kingdom Metazoa; phylum Chordata; class Amphibia; order Anura; family Aromobatidae; genus Allobates; species Allobates femoralis. Next base: position 304,540,298 of record JARQOC010000005.1, on the reverse strand, counting down.
TGACGTCACCGGAAGTACTATTCCGACCCCGGATCTAGCGTCGCCGTGTGCCCGCGCAGTAATGGTAGCCGCAATCGGGCCTGTAATTACGGTGCAATGTGCAGCAGGTGGGTAATTCCTATTTGATTCAGGGGCTGCACACCCCCTGATGAAAGGCTTGTTCTGAAACACGTGTCAGGGTAGCCCCGAACACGTGTCACATAGCTCCTTACTATGTGGGTGAGTGTCCATGGCAGGCTGCTAGGTTAGAAAATATGGCATTATTAATTGTATGTACTCAACTGTGACAATTGCCTGTTTTTCTGTACGTTTATGTCATGGACATTGATGTATTTACCCCTCTGTTTGTATAGGGGCTTGTGACTCTGTTCCTTCCCTCCTCTAGACCTCTTCCTGGTTTTTGTGACTATCCCAGTTTTTTAGACTGTCTCACTGTATTTATATATTAAATTGTGCACTTGCAACTCAATGGGTCTTTTACCTTTTTTTTTTTTTTTTTTTTTAACAAATCTCTATTTGATTTTCCAAACATTTTCACAATTAGTTCAACACAATAAACATTACAGGTTACAATCGGCAAACCCGCTTAATCTCCAACTTGGAGTAAATTCCCTCCCCCTCCCTTCCCTTACAGAGCAAATATTCTTATCCAAAATGCGTATTGAATATGTGGTGGTCCTGATGTTTACATTAAGTAGTAACCGACCTTTTTTATTTTACATAGCCTTTTTATCATATCTCCAATATCATATACATTGGTGTATTAGTGGATCTCTAGTCTCCCCAGGTTACCTTGTAACTGTTCTAACGCATACCATGTAGAGTCTCTGAAGGGCCATATCACCGGTTTAATCTCTTCGTCCAAAAGATAAGTTACAATAAAGCCCTTCCACTTATTGAAGAATTTTTTTGTTAGTTCCTCTTTATTAGTTTCTGCCTCTATTTGTTCGGATCTCATTGCTGCCTTGATGTCTTTTAATATGGAGTCACGCGAGGGTGGTTTGGCGTCCAGCCAATGTCGTAATATTGCACGCTTGGTTATAATTGCCAAAACGTGCAATATGCGTCTCTCATTCCTGGTACCGTGGGAACTGTCTATACAGTGAAACAGCCAACCGTCCCTACCTATTTCTTTCTGGCCTCCCGCTAACTTCCCTGCCACCTCTTCAATGTGTGACCAGAGAGGGTGGATTGATCTGCATTCCCATATACCATGAAATAGATCAGTATTTGGTGTGTGGCATTTCGGGCATGCCTGTATCCTGTCTTTATTAGTCTCTTTCTGGTATGTTGAGAATCCGTAAATTGCCCTATGAATCAGGCGGAATTGAGAGTCTCGCCATTGTTCATTGAGTATATTTTCTCTGAAAAGCTTCCAGCCGTTTAGAATTTTCATTTCCAATGCTGCCTCATTCAATCTGGTTTCCCACCCCTTGAAGAGTCGTGGCTGTGTATTCTGATTTATATGGGGCCCCAGATCTTTATATAAGGTTGAAACACTTGTGTTAACTATCCCCCTAGAGAGTAAGTCGTCCCAGGTATTCATCACACACTCCGACTGAACGTTGATCAGCTTATTCATTATATGGTGTTCTAATTGTTTAAACTGTATCATGTGGTGTTCTGGCAGTGTCATAGATTGTAGCAGTTCCAAGCCTGTCAACCACCTGGATTCCTTCCGGCAGAGAAGATCGCCTACCCTTTCTATACCTCCATCCCTCCATCTTTGATAGAGGCTATTCTCTCTTCCCAGCGGAAACTCTGGATGTGCCCACAGGGAAACAAATTTGGACATTCGCCAAGAAAGACCTTGTTTTTTCCTGACTATCTTCCATGTCGCTATGGTATCTCTTGTCACTATTGAGTGTTTTACCCTGTCTGGGAGATTAGATCTCGATGTGTGTAGTATCGAGGCTAGACTCCATGGTCTACAAAGATCAGATTCTAGTTCCCAGTCCGAAAACTTGTTTTTACCTTTATTAACTGGGCCTATGCCACGCAAAAAAACCTCTGTTCTCAGGTTTCAATAAGTTTAGTCAGTGTTTGTGCTCCGCTTTTTTATTGATCCGTTTTTAATGCAATTTCTGCACTAAAAACATATCCTCCTTTTTGCAAAAAAGTATCAAGCGCATCATCCGTTTATGCTGCTTTTTTGCTACGTTTTCGGGGGACACAGACGCACACTTTCTTACCCTCCCCAGCAATACCACGTTGATCCCCGGTGATGTCTTCCTGCCAGCACCAGCAGAGCTGTCTGTGAGCAGTATGAGTACTTGCAGGACCTGTGCCCCATGTGACGGAGTTACATGGGTAGGTCCTGGAAGTACCATACCGACTACCCACAGCTCCTGCTGGTGCCCAGAAGGAAGACCTCACTGGGGATCACCGTGGTATTGCTTGGGAGGGTAAGTAATTGAAAGTCAGAAAGTGCACCAGAAAAACAAAGCAATAATTGACGTTCTCATTATTTTCTGGATGCATTTTCTGCACCACTAATGCAGCAGTCAGAAGCGCTGACGCCTGAACAGCAAATTGAAAATCCCATTCACATCACTGACAGATGTGTTGACTGATCCATTTTTGGTGCAGTTTTAAAAAAATAAAAATAAAAAAGCGTAGCACCAAAAACAGATAAACGCCGAGTGTGAACATAGCCTTACAGTTCACAGAATGTTTTTGTTGAGTATGTGAGCCGAGAAAGCACCTCATTGTACATGTTGGGTTTACCATTGGTCCCCATTTGCCTGGGCAAGGTACAAGTGTCCTTTTGACCTCTGTCTGCACTTGTTGGTAAATCACTAATAATAATAATGATCAGCTGGCGTAGTAGACTTTCACACAGTGAAATACAGAGAAAGGGAAAAAAATTATTTTCTTTTTCTCTAGTCACCTTCCACGACAGCATAGGAGGTAGCCTCGCCACGCCCTAATGGGGACAGGAACACAAGAGAGGTTAAAAGGCCCCTCCCACCTCCCATTAGCCAGTGTCTTTCCTGTCCCCATGGGGCATGGAGAGGTTTTTCTGTCTCCTATGCTGTGGGGCCGGCGACTGCAGCATACCTGGATAGCCGGGCAGTGTTGGTCGGTGCTGCGGCTCCCCTCCTCCTACTGCTCCTGCCGCGGGCTTTGGGCGGCAGGACCGTCCTCCACTCCTCCGGATCCTCTGCGGAGGTGATGCGGGGTGGGGGAGCCCCGCCGGCGGCCTCTCGGTGTTCCCTGGGCCCGCCGGCTTCTCCCCTGTGTGCGCGCTGCGCGCCGGCCGGATGTGACGTCAGCGGGCGTCACTTCCGGTTCCTGTGCTCCCGATGACGGCGCTTCCGGTTCCGGCGGTCGGAGCCGGAATGACAGCGTGCAGAGCACGCCCGGTGGTACTGCGGCCTGCTCCGGACCCTGCAGGGGGGATGGGGGCACATTGATTGGAGCGGTGGGGCAGGCTTATGTAATTTAAGCTGCCCTGAAGTCAGCAGTCAGGTGAGCACCTTTATTTGGCAGGATGGCTGATCCAGCTGCTGAGACCAGCTCTACCCCAGCCACAGTAAGTCTGTGCCGAGGGGGGGGGTCCATGTGCCTGTATTCAGGCAGATGCTTATGGCACCCTCTCTGTGTTTTACAGGGAGAGAAGCCAGCAGTAAAAAAGCCCGGTGGGAAGCGTTGCCCGGTCTGCAATAGGAAGTTTTCTTCCCCCTGGGATAAGAAACTCTGCCAGGAGTGTACAGATCATGTGGTTCGGGCTGAACACCCCTCCCTAGTGGAGGAACTGCGCTCCATGGTGCAGCATGAGATTCAGGCTTCTTTGGCTTCCCTGCCTACGGCTGCTCCCACCCCAGTCCCGGCTCCTCCGTCTCCCAGAAAGAGGAAACGGCAGCAGGACCCATCTGACTCCGAGGGCCAGTTAGACTCGGGCTCGGATAATTGGGATGATGGTTCTTCCTCCAGGCCACCTGACTCTAGCAGATTCCTGTTCTCCTCAGAGGATTTGGCTGAGCTCATTAGTGCGGTCCGCAGCACTATGGGTTTGGAGGAGGTGCCGGTCCTCCACTCTGTCCAGGATTCTATGTTTTCTGGCCTTCGTCCTGTCAAGCCGGTGGGGTTTCCTGTCCATCCTAACATTCAGGATCTCATTGCTCAGGAGTGGGAGTTTCCTGAGAAGAGGGTTAAGGGCGGTTTGAGGAATCGGTTTCCCCTGGAGGACACCCCATTTTCTTGGGATGTCCCCAAGGTGGATGTCCAGGTCACTCGGGTGGCTAAAAAGACTGCCCTCCCTTTCGAGGATACGTCCCAGCTGAAGGATCAGATGGACAGGAAAATTGAGGGGCTGATGAAACGCTCATGGGAAGCGTCATCATCTACCCTACAGGCAAATATCGCTTCCACCTGCGTTTCCCGTTCGATCCTCAGGTGGCTAGAGCAGCTTGAGTGCCATATCTCCCAGGGTACCTCCCGGGAGGAGCTTCTAGAATCCTTGCCATTGTTAAAAAAGGCTTCTGGATTCTTGGCCGACGCCTCGGCGGAATCAGTACGCATGGCTGCCCGTACATCCGTACTCTCCAATTCGGCTCGGCGGGCTCTATGGTTAAAGATGTGGGCGGGGGATTCCACGTCTAAAATGCGCCTTTGCTCCATTCCCTTTAAGGGGATTTGGTTTTTGGGCCCGCACTGGATGACATCCTGGAGAAGGCCTCCGATAAGAAGGCGCTTCCCGAACACCGTGTGGGGAAAAAGTCATTTTTTCGTCCCCAGGTGCCTCAGGCCTCCCAGCCCAGAGGTAAGGGGAAGGGGGGTCGTTGGGCCTACCCCAAAGGTCGAGGGAGGAACATCTTCGTTCCTCCCCACCAGCGTCCTCCACAGGACAAACAGTGACTCGGTGCAGGTAGGGGGACGGCTCTCTGCCTTTCTCCCCCGCTGGCGAGATATTACCAACTGCCAGTGGGTGCTCAACATCTTATCAGACGGTCTCTTGATAGAGTTTGTGTCTCCTCCCCCTCCGGTACTTCGAGTCACTACCCTGCCCTCGCGGGGATCTCAGGATCTCCTGTTTTCCAACTTGCTGGAACTCCAGGCTTCCAATGTCATCTCCAGGGTTCCGGAGTCGGAATGCGGCAGTGGACATTACTCCCGGCTCTTCATGGTGAAGAAGCCGTCAGGGCTGCCCGGATTATAATCAATCTGAGGCAGCTCAACCGTTATGTCCGCTACCGCAGATTCAAAATGGAATCAATCAGGTCAGTGATCCCCTTGATAGGACCCCACTTCCAGATGGCCACCGTAGATCTGAAGGATGCGTATTTCCATGTGCCGATTCATCCTCGGCACAGGAAATACCTGCGGTTTGCGGTGTCTTACCGGGGGGATATCCACCACTTCCAGTTCGACGTTTTGCCTTTCGGCATCTCCTCGGCTCCTCGGATTTTTACAAAAATCATGGGGGAAGTGGTGGCCTTCCTAAGGTTACAAGACGTCTGTCTGATACCATACTTGGACGACCTTCTTCTGGTCGCGCCTTCAGTGGAGGTCCTCAAGGCGGACGTGGACAGGGTGTTGGGCTTCCTTCAGTCATTGGGGTGGCTCCCCAATCTATCGAAGTCTCAGCTTTGCCCCTCCTCAGTCAGGAGATTCTTGGGGGTGCTTCTGGACTCGGACAGACAGGTGTCCTTTTTGCCAGAAGATCACAAGACATCCCTTATGTCAAGAATCTCTTCCCTGAGGGCTCACCGGTCCCCCACGCTCCGGGAGTCCATGTCGGTCCTGGGGTCTATGACGGCGTGCATCCCATCAGTCATGTGGGCCCAGGCGCATTCCAGGTGCCTTCAGGACCACATTCTGTTGCATTGGAATCGTCTCCCCTCCTCTCTCAACCAGAGGGTTGGTTTGTCGGGGAGGGTGATATCCTCCCTCAGGTGGTGGTTGTCCCCGGTGAATCTGGCCCGGGGAGTCTCTTGGTCTCGGACTCCCCTGGTTACGGTGACGACGGATGCCAGCCAACGGGGCTGGGGGGCGGTGGTATCAGGGTCCCCGTTTCAGGGTATCTGGGGTCCTCTGATAAGCTCTCGATCCTCCAACTTCCGCGAACTCCTAGCAGTGGAGGAAGCTCTTCTGGCTGCGCAGGATCTGGTCCAGGGGTCACATGTGTTGGTGTATTCAGACAATGTGACCACTGTGGCCCACATTCGTCATCAGGGCAGCACCAGGTTTCGCGACCTGAAAGTCATCTCCAGCCGCATCTTCCTCTGGGCCGAGAGGTCTCTCCTGTCTCTCTCGGCGGTCCATCTCAAGGGAGACTTGAACTCTCAGGCGGATTATTTAAGCCGCAAGGATCTCCATCCAGGGGAGTGGAGCCTCGACCAGGCGGTTTTTTGCAGCCTGGTAGGGCGCTGGGGAGTCCCGGAGGTGGATTTGTTCGCCTCGGGCCTCAATTGCAAAGTAGGAACATTCTACTCCCTCAATCCCAAGGACGGGGCAATCGGGGTGGATGCCTTCTCCCACGCTTGGCCGTTTCATCTAGCCTACGCGTTTCCTCCGCTCCCTCTCCTAGCCCGGGTTCTGAGGAAAATGAGGGACGAGATGGTTCCTACTATCCTAATTGCCCCCTTCTGGCCAAAGAGGAGCTGGTTCAATCTGGTCAGGTCTCTCGGGGTGGACGGTCCTGTGCATCTGGGGGAGGACCCAAGCCTCCTCTCACAGGGTCCGTTCTTCCATCCGGCTCCGCAGCGTCTCAGTTTGGCTGCTTGGCTTCTGAGGCCCGAGTGCTAAAAGCTCAGGGCCTCTCCGATAAGGTTATCGCAACCTTACAAGATTGCCGTAAGCCGGTCACTAATTCCATTTATAATAAAATTTGGAAGAAGTTCTCCTCCTGGTGTGGGGTCCGGTGCCGGATCCTTTTGCTCCAAACGTTTCTCAGATCTTGGACTTCTTGCAGCAAGGTCTGGATCTGGGACTTAAACCTAGCACCCTTAAGGTCCAGGTGGCAGCCCTGAGTTCGGGTGAGCCCTATCTGACGGTGCGGGATGACAGCATTGTTTTTCAGTTGGATCCGTCCTTTCTGCCGAAAGTAGTGTCGGAGTTCCATAGGTCTCAGTCAATCGTTCTACCATCCTTCTGTCAACATCCTAGATCGGCGAAGGAGGTGGAGTTTCACTCCCTGGATGTCCGTCGCCTGGTGTTACACTACCTGGAGGTCACGGCTCCCTGGCGTATCGACCAGAATTTATTCATTCAGCATTTTGGTCGCCACAAGGGCCGGAAGGTGGCTAAAGGCACTATCGCTAATTGGATAAAAAGGGCAATCACGGACGCCTATCTCGGTCAGGGCCTCTCGGCTCCTACTGGTTTTACGGCCCATTCTACCCGGGCCACTTCGGTTTCCTCGGCTGAGCGTGCTGGGGCTTCTCCGGAGCAGCTCTGCAAGGCAGCTACGTGGTCTTCGCTACATACCTTCACCAAGCACTATCGTTTGGATGTGATGGCTGGCAGGGACTTGGCCTTTGGGCGAAAGGTCCTGCAAGCTGTTGTCCCTCCCTAGGTAAGGATTCGTGGGCATTCCTCCTATGCTGTCGTGGAAGGTGACTAGAGAAAATAGAATTATTCTTACCGTTAATTCGGTTTCTAGGAAACCTTCCACGACAGCACTTATTTCCCTCCCTAAATTCCTGGTTTATGGATTTATGCTTGTTTCTTATGCGTTCTGGGTTCGTTGTAAGACACTGGCTAATGGGAGGTGGGAGGGGCCTTTTAACCTCTCTTGTGTTCCTGTCCCCATTAGGGCGTGGCGAGGCTACCTCCTATGCTGTCGTGGAAGGTTTCCTAGAAACCGAATTAACGGTAAGAATAATTCTATTTTTTTTTCGTTTTCACATGAGACCCTATGGGTAATGAATGTCACTGTGTAGCATCGGTCAAAGGTATTGGGCCTTTTTTCCTGTCTCTATTTGAATCCTCCTGTTTTATCCTTTTGGAGCCCATGAATATCTCCTCCAGCATCCTTTTCCTTCTCTGTGTAAAGCCTTGAGCTAATAATTATCACGGATTTGAGGTATGTTTGGGGGATGTTGCTATAGAGAAGCTATATGGTGATGTATCCTTATATAGCAGCAGGCATCAGTTCTTCCGACATATATCTCTTGCTTTTCCCATTTGGAGGCAGCAGATCTTTATCTAGCCTGTCATCTGAGAAGTGGATACAATCAGACAAGAGCAGGACTAACTATGAATGCAATGACGTGTCTGAATGTGGAGAACACGGTCCTCTTTCACTTACAACATACTAGAGTATATTGAAATAAAACACAGTGGCTTGAAAATGTTAGAATTTCTCATTGATACAGTGACTAGCTGTAGTCCCCGCCATTGCCTGGGATGGTAAGTGTTATTAGCTATAACAAAATAGAATAGGTTAACAAAATCTTGTTTCTCTCTGCTGAAATGCACTGGCTGCATATGTAACAGGGGCTATGTGAGGGCTCCTGCTGTAATACAGGGGCTATGTGAGGGCTCCTGCTGTAATACAGGGGCTATGTGTGGGCTCCTGCTGTAATACAGGGGCTATGTGTGGGCACAAGCTGTAAGTGTATTACAAAGGCTATATGTAAAAGCTCCTGGGGTAATACAGGGTGCTGTATTTCAAAATGTTTTTGACATTTTTATAAATAGGGGTACAGAAGGAAAGAGTGGAGTGGGATATCAGCAGTAAATTGGTAATTTTGTTGTAAATGAACAGTAGATGCATATTGTTACTTATAAGACTTGACTTTTTATATACAGCGTTACATGTAGAACTTCTGGCTCCTGCTGCATATTGAGGGCTGTGTGCAGACGATTGTTAGAAGAGCAGCAAAGAGGTGCCTTAGGCCGGCTTCACACCACGGTGAAATCTGATCCGGGGCTGTCAGGGGTGAACGTGACAGCCCCGGACCACCGGATTTCGGCCCCATGGTATGCTATGGGGCCGGATGGCAGCTATCTGCCATCTGGCTTCCATCTGTCCGGGATGCAGCATTTTTGTGTCCAGGGGAAGAAGCTGATCCTCCCAGCCCAGTGTGATCCGGTGCCCCCTAACATGGGGGTCTATGGAGTCGGATCGCATTGGAGCTGCACCCGGGAGCCGGACACTGGGTGCTGAAGCTCAGCGCCGCTCGGCACTGAACTTCAGCACCACCAGCTGTCCTCTGCTGACAGTTCAGGAACTAGCTCCCCACTAGCCGCGGTCCTGAACTGTCAGCAGGGGACAGCTCCCCGCTAGACGCAATCTTGAATTATCAGCAGCTGCAAATGAGCCATCTGGCTGCACACCGGACTGGAGGGCATAATTGACCCTCCGGTTCTGTGTCCACAACCGGTTCGGGGCTGTCAGGTTCACCTCTGACAGCCCCGGATCGGATCTTGCCATGGTGTTTAGCCGGCCTTAGTTGCTTTGTGGTTTGTATGGCTGGTGCTTCACTGACAGTCATGCCCCAGTGTGTGGCATTTTTCAGAAGTTCTGGTCTTCAGCAGCTTCCTTGAATGTTTCACAGACATGCATAAGCTTTGTCATACTATGAATGTCCTTTGTTAATATGAACAGAGATAGTTATCTGCCGCGACACTACTATTTTCATGAAAAATGTAAATCAATAAGTGGCACTAGAGAAAAGAGGATCAATAGGTATAATGCAAGTGTGTAATGCAGAAACTGCCCTGTGCTAAATATGAAAACCGGAGATCTTACTCTCAATAGTGGCCACTAAAGAATAAGCCTGGCATCCACTTCAAGGAGCCTCCACTGCCAGGTCCTGACACTGCCCTAATGGAATTGTGAGATGTGAATGGGTTTATATGTCCATGGATGCGATTTTAAAAACAATGATCAGGAGTGTGTTAGGCTCTCACAATGGTGGCCACTATTGAGAATAAGATTTCCGGTTTTCATATTTAGCACAGGGCAGTTTCTGCATTACACACTTGCATTATACCTATTGATCCTCTTTTCTCTAGTGCCACTTATTGATTTACATTTTTCATGAAAATAGTAGTGTCGCAGCAGATAACTATCTCTGTAAGTATATTATTTTCTGCCAGCACCTACGTTTATGGTGATGCCAGTCTTACACTTATTTACACTTTGTTAATATGAAGTCCATCAATGGCATTAATTAAATCACCCCTGGTGAACGATCTCACCCTTATGGGGTACTTTGCACAAGCTCCACAATTACACTTATAAATTGGAGGACAAGTTGGAGTAAATTGCAGTTAAAAAGTTTTTGAGGTTTTATTATACAAAATATGTGACAAGTGCAGATAAGAAAGGGAATTCCCCGTACGACACATAAAAATAGAACAATGCTGTTTACATTAAATTCTTATGGCTCCAATCCATTTCAAATAATGATGAAGGATTAGGGTATGTGCCCACAGGACGTTTTTGTTGTGGTTTCTGCCTGCGGTTTACCATTGGTTTTATGGTAATTTATGCTAATTTGTTCCTGTGGTTGGGCTTCCCAGCAAAACCAATGTGTTTCACAGAAACGCTGTGCCCACACATTGGTTTTGCAAGGGTCAAATACTGTCAAACCCCTGCGATTTTGGTGTGGATGAGAGAATTGACATGTTCTATTTCCCTGTGTTTTTGTTAGTCAATGGAATGTATAGGATTGTTGCACATACAATGATTTTTGTTGGCACGATGCACTGTTGTAGATTATAATATGTACACATGGGAGATATCGCATATCTGCTTTACATCTAACCCATACAATAACAGCACAGCAATGCCACATTTATACTCAAAGCAACATCGATTATACAAATTGGTAAAATTATAGTGCCTCCCTCCACACTCCACACTATTACAAAAATCAGCATTGCTAATAACCTCATATAAAGTGCTCCCAGGCACTTAGATGGCGAGAGTCCCCAGGAGAAACAGAATAAAGGTCCCTTACATGGCCCCAACTCGTGTTTCGCTATGATGGCTTCCTCTGGGGGAGATGAACTATGATGTAACAGCCTGCGTGCCACCAGGTATACACGTCCCTGATAAATAGTGCACCCGTATGAACATCCCCTCGGACTTCCAGGTTCGTGACATCACACGCATGCGCATTCCTCCGCCGACACCTCCCATAGACTACCACAATTCCAGCATCACCGCGACCGGGCATGCACGGTTGCTCAAATCGCATTCATCACAGGCAGGGGGCAGAAACTGTGCAACATCACATTAAGCCAACACAGAAATGGATGTACCGTATTTTTTTGGACCATAAGACACACTTTTTTTTTTTTTTTTCCCTCCAGATTGTGGGGGTGCGTCTTATGGTCCGAATATAGTGGCTTGTGCTGGCTGTGCTGTTCTGTGCTGGGGGGAGTGGCTGGAGGAGACTGGCAGGATCTGCAGAAACAGCCCGTGAGCACATGTCCTCACTCATTAGTGTACTGTTATATTCACTGCACTCCGCTGTCCACCTCCCAGTGCTGAAGCCAGCAGTGAGCGGAGGCCGGAGGCAGTGTATATAAAAGTACACCAAGTGTAATGACCTACCCCATCACTTTTTATGCCCCCCATGCTGGGATCCTGCAGCCTCCATCCGTGGATATAGCCCTCCCCATCACTGAATATGGCCCCCCTGCTGCTGCTCACACTGAGATGGTGTACATTCTCACTCCTCCGTCGTCCCCTCCATCTCTCCCTCTGCAGCCACATTGATCTCTTCCTGGTGAGCCAGATCCTGCCATGTGACCAGGCACAGCAGAGTAATGTCATCTCTGAGCATCCCGGTCACATGACAGGATGCTGGCTCACCAGGAAGAGATCAATGTGGCTGCAGAGGGAGAGATGGAGGGGACGACGGACTGGTGAGAATGTATACTGTTTTTTATTTTAGTGTGAGCAGCAGCAGGGAGGCCATATTCAGTGATGGGGGGGGGGGGGGGGCTATATCTAGGGCTGGAGGCTGCAGGATTCCAGCATGGGGGAGCATATAAAGTGATGGGAGCTACACTATCCCAGGATGGGGGTCATATCCAGTAATGGGGGCTGCAGTATCCCAGCATGATGGGGGACATATCTAGTGATGGTGGCTGCAACATCCCAGGATTGGGGCCATATCCAGTAATGGGGGCTGTAGTATTCCAGCATGGGAGCCATATTCAGTGATGGGGGGGGCGGCGCTGCAATATCCCAGAATGGGACGCTACATATCAGGATGGGAGGATATAAACAGGATGGGGGACATATATTACCTGGGTGGGGCCAGGGATGGGGACAATACCAGCATAAGTGTCAGCATCAGATTTGCCCACCAATAAAACTTAATTATAGCCTCATTTTTTGCTTTATTTTTTATTTATTTTTTTCTCTTTATTTTCAACCTCTAACGTCTGGGTGCGTCTTATAGTCCAAAAATATGGTATATGCAAGCTAGGTTGGCCTATATGCAATCACAGTAAATATACAGGGGCTGCAATCAATGTATGATTTTCATAGTGCAGCTTCTATTATGTAAGTTCATGTACAACAACGCAACACAGCATCTTTGATAATCTAATCCACTTTATCCAATGTCTTCAAGGGCGCAATAATACAGAATGAAGCAAATATATGGTGGTCGCAGACTTGTAAAGTCCTGAATGAATATATAAAGCCCAAAGAGGAAAAGAAAGAAAAGGTTAAAATACCATGGCAACAGAGAGAAACCAGTCGCTCAAAAAAAATGGTGCATAGGATAACCCCTTGTTCAGACCCTGTGGAGCAAGTGTATCTAATACTACGATCCATTTTGTTTCCCTCCTTGCCAGAACCTTCTTCAGGTCTCCTATCTGTCGCACCAGGAATCCCCTTTCTTATCTGCACACTCGTCATAAAGTTTTTGATATCTAATATATAAAGGTGTGTGTGTGTGTGTGTGTGTGTGTGTGTGTGTGTGTCCGGGATTGACATCTACACCGTTGCAACTACAGCCACAAAATTTTGCACAGTCACACTTCTGGACCCCGAGAGCGTCATAGGCTATGTTGTGAGGCGAAATTTTAACCCTGCGCGTTCCAGTTCACCAAACAATTTTGCCCCTATCTACATAATGGGGAAAAAGTGAAAGGAAAAGTGTTGGAGGCAAATTGACATCTGCCAGATGTGAACAAGGAGCACTTAAAGAATGAGAGCGATGGTGCCAAAGAGTATATACCGTACAGTTGCTAAGGAGGGGCCCCGACATAGGATACTCACCACACACACACAGTGATATGAACACACACACAAAATGCACCACACACTACCACGTGCTTGAACACATATACCACCCTCAGCACACATTTCACCCCACACATACACTAACCTCGCCACATAATCGCCCTAAAACACACACAAGTCTGGTATTATCCTTCAAAAATATAAGTCTGATTAATAAGCAGCAAAACTACAAGAGAAACAAATGTACCATATCTAATATATAAAGCTAAATGTGTGTATGTGTGTGTGTATGTCCAGGATTGGCATCTACACCGTCGCAACTACAGCCACAAAATTTTGCACAGTCACACGTCTGGACCCCGAGAGCATCATAGGCTATGTTGTGAGGCGAAATTTTAACCCTGCGCATTCCAATTCACCAAACCATTTTGGCCCTATCTACATAATGGAGAGAAAGTGACAGTTACCAGTTGACAGTTGTGAATGAGAGGGGCTTAATGACAGCGCCAAAGACTAACTGCTTATACCAGCATATAGTCACTAAGGTGGGGCCCCAACATGGGATATTCACCACGCACGTGGACATGTATACACACCACATGCACACAAAGAGTAACAGCAAGTGTATAGTCGCTAAGGTGCAGCCCCAACATTGGATACTCGCCATGCACCCGAACACACACACCACACAGACCCCACCACAGGGACACACACATACTCATCCTATAGGGACACATGCACTCACCCCACAGGCACACACACCACAGGGGGGCACACACACATACACACCCCACAGGGACACAGACCCCAAAGGGATGGACACACATCACAGGGACACCCCTCCCCCCCACAAGAACACACACCACAGGGACACACACACGCACACACCCTAGGGACACACACACCACACAGACAGACATAGATGTGCACAAATCGCCTCATACATCTGGTATCTTTAATTAATTTCCAAAAATAAACATCTGATTAAAAACAGCCAATGCGCAACACATGTGCCATATAGGGAATTAAGGCAGATGTCAGTCACATGAGCTGTCTATTGTGTATGTGTGAGATAACATATACTGCCCGGCCGGGGGAGGGTTTACTGTTGGCTGGAGATTTATCAGGCTGCCTATAGCAACCAATCACAGCTCAGCTTCTATTTTCCTACAGGTCATGAATATGACATATTCAAATTCTATTTTGTTATAGCTAAGGCTGCTTTCACATCAGCGGTAATCGCTGACCGCGGCAGTTGCGGTGAAAAAAACGCAACTGCCGCGATTACCGCATAACGGTCGCACTTGCGGTTCACCTACGGCAAGCCCCATGGAATATCTATGGGGCTTGCGGCAGGAGAGGTACAGTTGCGGTTTCAGCACTTTTGACAGATGCGGCCGCGAAAAAAACGCGGTCAGTCGCGGTTTTCTCGCAGCCGCATCTGTCGCAAGTGCCGAAACCGCTCCTGCCGCACACTTACCGCAAGCCCCATAGACATTGCATGGGGCTTGCCGCAGGTGAACCGCACGTGCGGCCGTTATGCGGTAACCGCAGCAGTTGCGTCTTTTTCACCGCAACTGCCGCGATCAGCGACTACCACTGATGTGAAAGGGGCCTTACATCAGTTATTTATTAACCCGGGTGTAGCCGGGTAGCACAGCTAGTTGTATAATAAAACCTGTTTTTACCTGCAATTTACTCCAACTTGTCCTCCAATTTATCAATGTCCTTTGTTGCCTACAGCAACCAATCAGAAGTTGAGCTGTGATTGGTTGATCTAGGCCACCTGATAAATATCCAAACTGTAAAAATAGTGCATTTACTATCTATTAGCTCACACATACAAACAGTATAAGGCTTTTTTTGGTAACTGACAGTAAAGCGTGGGGTAAACCTTTTCCCTCAAAACATTGTCCATGACATTCCCTGAGCCAAATGAGGTGTCTGTGCAACATTCTGTGATTGTAAATGTGATGGTGCAGATTCCTTTAGTGGTCATACACACATACACTCAGCTTTACATACTAGGTAGATTATAGGGGTTTGAGGACTGATGTATCGATTATCCATCCAATGCATAGGATATCCATCTGAAGTCAGTGACCCCCCCCCCCCTTTCATCTTCTAAGGCTGCCTTCACATTTGCGTTTGGAACGCAGCGCACCGAACGCAGCCAAACGCTTGCGCACATGCGTTCCTATGTTTAATATGGAAACGCATGTGCCTGCATTTGGCTGCGTTCGGTTGTGTTTGCGTTCGGATGCGCACAATTTGTGCACCCTCCGAACGCAGCATGCTGCATTGTTTGTGCGGTCGCTTGTTTTATCTGCAAGCGCCTGCAAGTGCACAAACCACGCATTGAAAGCAATGGATCCGCAGTGTCATCCGCATGAAAGCGCAGGAGAACGTTGGGGATCTCATTGAAATCTCTCCTGGTGGCCGCCGCTGATTAGCGGCGGCCACCGGGAGATCAGCTAGAGCCTCCACTGATCTCCCGCCGGTGTCAGCGTGGGAGATTTGAAGAAACAGCTGATCTGACAGCTGTTTAAATCTCCCGCACCGACATCATCTATTTGAAACAGCGATTAGCTGTTTCTTCAAATCTCCCCCGCTGACACCGGCGGAAGATCAGCTGTGGCTGGGAGGAGGAGATCTCCACCGCTGATCTCCTCTCGGCCGCCCCCAGAGACAGCTGATTGGCTGGCCGGGGTGCATACTAATGTGAACGCATGCGGAGGTTCTCCGCTGCGTTCACATCAGTATGGGCTGCGTTTGTGTCTGCATGCCATACACATGCAGACACAAACGCAAGTGTGAAGGCACCCTAAGATCAGCTCTGACCCTGGACAGATGTACAGAGTGTATGGGGCTGCAAACTGTGGGGCTGTGTATACTGTATGAAGGTAGGCATTAAGGCCCAGCCTTCCCAGAAGAAAAATATGCATAAACCTGTGCTGTGAAGGAGACATGAGGTGGGTCATGTGGTTCTGGATGCTGTTGAGTGTTCTAGGTTTTTAAAGGGAACTAGCCACCCCAAATGACCCCCCCCCCGGACTGTTAATATGTGTCCATACACCCAGCAGACACATTTGGGGCAATCGTTTTTGCTAAAAAAAACTGATTAGTAGAAGGTAAGATATAGCTTTATAAACTTTAAAAAATCTTGCCGACTGGGCGTTACCTAGCTGCCGGGGGGTGGAGCGCTGCGCAATATGTACTACCTGGTCCAGTGCCGTCCCTGCAGTCCTGTCCGGTGCTGTCCCACCTGCTCTGTCCGGTGCTGTGCCAGTGTACATGCTGTGCCCCAGGCCGGTAACATGATTATCGGTGTGGGCGCCAGGCAATGGGGACGCTTCCTGCTTCCTCCTGCCAATCCCCACCCAGGGCAGCCCTGCACCATTGAGAACGCAGGGCCATTGTGTCATGTGATCGCCGCTGTGACCCGTGACTCACGGGTCCTGAGCCAATCACAGCGCAGGGGCGGTTACATGACATCACTGGCCCTGCGTTCTCATTGGTGCAGGGCTGCCCTGGGTGGGGATTGGCAGGAGGAAGCAGGAAGCATCCCCATTGCCCGGCGCCCGCACCGATAATCATGTTACCGGCCTGGGGCACAGCATGTACACTGGCACAGCACCGGACAGGACTGCAGGGACGGCACCGAACCAGGTAGTACATATTGCGCAGCGCTCCACCCCCCCGGCAGCTAGGTAACGCCCAGTCGGCAAGATTTTTTAAAGTTTATAAAGCTATATCTTAGCTTCTACTAATCATTTTTTTTTTTTTAGCAAAAACGATTGCCCCAAATGTGTCTGCTGGGTGTATGGACACATATTAACAGTCCGGGGGGGTCATTTGGGGTGGTTGGTTCCCTTTAAGGAACTTTATACGATCAACATGACATTTTGGACCATGTACACTTAGTTTTACCACTGGCACCACTTGAACACCGGCCCAACACTTGACCTTGCACCGTTCCTGAGATACTTCTCAGATCCGGGTCTGTTGAGCTGATGTATTTGTTTTCAGGTATTGTAACTTCGCTTATTTATCTGAACACGACCTGATTGTACCTACAAACGCATATTAGACCGTGGGCAGAGCATTGATATTCTGGTTTGTACTCAGGCGCTACCTTACCTATTAACGACTGATTGGTGGGGTGCCGAGAGTCAGACACCAATTGATCCCATATTATTGACTTATTATCCCATGGATTTGTCAGTGCAGAAAAACATTTTAATCTTGACTTATTATTATTATGAATAATAATAATAAAACTTCACATTTTCATGCTCAAAAAATGGATCTTTGGTCTCATTCATACTTCTGCATCCAAACACATAAGTAAAAAATAGTACCTGTGTCATAAGCGTTTTGGATCAGTGTAGAGTCCGTGTGTCTATTTTTACCATCGTTGTTTTTTGCGGATAGATCATTAACTAAATATACTACAAATCTTCTATACTTTCGGTTAATCTTATTTTTATTGAGTTTTAAATGGCATAACGAAAATATTCAAAGATTCAGTTGATAGTTTGGTAAGAAATGAAACAAACATAGTGGAGCTATCTTCACTGGAATATACAGTCACAATCAAACAGCATCTCACCTGGTAACAATGTTATAGCTCAAATAACAATTCAAAACTAACATATACGTCAGTATAGAAGGAGGAGGCGTGGCCTGCAGCAGCATGTGAGGACGTGGATCCCTGAGCTCCTGTGCCCACAGACAAGCTACTGGGAATTTTTGCCTTTTTAAAGGCAAATTGTCTCATCAAAGCGACAAGACCTGTAAGATCTAATCTTTGGGCTTCATTTGAACCCTTTTGAGATCAATTCTGAGAGGAATTCACCTCAGGACACCTTGAAATCTGGCCCCTCAGAGGAGTGATGGAGGCTCCATTTTAAGGCTACTGGTCACCTCATAATAATATCCTCCTGTTGTCTGTTAAAAGTCAGGAATTGACACTTCAGGTCGTAATCCTGAAATTATACTGGCTTTTACCTTTATTCGGCTGAATTTGTAATGATTTTTACCTCAAGACACTGCCTGAAGTCTATTTGTTTTTTTGTTTTTTTGTTTTTTTTTCCCCCTCACATGAGAGTGAAGGTGGCGCCATTTTGTGATCAATGAATGCTTCATAATAATACTCCTGTCACCCATAAATCATCTGAAATTGACAACACAGGTCACAGTTTACTGAAGTAATATTAGACTTCGTCTTTCTGGACCAGAAGATCTTGTCTTGGTGATATATTTATCAATATCTTATTCTGCTTTATTTTCAATATACAGCCTATGCTATCTCTGACATGGGCTTTTTTATTCACTTCTCTCATTAGTTTTTGGAGATTTTATTGTTTTGGTCTATTAAGTTTGTTCTTAGACCATTTTCTGCTATTCTGTGAGGAAAACTGCCATTTCTCTCAGGGGAGTAGTGGAGCCGCCATCTTTGATTTGCTGATTGCGGCTTTCCTGGAGGATGCCAATTTACTACACAAACGGATTTTCCTCACTGTAAGATCCAGACCTCTGAGGTAAATTTTCCCTCATATGCATTTGGAAAGCAACAGCGACAGGTACAGGAGGCGTGGGGGATCTACTAAAAGATGAGCTGCTGTCCTGATTGAGGAGATTTAATATAAGTGACTAGACTGAGAAATCCCTGCAGCCTTCTTCATAGACTATCTGGTCATACTATTTTGGATGCTCCTTGCTTAGTTACATACTTGCATAGGGTGGGGATAATACCATTCTACATATTGGCCAATTCATGAGTCTGAAGGGGAGATATATAACCTTTCTAGTCCTAGTGTTACACTGAGACTTCAGGAGACTCTTTTTCGCTACTCATTTGTTTTTTTGCAAGCTGTTGCCTTTATAACGTCTTCCATCTTTGCGTGCTACTACATCTCCAAGAAGGACTTCTTCAATCAAGCGGGGTCGGCGTGCCTCCAACGTATCCAAGCTACGTAGATGGATCCTGTTGTCTGAGGTTTCTACACGATCCGACCACGCCTGGGAGGGAATCTCTTCAATCAAGCGGGTTTGCGGGCCTCCAACGTATCCGTGCTTCGTAGACGGTTTCCGGTGTCGAGGAGTCAACTAAACAGCTATTCTTTTATGGGGATGTGCTGTTGGGGTACACCTTTATATTGATGTGCATATTGATGTTTGACTCTGTTTCTTGTGGATAAAAGTAGTTTGGGTGGTAGTTGTTGGGTCTTGGGTGGGTGATCTTTTCATCTTCTAATTGGGGGAGAGAACTATTTACTTTATACTCCTGAGTCCGTATTTACAGATAATTGTACTTCATTTCTGTTCCTTGGCTCTAGTATTGTGGAAGTCTATTACCTAATTGTAATTGTTTTTGGCTCAATATAGTTTACTGGAGCTGGCTATAGAGACTTACTATACATACTTTGATATTCTTAATTTCTTAATTTATATACCTCAATTTATACGGTATACTAGTCCTAATGTCTCCCAAGCCTAAACCAAACGTTACTTCCAAAAATTCCACTGGTGAACTGGTGGAGGCTAGTCCACAGAGTGCGAACACTATGCCTTCCTCGGCCTACCATAGTAACCAGTTACAAAGTTGCAGTAAAGAATCCTTACCAGTGGAGAATAGTTCAGAAGAATGGAAATCCACACCTATGATTTATGAATCTACCCAGGCAAACTCAAAAAGAAAAGAAATGGAAACTATATCCAGATCACATGATGGCTCTAATTTTCGGGAAGATTATGACTCAGCTCGAGACCCTCAAACCAAGAGCCCGGTGAGACAAAGAATGAAGACCTCAAGGAAAGACATAGATCCTCTCTCCAACCTTGACGATGGACAACTATCAGATAGAGATTTCTTGGTTAAAGTATTTGCTGATTTAAAAAAATCTTTGAGAGACGACATTGATGAGATTAAACATTCGGTGGCCTCGATAGTTTCCAGAACAGAAAAAACAGAGAAAGCCATTGAGGAATTAAAAACGGAGTGCATTGACTCTAGAAAATCTCAAGACTAATGAAATTTAAAGTTCTGAAGGATAGGTTAGCAGATAGAGAGGACCGGGACCGCAGGAATAACCTGAAATTTAGAGGAATTCCCGAAAAGATAAAGCAGGATAACTTAATTAATTACGTGAAATCTCTCACTAGAAAAATTGCTCCCTCACTGGAAAATATGGAGTATTTTATAGAAAGAGCCCATAGATTGCCAAGGCCCTCGCATCTTTCGGACGATGTCCCGAGGGATGTGATAGCTAAATTTAGCTTCTATCAAACCAGAGATAAAGTGACAACTTTCTTAAGAGATAATAAATCCCTACCTCCACCTTACGACGGGATTAAAATCTTCACAGATATTTCTAAAGACACGATGCTGAAGAGGAAATCTTTGAAGCCTGTAACGGACATTCTACGTGCTAAGGAGATCTTGTACAGATGGGGTCGTCCGACCACTAGTGTTATTTTTACATACAAACAGAAATCTTTTGTTATTGAAGATAAGTCTGAGGGACTGAAAGTTTTGAGAAACTTACATCTAACTAATACTTGACGGGTCTTAAGTAGCTCTGTTTGACACTTTAAAGATTTAAGGTCCAATTAGGCACAATGGCCAAAACATTAGCCTTGCAGGAAGTTGAATAACGGTTCCCTTGAACCCTTCCTTATAGTATTGATACTTACATAGTTCTTATTACTAGTTACATTCTGTGTTATAGTTTGCTTCATTTAATAGTATTTCTTTACCTACCTGTAGTAGTTTAGTTTCCCTCCTAATTCTCTCCCTTCCCTCTCCCTCACACTTCCTCAACTTCATACTTTCATTGCAGCTAGCTTACGTACATTTTTAATTCTTCATTGAGACAATGACCACCAGATACCTTTCACTAAATGTCCATGGGTTAAATACCCCTCAAAAAAGGTTCCATGTGTGGAAAGAACTTGCGAGACATAAAATTGATTTGGCAGGACTTCAGGAAACTAAATTTTGCCTAGAAAATCCACCAAAGTTTACGAATAAACAATTTCCTCATATCTAGTTCTCCTCTAACAAGAAAAAAAAATCTGGAGTTGCCATTTTGATTAGGGATACTCTTAAATTTGAAGAACTTGAGGTCCATAGAGATGATGAGGACCGATATCTTATCCTGATATGTAATAAGATATCGGTCCTCATCATCTCTATGGACCTCAAGTTCTTCAAATTTAAGAGTATCCCTAATCAAAATGGCAACTCCAGATTTTTTTTTCTTGTTAGAGGAGAAATGATACTCCTCACACACTTGTGAATTTATACGCTCCTAACAAAGGTCAAATTTCATTTTTAAAAAAACTGTTCAGTACTATCCATGATCATAAGAAAGGCAACCTCTTCATTTTTGGGGACTTTAACGCGGTTCCTAATGCTATTTTTGACTCTTCCAATAAAGCCAGGAATACCAATGTCCAGCTTGATCCATTATTTAACCAGGAGGAATTCTATGATGCATTCCGATGCATAAACTCGTCATCTATAGAATTTACTAATTTTTCTGACTCGCATAAATCCTTTGCTAGGATAGATCTAGTTTTGACAGATATCAATTCCTTGCAGAAGATTAAATCAATAGAAATACTTCCTAGATCTTGGTCGGATCACTCTCCGATAATCTTCGTTACTACAGATGGGGCTTCTTATAGTGGGCGGAAACTCTGGAGAGCAAATTCTTTTCTATACCACCACCATCCAGATTATAAATCCAAAATTCAAAGTATATTACAATATTACTTTAAAGAAAATGATTTGGGAGATATGCCTATTCCAACTTTATGGACTGCCCATAAGGCACTGATTAGAGGTCATCTAATTCAATTAAATTCTCTCCTAAAAAGAAAATTAATTAAAGATACGGCTTCCATCATAAGTAAGATTAAAGACTTGGAATCGGAGGTGATTCGGACCAAGAAAAATTTAATCTTTGGTGACATTCTTAAATTGAGGGTTGAACTAAAATCCCTTTTAACTGCGGAATTTGATAAGGTTTCCCCCATTACTAAATCTAATTTT
Source organism: Allobates femoralis (assembly GCA_033576535.1). Classification (NCBI taxonomy): domain Eukaryota; kingdom Metazoa; phylum Chordata; class Amphibia; order Anura; family Aromobatidae; genus Allobates; species Allobates femoralis. Next base: position 304,518,075 of record JARQOC010000005.1, on the reverse strand, counting down.
TATAATTGTACCAACAAACCCTCCAAACTATTTGCCAAATTGATAAAAATATGAAGGGCCAAAACGAGAATTCTACAGATCAGGAATAAACCTAATTCTATAGTCAAATCCCCTGCAGAAATTTCAGATGCCTTTGAAGTTTATTACAAGAAGTTATATAACTTAGGAAAGGAGCCCGGGGAAGTTGATCCCTGTGCTGTGGATATGGCTTCGTTTTTAGACTCTATTCAACTTCCTTCTTTGACATCTGACCAGTTAAAATTCCTAAACTTACCCTACACTGAAGCTGAAATCTCTGATACTATTGCGTCCCTAAAGAAATTTAAGTCTCCCGGGCCTGACGGGTTACAGAACGAATACTATATTGCCTTTAAAGATATCCTTGTCCCATATTTAACTAGGTTAATCAATTTCCTCACTACTGACCAGAGTAGTCTTCCCAAGGAAATGCAAGAAGCAGTGATTACGGTTATATCAAAAGATAAGGGTGATACTGAGAATGTAGCTAACTATAGACCCATAACTTTAAATAACAGACTAAAACAAGTTATCTCGACACTCCTCCACGGGGATCAAGTGGGTTTCGTTCAGGGAAGGGGAACATCGGATGCTACGAGACGGGCGTTAAATTTAATAGATTTTATAGAGAGAACTGGGACTCCAACCCTAGTGGTCGCTGTCGACACGGAGAAAGCGTTCGACAGGGTCCACTGGGGGTTCCTCTTTGAGGTTTTGAGGAGGTTTGGCTTTGGGGGTAATATAACTAACTTAATGCATTCGCTTTATTCTAATCCGAGTGCGAAAATCATAACAAATAACTTTTTGTCAAAAGACATCTTGCTAACGAATGGTACACGTCAAGGTTGTCCCCTTTCCCCTTCTCTCTTTAACCTCTTTATTGAGCCGTTAGCGGAAAAAATACGTACTTATCCTTTGATAAAAGGCATTCCCATTTCTATGAGACAATTTAAGATTAGTTTATTCGCTGACGATATCCTGGTAACTTTGACTGATCCCATAAATTCTTTACGATATCTCCTTGACACAATTGATACATTTTCTCGAATTTCCCATTATAAGATCAATTTGAAAAAGACTCAGGTGTTACACTTAAAATATAGATCAGGACCTCCTTGACTTGTTAAAACGCGAACACTCTCTCTCGTGGGAAAAAGAATCTATAAAATATTTAGGTATTTATTTGACCAAATCCCTATCTAAGATTGTAGACGTTAATCTTAATTATATCTACAAAGTCATTCAGGACGATGTTCTTCATATTTCCAAAATTGATATTTCATGGTTGGGAAGAATAAACTCATTTAAAATGTTTATCTTACCGAAACTTCTCTATATTTTTTGTTCTGTACCCCTACCTGTGTCCAGACAATGGATGGCAAAATTACAAACTCAACTGACGAGATTCATTTGGGATAAGAAAAAAACAAGAGTGGCTAAGACTACCCTGGAGAAAGGGAGGTCTAGAGGAGGTCTGGCTGTTCCCAACCTCACCGCATATCATCACTCCACTATCATAAAACTGAGTCAATCATGGTGGGAGACAGGCGATAGACCAAGTTGGCTTACTCTTAAAGATAAAAATATGCTAAAGGGAGGCCTTGGTCCACAGCTTCTTTCCTTCCTTTGTGATAAAAACAAACCTCTTCCGAAAGAAACGTTAGTGAAAGCCTCTATTCAATCCTGGAGATTGTTTGTTTCCAAATCATTGAAAAGCTTTCAACCTCATCCACCTACTTGGATCCCAATTGATATATTAGACTATATTTCTGCAAACCTGAAACTTAAATCCTGGAAAGACCATGGGATTGGTTTTATATCTAACATCTTGGATGGCAGAGGAGGGTTGATTCCCTTTGCGGTCCTACAAAACACTTATGGTCTGGAAGACATAGAAGTTAAAACCTGGGAGGAGATTCATCGCATTCTGTTGAGCCATAAACTGGTATTCATTCTTCCTCACAATGTGACACAACTTTTGAAGTTCCCGCAGAGTACCTTTTTTTGGAAGTTGAAAAACATATATCAGGACATTAACCTAGATTCCGTCTATGTGAAATCTTCAAATGTAGTAGCCTGGGAGAAAGACCTGAACATCTCTATAAATACTGAACAACTTGGCAAGTCCTTTGATCTTATGTATACACAGGTACCGTGCATCTCCCTTATTGAGACCCAATTTAAATTGTATTCAAGATGGTATCTTACTTCGTTGAAGCTCAATAAGTTGAATTCACTCAACTCCCCGATGTGCTGGAGGAACTGTAACCAAACTGCTGATCTGACTCGTGTTCTGGGGATGTCAATTCCTTAAAAAATTTTGGAGAGACATAAGGCATCTAATTAGATATTTCTGGAATTGAGGTTCTTCTATCTCCTGAGTTAGTGTTGCTTTTGGTTGGGTTGGATTCTCTTCCAAAACGTATAAGGCCACTTACGATTCATATTCTTTTAACAGCAAAAACTATGATTGCCTCACTTTGGAGAGAGTCTACAGTCCCATCTATACAGGATGTCATAGACAGAATTGCATCTCATAATTCTTTTGAATATTCATTCGCTATTAGAAATGGCCTACAAACCAAATATCAGAAGAAATGGGCATTGTGGAATATAAAATTTCCATCTCCGTTCTTAAAGTCAGCCAAAGTCCCCCCCAGATAACTTTCTCTAGGCTTCACCACTGGACTGTATGATGGACTCATTGTCTATAGCATGTACTATAGTAAGTGTCTATAGCTACCTTTCCCCCCCCTTCACTTCCTTTCCTCTCTCCTTTATGTTTATCTGCTGAAGAGCAGTTCTTCATAAGTTGACTTAGCTTGAGATTCTTGGTCCTTAGTACTGATTGCCTTTAGTTATACTATTTCATAATTACTTCCCAAAGTATTATTTGGAGATGTGTAATTCTTTGTTTCCCTGTTTACTTTCATTGTTCTCTTTTGGTGTTCTGTATTTGATGAAATTGATTGTAATAAGGTAATCTCTTCATATTACACCTTTGACTTCTCTACTTCTTATCAGTTTGCTGTACGACTGTATTTGATTATTATACTTTGTACTTGATTTATTGAAACTCGAATAAAAATTATTTGAACACATATACGTCAGTATATGGCTCTTCTTTGGGTGGAGAGATAAACCGATTTCCTGGAGAAGATGAGCTCCCGCAAAGATCGATATCCCTTTGCTACTCCCACTAGAGTTACCCAGTATTCAGAGTGTCTCCCTTTTAATCTATCTACTAAGACTCTTATAGGCTCAACCAATGCCTGTTATATCAATATGGGAAGCCGTTGTCTAGAGGGCTTCTCACAACTACCGTGTTTCCCCGATAGTAAGACACCTCCGATAGTAAGACGTAGTGGGGGTTTTAGGGGTGTCGGCTAATAAGACGTACCCCGAAAGTAAGACGTAGTAAGCTGTATGTTGCGCAAATATAAGCCATAGTACAGGTACCTTTTGCTTCATTAACAGCGGGATTCGGCCGGTTAGAGCTGGATTCGGCCGGTTAGAGCTGGATGCGGCCGGTTAGAGCTGGATGCGGCCGGTTAGAGCTGGATGCGGCCGGTTAGAGCTGGATGCGGCCGGTTAGAGCTGGATTCGGCCGGTTAGAGCTGGATGCGGCCGGTTAGAGCTGGATGCGGCCGGTTAGAGCTGGATGCGGCCGGTTAGAGCTGGATGCGGCCGGTTAGAGCTGGATGCAGACGGTTAGAGCGAGGGTAACGAGCGGAGGGATGTGGAGGCCACGGGAGCAGCGGTAATGTTGTCTGTGGTCCATCAGGACCATGGACAACATACAAAAACACGCAGCCTCAGTGCTCTCATGTGCAGCCGCTGGTGGTATGGGGTTAACTGTGTGTGCCCGGCCTGATGTCACCGCTGCCCCGCTGATTGGCCCAGTGCCTCCTCTGTGTCCCCCGGCCGGCCTGAAGTCTCTGAGGCCCCTCTGATTGGCCCAGCGGCTCCTGCATGAGGAAGAAGAAGCCACACCTCTACCCAGCACCGCAGAGGAATCGATCCGATCGCCATTACGGTACCAAGTAAGCAATTCACAAAATGCACCATGTAAAGTTTCCTTAACTTGCGGTACACTTGCGGCGCAATCGCGGCAAGTCCCCATACGGTACATTGCATGGGGACTTGCTGCGATTGCTGTGGGATACTGTATGGGGCTGTTACCCTATGGGAGGCTGTGTGGGATAAAATCGACATTTTTTTTCCAATATAAGACATACCCCGAAAGTAAGACATAGTGGAACTTTTGGAGGTAAAAAGAATGTAAGACACTGTCTTACTTTCGGGGAAACACGGTATATACATGTAATACTGTTTGGTGTTCACCAAACTTCAAGGTGTGGTGAACACAGAATGAGACCACAAAAACCAATAAAGAAAAAATATATCAGAATAGAGGAAGAAAAGAAAGATAAGAAGAGGAAGAGAGATCAAGATGACTAGCAGAACACAGAAAAGTGGCGTCATGTAATGAGAAGGTTAAGGCAAGGGGAAAAGGGGAGGGTACATGTTATTCTGGCTCCCCGTCCACTAGAGGTCGTGTCGATATGGCTGTATCAGTCAAGATACTCTTAAAGTCAGTAGACTCCCGAAAAATAATCCAATCGAACTAAATCCTCAAGAATCTATCACGAGATCCCGATGCCTCCGCTGAGAGCTCCTCCATTCGGAAAATGTCCATCAATTCCCTGGACCAGTCAAGTAAGGATGGAACCCGGGTTGATTTCCAGAACCTCGAGATCACAGCACGTCCGGCCGAGACACAAAAGCGAAGAATATCTTTCTTTTGGAGCCCAATAGGGCCAGGAAAGATAGATAGCAGGCCCGACTTTGGACAACATTCAGCTTGTTTACCTGTTATCCGGGTGTATGTGTTAAATATCTCAGACCAAAACCGCCGGATTCCCCTGCAACTCCACCAAATGTGTAGCATTGTACCTGTCTCCTCTCCGCAGCGCCAACATGTGTCAGAGGTTCCAGGGAACATGCTCCGAAGAGTCATCGAGCACAAATACCATCTAGTAAGCAGCTTGTAACTTCTTTCTTGTGCAGCACAAGCGCTAACTAGTTTATGGGTAAATATAAAGCATTTCTGCCAATCACCATCTGAGATGTTAGTCCTCAACTCCCTTTCCCATGCGCGCTGGAAATATAGGGTACCCTGATTTCTCGAGGGCACCAAAGCCTGATATATGGCCGATATTTTGCGTCTCGGGCAAGATTTTAATTGGAATAACTTCTCCAATTCGTTGGGTGTCGATCTCACCCTACATGAGCGATCTGCTGAGTATAGAAATGCTCTGTATTGGAAAAATTCATACCACCTAAGTGGCCTCGTGGGATCTTTGGATTGTAGCTCTGCCAACGAGGGTAAATCCCCATCGGACAGGGTCTGACCCAATCGGGTATCGTTCACACTCTGCCAACATAAAAATCTCTGTCTTCTAAATCCAGGAGAGAAAGATGGACTAGAGAAAAGGGGGGTCAGAGGGCTGAGGCTATCATCCAAGTGAAGGGTTCTCGTCACCGAGTACCATATCTTTAAGGTCGTCCTGGTCAAATCTGTCAGGGGTCCTATGTCTGCAAGGTCTCTAGGGGAGATCCAAAGCAAGTGTTTCAATGGAGTCCCCAGACCCTCTTGCTCCACCCTCACCCACTTCTTGGAACACGCATTGTAGTGCCAGTCTAGGACTCTAGTTAGAGAGGAAGCCAGAAAGTATGTCTGCATATTGGGTAAACCAACCCCTTCTCTGGACTTAGTCAAGGTGAGGATATTCATCCTTAATCTAGGTCTCTTGCCCCCCCCCCCAAACAAATCTAAGGATCATAGATTGTAATTTGGAGAAAAAAACCCTATCGAACCGGACAGGGACTGTTTGGAAAGTATACAGGAGTCGGGGCAGAACATCCATTTTGACCACATTTACTCTCCCAAACCAGGATAGTTTTAGCAGTCAGTAAGAGGAAAATGTCAGTTCCACACTACTCAAAACGGTCTGGTAGTTCAAGCTGAATAATTGCTTAAGATCATTCGGTTATAAAAACTCCTAGATACTTAATGGACTCTGCCTTCCATTTAAACGGAAACTGTCTAGATAGATGGAGAACCAAGTCTCCGGGCAGAGAAATATTAAGTGCCTCGGTCTTGGTACAATTCACCTGGAAGTTACTTAATTATCCAAACCGTTCAAATTCCCTTAGAATAGAAGGGATGAAGACCATTGGCTGTGAGACATATAATAAAAGGTCATCGGCAAATAAGACCAATTTGTGGTGGCTCTGTCCTTTTGATCCCGTGAACACTTGTGTTGGTCCCAAGTGCCGTGGCCAAGTGCTCCATTACGATAATATATAGCAGGGGTGACAATGGACATCCCTGCCTGGTACCATTTGCTATTTTAAATGAAGAGGATAGGGCTCCTCCTATCTTCACTTTAGCGGAAGGGGAGGAGTACAAGGATAGGATTCCGTGCATGAACCGTGGGCCCAGGCCAAGTTGTATCAGCGCCTCCTTCATAAACCCCCAGTGGACTCTGTCAAAGGCCTTCTCAGCATCCACAGAAATTTAGGCCTAGTGGGGTCGAGCTGCTCTTGGCCTTAGCTATAAGGAGCAGGGTCCTAATAGTGTTATCCCTCGTTTCCCGGCCTCTGACAAAGCCCACCTGGTCCATGTTAATCACAGAAGGGAGAAATGATGCCAAACGGTCAGCTCGTAATTTAGAGAAAAGTTTTTTACATCCACGTTTAATAACGAAATCGGCCTGTAGTTCGAAACCAAAGATGGGTCTTTCTCTGGTTTGGGAATAACGCTGATATGGGCCTCTAAAGATTGACTCACGAAATCCGATCCCTGGAGTATAGCATTAAAGGCCGTCAGCATTGTTGGAGCTAGCTGGGACTTAGGTTTTTACCCAATTTCTATAAAGCGCTTATCGGGGCCCGGACATTTCCCTGAATGAGTAGACTTGATAGCCTGGAACAACTCATCCTCAGAGAAGTCTTCCTCTAACATTTCGGCTGTCGCTTTAGCCAAAGATGGGATTGCCTTCTGGTCAATATACGTTTTAATTTTGTCTGACAGCTCAGAGGATGAGAGATCGGAAGAAATGTCCCTTTATGTTGTAAAGAGTGCAGTAATATTTTCTGAATTCCTCCAAAATTTCATTTGGTATGAACGTTCGTCCACCTTTATTGGTTGATATAAATGGGACATAGGGTGGATTCAAACGAGGGTGGAGCAATCTGGCCAGTGGACGCCCGCACTTATCTGATTTGGAGTAAAAATAACTCCTAGACTTCTCCAGTATAATTGCGATATTTTTGGTCCAGTAAATTTTTAAGTTCTGTCTTTTTCAACGACAAGTCAACTAAAGTCAGCTTAGATAAATTCCGTTTATGTAAATTTTCTAAAGTATGAATCTGAGCGAGGAGGTTCTCTATCTTTTCTGAGTTATTTTTCTTTAGACGGGCACCATGCTTTATGGAAACCCCCCTCAAAACACATTTCAAGGTTTCCCATTTAGTGGGTGGAGGTGTGGGGTCTGTAGCATGATCCCGACCAAAAAATTGGATAGTGTGACGACCATCCACCGTGAGGCCGAGCTGCTGGTAGGCAGCACCCCGAGAAACCCCGAGACCCTTAACCCCTATACAGGGATCTGGAATTACAGCGGAGCCCAGGGGGTAGCTGCCTATATGAGCAACAGAGCCAGGGAGGTCGCCAGGGGAAAATCAAGACCCGAAAAATGAAGTCAGAAGTCCGAGTCAAAACCGAGAGGGCAGCGAAGGTACAAAATCGTCAGGCAGTAGCAGAGTCAAAAATCCAGGCAAAGGTCAAGGGCAAAAACCAAGAGGGCAGCTGAGGTACAAAATCAATAGGCAGAGGCAGAGTCAGAAATCCAGGCAAGGTCAGACACAAAACTAAACACACACTATCACTGGGGAACCAAAACTATATCTGGCGGCCTTCAAGCCAGGCTCCAATGTACTTGAAGGGCACGGCTACCTCCCATAGGCTGGAGCTCACAACCTGATGACCTCATCCGGACCGCCCCTAGATCCAGGCCAGATGGAGATGCACGACTGGCTCCACCCACGCCACCTCTGACAGAAGAACCAGGCTGCGCCTAACGGACACCTCTGCAGGGCCCTTTCCTCTGCGACCAACACCACCCAGAGGGGAAACACAGCGGCGCTCAGCGACAGAGGCAGATGTTGCGGGAGCAGTTCCATATGAGGACAAGGTCCTCCTGTCACTGGTGCCACCAGCCGAAGGAATCCGGCTCCTCCCAGCGGCTGAGGCAGGAACACCGGCCTCCGAGTCCAATGGCGATGTGACAGTAACCCCCCCCCTCTACGAGGGGCCTCCGGACCCACAAAACCCGGTTTATTGGGATGAAGAAGATGAAACTTCCTGATCAAACCCTTGGCATGGATATTACTGGCAGGCACCCAGGACCTCTCCTCCGGACCATAGCCCTTCCAATGTACCAGATACTGCACGGATCCTCTCACTAAACGGGAATCAAGGATCCGTTGAACTTCATATTCCACGGCACCCCCGACCAAGACCGGAGGAGGAGGGGAACGGACAGGACGAATCGGAGATCGGTACAATTTGAGAAGGGATTTATGGAATACATTGGGCAGTTTGAATGATTGAGGGAGCTTCAGACGAAAGGCTACAGGGTTAATCACGTCAATTATTTCATACGGACCAATAAACCTGGGACCTAGTTTGGCAGACGGCACTTTGAGCTTGATATTTTTTGTAGACAACCAAACTTTGTCCCCAACTCCAAGGTCCGGACCCTTGGAACGCCGTTTATTAGCAGAAGACGCCTGCCTAGTCTGAGCCCCCTTTAAGTTTTTGTTCACTTCAGACCAGATAGTCTTTAACTGATCTACGGACCTTTCTACCCCAGGGACGTCAGAAAGCCTAGAAGAAAATGAACAAAAGCGCGGGTGTAGTCCATGATTACAGTAGAAAGGGTGTGTCTTGATGGACTCCTGGTACTGGTTATTCATGGCAAATTCCGCTAGTGGCAGGTGTTCCACCCAATCAGATTGATGCTCAGAGACATAACAACGTAGATACTGTTCGAGAGCTTGATTTGCGCGCTCGGTTTGACCATTGGTTTCAGGGTGATAGGCAGAAGAAAAGGAATAGTCAATTCCAATCCGTTTACAGAATGCCCTCCAAAACTTAGAAACGAACTGGGTGCCCCTGTCAGAAACAATATTCACAGGAACACCATGCAATCGCACAACATGATTAATCAATACTTTGCTCAGGGTCTCGGAATTAGGTAACCCGGACAGCGGAACAAAATGACGCTGCTTGCTGAATCTGTCTACCACTACCCAGATACAAGTCTTCCCTTCTGAGAGTGGCAGGTCAGTAATAAAATCCATGGAGATATGAGTCCAAGGACCCTCAGGGGTCAAGGACTGGAGCAACCCGGCAGGGCGGTTGCGGGGAGACTTAGCGCGAGCACAGGTTTCACAAGCCAGTACATATTCCTTACAGTCCTTTACTATGGTTGGCCACCACAAACTCCTGGTTACAAGTCTGATGGTGTTATTGATACCAGGATGCCCTGCGAGGACGGAATCATGAGATTCCTTAAGAACTTGGAGGCGGAATTTGGTAGGGACAAATAGTTTCTGGGCAGGAGTAGTGTCAGGGGCCTGTTCTGGAGATCTACGAATCTCTTCCAGAAGATCCAAAGACACAGCCGAGACAATAATCCCCTTGGCTAAAATGGGAGTCGGTTCCACGTCCTCGACTTGTAAGGGGCAAAAACTTCGAGACAGGGCATCAGCCCTCACATTTTTAGTACCCGGTCTGAAAGTGATCACAAAATCGAATCTGGAGAAGAAGGCCCATCTAGCCTGTCTAGGATTCAGTCTTTTCGCTGACTCCAAATAGGTTAGATTTTTGTGATCAGTAATTACGGTAATCCTATGTTTGGCGCCTTCGAGGAAGTGGCGCCATTCCTCGAAGGCCCATTTGATTGCCAACAATTCCCGATTACCTACATCATAATTCATCTCTGTAGAGGAAAATTTTCGGGAAAAGAAGGCACACGGACGAAGTTGAGTGAGAGATGCGGTGCCTTGTGATAGCACTGCTCCCACTCCAACTTCAGAGGCATCTACCTCTACAATGAAGGGGCGGTCCAAATCAGGCTGCACCAATATTGGATCCGCGGAGAAACACCCTTTTAACTTAGAAAACGCATGAATGGCTTCAGGCTTCCAATTAACCACATCCGCCCCTTTACGTGTCAAATCAGTGAGAGGTTTGGCTATCTCTGAAAACCCTTTAATAAATTTACGATAATAGTTAGCGAAACCCAAGAATCGCTGCAGTGCCTTCAGAGACTTGGGTTGTACCCATTCCTTAATGGGTTTAATTTTGGCAGGATCCATGCGAAAACCTTTAGCCGATATAATATATCCCAAAAAATTTATCTCTTCCTCCATGAAGACACATTTCTCTAATTTGGCGAATAGAGAATGCTCTCTGAGTCTCTGGAGTACAGTACGGACATGTCGGACGTGTGACCAAAGACCAGGAGAAAAGACCAGAATGTCGTCCAAATACACGACCACATATACACCACTGATATCTCTGAAAATATCATTGACAAAATTCTGAAACACTGCAGGTGCGTTACTTAACCCGAACGGCATTACCAGATACTCAAAATGGCCGAGAGGCGTATTGAACGCGGTCTTCCACTCATCGCCTTCTTTTATACGGACCAGGTTATATGCTCCCCTGAGGTCCAGTTTGGTGAAATACCTGGCTCCCAACAGCTGATTATAAAGATCAGGGATGAGTGGAAGAGGATACTGGTTTTTTACAGTGATCGCGTTTAATTCGCGGTAATCAATGCAAGGTCTGATGCCGCCATCTTTCTTTCCCACAAAAAAGAAACCAGCTCCTACTGGTGAGGTGGATGGTCTAATATACCCTTTTCTCAGACTGTCTGCTATGTAATCATTCATAGCCTGACGTTCAGGACCAGAGAGGTTAAATATTCTCCCCTTTGGGAGACGAGAAGCAGGTATCAAATCTATGGCGCAATCATACTTTCTGTGAGGGGGTAATTTCTCTGATTCCTGAATAGAAAACACATCCTCAAAGTCTCTAAAGGCAAATGGTACAAATGGAGGAGTCTTGACCTTCACTTGGTTTACAGATAGCGAGATACAATTTTCCTGACACTTTGGGCTCCAGCGCACAATATCACCCAAGTGCCAGTCTATGACTGGGTTATGTTTACGTAACCATGGCATGCCAAGGATTACTGCAGATGATAGATTATTGATAGCAAAAAATGACACATTTTCAGCATGTAACGACCCCACCAGCATTGACACTTCCTCAGTGACAAATTCCACTCCACCCTGGATGAGGGGAGTGCCATTAACTGCAGTGGTTCTAATGGGGGCATTAAGCCTTAGCAGTGGTACACCAAGAGTTCTCGCTACATGGAGATCTATGAAATTCCCCTCTGAGCCACTGTCAACATAAGCCTCTAAACACACAGATTTCTTAAGGTAAGATAAAGAAATAGGTAATAAAACTTTGGCAGCATCCGCTGGCAATACCTGTGCACCCGGGCAGGCAGAGCCAGAGCCCCCCAGGTGCTGACATCCAGGGAATGAGGCCTTCTGATCTCCAGTGGTCATGCAGAGGACTCCAGCTTGTGCTTGTACAGCATGTTTGAATGAGATGATGGGAGTGTTCCTCCACAGGACTGAGAAGCTGGAAACACAGGTGCTTTGAGGGAGCAATCAGCAGACACAGCTCAGAGAAAAGAAAAAAAAAACCATTGGGAAAAGGAGAAGGGAAAAAAAAAAAAGGAAAAAGGAATGCTTTATATATATATATAGTCTATCTATATATATAAAGAATGGTATGGCCAGATATAATGTGACGACCATCCACCGTGAGGCCGAGCTGCTGGTAGGCAGCACCCCGAGAAACCCCGAGACCCTTAACCCCTATACAGGGATCTGGAATTACAGCGGAGCCCAGGGGGTAGCTGCCTATATGAGCAACAGAGCCGGGGAGGTCGCCAGGGGAAAATCAAGACCCGAAAAACGAAGTCAGAAGTCCGAGTCAAAACCGAGAGGGCAGCGAAGGTACAAAATCGTCAGGCAGTAGCAGAGTCAAAAATCCAGGCAAAGGTCAAGGGCAAAAACCAAGAGGGCAGCTGAGGTACAAAATCAATAGGCAGAGGCAGAGTCAGAAATCCAGGCAAGGTCAGACACAAAACTAAACACACACTATCACTGGGGAACCAAAACTATATCTGGCGGCCTGCAAGCCAGGCTCCAATGTACTTGAAGGGCACGGCTACCTCCCATAGGCTGGAGCTCACAACCTGATGACCTCATCCGGACCGCCCCTAGATCCAGGCCAGATGGAGATGCACGACTGGCTCCACCCACGCCACCTCTGACAGAAGAACGCAGGCTGCGCCTAACGGACACCTCTGCAGGGCCCTTTCCTCTGCGACCAACACCACCCAGAGGGGAAACACAGCGGCGCTCAGCGACAGAGGCAGATGTTGCGGGAGCAGTTCCATATGAGGACAAGGTCCTCCTGTCACCGGTGCCACCAGCCGAAGGAATCCGGCTCCTCCCAGCGGCTGAGGCAGGAACACCGGCCACCGAGTCCAATGGCGATGTGACAGATAGTCTCTCTTACCTCCGTCATGCACAACTCGTCCTTCAGTAGGTGGTCATTCAGCCTCCAGGTCCACGGTCTTTTACTTGTGTCAGTTAGTGTAAGGGACAAAAAGACAGGGGCATGGTCAGAGAGAAAAATGTCTCCTATATTCACCTTAGGGTTCCATGATAGTAAGCTATGGCTTATGAAAAATAAATCAATTCTACTGTAAGAATTGTGTATTGGAGAAAAATATGTGAAGCCCCTCCCCTGTGGATTTAGAATCCTCCAGATGTCAAGGAGTCTCAGAGTGTGAAGATACCCCTTCAGGGAGGCAAGTTTTTTTGTTAGGTATAGATCTCTTACCCGAGGATGAGTCAGCAGCTGGGTCCAGGGTGAAATTGAGGTCACCTCCGATGATGACTGATCCCTCTGCGAATTCCGTCAGGCGCGTCAGGTACAATCTACACGCTTTGGTCTGAAATCTATTGGGTAAATACCAATTGGCGAAAGTTAGCAAGGATCTGGCAATTCTCATCTTAAGAAACACATAACGACCCTGAGGATCCACGCAGGCATCTAGGATCTCGTGAGAAAGCGACCTGTGAACCGCTATAGACACCCCCTTCGTCCTTGCTTATGGATTGGTACTGTGGTGCCAGACTGAAAAGTATGTATTACGGAGACTTGGAACATGTCCAGATTTAAAATGAGTCTCTTAAAGCATCAGAATCTGACACTTCTGTTTGTGGGCATAATACAAAATCTGTGACCCCTTTTGGGAGGTGTTAAAACCCCGTACATTGAACGAACTAATTTTTATAGATGACATGGTCAACGGGGAGTCAGAGGGGGAGGGGTGGTAGGATAGAAGGGGGGGGGGGGATAGGGGGATAGGAAAGGATTGGGAAGGAAAGAGGGTAAAGAAAACCGAGTGTGTAGAAAATTGGAGAGATTAGGGGAATTAGGAGTGGGGAAAGGTGGTGAGCTGTAATGGGTTCTCAGAACAATCTGAGATAGCGATTTAGGGTGGTCTATCCGACCTGTCTATCCTGAAGTCAGGAGACAATCCCGGTGGGGCGTAACCTGTCTATCCGGGAGTTGTCCCCCCTGCTCAGGGCCAATTCTTTACATATTGTGTTGCATGATAACCCTTGCGTTAGCAATAATCCGAATAGGTAAATAATACAAAGAACCATTTAGATCCAAATTTCGAAATTCAAAATCTATTGCAACTTAAGTATCTGAGACGGTGCAAAGTTCAAAAACCTCTCATTATTATTAGAGCAGAAGTTACTTAATAACATTATAAAAACCTTTCTAAACATTTGTCCCCATAAAACTGTGTGGGAAAAGTCATTGGACTTGTTGAGTACTCTGTTTATAGAAAGATTAGCAGTTAAACCCAAAAACAAAGTGTATATCCATAAAGAGAGGACAAGGGATCCTCAACACTCATCAAACGATTCTCTTCTTCGTCTTCTATTCCTTCTTCTCTGAGAAGCTCCCCTCCCCCTCCCCCTTTTCTCTCTGCATGGCTCCGGGACATATGGGATCCGACCAGGGTAGTCCGTATATCCCGGCCAATCTTCCATATTGATAGAGACCGAAGGAAGGCCCAGCGCAGCCGCGAACTCTGGGACTCCTCTCGGGTGTGTAACAAAATGCGTCACCCCGTCTCTCTGCACCTGGAGGCGAAACGGGAATCCCCATGTGTATGGCAAATCCCGCTGTCTCAGGACCTCCAGGAGAGGGCGAAATGCTCTATGTTTTTGGAGGGTGCGTCTAGATAGGTCTGCTAATATTTGAAGGGGATAGTCCTGGTAGCGCACTTGTCTTTTGACCCAGACCTTGGAGAAAATGGTCTCTTATTCGGTATTTGTGGATCTTGCACACCACATCTCTGGGCCTATCTCCTTCTAGAGGTGGGGGCCCTAGGGATCTATGGGCCCTATCAAACTCCAAGACCGAGTCCGATGGTACCTCTCTAATAGAGTTAAAGATGGTTTTAAGTACATTATCAAGGTCTCTAGGTCCGACACTCTCAGGGAGCCCCCTAATTCTGATGTTGTTCCTCCTCTCCCGGTTCTCCAGGTCTTCCATGGAGTCTAATATCCGTTCCATATGGGAGGCTTGTGCATATACAGTATCTTCAAGAAACCTCAATCTCTTATCCAAGTTTTGAGAGGACGATTCATTAGAGTCCACCCTCAGGCTCAGTCTATTGACCTCCCCTTTAAGTGCAGAGGACTCTGCTTTAAAGGAGGCCTCCATCCGCGTGATAAATCCCTCCATTTCTTCTCTGGTGGGGATGGTCTGAATCCTCTGTCTGAGGTCATCCCAAATCTCTTGGCCCCCAGAAACTGGTGACATTGACAGGTAGCTGGGAGGTAAAGGGTTTCTGGCAAGTGGAGCAGTCTGTATTAAAGTGCTGGCCATAGGCTGAGGGGCTCTCTCCCATCCTCTTACTGAAAGATCAGGTCTTGTGAATTCTCTCCCCCTCTCTGACTCCATTTCTCCCCTTTGTTGTGAATGTGGGGGGGTAGACCATATTCTTCCTGCCATTTCAGCACCTGAGTCAGTCAGATCTTGTGTGCTGTAACTTCCAGTTCCTATTCCCCTTCCCCCATTATCTAGGGGAGGTCTGCGGCTCATATCTGTCGGGCCTCTGGTAGTGTCTGTCAGGTGCCCTAGTTCTTTACTCTGGGGGGCTGTGAGATCACTGAGTGATGGGGCCCCAGTGTTACCTGGTGCTGTAGGGGTCTGGTTTTGTGCATCGCCATCCACAGGGGCCCTCCCGGCGTCTAGGACACATTCCGGTCTGTCTGTAGCAGGCATCAGGGGGAGGAGGGGGGGAGCACATACCTCCGCAGCCGGTCGGCTTTCTTTTCCTGTGTCTGGAACTGAATCAGGCCGTGAGAGAGAGGATACAGATCCCTCTCCCTTGTCAGCAGCTTCACAAGGTTTATTTTCATAGGCATCTGGAGGAGCTCCCGCCGCCATCTTCCCTGCGGCCATCGCACAGTCCTGGGAGCTGCTCCTGAGATAGTGTGAGATTCTTGCGGCGGGAGGCACCGACGGCTCCCTAGATGTTTGGGGTCGGGTACTCCTCCGTTTAGCCAGCATATATGGAGCTTTTTCCAAGCTATGCACTGGCTGTAGTAGCCCTTTTGCAGCAAGGGGACAGGAGCTCAGCTCTTTAGTGTCCGTTCCCCGCCATGTCCAGGCCACGCCCCATCTTCTATACTTTCAATGTTAAACATGTACATCACATAGATTGGACCCTGTTGCCATCTGTGTGTTGTACGTGTTTTTCATGGACTCAGACTTCTGTTTGCCTTTGTTGTTCTTGTCCGTTGTTTTTACAATGTCCGTGTGCCCATACAAACCAGATGGCTGAATGTTGCCTTAAAAAAGTGAAGTATAAGTATTTTAGTTGCTCTCCTTATGGTGAGGCCACAATCGTACATCCACGTGGCATGTATGTGTTGTATCTGATCTTTTTCACAAATACAGCTTGTACCCATTATAAAATACTAGAGGAGGCCCGATGCTATCCCCTCATGAGGGCAGTGACCTCATTGGGGGCGGGCTCTGTGGTGCTTGGGCAGCGACTGTCTGTTGCGCCATCCACCTCTGTGCTCTTCTCCTGTGCGCTCTCTCCACTGTATGCGGTCTGCTCCTCCCACCTGTATGCGGTCTGCTCCTCCCCACTGTATGCGGTCTGCGCCTCCAAATTCCCCCCCATATGCTGTCTTCTCCCCTCATGTGCTCTCTCCTTTGAGCTGTTTCCCCCTGTGTGATCGCCCCCCATGTGCTCTCTCTCTGCCCACCTGTGCTTTGTGTCACCCACCCCTGTGGTGGCAGATTACTCTATAATATAAAAAAGCAAAAGAAAGGTGATGGAACAGAATGAAAAAAGTCTTTTACCTGTATAATCTGACTTGTTTTTGTTTTTTTTAATCCAGATGAAGAAAAGAGACGACCTGACATCTTTCATGCTGTAAAAATGGGTATGTTCCCTTTTTTTTTTTTTTTTTCTTTCTTTTTTTTAACAGATTGTAGTGTATTTTGTTAAAAAAAAATGTGGGTGGATTAACCTCTGGAGAAGAAGATTAATGGTGCTTCTTCCACTTGAGAGGTCACATTGCTCCATAGTTTAGCAGAATATTAATAGAGTATAATGGAATACTACACCAAGGATGGGCTCAAACAAGGAACTTTTCTTTAATGTTTTTTAGTTTTCATTCTTAATATCCCAGAAATTGATTACACCACTAGGTGACGTATAGTAACGTACCCCTCGACAGGCCAGTGGTACAATAAGCTGTAGGAATCCACTGCATTTTATACTTGGGAGCAAAACCGTAACAATGCAGTGACCTGAGAATTTCCATAAATAATTATATGCTAAATAGTTATACATAAATTTGACTATTCTCTAAATATAAGATAGTCAAGATGATTGTCTAGAAAATGCAGGTAGTCTCTCACTCAAAGCTGTAGTGGATGGTGAGATACGGAGCCTAAAAGTCAAAAGTTGAAATCATTGTTACCCTTTTCCTTGTCAATGTATTCCAGAGAAATCTACATGTTTCTTATATGTAAATGAGCAGTTACTATGTGCATCGCCCTCAGGGCTGTTGGTTACTCGGGACCGGTCCCTGCTGTCTGTTGACATGGGGGATGTGACGGTAGTGACCGGGGACCGGTTCCGTGGCCCTGGAGGGACCACAAATAAAAAGGGGAAAAATAAATAACAATGAATGTCACTGTGACGCCACCTGTGGTATGCGGCCAGATAAGACCGCCACTGCTTGCTTCAGCTCCAGGGGATGATTATGGGATGCAGCAAGGTGATAAGCCCTCCACAGGTAGGGCTAGGTTGATCCCTGGGCCGGTGGTAATAGTTGTTACTAGTGAAGTTGTTGTGAGGTGTTGATGGGGATGCAGGACTTAGCTCAAAAAATGATATAGGGACAAGAGAATAACAGTCTTACTCTTACCTTTAATGAAGGAATTTAGGTAGTACCGGGTACTGTTTGCTGAAGTTCATGGGGTCCGGAGCTTGGAGGCAATTTTTAGGCTTTCCACGCCGGGCAAGTCCTGAGGATTTCCCTTTATGTAGTGTCCGGTGGACCCTGGCTGCATAAAGCGGTGCTGTGACCCTCTCTATTCTGTATTAGCCATGTGACAGGCAGCATGAACCCTTGTAGCTGTGTCTTTACTTAGCTCTCCTGGGCTCTGTAGTGCGGCTGTGTCTCCTTGGCTCTGTAGTGAACGGGATGGTATATAACTATCCGTTCTCCAGATTTGGCCGCTGGGTGTATAATCCCTTACGATCTCGGTCTCTGGTGACCGTACTATACTTAATTCTGGGCTTGCTGGTACTGCTACCACTCCCAGATCTTCCTACTCTCCTCTACGGGCCCTCGCTATGGGCTCCACACACTGTCAGCTTCCTTGGGCCGGCCTAACACGGCTCCTGTCCCTAAGATCACTTTCCTCGCCTCGTGCTGTGCTCAACTGTCACCTGAGCTCTCCTGACAGGAACTGACTAGCTCCGCCTCCTGCACCTGCATAAATAGGGGACCTCTACTGACGTCAGCAACTAACCTGACATCAGCTGTTAGAGCTCCCCTACAGGCCCAGGGTGGGATATGTTATATGTGTGCTTCACCTAGTGGATGCCTTGCCTCCAAGCTTGTAATGTGATTACTGGCACCCCGGGGCATAACACTATGCATGGGCCGTACACACAGATCTGTTGGAGATTATTTCGCCAGAGTTTATTTTAATTAAATGGGACTGCTACCAGTGAAAGACACATGGCTCAAGAGAGCAGACTGTCAGTCATTACATGTCACGCTAGTATCTCCTCATTTCATATAAAATAAGCTCTGGGTGTAGATTATGAAGGCGATATATGTCTTCAAGGCCCACCCACAGTCTATGTTTTCAGGATTTCCTTAGCATTTGACAGTTGGTAATTTAATCTCCTGTACAGGTGACGATTCCATCTGTCAATTGCTAAGGAAATCCTGAAAAACTGCACTGTTGGTGAGCCTTGAGGACTGGAGATGGGGACCTTCGATTTAGATAACTTGCCAAGCTGTGGGGACCTTCGTGTTCTTGTCAATGTTCTGTACATTCAATATGAGACACAAGCAGTTTAAAGGGGTTGTCCAGGCTTTTTCTATAATTTACAGGTGTATCTAGGCTGCAGAATGTTGACAGTTTGTAATTTACATGCTGTCAACATTTTGCAGGGTGTACCCAGATATCAGCCATTTGCGTCTGGAGGAGAACATCCAGGAGGCGTGTTGTATTGGAACCTGCATGTTATTGGAGAACGTCTCCCATTCTCCTACAAACACGCCTCCTCCACCAGTCTCAGTATGCCTAGCCACTCCCCGAACCTGCTACAGGCCCGCCCCAACCCCCAATATCACCCCCCATCCCCCACTGCACACAGTGGGTCATTTCCTCCTCTGGCACAATGTACAGAATCTGCAGCTCTGTGAGCTCCAGATTTGGCACACTTAGTCAGTGGAGTAGCTGAGGGCTGTGTGGAATCCTGAGTATCCTCACCTCCTCCTCCATGCTCTATGCAGGGTAGGTGGTCCTCTGATACCATTTACTGGCTGTCTATGCCCCCGCTCTGCTGCAGGAGATACAGAGAGGATGAGCTTTGGCTCCCCTGCTCAGAGCAGGGGTATAGAGAGCCGGCAGCTGGGGAGAGAGGACCACCTACCCTGCACAGAGCAGGGAGGAGGAGGTGATGGTACACAGGATTGCAAACAGCCCTCAGCTCCTCCATTGACCAGTTCTTCATTTCCATGCAGTAGATGAGCTGGGGGCTGTTTGCAGTCCTGTGTACCCTCACCTCCTCCTCCCTGCTCTGTGCCAGTCTTCTCTCCCCAGCTGTCGGCTCTCTATGCCCCCAGCTCTGTGCTGCAGGAGATACAGAGAGGATGAGCTTCGGCTCCCCTCCTCAGAGCTGGGCATAGAGAGTCTGCAGCTGGGGAAGGAGGAGGAGGTGAGGGTAAACAGGATTGCAAACATCCCTCAGCTCCTCTACTGCATGGAAATGAAGAACTGGTCAGTGGAGGAGCTGAGGGCTGTTTGCAATCCTGTGTACCCTCACCTCATCCTCCCTGCTCTTTGCCGGTCTTCTCTGCCCAGCTGCCGGCTCTCTATGCCTCGCTGTATCTCCTGCAGCACAGAGCTGGGGGCATAGAGAGTCGGCAGCTGGGGCGAGAAGACCGGCAGAGAGCAGGGAGGAGGAGGTGAGGGTACACAGGACTGTACACACAGCCCTCAGCTCCTCCACTGACCAAGTGTGCCAAATCTGCAGATCACAGAGCAGTGCACAGAGCTGCAGATGCTGTACATTGTGCCAGAGGAGGGGGTGACCCACTGTGTGCAGAGTGGGTGGGTGGTGATATTAGGGGTTGGGGCGGGCCTGTAGCAGTTTCGGGGTTGGCTGGGGGAGGGGGCGTGTTTGTAGGAGACTGGGAGGAAACGACGAGTTCTCCATTTACATGCAGGCTGAAACACAAACACGCCCCCTGGATGTTCTCCAGACAAAATAGGAGATATCTAGGAAATCCTGCAAAATGTTGACGGCATGTAAATTTAAAAAAAAAAAAGCCCGGACATCCCCTTTAATGACAGCTTACACCACTTTGTCCCATTAACTGAGCATTAGACAGCCGCCAGTAGTCTGTTCAAGCACCACTCTCAGTGTTTTGTGTGTTTTTTTTTTTTTTTTTTTTTTTTTTTTAGTGCGGCAGTGTTGCTTTTAATCGTAAGGTCCCTGTCCCCGTCCCTGGTCTTATAGTCCTCCTCCAGCATCTTCACCATTTTTCAGCGACCCCATGGTCCTGTGGTGCCATCTTGTGCCCATAAGTTCTGACTGGCCAGAAGTTGAAGGTTACACTGGAGCAGGCGTCAAGTCACAAATCAAAGGAGAGCGGCCAGAGCGACGCTTGAAACAGATGAAGATGTTGGAGACTCACTATAAGAGTAGGGGCAGTGGATGAAATAACAAAATCCAATGCTGGAGTGGGGCTTTAGCTGTTTCACAGACAATGGGGAGCTTGGACATTTTCACAGTCCTGCATTTCATTGCGGGATCTTTTCTCATAAGGCAGTTAAAAATTCTTAGAACTAATCTACTATACAATCGTCTAATTCTGTCTGTCTGTAACGGACATCCTGCATCGCTGATTGGCCATGCCAGCTGCCCACGACCAAACAGCGACGCAGGGTTTTAGAATTTGACGATTATATAGTAGATGGCGGCCATTAGCAGTGCACACGCACCCCTCTCTGCCCAGTCTCCCGCCCCCAGCAGTTCGGCCCACTCCACTCGGTCTCCCACCCCTAACAGTCTGGCCCACCTCCACCCTGTTTCCTGCCACCAGCAGTCTGGCCCCCCTTCCGCTCAATCTCCCGCACCCAGCAGTCTGGCTCTCTCCGCCCGGTCTCCTGGCGCCCCTCCACCCACTCTCCCTCCCCCAGCAGTCTGGACACCCTCTGCCCAGTCTCCCGCCCCTAGCAGTCTGCCCCCTCCTCTTGCTATCCCCTTTGCCAGGGTCTTACCGCGGTCCATGGAGCAAGGATCTGTGTGACGTCTGGCATCACATGACTCCCACCACGTCACTTGACCCTTGCCATGTCATGTGAGTAACTTATTTCTCCACTGACAGCGGTATAACCCTGGCGAAGGGGAGTTTGTGTGTTTTGTGTGTTTTGTGTGTTTTGTGTGTTTTGTGTGTGTGTTTGTGTGTGTGTATGTGTGTGGGTTGTGTGTGTTTGTGTGTGGTGTGTGTGTTGTGTGTGTGTGTGTGTGGTGTGTGTGTTTGTGTGTGGTTTGTGTGTGTGAGTTTGTGTGTGTTTGTGTGGTGTGTGAGTTGTGTGATGTGTGTGTTGTGAGTGTGTTTGTTGTGTGTTGTGTGTGTTTGTGTGTGTGTGTGTGGTTGTGTGTGAGTTTGTGTGTGAGTGAGTCTGTGCCCCCCGATGCGGTAGCATCGGGCACCCGTCTAGTATACAATAATGAGCCCAGATGTGATGTAATGTGGTGGAGCATGGCATGGGTGGGAATGCCATCTTATCGGTTCCTCATATTTATATTCATGGGTCAGACACTGCTCCCCTCCCCGCCCCCACTACACCATCTAGCCATATGATGTCACCGGTGATTAATAAAAGCATTTGAAGACTACATGGGTGAGTGCCCCTCTTGTTTCCTACTGAACCATTGGATGTACCTGTTACCTGCCACAGGAGGGAGCACCACCGCTGTCTTGGCCTGAACTTGGCTGCTTTGTCCTGTTGCTCTGTGCTGTTTGAGCTGATGGTCTATCCGGCATGGTACCCGGAACCCTAATCGATGTAACTTTTATATTTATATAGCTCAAACATATTCTGCAGCATTTTACAATTCAAAGGGAATATGTGCAGGTTATATCAGACATTACAGGATAACACAAATTCAACAGATGCTATGAGGAGTGAGGGCCTGCTCACATGCTACAATCTATAAATTAGTCTTGTATCATCATAATTTGCTAATAAAATGCATTCATCCTTCTTTCTTCTAGGAAATCTCTCATTGGTTAAAGAGATTGTGGATGAGGATCTCAGTCATGTCAATGCTGTAAATGCTGATGGGGCATCTCCATTAATGATGGCAGCTGTTACTGGTAAACTGGAAGTGGTTCAACTCCTGGTTGATAAGAATGCTGATATAAACAAGCAGGACAGTGTCCACGCCTGGACCGCTCTCATGCAAGCCACCTACCATGGGTAAGATCAATGAGGACTACCTTGCATACAGCAGACTCAAGACATGGCAGATTCAGATGGGGTCTTCTTTACTGATTGTTAGAACCAATTGGAAAAAATGAAACATAATTTTAAAGTCAACTAGATGGTGGCCCGATTCTAATGCATCGGGTATTCTAGAATACCTTGTAAACAGGAGTGAACTGATTCACACTATGACTGACAGCCTTGTAAACAGCAGATAACTGCGTCACACTATGAGCGGCAGTTCAAATTGCACGCCAATATACCAAGCTGTGCTCCGCTTATTGGTCACCGCAAGCCGCGACGACCAATCAACGCACGTGGTGCGTGTTTTAAAACACGCTTTGCTGTCGCTTGGCGCCGGTCATCTGCCGGCTGGCTCGCCGCGGACCACTGTGCCGCAGTAGATGAGCCACAGGTTCCGTCGGATCTCCCAGACGCATGTATCCTGGCGATAGCGACGCCGATGCATCGCCAGGTTTCAGCTTGGCGCGAGTTTTGAATGCGCACGGCTGTTTTGCATGCACTTTGCTGATTGGCTGCCGTGGCTGGCGGCGACTAATGAGCGCTGGCGCACGATTTTCTGGACAGACAGACACGATTAGGCAATTATAAAGTAGATGCCTACAGCGGTGTCTGTGTGCGGCGGTGTCTGTGTACAGCAGTGTTTAGTGTACAGCAGTGTCAGTGTACAGCACTATCAGTATTGTGCGGCGATGTCTGTGTGTGGTGGTGTCAGTGTACAGCAGTGTGGGTGTATAGCAGTATCAGTGTTGTGCGGTGGTGTCAGTGTGCGGCGGTGCCTGTGTTCAGTCGCCGGGCGAGTAATCAGCGGGGGCAGAATGGAGCGGGACAGGATGGAGCGAGCGGGGCAGGATGGAGCAAGCAGTGCTGGTGTGCGGTGGTGTCGGTGTGAAGCAGTGTGTGTGGTGGTGTCAGTGTTGTGCAGCGGTGTAGGTGTGCGGTGGTGTTGGTGTGCAGCAGTGTCGGTGTGCAGTGGTATCTGTAGTGTGCGGCGGTGTCGGTGTTCAGTCGCCGGGCGAGACTAATCAGCAAGGGCAGAAAGGAGATGGGCAGGATGGAGTGAACAGGGCAAGATGGAGCCAGTGGGGCAGGATGGAGCCAGAAGTGTCGATGTGAGGCGGTGTCTGCGGTGTGAGGCGGTGTTTGTGTTCAGTGGCCGGGTGTGACTAATCAGTGGGGGCAGGATGGAGTGAGCCGGGCAGGATGGAGCTGGGGGGGGGGCAGGATGGTGGCAGGGGGGGCAGGATGGTGGCGGGGGGGCAGGATGGATGTGGGGGACAGCATGGTGTTGGGGGGGGGGGGGGGCAGGATGGAGCGACTGGGCCAGGATGGATGAGGGGGGGGCAGGATGGATGCCAGCGTTTACTATGCTGGTGACTGTGTGATTGGGGCGGTCCCCTTGGGCTTGTTCCGCCCACCCCCAGCTCAGCGGTCACCTTAATGGATGTGGCTGGGGCCGGGTGTGTGGTGTGGACACGCCCCATTGGTTACCCGACCGCAGCCTTGGTTACCAAGATCTCCGTGGCTTCCTGCCTTCAACACATCCATGTGATGAGGCGAAAGTGATGACAGCCGCCGTGACCCTGGAAGCGGTGAGGAATATAAGGGGGAGGTGGCATCCAGCCTATTATCTACTATATAATTGCCTAATTTTGAATGCGCGCGGCTTTTTACATACGCTGCAATCAATGAGCGCTGTTGCGCAATGTCCATGACAGACAGAGAACATTAGGTAATTACATAGTAGATACACACATACATATACAGTATACACACATATACAGTACATACACTCATATACAGTATATACACACATATACAGTGTACACTCACTGTTCACACACACACATATACAGTGTACACACGCACACACACACACATACACAAACACATATATACAGTATACACACACACACACATTATCTCTCACTCTTCAGTGCAGGAGACTTTGTATGAAGAAGCCGCAGATCTCCTCTGTCTCTGTGTGACCACAGCTGTCTCCTCAGCTCTGCAGCATTTCCGGTCCCCTGAGGACTACATCTCTTTTCATGCACCGCGGCTCCTCCCCTGTGACGCCGTGATTCTGTAAGTGGTGAGGGATATAAGGGGGAGGTGGCATCCAGCCTATTATCTACTATATAATTGCCTAATTTTGAATGCACGCTGCTTTTTGCTTACACGGCGCTCATTGGTTGCCGCGGCTGGCGACAACCAATGAGCGCTGGCGTGCGATTTCCGTGACAGACAGAGAACATTAGGTAATTATATAGTAGATGAATAGAATGTTTATATTTGTAGATTGTATTAAATATTAAGGTTCAGTGGACATACAATTAGAAGAAAGGAGGCACATATGCAAGTGCAAAACACAATAAAAGACATGAATTCATGGATAAAGTGAAAGGGGAGTTTGTTGTGGTAATTACACAGGTATAATGTGTACTCTAAAGTTATAGTGGGGAACCTTTTTCCTGCCGCCGGGGGCCATTTGGAAATTTTTACCATCAATCGAGGGCCGCACAAAATTATCAACCTGAAACCTACCCTGTTATATTTTGTCAAACAATTAATATAACTCACCCCTACTGTGGAGGCTGGTGCTGCTTTTCTTTGGTGCAGCTGTGATGTTAGGTGATATTGATCTTGTTGTTTTTCACAACTTTTTTTCCAGGTTTGTGTTAGCCTGGAGAGCAGTCAACTCTGTGACAATTTTTCTAAATCATATACATCACGTAGGAGACACTGGGACTGCTGTATATACATGACATAGGAGACGCTGGTACTGCTGGATACATCACATAGACACAAACTGCTGTATACACGTCACTGGAGATGCTGGAACTGCTGTATATGCTGGGACTGCTGTATATACATGACATAGGAGACACTGAGACTGCTGGATACATCACTGGAGATGCTGGAACTGCTTTATATGCTGGTACTGCTGTATATCCATGACATAGGAGACTCTGAGACTGCTGGATACATCACTGGAGATGCTGGGACTGCTGTATATACATGATACAGGAGACGCTGGGACTGCTGGATACATCACATAGGAGATAGACTTCTGTATATGCTGGGACTGCTGTATATACATCACATCAGACAGAGACTGCTTTATTTACATCACCTAGGAGATTATGGGACTGCTGTATATACATAGTACATGATACACTGGGACTGCTGTATACACATTACACAGGAGACACTGGGACTGCTGGGTATAAATCAATGGAGACATGAGGGCTACAGTGTATGCATCACAGGAGATACTAGGCCATTTTACATCACAGTAGCGGCTGGGGGGCATAGACATCATTGGGAGGAATAGACATCACTAAGGGGTATAAACATCACTGGAGGGCACATACCGTATCTTTCGCTTTATAAGACACACCTGATTATAATTTTAGAAGAGTATTGTGGTCAGTGGGAGCCACCACCAGACAGGACAGGAATCCACCTGAGGAAGACAGCGGGCCACTGTTGAAACGCGTAGTGGTGTCTGAAATAAAGAGGTTTGTTAACCTTTGAAACTTTCCCCTTGTCTTTTGTCTCCACGCGCTCCCACTGACCACAATTCTCATCTAAAATCACTACCAATCCCCTTTGGGGTTTGTGGCCGGAGCTGCTGGAGACCTAAGATGTGATTACAGCCTGACTGAAGGACCTTCCATGACGTCATCGATGATGCAGCCGTCACGTGACCAGGGTCCCCAACGTGATCTGGACCAGGCATAAGGCGAGGTGCGGTGTCCTTACAGCGGCTAATCCCCCCCCCACCGTTCTATCTGTTCCCCAATATTCCACCAGGTATTATTCATAGTGCGCTCTCTATTCTCATTCTTTCTCCATACACTTGATTATAAGACTCACCCCCAAATGGATTACAAAAATCTCCATATACCTTCAGAAGTCCCCCGAGAAGTTTTTCTGGGTAGGATCAATAGAGACTACTCAGATAAAGATTAGTTAAACGAAAAGGAGTAGGTACTCGGATAATGGTGAATTTTATTTTTACACCCATGGAAAAGGACACTGGTGAGGAAGGCAATGCAGGTGCCTACTCACACACCCACTACCTATCCTGCTAGGTCTATCCTCCTAGCGATCCTCTGTAACCGGGCACTGCACGCACACCACTGCTAATGGTATCAGAATAATAACATGCAGTTATTTGATCTCTGTGATGAAATGCCATATGATCCTTGCATATCTGATGGAAGGGTCAAAATGCAAATTGCTTAATGTAATGGTTATTTTATCCCTACTTACCGTAATTGATATGTCTATATTTATGAGTCTCTGATGACCTTAGGACTATAAAGCTTGGATTATTGTCCAATATGCATAGCAGTATGTAGTGACATTTCTCCCTTCTGGTAATGGATGTAACCATGTATCATTGCAGAGAATTGATGCAACTTGTAAAACTGCTGTTTATTGTAGTGGTGTGTGAGTAGGCACCTGCACTGCCTTCCTCACCAGTGTCCTCCTCCATGGGTGTAAAAATAAAATTCACCTTAAATGCACCATTATCTAAATACCTACTCCTTTTTGTTTAACTAATCACCCCCAAATTTGGTGAAGGAAAAGAGAAAAAAAATCATTTTTAATGTTAAATGGGGTTTGTCTTATAATGCCAGTGCCCGTCTTACAAATCACATATGTGTCTATCATGCTGGGATATATGACCCCCTTGGGCTGGCACATTAGCCCCCATGGGCTGGCACATTATCCCCCTTGGGATGGCACATTATCCCCCTTGGGCTGGCACATTAGCCCCCTTGGGCTTGCATATTGGCCCCCTTGGGCTGGCACATTATCCCCCATGGGCTGGCACATTAGCCCCCTTGGGCTTGCATATTAGCCCCCTTGGGCTGGCACATTAGCCCCCTTGGGCTTGCATATTAGCCCCCTTGGGCTGGCACATTATCCCCCATGGGCTGGCACATTAGCCCCCTTGGGCTTGCATATTAGCCCCCTTGGGCTGGCACATTAGCCCCCTTGGGCTTGCATATTAGCCCCCTTGGGCTGGCACATTAGCCCCCTTGAGCTGGCACATTATCCCCCTTGGGCTGGCACATTAGCCCCCTTGAGCTGGCACATTATCCCCCTTGGGCTGGCACATTAGCCCCCTTGGGCTTGCATATTAGCCCCCCTATACTGGATGTGGCCCCTTATCACACTGTGTCCCCCTGCCGACGCACACACCTTAAAGTTACAACCACTGTTACTTGCCCT
The DNA here is from genome assembly GCA_033576535.1 of Allobates femoralis. Lineage (NCBI taxonomy): Eukaryota > Metazoa > Chordata > Amphibia > Anura > Aromobatidae > Allobates > Allobates femoralis. The sequence goes on along the minus strand of JARQOC010000005.1, from coordinate 304,490,264 downwards.
CTGTCGCTTGCTCTGTGCTCCCAGCTCCTCAGACTCTTCCTGTGTCTGTGCAGGCATCCGAATATGTGACCGGGGCACACAGTGATGACACCTGGATGACGGCCACTCAGCTAATCTCAGCTCCCCATCTGATTTTATAACACTGGTCCCTATCTTTGTCCACTGTCCTGGTTTTTAGAAACTCAGCAATTTTAACATCACATTCATTGACTTCATCATCTGTGTTTTGTTTCTCTCATTGGTTCTCATCATCTTCATGTATCTCCTTTGCATTATAGTTCTGGACCTTTATGCACATTAACAATACATAATTGACTTCAACGTATTTAGCAATATTTGTGTGCATATAATTTGGTATTCCATTTTTTAAATGTGACCCTTCTAATAGCAAATTTAGTGAATATTAGTGACACACATATTTATCTGAAGAACTAGTATAACAGTTTTAATAGGTTTTACAGGAGATTAATGAAAGGGCTTTGTAATGAATAAGCAATATTCTTACAACCATCTTGTCCAGATACCAATATATTCTTTACAAGCATCCATGTTGTTCAGATAAGACTACTATCTTTTATTTGCATAACTGACTAAGGGCCCTTTCACATCAGCAGTAATCGCTGATCGCGGCAGTTGCGGTGAAAAAAATGCAACTGCCGCGGTTACCGCATAACGGCCGCACTTGCGGTTCACCTGCAGCAAGCCCCATGCAATGTCTATGGGGCTTGCGGCCAGTGCAGCCGCGAAAAAAAAAGGTGGCTGACCGTGTTTTTTTCGCGGCCGCATCTGCCGCAAGTGCCGAAACCGCAACTATACCGCACTTACCGCAAGCCCCATAGACATTGCATGGGGCTTGCCGCAGGTGAACCGCAAGTGCGGCCGTTATGCGGTAACTGCGGCAGATGGATTTTTTTCACCAAAACTGCTGCGATCAGCGATTACCGCTGATGTGAAAGGGGCCTCACATTTGTAATATCGTATAATAACTGTAAATATTAATTCTAGTGTACCAATAGGGTGATTAAATATATCAATTTAATCTTGAGTTATCCTTTTATCTTGATCACGCATTCCCACATCCGTGTGCTCATTTAACGCTACCTGGGTTGGTTTCTGTCCCAATATAGGCCCAATCACAGACCGGACTTATATTAAAACGAGGAACTGGTGGCAGCAATTAGTGCTTGGGGTTATTTGGGGCCTCTATCAGTGACGGGGTGGTGGTTATTATATGTGCTGCCGTTTGCTGACCAGAAGGCATATACCACACTCGCTGAGAGGTGCCTTAATAAAGCAGCACTGACAGGGCAGCTGCGGCTCTTCGTTTAGCCTCAGGTAGTTCCATTACTAGCCTGAGTTGAGCAAGAGGTGCTGTTTAGCGGCCAGGTTCGGTGGCCGATTCACTACAGGCTTTATTACTGTTGATATTTTTTAAAATAACCAAAATAATGATGCGTGTTCTTACCCTTCTGTACCCTGCCCGGGTCGCCCTCTGTGTTGCTTTTACTGGCCATTGATTGACTGCAGTGACATTTGTACACCCAGAACAGGTCCAGAGTCGTTAAATGGATGTATATGACCTCTGCAGACAGTTGGCGGGTCGCAACCATTTGGTGTTGGTCAGCTTTGCTGCCAGTGACTGGCTGCAGATGTCACATTCCTGAACAAGCTTATGCTTTGTGCAGAATGGTTTATTTTATTGCTTTTTATCATTTTCTGAAACTGTCTTTAAGTGTCGGAAGAGTGTGTGTGTTTTTCTTCTTTTTCCTCAGACACCTAAAGTGTGGGGAAAAAAAAAAAAAACCTTAAAACTAATTTTAAGAGGATTACTATTGAAATGAATAGGAACCATATTTTTTTTTTTTTTTACAATTGTGGGCAGCAGATCAACTCTTAGCACTCAATCTACACTAAGAAATGAGGGGGATCTGGGCATTGTCAGGCAACTTTCATGTCTGCATTTTTGTCAAATCCGGTGTATCACTGCTCAGTAGTTGTGCCGGATGCCAGACAAAAACAGCTGCTAATTGCAGTTTAAAAAATGCCTGAAGTGCTGGATTTGTCCGGATGTGGCAGAAAAAAAGATGCAGCCAGAAGACAACGCGCATTGCCGGAAGATGGGCGCGCATTGCTTGAAGATGGGCGCGCATTGCCGGAAGATGGGCGCGCATTGCTAGATGTCAATGGGAAATGTATTGGTCACTAACACAATGTTGCCGGATCTGTTTTTTTTATTTTTTTTTAATCTGCCTGATTTGAAAACCACAGATGTGAAAGTAGCGTAAAGAGAGCGACAGTATGGATCAGTAAGGTGATTGGGGTATAGTGTGAGTATGCACAGCTCCCACATCCCACCATTGTGACTGATGGGTCTAAAGACACTTGATCCAAAAATTTTCTTTCCTATTTCTATAAATTTTGACTTATTGTTCAAGTTATGTCTATACTGAAATTGGTGTTGAGCTCGGTTCCTAGCGTCGTATTTTAGCCTGGTTCCATGACGTGACCTTTCCCTATAAGATGAGAGGAGGAGCTCAAGTCTAAAATTCACTGTCCAAAAATTACATTCACAGAAATTTTTTTATTGAATTACTTTTAATTGCAACTTAACAATTACAGATTTTAAAAATATTTCTTTTTATCAATTTAGAAACAAGGAAATTGTGATATACCTGTTAAATCAAGGAGCAGACGTGAATCTACGAGCCAAAAATGGCTACACAGCGTTTGACTTGGTGATGCTACTAAATGACCCAGGTTTGTGAAAGTCAGTGCTATTATTACTCACCCAGCTTGGCTTAGTGGTTACAGCAAAGGGGTGTGCAGGGAAGTACCACTTTATATATAATGGTGTTACAGCTCTGGTGTTTTATTTTCTATTTTTTTTATCTTGAGATTGATTATTTGTCGTACTCATACCAGGGTTGTATTTTATTGTGCTGTCTTTATGAGGAGATACAAACACCTTTTTTTTTTTTTTTTTTTTTTTTTTTTTTTTACCTTTTTACTTTTTTTTTTTTTTTCCTTTTTCTCTCTCTTCTTCTTTCTAATTTTCTTTCTTCTTCTTGATCTCATTGTCTTCTCTTTCTTTCTTCCTTCCTTCCTTCCTTCCTTCCTCTTTTTCTTTTTCTTTTTTTCTTTTTCTTTTTTTCTTTTTTCTCTTTCTCTTTCTCTTTTTTTCTTTTTCTTTTTCTTTTTCATATTCCCTTTTAGGTTTGCCTAAAAATACATAAAAAATAGTACTGACCAATTTAATGTAATCCTGGCATTAACAGAATTATGCTTTAACCCCTTCCTGACCCGTAACGCAGCATATGCGTTATCAAAACAAGTTCGTTCCCGACCCGTGATGCATATCCTCCTTCATCGCGGGTTTACCTTCCTGCGGCTCTATTAACCGGGGTCAGTAAAGGGTTAATAGAGCGCAGCTAAGTGACAACCTATACTTTAGCCCGAGGGGGGTGACTTTTGCCCCCGTGGCTAAAGTCGCTCTGATTGGCAGTTGAAAATGAAACTGCCGATCAGAGCGAATCAGAGGGATTTACCCCTCCAGATCTGATTAGAGCTCTCCAATCAGATCTGGAGGGGCGGATTGGCAAGTGCCCTCCCCCTCCTTAGCTCCCTCCCGGCACAATAAAGATTAGGGACTCCCCATCCCTCCAATCCGCCCCCTCCTACGGTTTTGTATGTATCCGCTGGCGGGCTGCAGTGCTGCACCTGCCGCGGGTGCACCCAGCAGGCTGATACATACAGAACCGCCGGTCAGCGGGCTGCACCCGCCGAACAGCTTTGTGTGCTCTGTGTGGGCCCCTCCTCCTCTCCTGGGCTCCTCCTCCTCACCGGTGGGTCGTGGGTGAGGTAAGTATGAATGAATGCATGGATGGATGGGTGCATGCATGCATGGATGGATGGGTGCATGCATGGATGGATGGGTGCATGCATGGGTGGATGGATGGGTGCATGCATGGGTGGATGGATGGGTGCATGCATGGGTGGATGGATGGGTGCATGCGTGGATGGATGGGTGCATGCATGGATATTGCATGGATGGATGTGTGCGTGCGTGGATGTGTACATGGATATTGCATGGATGGATGTGTGCGTCCGTGGATGGATGTGTGCGTGGATGTGTGCATGGATGTGTGCGTCCGTGGATGCATGCGTGGATGGGTATGTGTGGGTTTGTGCACGCGTGGATGGATAGATGCATGGCTGGATGGATGGGTGCAACAAGGGATCAAGTGTCGTCTTGTAGTCTCTGCTATCATAGTCATGGTGCACTGTATGACAGATCATTGTCATACAGTGCACCATAACTCTGTCCCCAGAGACTGTAGGAAGAGGACACTTGATCCCTTGCTGCAGTCTCTGGATTGAGCAGAGGCGATCGAGCGTCGTGGGACCTTCGTTGTGGACTACGTCGGATCTTTATAATAAAGGTGGAGTCCGAATTTTGTTTGTGTGTTGTTTTTTTGCATGGTGAGCACTTTGAACCCCCGGGTGCTTCACAAATTGATCCGTAAAAATAAAAAAAGAAAATTTGTGTGAAGAAAAAAAAAAAAGTACTTTTTCCTTATTACAGATCAATTTGTGGAGCACCTGGGGGTTCAAAGTGCTCACTGTGCATCTAGATAAGTTCCTTGGGGGGTCTAGGTTCCAAAATGGGTCACTTGTGGGGGAGCTCCAATGTTTAGGCACACAGGGGCTCTCCAAACGCGACGTGGTGTCTGCTAACAATTTGAATGGAAAATCAGCTCAAATAGTTAGCGGACACCATGTCGCGTTTGGAGAGCCCCTGTGTGCCTAAACATTGGAGCTCCCCCACAAGTGACCCATTTTGGAAACTAGACCCCTCAGGGAACGTATCTAGATGCGTGGATAGCATTTTGAACCCCCAGGTGCTTCACAAATTCCAAGCCCTGCCATGCGCCCAAACAGTGGTTTATGACCACATATGAGGTACTCGGTGTACTCAGGAGAAATTGCCCAATAAATTTTAGGATCCATTTTATCCTGTTGTCCATGTGAAAATGAAAGAATTGAGGCTAAAAAAACATTTTTTTGTTAGAAAAATGTAAGTGTCCATTTTTTCCTTCCACTTTGCTTTACTTCCTGTGAAGCACCTGAAGGGTTAATAATCTTGAATGTAGTTTTGAGTAGCTTGAGGGGTGCAGTTTTTGGAATGGTGTCACTTTTGGGTGTTTCTGTCATGTGCACCCTCAAAGGGACTTCAAATGTGATGTGATCACTAAAAAAATGGTTTTGTAAATTTTGCTGGAAAAATGAGAAATTGCTGATGAACTTTGAACCCTTATAATTTCCTACCCCAAAAAAATTCTTTCACAAAATTGTGCTGACGTGAAGTAGACATGTGGGAAATGTTATTTATTAACTATTTTGTGTCATATACCGTATATACTCGTGTATAAGCCGAGTTTTTCAGCACAAAAAATGTGCTGAAAAGTCCCCCCTCGGCTTATACACGAGTCATACAGGTACCCAGTGGTATACAGCCCCCCCCCCCTGTGGAATACAGGGCCCCACTTGCTTGTGGCAGACCTGTAAAAGAAGACATCATTATACTTATCGTGTCGCTTCCGCCGCCGCCGCTCTGTCACCGTCACCGCGCTCCTCCGGGTCTTCATGCTTTCTTCTCCGGCGCACAGGAAATGACGTCATTGTCTGTGCGCCGGATAATGAAGCTTGAAGACCCGGAGGAGCGCGGTGACGGTGACAGAGCGGCAGCGGCGGCAGCGACACGATAAGTATAATGATGTCTTCTTTTACAGGTCTGCCACAAGCAAGGGAGGGCCCTGTATTCCACGGGGGGGAGCTGTATACCACTGGGTACGCTGATACAGCTGGGCTGCGTATACATGGCCTTATCCCATGGGTACTGCTGTATAATCTGGGCTGCTGTATACACAGCTGGGCTTATACCTGGGGCTGCTGTATATGTGCTGGGCTGTATATACCACTGGGGAGGCTGCTGTATACCACTGGGGCTGCTGTAATACTGCTGGGGCCTGTATACTACCACTGGGGAGGCTGCTGTATACTACCACTGGGGAGGCCTGTATACCACTGCTGGGGGCTGTATACCTGTGCTGGGGTCCACCCTCGGCTTATACATGAGTCAATAGGTTTTCCCAGGTTTTGGGGGCAAAAGTAGGGGGGTCGGCTTATACACGAGTCGGCTTATAAACGAGTATATACGGTAACTCTCTGGTTTAGCAGAATAAAAATTCAAAATGTGAAAATTGCTAAATTTTAAACATTTTTGACAAATTTTATTTTTTCACAAACAAACACAAAAATTATCAACCTAAATTTACTACTAACATGAAGCCCAATAAGTCACGAAAAAACAATCTCAGAATCAATAGGATCGGTTGAAGCGTTCCAGAGATATTACCTCATAAGGGACACTGGTCAGAATTGACAAAAAATGCCACGGTGATTAGGGTCAAAATAGGCCGGGCCTGAAGGGGTTAATATATTGCTACTGATTTCCAAAGTAATTGTGTGTTTTCCACAGAAATCTGTAGCTAGGACCAGAAACATGCATGGTTGTGATCATTGGCTGCAGAGTAATGGGGACGTCTCTTGACGTGTGGTCAGACTAATAATTGACCTCTTGTACATCCATGCATCGTTTAGCCTCAGCGGATTTCAGTTGAAAATTTAAACTTGTTTTTAGACTGTTCATATTAAAATAAGGAATTACATGAATTAAAAAATGCAGTCACTGCAGTATGCCACTTGGTGGCAGTATTTCACAAGCCTACACTTCAGATACATATGCAGTATTGGATTTTGTTCAACTCTAGCATATCAATTCTTTAACCCTTCATGACCCAGGAATTTTTCGTCTTTCATTTTCGTTTTTTCCTACCCTGCTTACAAGAGGCATAACTTTTTTTTATTTTTCTGTCAATATAGACATATGATGGCTTTGTTTTTGCGGGACGAGTTGTACTTTCAGATGCAATCATTTATTTTACCATATAGTGTACAATGAAATTGCAAAAAAATTCCAAGTGCAGTGAAATTGAAAAAAAAGGGCAATTACACGTTTGTTTTTTGCGTTTTTTAGCCGCCATGTTCACTACATGGTAAAACCGACTTGACAGTGTGATGCCTCGGGTCGGTACGAGTTCGTAGATGCCAAACATGTATACCTTTACTCGTATCTAAGTGGTGAAAACAAATTCAGAAGTTTGGAAAAATACAAAACTGACTTTTTGCGCCATGTTTTGCGACCTGTAGCGTTCTCATTTTTCTGAAACTGAGGCTGTGTGATGGCTTATTTTTGCGTCTTGAGCTAACGTTTCCAATGATACCATTTTGGGTGGATGCGCTGTTTTGATCACCCGTTATCGCATTTTATAGCAATGTTGCGGCGACTAAAAAACATAATTTTGGCATTTGGAACATTTTTTCCGTTACGCAGTTTAGGGCTCTCATTAATTGATTTTATATGTTGATAGATCGGGCGATTCTGAGCGATACCAAAGTGTATTTTTTTTATGTTTTCAATACTTTTATTGTGAATGGGGGAGAAGGGGGGTGATTTGAACTTTTAAGTTGTTTTTTTTTTTTTTCCTTACAGGTTTTTAAAAACAAGTTCCCACACCTCGTCTTAGCCCACTCACACAGCCAGATCAGAATATCCCACACACTACACTGATGAGGGGCAGTTACCCCGAAACGCAGCGTCTGTAGTTTGGGGTTCTGATCTGGCACAAATCCCTTAGTCATATTAAAAGCTTGTTGGAAAGTGATTTTGACTTTGAGGAGCTGCTTAAATGCGGCACTGGAGTTTCTCCACTTCCTTAAAGAAGTGCAAATTTGCATATATTGAGCGAAAAATTCTGGAATTACTAAAAATGTCACTTAGTAATGCAGCCCCCCGATATCAATTTTTTTCTATGTGTTTCCCACCAACCCAGCCGAGTTTGAGACCCCTGAGTTACACCCTCCACTTAAGGCAGCCCCAGTGCATAGAACCTATAAGACTGCTGCTGACCCCATACCCTCCATATAGCTGTGATCTGGACATGCACCCCTGGGCTGTGCACATCACAGCAGGGAGGAGAGCGGCGCCATCTTTGTGGAGCCAATAGGTGGCACCCCACTGGTCAGTGCACCACAGTAGCAGTACTGCACCCAAAACAGAGTGTGCGGTATCCCAGTCATTAGAGGGGATAATGTTGATCTGAGGCTCTTTTCCCAGCATCCCTACACCCAGACTAGAGGACCAATCAGCTAACCCGTCACCAGGGTATCCGGTCCCGGTGGGAGGAGAGTTGGGGTAGAAGGAGCAGGAAACACACAGACAGATCTAGTCTAGTCTGAGGGACGAAGCAAGGAACAAGTCCTAGAGGGACACCACAGGGAGGGTGCCCGAAAAGGAGTGGCGACCCAGACAGAAAGGAGAGACCTAGTGCCAGACTGTCCGAGTAAACGTCTGGGGGAATCCCGGTCCACAATGGGGTACCGGCTCCGAGTCGCGGTGCAGGCGAGTCCAACCCTGAGCCACCAATACCAGTGGGTTGAAGTTTGCCAAGCAGCGCCCGACCTCGTCCACAACGTGCAGCCCCGCCAGGTATCCTCAAACCGGGTTGAGCCCCTTTAGAGAAGAAGGGGTTACCTCATCACACCCGACGGGCCTGGTAGGAAGTGGGTTTGTATAGGGCAGCGCACGGATAGAAAGGAGGCGCAAGAAAGACACAGAGGACAGTGAATGTACTAAAGAAGGAATACTTGAGAGCCTCAGAGAGACTTTGCACCCTCCGGTGACTACACGGCCAGCTACCCGCGAAGACTGTGTAATTATGTACCTGAACTGCTGTGAACTGTTGCCAGTAAAGTACCTGTACAGAGTCAGCAAGCCTCCGGTGTTTTATTCCGTTAAGTTAAGAAGTAGCTGCTTCCAAATCGACTAGCTCAGCAGCAGCACTGCCCCAGGGACCCCGCTCCGCCTGCAGGGAGCGTTGTCAACTGGCTGCAATACCACCATCCCCGGCAGTGTGACAGCGGCGCTGGTGAGTCACCAGAAACTGCAGGTGGCCTCATTAGACTTTCTTTCTTTTATTTTTATTTTCCCCTTTTTACCAAGTGACCCCAGGATTACAGGTCCGGGCAGGCCACCAGTGACATCCCCTTACTGTAAACGCCCGGATACAGAGTCCCCAAAGACCCCTGGGCGGGTCAATAGCGTGTGCGATAAGCTCCACTTCCACTTTCCCCCTGAGCATCAGTGGCATAGGCAGTGAAAATGCAGCCTGATGCTTTACTAATATTATCATACTGCAAACACTGCCCCCTGTCGCTGGTGCTTCCCGGATCCTCTACTTTGGCTCCCGGCCCCCCTCCCCGGACACCTCCTCTTCCTGTAGCTCTGACCCCCACTCCCGGCCCTCCCGTTCCGGTCCCCCTCATCTCCATGCAGCTCTGACCCCACTCCTGGCAGCTCCTGTGCCAGTGCGAGCAGTGACAGGAGCTACTAAGACAGTGAGGCTGCAAGGGGGAGCGAGGCTGCAAGGGAGAGCGGTGAGAGTCTGCAGGGGCGGGAGAGAGCGCAGGGAAATGGTGAGACAAGAGAGGTGAAGCATCTCTCTGCACTGCAGAAACAATGAGTGTCTGCTAGGCTGAGGTTCCTAAGGGGCAGTATAAAATTTTAAAAAAGTGAAAAAAAAAATGTGAATAAAAAAAAAAGCTTCATAAAAGTTCAAAATAAACAGTCACACAGCCCCAGATTCCAAAAAAAACATACAGCTGTGTTTCTGTTGTAAAAATGCAGCAAAAAAACCCAGTTTTTTCACTGCCAATATATCAGGTTTTGCTTCGGAAAGAAACGTCCTGTGTGAACGTACTCTTACCCTTTGTTTCCTGAAATTTCCTCACCAAATCACCATCTCCTGCCAGAAAAAACACAATGTGTTTTTGATGCATTTATTTTTAAAACATTTGTGGTGGAAAAATGCTGCAATAATTGTCATATTGCAGATTTATTTCTGAAACAAATTTGCAAGGGAAGGAAAAGCAACAAGAACAAAACTTCAGGACTCTTATTAAGTTTCCTGCATAAGGATCTGCAGGTAGTTTTGTGCTGAATCACTTTGGAGTCATTTTGTTGTAGACACAATCTAGACTCCAAACTGTATTCCCTCTTATCCATTTGAAAACACCCAGAAGGGGAGGGGTGGGGAGAAGGAGGCCTCACACATGGAGCAGATCCAGGCCAGATATTCAGCACTTTGTAAGACTGGTTTAACACTAGCATTTGTGTCTGCATGCAGAATGCATGCAGACACAAATACAGTGCAAATGCTGCCATAGTGATGTGAATGTAGTGGAGATACTCCGCATGCGTTCACACAATATGGTGCCCGGCCAGCCAATCAGCTGTCTCAGTGGTCGGGAGGAGGAGATCAGCGGCGGAGATCTCCTCCTCCCGGCGGCCGCTGCTTATCTCCCGCCGGTGATCTGACAGCTGTTTAAATTTCCCGCGCCGATACCAAATAGGTGATGTCGGCGCGGAGATTTAAACAGCTGTCAGATCAGTCGTTTCTTCAAATCTCCCGCGCCGACACCGCCAGGAGATTAGCGGCGCCCGTCCCTGGGAGATCTGCAGCTGCTCCAGCTGATCTCCCAATGGCCACCGTTGATCTCCCGGGAGATCAGCGGCAGCCACAGGGAGTGATTTCAATGTGATCCGAAGCGTTCTCCTGCGCTGTCATGCGGAAGACACTGCGGATCCATTGAGATCCATGCATTTTTTGTGCGCATGTGGTCATTTGCTGATAAAACAAGCGACCGTGAATGCACAAAAAATGCAACTTGGTGCTTTCGAAGGGCGGAGTATGGCGCACAAATTATGTGCATTTAATCGCAACCGCAATTGAACGCAGCCAAACGTAGCTACTATGTGTTCCCATGTTAAACATAGGAACACAGTGCGCATGCTTTTGGTTGTGCTCGGTACGCTGCGTTCAGATATGCAAATGTGAAATCGGCCTAATGCATTCAAGCTGTACATTAGGATTTCAAGCAGCTGCTCCCTCTAGTGTTTAACAGTGGAATAGATCAAACATTTAATATTATTTTTATATTTTACTCCATTTAAAAAAAAAAAATAAAAATGATAATCTTGGAAAAGCAAATTAATACATAAATACTTTACATTTTTGCAATTGTTGAAAAAAAAATTTCTTTGATGGTACCTTCCCTTTAAGAGTTTTTTTTTTTCCCTTAAACTGATGGTAAATGTGTAATGTATGCAGCTTTTTTTCCTGCAATACTTTGATTTTTGCAGTGTTTTTTCCTGTATTAAAAATGTAGTGTGTGAACATACATACACTAGCATTCTCAGTTTTTCTTTTGAGTTTGTTAGATTTCTTTTTTTCTTGCAGACACGGAGCTTGTGCGACTCCTCGCCACTGTCTGTTTGCAGGCGGATAAAGAGAAGGCTAAACAGAAGAATAAAACACTGTTCCCCAAGAACAAACAGCCACATACCATCCCGCTGCCACCAGACGACAAAGCTGGATTAAAGGTACAACCTAGATCGTTCATGTGAAATGCATAAATGCAGGGAAGCAAAGGCTAAATCACATAGAAAACTGTATTTTAGGCCGAAGGCTACGTTCACACATTGCGTATTTTGCTGCGCTTTTTTACGTGCGCTTTTCAAAATACGCAATGTGTTTTGTGTCTGCCAGCAAAGTGAATGGGAAATTCACTTTGCCGTGTAGACAGTGCGTAAAAATACGCAGTGCTTTTTCTGGGAGAAAACACAGTTGCTTAAAGAATTGAGATGTCAATTCTTTATGCAGGTGCTCCTGCCTTTTCTCCCTCTGACGTCACAGAGGGGAGGAAGAATCCTGCTTCCTTCTCCCCTCTGTGACAGCTGTGACCGCCCATTAGATTTCACAGTGTATTAATATAAACTGTGAAATCTAAATTTAAACAAAGCCAAATGTATGTAAAATAAAAAGAAATGAAATACTTACCTCTCTGACGCCTTTTCCTGGTGTCCGGTGGTGAGGCCAGGCGATGTGTGTTCTGCCAGGACCTGCTGTGATGTCAGAGGGGTGTATCACATGACCATGAGCGGCCAATCAGCGCCAGGAACGCCCCTCTGACATCACGCCAGTCTCTTGCAGGACACACATCACCTGGCCTCGCCACCGGACACCAGGATAAAAGGTGTCAGAGAGGTAAGTATTTCATTCTTTTTTATTGTACATACATTTGGCTTTGTTTAATTTAGATTTCGCAGTGTATATTAATACACTGCGAAATCTAATGGGGCTGTCACAGCTGTCAGAGGGGAGAAGGAGGCAGGATTCTTCCTCCCCTCTGTGACATCACCTGCGCTTTCTGGGGTAAAGAAAGCGCAGCGTGTGAAAGCCCCTGCGTATTTTGTTTGGCTTCTTTGCGCGGCTGAAAATTGCAGCAAAAAGCGCGCGCAAAAAAGCGCAACAAAATACGCAAATGTGTGAACTTAGCCTTAGCAGGTCTGAACTGAGAGATTCAATCATGCTAAGTTCCACCCATTAAAGTGAACCTGTTGCGTGTTATAACTAGGGATGGGCGAAATTGTAGATCTTCCCCTGGTTTGTGCCCGGGGTTGCTGTGTGCAAGCATGTACATGGTTACTAATCTGCCTAATTATACTTACCGGGTCCCGTTCAGCTGTGCTGTGGCGCCACGTCACTTCTGGGCTTCCGAGATGCATCGTCATGTGACTGGCTCCAGTAGCCAATCACATACGCCAAGATGATAAGGGGCGGCCCGGAAGTGACGCAGCGACACGTCACACCAGGAAGAGAGGACGCAGACCTCATAAGTATATTAAGAGGATTAACTATTGCATTACTTTACAGCTGCAACCCCAGGCACGAACAGTTTGCCCATCCCTAGTTATAACCTGTGCCCAGCATCTTAGACATACTGTAATTGGGATTCTGGTAACTCATTTATACCCCAAACTGGCCCTGATTACTGCGCCATATGTCCCGTACTGTTCCTCACAGTATGGTACTGAGCTCTTCGTGGTCTGGTGGGATGCAGCTCACTACAGTCCAAAGCGCCCCGCCGCCTGTAATATGCCGCTCCTCCTGTGTATGTATGTAAATCAGTGACTGCATTCACGCTTATGCAGTGCTTCGGGTCACTGTGCTCTATTGAAGCCGCAGTGACCAAAGTCTTGCGAGCATTTGTGTGGCTTTAATAGAGCACAGTGACCTCCAGCTCCTGCCTCCTCATAGTAGTAACACCCAGAGCCCCCATTACTGGTATAATACCAGCTAAAGCTTTTTTCTTAGAAATCACAGTGAGGCACTTTTACCATGATCTAGGGGTTTCTACCTCACCCCCATTTAGATCTGCTCTACTAAGTGGGGCTACTCATATAATTGACCATCTGGGGACCTGCTCTTCATAGCGATTTCCTAGAACTGATGCTAATACACCAAGCTAGAAGACAGTTGTAAGCCACAGGTCATGAGCCACATGTCTCTGAGCCCTGGGGAGCACCTGTCATACAGTCTGTGTGTAGCATAGTACTGAAAATGCTCTCTCCAAATCCAATGTGCACATTGCTGATGCCCAAAATTCTGTAGTGTTCATGGGTGGACGAGTGGTGGGTTGCAAAGCATTCATAGGGGATGGCTGGGTGCAGAGAGTAGGAAGCGGGGTCGGTCTGAGTGCAGCGGGTGGGATTTAGAGATGTCTGTGGTGCATTGAATCTTGGGAAAAGTAGTCCTGCACATAAACAATAACAATCTGCATGGGGGGTTAAGCGGAGCTCAAAATGTAAAATATGCTGGGATCATTGCAGGGACAGCTAAATATTATTCTTCTGCCCAGAAAACCCCTTTAATAATGTTATCATGTCTGCACAGTAAATAAAATGTAATTGTGTAAAAGATCTGAAGAAACTTGGGATATGGATTCTTCAATCTACAAAGCCCATGCCTGTACAATGTGATATAATGAGGTGCCGTGTCATCTGAAATAAACAACATACCGGAAGACATATCATACACTCCTCTTACATGTTCATGTAAATAACTGTGATAAATCTTCTATTAAATGGAAGCATCTCTTTCCTCCTGCAATAAATGATTTACTATAGAAACCCTTCTAATCTGGTTTAGTGCTCATATATAACAAGTTAAAAATTAGCCAAGTGCCCATGGATGTATACTGTTTGTAGTGCGCCATTACAAGAAATTCTGCATTCTTGACAGGCCTAGATTATATATTCATAGACCAAAGTATAAAATAAAAGCCCTCCTGGGAAAATCTGCTACATGCCAACACAAGGGCACTAGCAGAGAGGCCAACACATGCTACTCCATGGAGCTCCGAGGGGGAAGAGAGAACATAAATCACCAGCCCCACTGTCCAAGCTCCAAAATGGTCATTGGCTGTGGAATAAAGATTTCTATTGGTCCTGTGACCTGGCAGGCAGATCTCCATTGAGTCCCAGTTCTGATTAGCTAATATCAGGAATTTCCAGCCTGTCATAATGAGATTTCAGTTCTTACCATTGCATCTTTAGCGCCACTGCCTTTTTACACATGAGGATGCCACACCTGCAACAAATTATGGTGCCCGGGTGAGGGGCGTCATTACTGACATTGTTTAATGTAAAATAACAGGCAGTAGCATTTCAAAGCTTGTCCCTATGAACATGTAAAAATCAGATGTGTGGGAGATTGGGTAGGTAGTTTGATGGGGTTTATTCACACGCAGAGTTTTTCCCATGCAAAAGAAAAAAAATACAAATGGAAAAAACAACATGTGAACATATCAATAATCGGATTCTTACCATCCCCGCTCTGGGGGCCTCTCTGACTGCAGCTCCTTATGCTCCTCATCATCTCCATTCAATATTGTCTTAGGGATTGTGCCCACACTGCAATTTGCTGCAGGTTTTTCACCCAGCAAAGTCTAGGGGTTTTTGGGAAATCTGCAGCATGTCAATTATTGTTGCATGTTTCCAGCCATTATTAAAGTCCAAATACACAGGACGAAAATCCGCAGCAAATACGCTCAAAATATGCAGTGTCGGTGTTACCCATTTTTTGGTGCATATTTTTGCCAGAAGGTGCAGTTGTTTGTAGATTGTAGCATGGGCACATAGCCTTAGGCCGGCTTCACACCTTGGTAGAATCCGGTCCGAGGCTGTCCGGTGTAAACCTGACAGCCCCAGACCTGATTTTGACATTATGCAGGCCTTATGCAGACCTATGGGGCCGGATGGCAGCTATCTGCTGTCCGGTTTCCGTCTGTGTGGGAGGATCCGGTTGAATTTGGATTTTCATCTTGGACACAAAAACATTGCAACATTTTTGTGTTCTTGGCAAAAAATCTGCTCAAATCGTATCCTCTCGGATCCGGGGCGATCCGGCACTCCCTAACATGGGAGTCTATGGCGCCGGATTTCCCAGATCCAGGAGGATCCGGTAGCCAGACACCAGCGGCTGAAGTTTAGTATCAAGCGCTGCTAAACTTCAGCACCACCAGCTGTCCCCTGCTGTGATCTTGAAATTGCTGCAGCAGCGGTGGCTGTTATCAGCGGCATCTGGCTGCAAACCGGACCGGAGGGCATATTTGCCCTCCGATTCTGTTTGCATATCGGGAGCGGGCTGTTCGATTCACATCGGACAACCCCGGACCTGATTACACTGTGGTGTGAAGCCAGCCTTAGAGTTAATATTTTGTGAAGAATGCGTAAAGATGTTTGTGGGGTTGTATTCACACCTGATGGGGTCACTTACATCTATGTATAAATACGCCAAGTGCAATCTGATAAAGAATCGGATGGCAGCCTGCTGCCTATGGTCATATAAGACGGCTGACACTTGCCAATAAGCCTGTGGGTGCAAGGGGGAAAAAAATCAGACAGCACATAGACCATCCGTAGGTCGTCCTTTATTATGGATACATTATCATTCTGTAGAATAGAACACTGTAAATAATTGTAGAATAGTATCTGCTGAGAAAAAAACACGTTGTATACTTATGTCATATGAATGCTAGGAGATAAAAAAAAACAAATCGCGCACTTGCATGACATGGAATACCAAACAGAAGTCACTCGATGTCCCTTTCTAGATGAAAATTGGACATTTTTTTTATTTTTTATCCTTTTTATTGTATACACACATGTGAGTGAACTCCAATATTGTAATCTGCCTCTTTAGAAACCTAGATAGCGGCTCCTCATAACACTTTGATGAAAAATCTTTTCAGCGGACTCCTCATGAATGATTCACAGCAGAAATCCCTCTTGTTATAGATTAGAGATCCTCTAGATGTTACTCTATAACCGCAGCAGAATGAATCTGGCCCATACTGCAGAGTCATACTTGTGGTGCAGTTTTATATATTGTCATCATCCATAACATTTAAAGTAATTGTGTAGGTTTGTCTGCCCAGCTCTGGCCTAATGAAGCACAAGTTCACACACTCTGAGAATGTCCTGGGGTCTCTTGCATCAAGCAGCTATCCTTCAAATGTTTTTTTCAGTAACTCTATCTTATGCTGGGCAATATAGTGGTGCACGCTGGGCGGGAATAGTATTATTGTGTTCTTTTAGGGCAGGGACAGTACAAAAAAAATTTCTTCCCTGGAGTTCCCCTTTTAATGTAGTATATGCTGAATACTATTATGAACTATTATCTTCTATATAAATTGCTTTATTATTGTATCACTAGATGGAGGGTGATGACTTCACAATGGGGGCAGGCTGTGTTGTGCTGGGGGTAACGGACAACTCTCACCCCTGTGCGCTCTTCTTCATGTGTGCGGTCTCTCTCCCTTATGCTGTCTTTTCCCCTCTCTGCTCTCTAATTTGACCTGTCTTCCCCTCTGTGCACTCTTCCCCATGTGTGCTGTCTTCTCTCCTCTGTGCTCTTTCTTCCCCCTGTATGCTCTCTGCCCCCTACGGGCTGTCTCTGCTCCCCTGAGGGATGTCTCCCCACTCTGCACTGTCTCTCTCCCCCCTGTGGTGTACAAAGATGGGGTACTAAGTGAGTATGCAAGTGCCAGGCCCACGCCATCTTTGCATAGCCAGGTGTCTAAAGATGGCAACTGCGTGAGCAAGGGCCTATGGTTACGCATGCGCACTTGATCCCATTGGCAATATCTCTGGACACTTGGGTATACAAAGATGGCGGCTGTCGGAGTAAGTGCGCATGCGTGCTTACTCAGGTGGAGATTATCAGTGTCAGCAGTGGCAGTTGCAGGTGGCGGTTCCTGGTGTCTGTATCAGCTGCAGGTGCCTGCGGCACTGCTGGCAGTAGTGTGTATTGTGCCAGTACCGCCAGTGGGCGCCATATTTACACACTCATCGCTTAGGTGTGCAAATATGACTTATGGTGTGTGATAGGAGGACATCAAGACGGAAGTTGATGGTGGAGAGGACAGGAGGAATATGTAAGTAGACTAGATGGAGGCTCGATGCTCTCGAATCTGGAGGGTGGTCACATCACGATGGGGGTGGGCTCTATGGCGCTGGAGGTGGTGACCATCTCTTCCCCCTGTGCACTCTCTCTTCCCCTTCTGTCGTCTCTCCCCCTCTGTGTGCTCTTTCCATTGTGCTACCTTCCCCCTATGTGTGCTCCTCCCTGTGTGTAATATATGTAAATGAATGTATTTTTACTTAAAAAAAACCTGTTTGTGTTTATTCTTTATTAATAAAGTGTTTAATTTTGTGGTAAAAACATGTAGGGCTTCTCTGTATTTCTATTGCCAGCGCAGGTAAACTAAATAGCTACTGGCTGCCAACCCCTGCTGCTTGGTCTTACCTTCGTTGACAATGAAAAATACAGGGAAGCCCTATTTTTTTCAATTATTTCACTAAATAAAAAATTGGCGTGGGCTTCACCGTATTTTCTATTGCCAGTTAAGGTAACTCAGGCAGCTGGGGGCTGGAATTCTCAGTGTGGTAAGGCCCAAGGGTTCTGGGCCCCCAGCGCTGAAAATTGCAGCCGCCCCAGAATTGCTGCCTTGAAGAGAGTCGCCAAAATTGGCGGTTACCCAGCTCTTCCAGCTATGTGTAGCAGTGGCAGACTGGGTAATAAAGGGGTTGATATCAGCTTTTTTTTGGCAGCTGATGTCAAGCCATATTGCTAATGTCGGCCATCAGTATAACAGCCGACCATTAGCAATACTTTCATTAAAGAGGAAAGAAAACATAACACAGAGAGAAATCGTTTATTACATATAATAATGGACAGAGACGTTTCACTTTCTTAGCTCAACCAAGTTCCCCCCCGACGTAATCTGTAATTACTGTAATCTTGCAGTGGGGCGGTGAGATGCTTCACGCCGCTGACATCTTTATATACACAAGTGTCCAAAGATGGCAGCTGCGTAAGTGCGCATGTGTTTCCCCCGCTGCGTCACATGATCCGCCGTGGCACGCGACACGCTGCGTGTACACATGTGTGTGCTTGTGTGTATGTATGTGTATGTGTATGTATATATATATATGTCTGTGCGCGCCACATCATGTGACCTGCTGCTTGTGTGTACATGTGAACACACTGTGTCACAAGACCCACAGTGTGTGTGTGTGTTTGTATATATTTATACATCCCCACCACATCACGTGACCTGCCGCATGTATTGTATGTGTGTGTGCTCCCACCGCGTCATGGGACCTGCCGTGTGTGTGTATACTAGTGTATCTGTGTGTATATACATGTTTGTGTGTGTGTTTTATATTGATCTGCCAAGTCACATGATCCGCTGCATGTGTGTATATGTGGACCCTGCTGCGTGATGTGAACTGCCATGTGTGTGTATAGGTGTGCGGCCAATACTAGGGGGTACAGCTCTGCCTGAAGTCAGGGGCCCTGTGCCTGACTGCAGGGGGCGTGGCCATTGGATCAGGGGCAGGGGGGGCCCAGCCGGTATATGCTGACGCTGCTCTGCTAGGCCCGAGCAAGACGTGTGGGGGCGAGCTTGATTTTTTTCTGATTTACGTACAGGCCCCCTGAGGTATCCTGCAACCCTATTTTATATACACTCCCCCCCTCCATACCTGTATATACTGTTCCTTATCTGTGTATAGATTACCAGTGTTTACATGGATGGATCTATAGTGTCTGGTATACTTCATTGTATATGTATACCCCCCTGACCTCCTCTATCTCTGGGCTGATCCGCTGTGTTAATCACTGATCGTCCTCTGGATTTTTCCATATTGGTGGTCACTGTCTCTATTCATCCCTATTTATTTCATGATTGGGGATTATTTGTGTCCTTACTTCTCTGGTTCCACATTAACCCTGTACTTTCCTGGCTGCTTCTAACTCCATGGTGTCCTATATGGGCTGTGATATGTTTTCTGGCTCCCCAGCTCTGATTGTGTGTATATGTATGTATGTATCATGGATGGTGCGTCCTGTTCCCTCCTGTCAGATTGATCTCCCATTCATGCTTGATAAAGATCTCTGATCGAAATGTCGCTGTTGGGACAGAAATAAAGAAGATGATTTGAATGATACCAATGCTGTCTTTTGAGTTTTATGATCTCCCATTCATTCTGTTGCCTCATTACTACAGCACTCATCATCATCAGCCTCATTACTACAGCGCTCATCATCTTCACTTCATATCTGCTGTTTTTAGCAGGGACATGTAATGTAGGCTCATCTGGGCTGGGTTCTTCCTCCTATGGTAGCTCATCTCCTTATATAAGTGATGTAGATTATTATCAGGTTATATCTATCATTCTAATGTTGAGTGCTTGGGTTATGATCTTTCTGGTTTGGATCATTGGAGGGTCTCCCCTATATGGATCTCCTGCCCAGATGCTCTGATCATTGAGGGGTCTCACCTTTATGGATCGGGCCCGCAGCCATCTCTATTGTGTATACAGCTAGTAGCCGTCTCTATTGTGTATTTTCTATTGTATATACAGCTATTGTGTATTCAGCCCACAGCGGTCTCAAATGTGTGTGTGTGTGTGTATAATAGATAATAGAGAGAGAGAGTGTCAAAAAAAAGTTGAGAAACAGCACAAATATCTAGAAAAAAGTGAACTTTATTGCCCAATGGCATGCCAACGCATTGGGCAATAAAGTCCACTTTTTTCTATTTTTTTGTGCTGTTTTTCCTTTTTTTTTTAACTCTATTGTAAGGAACAGTGGCGCCCCCTGGCTAGGCGCAACAGAGAGGTATTATACTTTACAAATATATGTGTTCTTCTGTAAGTTTGGGTTTAGGGTTTAACCTATGGAGTCTGTTTTCACACACACACACACACACACACACACAACAGGACTAGGCCACCTTAGTATAGAGCAGGAGTGGGCAATCCAGGCCTCGAGGGCCGTACACAGTGCAGGTTTTCTGTATATCCTTAGCATTTGACAGTTGGTAATTTAATCTCCTGCACAGGTGATGATTCCAACTGTCAAATGCTAAGGATATACAGAAAACCTGGACTGTGTGCGGCCCTCGAGGCTTGGAGCTGCCCACCCCTGGTATAGAGGGACTGATTATTCAGTAGGTCCAAAAAGGGGGTGGAAGCCTAGGTTAGTGCAGGAAGACTTGAGTGACAGTCAGTTAGTAACTGGGAAGGCAGCCAGATAGGACGTGCCTGGCAGGCTGCTGACAGGTGGGATCCCCATCCCTAAGAGGGGGCCCAGGACAGAAGTGGACGGACCAGAACCGGTTGGAGCCCGGCTGGTAACGTCTGGGGGAACACCGGCAACACAGGAAGCCGAGGCGGTCAGCAGTTTATCTCTGGCTGCAAACCGACGAGCTGCGGGCCCATAGTCACCGGGTAGCCGTATGCGCCACAAGAAGGTACTTCGCCCCTCAGCCCAAAATAGGTCCATGATCACAGGAGCATCGGCCCGGATTCCGATGGCGGGAGGATTTACTATTTACCGCTCCCGTCCGTACCAGTAAAGGAAACCCGTGCTCCACCGTAGGAGACCAGGGGACTGGCGGGAGAGCTCTGCAAGGGTGGTTAAATAGTGAGAAGAACAGATTAGACCCCGAAAGACTTTAGAAGGAACATCTGGAGACTCCATAGGGGGACCCTGAACCGGCAACAATCACCCGTAAAATCAGACTGTACCGTGTTTCACCTTAACATCTGCCGGTACAAGTAAAGTGGAGTTGGAGTTGAACTCGTCTGTCTTTCTTCTCGCCGGTGCCCGGAGGGCTTCAGCATCACCAGCATCTCACTGGAGGGGTAAGGACAACCACTCCTCCCCTCATCCCCCTCATCATCCTCCATCACCGCTGCCCTGATGTATAAGCTTCACCTGTGGGGAGCTGGACCACACTGAGCTGCACCCATCATCACCTCAGCGGCCGGCCTGCAGCGCCGGTACCTAAATTACCGGGATCCACAGGTGGCGTCACGTACTCTCTTTATCCCCTGTAAATATACCCCTCATCTAACAAATGACAGCCAGGGCACGGAACCGGGAACCCGACCAACCCTGATTTCCCCATCATTGCCATCAAATCCATCCCGGTGTCCGAGTACTCCTTGCCCTGGGCTCATCAGAATCATCTGGATTGCTGGTTGGAAAAGCTTTGCACATAAATTGAGGTAATTTTTGGTGCTGTTCCAATTTTTCACTATAAATATAATGTATGTGTGAGTGGAGGCAGAGCATGGGTGGAGACTGGGCGGAGTCTCAGGGGGCCCCAAAATTTTGGTAGTCAGGGGCCCCGAAATTCCTAGTGGCAGCCCTGTGTGCGTGTATATATGTGTGTATATATATCTGTGCATGTGTATGTCCCTGCTACATCGCGTGAGTCACCGAGTGTGTGTGTGTGTTATCTATATATATATATGTGTGTGTGTATATATATATGTGTATATATATATCTGTGTAACATGTATGATGTGACTTCCGTGTGTTTGTATATGACGTGACCCGCTTTGTGGTGTATGTTTGTATATGTGTGCGTGTGTAGGAGTCTGTGTTTGTATGTGTGTGCCCCCTTCACATCAGGTTTTTTCCTGTCCATGGGGATCCTGTTTTTTTCAGGACCACATGGACAGGACCAGATTTGTAACTCTGGATGCCGTTTCTGTGGTAGGATCCGTGATTTTGAGGGATCCGAACACAGAAAGAGCTCGGGGGAGCCGAGCCTGCAAATCACAGGCAAGCGGGTGTCTGAGTGTCCCGTGATGCGAGGCGTCCACGTCCGATGGCTGAGGACCTTAATCAGTTGAGAGTTTGGGCAGCAACCCAATCAGCTGATGTCACATGACCCAATCAGCTCAGAGGTTTAAACTGCTGTGACACGTCAGCTGATTGGGTTGCAGCCCCGCCTGCTCAACTGATTAAAGTCCTCAGCCATCGGACGTGGATGCCTTGCATCACGGGACACTCTGCGGAGAGGTGAGCATTTTTTTTAACTTTTTTCTTTTAATACATTGCTTGCTTTCGCAATGTATGTAGATACATTGCGAAAGTGACAGTATATACCTGCTTGCCTGTGCTTTGCAGGTTCGGGCTCCTCTCAGTTATTTCTGTGTTCAGATTCCCCATAATCGCGGATCTGGACATAGAAATGGCATCCGGAGTTACACATCCGGTCCTGTCCGTTCCTGTCCGTGTGGTTCTGCAAAAAGCAGGATTTAAAGGTCATTCTCTCAGGAAAATTAAAGTAGGGAGGATGAAGGGTCTGAGAGAGATAAAATATTACCTAAATAGGTATCAAAGGCTAATATTGTGTGGTTGTGAGAGTCACAACCACTTTAAAAGCATATCACAGCTGGTGCAGTCCCCAGCATGGTGCATATAGAATAGGGAGGATAAGGGTTAAAAACCACTTTACGTATTCCATGAGACATCAAAGGGTGAATATAATATTGATTTATTAGTCAATTAGCATTTCAGGGTTCCCCTGGCCCCTTCCTCAGGACAAATATATTGCCATGTTTCAGGGCATTTCTGGGAGCCATGAAACACGTTGATTAATAAATCAATATTATATTCACCCTTTGATATCTCGTGGAATACAGCAGCTTTTTAAACCTTCATCCTCCCTACTTTAATTTTCTGAGATATTTACCTTTGGGTTTTCATAGGCTTTAACCCTGTAATCATCAACAGTAGCAGAAATAAACACTTGAAATAGATCACTCTGTAATGACTCCATATAATATATGTTTCACTTTTTGTATTGAATTACTGAAATTATCTTTTTGATGATATTTTAATTTGAGATGCACCTGTGTGTGTATAGGTGTGATTTTGTGTATATGTGCATATACAGGATAAGGGCCAAATATATCAGAATTGTGACTATATTACAGGATGGGGGAAATAAACTGGGGGCATATATATGATCCCCCATCTTCATTGTACAATAGAGCCCCAGCTCCCTGGCATATATGGCTCCCAATCCTGGCACGTGGCCCCCCCCATCTCTGGATATGCGGCCCCCCATTTTGGATATAGCCCCCCCCCTTCCCCCGTCACACTATATGGCCCACTTGCTACGCACCATTAAGATAAGTGCTGTTAACTCGCCTCTCAGACGCTCTGTCGCCGCTGTCTTTCTCTTCTGCATCTGTGCCCAGCATCCAATCATGTGGCCGAGCCACACAGCACAGTGACATTTTCGTTGTGCGACTCGGTCATATGATTGGATGCTGGGCACAGATGCAGGAAGAAAGACAGCGGCGACAGAGCGTCTGAGAGGTGAGTTAACAGCGCTTATTATCTTAGTGGGTGCGCTAGCAAGGGGGCCATATAGTGTGACAGGGGGCCATATACAGGATGGGGAGGTGGGGTGTACACTTAGGCACATGTGATATGCACCGCCTTCCATCTCTCAGCGCTGGTTTCATGGTTGATGGACAGCAGGATGCAGTAAATATCACATGAGCCTAATGAGCAGTCCACATGACCATGGGCCGCTGCTGCACCACCTCTGCCCCCCACAGCACAACCCCACTATATGTAGTATGCAACAAGGGCTTATAGAATATATAATATAGTGTGTATGGTGAGTGCTGCTGCTGTGGTTTTCAACTGATGCTATGGTGGCTCGATTATTACATGCAGCCACTAGATGGCGCCCGCACCCCATCTTCTCAAACACAGGCCACAGAGCCTTGGCAAAATGTCGGCTTTGGTTGTTGGTACTGGCGCCATATTTGACACCTATCACTTGGATGTACAAATATGGATACTGCAACTTGTTCTGGCCAGTCAGAGGATAGGAGGACACTATGATGGCGGAAATGGATGACAGATGCCGCAAAGTAAGTATATAATAGATAATAATGATTAAAAACCTGATGTTACCCTTGTACTACAATAAATGTATCACTTAATTATGAGCCGTGTATGAGGGAGTCTGAGTCAGGGAAATTGAGGAGTTGTAGGTTTGGCTTACTGACTCTATAGCCCTGGTTGATAGGTTAAGAATGGTTATAAGAAGTGATTGATTGCAATTATTTATTCCAAATGGTATGCAACTAAATATTAAGTTCAGGGTGTCAACAATTTTGTTTGGCCCATTTTTTTGAGTTTTGTGTGAAATTATAGCCAATTTGCCTTTTATTTTCTGGGATTTTTTGTGTTGTTCTAATACACACAAATGAAATAAACTATGTATATAACAAAATGTGTAATTTCAATAATCTTCTTGGCCATTTTGAAGGGTGCCAAAGCTTTTGTCCATGAGTGTGTAAGGTGAATTTTTGGTTGTAATGTGTATTTGCCTTTCAGTCCTGGTGGAACAGGATGTCTAATCGTTTCCGTAAGCTGAAGCTGACCCAGACACTGAGACATGGCTTCTCCTCCAACCGCCTCGTGCCTTTGACTGAGAATGCTAGTGCGTCTCTTGACTCTATGATGAAAGCTTCTTCCCAGACCGATATTAGCAATCCACGAAGACCAGAATCTGCTACAGCCTGGACAACATCCTCCAAAGACAGTGGTGAGGAGTCTCGCATACACCTTTTAGAATGTCACTTTTTCCTAATAATGCAAAGACATGTCCCAGAGTGCATAGATTATAGACAGCTGTATACTCAATGAATAAAGACAGCTCACACAATGTTCTCCATACCATGGTCAAAATAACCTCATTGTATTGCCCAGCAGCAAGAAACAAAATACTTGTCACTGGATGCTGATAAGAATGGCGGATTTCAGTGCATCTAGTAATATTCCACATCTCGAGCAATCCCACCTTTCTCCTCTTCTCCTTGTAGCCTTCTTTCTCTAGCAGCTTTGTTACCCTCTGTTTGGCTGTGCTCCCCTAATTGTTTCTGCTTGTCCCTCCATGTATTGGTGCTTTTTATTGTGACATGGATTTCCTTTTAAAAGCTGAGCTACTTTTCACGAGAATCATACACCTATGTTTTCCCAGTAAGATTGTGTTGTAATCATAGTTTAACCAAATTGTGACGGTAGATCCAACCAAAAAGGGCTTTAATTCCCTGTAAACTATCTCCATTTTCTTCTAGGGCTCGGATCCACAAAAACTGAGAATGATGATTTACTACTGGCTACTATGGTAAGCTGTATTCATTCTTCTAACATACCGTAGTTCTGGACTTCAAGGTTCATCACTGGTAAGCATACATAGAGCCGCCTTGGGAGACACTTCAGACTGCTGTATCAGGTAGATCAACAGCACCTCGGATGCCTCTGGATCCAGGGCAAATGCTCCCATTTATACAACACTGACCATTATAAATTCATCTCCGTTGAAAAATAGGTGGTGCAGATGATGTAATATGGATCCAAAATGCAGTAACATTATAGTCAAATGTAACCAGCATTAATTCAGGTGAAATATTGAATTTCCACAATGAGAAGGAAAGATGCGGCACTCACCGGAGATGATCTTTATGCTTTTATTCACACGTCCATTTACAATTCAGTGCGATAATGAGCAGGGGAGGGGGAGAGGAGACGGCGGACGGCAGCCTGCCGTTTGGCGGTAACTACCGCTTCCACGGGTCCTGGTGTGCACTTAAAAAGGTCACATGAAGAGGGCAGACCCTGATAAATAACCTTTTTAGTGCCCAGTTAACCCTTGTTTTTGAAATATTTAATTATTTGAAATGTAATGAAAATTAGAAAGTAAAATTCTGGAAGTGTTCTTTCTGTCTTGCAGCTGAAGAATGGTGCACCTTTTGCTAAACTTCCCAATGACAAGTTGAAGGCTGTGATACCTCCCTTCTTGCCCCCATCAAACTTTGAGTTGTGGAGTTCTGATCGCTCTAGGATCAGTAAGGATGGCAAACTAGAGCAAACACGAGCTTCTATGGCAAGGCTGTCAAAACCCAGCTTCAACAGTGGAAATTCTGATATTGTAAGTTGAGCAGACAGAAAAAAAATACTAAAATCAAGCAGTAGTCCAATTAGTTGTTTTTTTTTCTCTTGGATGCTATGACAAATCATCAAGAAGGGCATTATTGCCCATAGGCAGTACTAGTGGTCATCATCCACAGCTCTTGATGAAACATTTTAGCAGATATGATACCATGCTAATTTTTCAGGTTTTCCCGCCCACAAACTATGCAAAGGTCTATCATTTTTATCGTAGCTACACTTCAACGGTGAGAGACAGACAGAATCTAAAAAAAATAATGAAATAAGAAAATCACATTGTATGATTTTTACATAATTTTCATTTTAATGCATGAAATAAGTATTTGATGCATTATAAAAACAGAACTTAATGTTTAATACAGGAACCTTAGTTTGCAGATACAGAGGTCAGACGCTACCTGTAGTTCTTGACCAAGTTAGCACACTCTACAGCAGGGATTTCGCCCTCTCTTTCATGCAGGTTTTCTCCAAATCTTTCAGGTTTAGGTGCTGTTAACGGTAACATTGATTTTCTATTGGGTTCAGGTCTGTAGGATAGGCTGGGCCTCTCCATGACCTTGAAATGCTTCTTACAGAAGAACTCTTTAGTTGCCCTGACTCTGTGTTTTGGGTCATTGCATTGCTGGAAGATCCAGCCATGACCCATCTTTAATGCTCTTAGGCTGGTTTCACACTTGCTGTTTTTTCAAATCAGACAAGATCAGGTATTTCAGGGGAAAAAAAATGATCTTTCAGGATCCATTTTTTTGCCCACTCACTTTAATGGTGTCAGGTAGAATCCTGTTGCTTCAGGTTGCCACCTGATATCATTAAAGTTCATGGACAAAAAGCTGGATCCTGAAAGGATCAGTTTTTTTCCCTGAAATACCTGATCTTGTCTGATTTTGAAAAAACAGCAAGTGTGAACCCAGCCTTAGGCCCCTTTCACACTGGCTTTTTTTATGAAAATGCGACAGATCCGGACATAAAAAGTATCTGCCGCATTTTCCGCCTAATGGGCGCACTTGCTGCAAGCCCCATGCATTGTCTATGACTGCGTTTTTTTCATGACTGCAACTGCCGGAACCGCACATGCCGCACACTTACCACAAGCCCCATAGACAATGCATGGGGCCTGCCGCAAGTGCGGCCGTTAGGCGGAAAATGCGGCAGATACTTTTTATGTCCGGATCTGTCGCATTTTCATAAAAACGCCAGTGTGAAAGCAGCCTTACTGAGTGAAGGAGGTTGCTGGCCAAAATCCTGCGATACATTACCCATCCATCCTCCCTTTAACCCTTCCCGACCCTTGGCGCACCGTTTGGGCCATGAAAACCAGTTCATTCCCGACCCTTGGCCCACCCCCTGGGCCATGGAATGAACTGGCTCCTGCAGGTCGAGTGAGGGTCTCACTGACCTGTCACTCGGCCTGCAGGTACATGGGGAGTTGTACTACACCCCAGGGGGGGTCGATTTGCCCCCACCCCTACCCCCCCCCGGCTACAGGTGCGGTGATTGGCGCTCAAAAGTGAAAGTGAAAATCACCGCGCCTGTAATGTTTCCCTGCCTGCCGCTGCTCTCCCTACCCTCTGATCTGCTCCCTGTCATCCTCTAACTGCCCCCCTGTCCCCCACCTCTCTTTCCTGCCCCCCCCTTCATCTTTCTACCCCCCCCTTCATCTTTCTACCCCCCCCTTCCTGTCCCTGCCGCCCGCTTCCTGTCCCTGCCTCCCGCTTCCTCTTCCTGCCGCCCGCTCCTCCTGACTGCCCCCGCTTCCTCCTAGTCCTAAGTGCCCCCTGCCACATCTACTGCCAGCCCCCCACTGCCCCCTCCTGCCCCCCGATCACCGGAGCGGCGATCGGCTTCTCCCACTCACCTCTCCGGCGGCCCGGCTGTCAGCGCTGCGTCCCGCTCCTCCTCCTCTTCTGCTGTGAGTATCGCCGCCTCCGATCTGAGCTCTGTGCTGGAGCTGCCAGATCACTTCTACAGCTGGATCCTGAGGATCTAGCTGCAGGAAGTGATCTGACAGATCCAGCACAGTGATCCACAGTGACCATTATGTGATCACTGTCGATCACTGTGCTGGAGCTGCCAGATCACTTCTACAGCTGGATCCTGAGGATCTAGCTGCAGGAAGTGATCTGACAGATCCAGCACAGTGATCCACAGTGACCATTATGTGATCACTGTCGATCACTGTGCTGGAGCTGCCAGATCACTTCTACAGCTGGATCCTGAGGATCTAGCTGCAGGAAGTGATCTGACAGATCCAGCACAGTGATCCACAGTGACCATTATGTGATCACTGTCGATCACTGTGCTGGAGCTGCCAGATCACTTCTACAGCTGGATCCTGAGGATCTAGCTGCAGGAAGTGATCTGACAGATCCAGCACAGTGATCGACAGTGATCACATAATGGTCACTGTGGATCACTGTGCTGGATCTGTCAGATCACTTTCTACAGCTAGATCCTGAGGATCTAGCTGCAGAAAGTGATCTGACACCCCGGGCGCAGTGACCCACTATGTGCATCACTGCGCCTGGGCTGCCAGATCGCTTTCCGCAGCTCGATCCCTATGCATGGGGATCGAGCTGCAGAAAGCTATCTAACAGCCCGGGCGCAGTGATGCACATAGTGGGTCAATGCGCCTGTGCTGCCAGATCGCTTTCCGCAGCTCGATCCCCATGCATGGGGATCGAGCTGCGGAAAGTGATCTGGCAGCACAGGCGCAGTGATGCATATAGTGGGTCACTGCGCCCAGGCTCTTAGATCGCTGCTCTGCAGCCCGATCTCCCTGCATGGGCATCGAGCTGCAGAAAGCAATCTGACAGCCCGGACGCAGTGATGCACATTGTGGGTCAATGCGCCTGTGCTGCCAGATCGCTTTCCGCAGCTCGATCCCCATGCATGGGGATCGAGCTGCGGAAAGCGATCTGGCAGCACAGGCGCAGTGATGCATATAGTGGGTCACTGCGCCCAGGCTCTTAGATCGCTGCTCTGCAGCCCGATCTCCCTGCATGGGCATCGAACTGCAGAAAGCAATCTGACAGCCCGGACGCAGTGATGCACATAGTGGGTCAATGCGCCTGTGCTGCCAGATCGCTTTCCGCAGCTCGATCCCCATGCATGGGGATCGAGCTGCGGAAAGTGATCTGGCAGCCCAGGCGCAGTGATGCACATAATGGGTCACTGCGCCCGGGGTGTCAGATCACTTTCTGCAGCTCGATCACCATGCTGGCGGATCGGGCTCCAGAGTAGCGATCTGAAAGCAAAGGTGATCGAGCGTCGTGGGACCTTCGTTGTGGACTACGTCGGAGACAATCAAATGTCGTGGGACCTTCGTTATGGACTACGTCGGAGCGATCGAGCGTCGTGGGACCTTCGTTGTGGACTACGTCGGATCTTTTTATAATAAAGATGGAATCCGAATTATGTCTGTGTTTTTTTTTTCAAATAAAAAGATTTTTCTCTGTGTGTATTTATTGACTATTTACCGTACTAGAGATTCCTAATGGCGGGTCTAACATTGGCCCTATATTATGAATCTCGGGCTTAGTGCCAGCTGCCAATAAAAAGCTGGCATTAACCCCTTTATTACCCAGTTAGCCACCGGCACCAGGGCAACTGGAAGAGCGTGGGTACAGCGCCAGAAAATGGCGCTTCAATGAATGCGCCATTTTCTGGGGCGGCTGCGGGCTGCAATTTGCAGCATGGGGGGCCCAGAACGCTTGGGCCTCTCTATGCTGAGGATTCCAGCCCCCAGCTGCCTAGTTGGTCCTGGCTGGACCAAAAATATGGCGGAGCCCCACGTAATTTTTTTTTCTAGAATTAGTTCTAGAAATTAAAAAAAAATGGGCTTCGCTGTATTTTTGGTTCCAGCCAGGTATGACAAGGCAGCTGGGGGTGGGTGGCAGTCCGTAGCTGCCAAGTTGTATCTGGCTGGACCAAAAATATGGCGGAGCCCTATGTCATTTTTTTTCTAGAAATAATTCTAGAAATAAAAAAAAAATAGGCTTTGCTGTATTTTTGGTTCCAGCCAGGTATGACGAGGCAGCTGGGGGCTGGTGGCAGTCCATAGCTGCCAAGTTGTATCTGGCTGGACCAAAAATATGGCGGAGCCCTATGTCATTTTTTTTCTAGAAATAATTCTAGAAATAAAAAAAAAATAGGCTTTGCTGTATTTTTGGTTCCAGCCAGGTATGACGAGGCAGCTGGGGGCTGGTGGCAGTCCGTAGCTGCCAAGTTGTATCTGGCTGGACCAAAAATATGGCGGAGCCCTATGTCATTTTTTTTCTAGAAATAATTCTAGAAATAAAAAAAAAATAGGCTTTGCTGTATTTTTGGTTCCAGCCAGGTATGACGAGGCAGCTGGGGGCTGGTGGCAGTCCGTAGCTGCCAAGTTGTACCTGGCTGGACCAAAAATATGGCAGAGCCCCATGGGTCCCCTATGCTGCGAATTGCAACTACTAGACTAGTATGTTTTTTCACAAAAAGTTTCTTTATTCATTTAAACGTCTCAATTTGTGAAGCACATGGTGGTTCAAAGTGCTCACTGTGCATCTAGATACGTTCCTTGGGGGGTCTAGTTTCCAAAATGGGGTCACTTGTGGGGGAGCTCCAATGTTTAGGCACACAGGGGCTCTCCATACGCGACCTGGTGTCCGCTATCAATTCCAATTGTTGGCAAACACCAGGTTGCGTATGGAGAGCCCCTGTGTGCCTACACATTGGAGCTCCCCCACAAGTGACCCCATTTTGGAAACTAGACCCCCCAAGGAACGTATCAAGATGCATAGTGAGCACTTTGAACCCCCAAGTGCTTCACAAATTGATCCATAAAAATAAAAAAGTACTTTTTTTTCCACAAAAAAATTATTTTTTCATTTTTTTTCATTATTACAGATCAATTTGTGAAGCACCTGGAGGTTCAAAGTGCTCACTATGCATCTAGATACATTCCTTGGGGGGTCTAGTTTACAAAATGGGGTCACTTGTGGGGGAGCTCTAATGTTTAGTCACACAGACGCTCTCCATACGCAACATGGTGTCCGCTAACAATTCCAATTGTTAGCGGACACCATGTCGCATATGGAGAGCCCCTGTGTGCCTAAACATTGGAGCTCCCCACAAGTGACCCCATTTTGGAAACTAGACCCCCCAGGGAACGTATCTAGATGCATAGTGAGCACTTTGAAGCCCCAGGTGCTTCACAAATTCATCCATAAAAATGAAAAAGCACTTTTTTTTTTCCACAAAAATTTCTTTTTTTTCATTTTTATGGATGAATTTGTGAAGCACCTAGGGCTTCAAAGTGCTCACTATGCATCTAGATACGTTCCCTGGGGGGTCTAGTTTCCAAAATGGGGTCACTTGTGGGGGAGCCCCAATGTTTAGGCACACAGGGGCTCACCAAACGCGACATGGTGTCCGCTAACAATTTGAGCTCATTTTGCATTCAAATTGTTAGCAGACACCATGTCGTGTTTGGAGAGCCCCTGTGCGTCTCTACATTGGAGCTCCCCTACAAGTGACCCCATTTTGGAAACTAGACCCCCCAGGGAACATATCTAGCTGCATAGTGAGCACTTTGAACCCCCAGGTGCTTCACAAATTGGTCCGTAATAATGAAAAAAGAAAATTATTGTGGAAAAAAAAGTGCTTTTTCATTTTTATGGATGAATTTGTGAAGCACCTGGGGGTTGAAAGTGCTCACTATGCATCTACATACGTTCCTTTGGGGGTCTAGTTTCCAAAATGGGGTCACTTGTGGGGGACCTCCTATGTGGAGACGCACAGGGGCTCTCCAAATGCAACATGGTGTCCGCTAACAATTTGAGCTCATTTTGCATTCAAATTGTTAGCGGACACCATGTCGTGTTTGGAGAGCCCCTGTGTGTCTCCACATTGGAGCACCCCCACAAGTGACCCCATTTTGGAAACTAGCCCCCCAGGGAACATATCTAGCTGCATAGTGAGCACTTTGAACCCCCAGGTGCTTCACAAATTGATCCGTAATAATGAAAAAAGAAAATGTTTGTGGAAAAAAAAGTGCTTTTTCATTTTTATGGATGAATTTGTGAAGCACCTGGGGGTTCAAAGTACTCACTATGCATCTAGATACGTTCCCTGGGGGGTCTAGTTTCCAAAATGGGGTCACTTGTTGCGGAGCCCCAATGTTTAGGCACACAGGGGCTCACCAAACGCAACATGGTGACAGCTAACAATTTGAGCTGATTTTTATTCAAATTGTTAGCGGACACCATGTCGCTTTTGGAGAGCCCCTGTGTGCCTAAACATTGGAGCTCCCCCACAAGTGACCCCATTTTGGAAACTAGACCCCCCAGGGAACATATCTAGATGGGTAGTGAGCATATTGAACCCCCAGGTGCTTTACAAATTGATCTGTGAAAATGAAATAGTACTTTTTTTTTCACAAAAATTTTCTTTTAGCCTAAATTTTTTCGTTTTCACATGACAACAGCATAAAATTCATCCTAAAATTTGTTGGGCAATTTCTCCTGAGTACACGATACCTTATATGTGGTCATAAACCACTGTTTGGGCACACAGCAGGGCTCAGAAGGGAAGGAGCGCCATTTCACTTTTTGGATGTAAAATTAGCTCCAAAATTCAAATTGCGCTCCTTCCCTTCTGAGCCCTGCCGTGCGCTCAAACAGTGGTTTATGACCATATATGAGGTATCTGTGTACTCGGGAGAATTTGCACAACACATTTTAAGATCCATTTTATCCTGTTGCCTATGTGAAAATGAAAGAATTGAGGCTAAAAGAACATTTTTGATAAAAAAATTAAAATATCCATTTTTTGTTTCCACTTTGCCTTAGGTCCTGTGAAGCACCTGAAGGGTTAATCATCTTCTTGAATATAGTTTTGAATAGCTTAAGGGGTACAGTTTTTGGAATGGTGTCACTTTTGGGTGTTTTCTGTCATGTACACCCTTCAAAAGGACTTCAAATGTGATGTGGTCACTAAAAAAAATGGTTTTGTAAATTTTGGTTGAAAAATGAAAAATTGCTCATGAACTTTGAACCCTTATAACGTCCTACCAAAAAAAATTTTTTCTTCCAAAATTGGGCTGATGTGAAGTAGACATGTGGGAAATATTATTTAATAACTTTTTTCTGTCACATATCTCTCTGGTTTATCAGAAAAAAAAATTAAAAATGTGAAAATTGTGAAATTTTCAAAATGTTTGCCATATTTTTGATTTTTTCACAAATAAACACAAAAATTATCGACTTAAATTTAATACTAGCATGAAGCCCAATGTGTCACGAAAAAACAATCTCAGAATCGCTAGGATCGGTTGAAGCGTTCCAGAGATATTACCTCATAAAGGGACACTGGTCAGAATTGCAAAAAATGCCAAGGTCTTTAGGGTCAAAATAGCCTGGGTCCTGAAGGGGTTAATACAGTTCAGTTGTTTTGCCCCCTTTGCAGAAAAGCACCCCCAAAGTATGTTGTTTCCACCCCCATGCTTCATGGTTGGGACGGGGCTTTTGAGGTTGTACTTGTCCTTCTTCTCCTTCCAAACACACTGAGTGGAGTTGATACCAAAATTTTTTATTTTGGTTTCTTCTGACCATATTACCTTCCCTATACCTCCTCTGGATCATCCAGATGGTCATTGGCAAATTTCATCATATGGGCCTAGACATATGTTGGCTTGAGTAGGGGGACCTTGCTTAACCTGCAGTATTTTACTCTATAACAGCATAATGTGCTACTAACAATAATCTTTGAGACTGCGGTCCCAGCTTTCTTCAGATCATTGACCAGGTCCTGTTCTGGGCTGACTCCTGACCTTTCTCAGAATCATCCTTGCCCCACGAAATGAGATCTTGCATGGAGCCGCAGACCAAAAAAGGTTGACAGTAGTGATGGGCGAGTCCTAAATTACTCGGAATCGCTTGACTCTAGCGAGTCCGAGCCTGGGACTCGCTACTCGTTGCGAGTCTAGCGAGTCCAATGTTAATGAATTGGAAAGCGAGTAATTGCGAGTAATGTGCGATTTACAAATCGCAGATATGAGAAAATCTCACCCCCATACAGCACACGGTGCGAGTTTGTAGCACCATGCTACAATAGCTAAATCAAGTTTAATAGGCTCCCGCTGTTACTTCCGGGGCCGCCTATTAGGCTCATTACATATTTACTGCACTGTCAAACTAACAGCCAATCACAGGAGCTCACACTCTGTGGGAGCCTCTGTGATTGGCTGTTGTAATCAGACTTGATTTTCTCAATCTGGACAGTGATTCTGCTTGGTTGCCATACACATTAGTGTATGGCAACCAACCTGGCGTTGTAGGGTGTAAAATAAATAATTATTTAAAAAAAAAAAAAACGCGTGGGGCTTCGCAGCATTTTTAAGTCTAGCCCGATGAAAGCAGACAGCTGCGAGCTGCACCCTCAGCTGCTTAATTTCCCCTTGGCTAGCAAAAAAAAAAATGCGTGGGCTCCGCCCTATTTTCCATGCCAGCCAAGGTAAAACTAGGCAGCTGAGGGCTGGTATTCTCAGCGGGGTGAGGGCCCATTGTTATAGGGCCCCCCACGCTAAAGAATAGCAGCCCGCAGCCGCCCCTGAAAATGACGCATTAATGATAAGCGCCATTTCCAGGCGCCTTACCGGCCTCTTCCAGCGGCCCTGGTGGCGGTGGCACGCTGGGTAATAAAGGGGTTAATACCAACTTTGTTATACAAGCTGGTATTAAGCCCGAGATTCTTAATGTCAGGCCTGGTTTGACCCGGCCACTAAGAATCTCCAATAAAGGGTTAAAAAAAAACACCACACAGAGAAAAATTATTTATTAAAAATAAAGAGACCGACACCATTAGGGACTCCATCTTTATT
This sequence comes from Allobates femoralis, assembly GCA_033576535.1. NCBI lineage: Eukaryota > Metazoa > Chordata > Amphibia > Anura > Aromobatidae > Allobates > Allobates femoralis. The sequence goes on along the minus strand of JARQOC010000005.1, from coordinate 304,455,044 downwards.
ACCACCACATATCCCTCCAAAGATCCAGGTCTTCTCTCTTCTTTCTTCTCTCTTCTCTCTTCTGTCTTCCTTCTTCTTGTTGAACTCATTCAGCTCTGCTACATCACACATCACACAGTAGGGGGCGGAAATGCTCTCCCCTGCTGTGTGGTGAGGCTGTGAGCATTAAGCGGTGACGTCACCGCCGGCCCCGTTGCTATAGTAACCAAACTATCGGTTACTATAGCAACGCTTCAGCAGTGCCGACAGCACAGCGCCACTACTCATTCATAAACTGTTGGCTTTAACTCCCTGCTTACCGATCACTGCAGCGCCGGTAAGCAGAGAGTTAACTGTGCTGTGACAGCGGCTGGTATATGCGCCGCTCATACTGCGCTGGGTATGAGCAAACCAGGGACCGAGCATTAACATTGTAGTGAATAGGGGAAGTTGCAAACAAGATCGTAGTTGCGCCGTCACACAGCACGATCCTGCCACATCGCATATGCAATATTGTCTGGTTGAAGGGCTTGCACAATCTTCTTGCAATATCGTACATGCGATTTTTTTGAGTCGCTTTGCCCATATACACGACACAACGCACGAACGATATCAACTAAACCACTGTACCACGTGACTTTTTGTCATTGTTGCATTGCGATATCACGACGTGTAACGGTACCCTCGGATGCAAGGGACATTTAGGGTACCGTTACACGTCACAATATCGCAATGCGACATCGACAAAAAGTCACGTGGTATGGTGGTTGCAGTTGATATCGTTCGTACATTGTGTCGTGTAAATGGGCAAAGCGACTCAAAAAAATCGTAGGTACGATATTGCAAGAAGATTGTGCAAGCCCTTCAACCATACGATATTGTATATGTGATGTGGCAGGATCGTGCTGTGTGACGGCGTAACTACGATTTGGAGCGCAACTTCCCCTATTCACTACAATGTTAATGCTCGGTCCCTGCATTGCTCATACCCAGCGCACAAAAGTTGAGGACAACATCCTAGTAGCGTTGCCTTCCGATATCTCCCTGTGTGACATCTCCTATGCGATCTTGGACAAGTGCCAAAAACGTGTGCGCTCCCGTGAAATCGTATGCAATATCGGAATGATATTGCGACGTGTAACGGTACCCTTAAAGTGTTGTCTGCACTGGAGGCAAGAATAATGAGGAGTGAAAGAGTGAGGAGAACAACACTGGGAATGCTTACTATGATGATTGATCTCACCTGAACACGCCTGGCTCCCCAGCACACTCTTTTAAAGAACCTCATTTTGTAACTTTGCTAGCTGGACAAAGGACACAATAAAAACTGGGTCTGAAATGTGTAGCCCCATGGTTGCCTGATTACAGCAATGTAATGATTTTTGTATGATTGTTCACTCACTTTTAAGAAACCAAATAAACTTTTAATATATTTATCGGCGTTCTGGAGCTGGAAAGTGTTTTTTTTTTTTTTCTATCTTGAATACACTTGGCGAGCCCCTGGATTTCCTTGCTCCTTCCACATGATCCTGGATGGGTGAGCTGGTTTCATTTTTCTAACTGTATCCTAGGACTTGTAGGTCCTGCACACACCTGGAAGGAGACTTAGAATTTGAAGATTGATCTTGTTGACGTTCTCATTTTTCAGAGATGGGGGTTGTACGTGGTCTCCTGCTTATACAAGGGCTGTGTGAGGCTTCCTGCTGTATTCTGGGGACTATGTTTGGGCTCTTGCTGTAATACAGGGAGCCATGTCTGAGCTCTTGGTGTAATACAGGGGCTATGCGTTGCCTCCTGTTGTAATACTGGGGGTTGTGTGCAGCCTACTGCTGTATACTGGGGCCTGTGCGTGGCCTCCTGCTGTACATCGGGGGCCTGTGCGTGGCCTCCTGCTGTACACCGGGGGCCTGTGCGTGGCCTCCTGCTGTACACCGGGGGCCTGTGCGTGGCCTCTTGCTGTACACCGGGGGCCTGTGCGTGGCCTCCTGCTGTTCATCGGGGGCCTGTGCGTGGCCTCCTGCTGTACACCGGGGGCCTGTGCACGGACTCCGGCTGTACACCTGGGACTAAGTGGCTAAGCGCCACTATTGTTCTTCTTTTACCTTTATGGATCTGTCCCTTTGTGCTAATCACATGATTTAACACGTGATCTTTCAAAAATTGATCATGTGACATGCCACATAGTACTTTGGGTTGGGGGGGCCCTCATCTTCTAAACAGCCCGGGCCCTGGCTACTCTTTTATTCCACCCCATTCCTCACTGAGATCAATTTTGCACTTTCTCCAAATCTCCAGAGGATTTGAAATTCTGCAGGTTGTTAGAAGAGATGTCTTAGTCGCTTTGTGGTTTGTGCAGCTGCTGCTTCACTGGGAGTCATGTCCCAGTGTGCGCGACTTTCCTTATGTCCTTGTCTTTGTAAGGGTGCTTTCACATCTGCGCAGTAAGCCGCGTTTTTTTTCGCGGCCGCACCTGCCGCAAGTGCAAAACCGCACTTGCCGCACCTGCCGCAAGTCCCCCTATACATTGCATAGAAAAAACCGCAACCGCGCCGCAAGTGGAACGGTTATGCGGTAAACGCGGCAGATGCGGTGAAAAAAAGAATTACGAAAAACGCAGATGTGAAAGCACCCTAAGAGTCAGGGAAGCTTGTCAGACATTCATAAGCTTTTTTTATACTATGAATGTTCTTTGTTGCTCAAAGCAACCAATCAGAAGCTGAGCTGTGAGTAATTGCTATAGGCCACCTGATAAATATCCAGCGCGAACTGTCAAAACAGGCAAGGCAGTATCTATTACTTCACACATACAAACAGTAAATAAGCCTTTTTTGGCAAATGACTAAAGCATTGGGCTAAATTTTCCCATCAAAGCATCAAAATGAGGAGGCTGTGCAAAATGTTGTGATTTCTAAATGTTACGCTGCAGATTCCTGTAACGGACATTCATACAAACACACACTCTCATATACACACACACATTCAGCTTTATATATTAGAGCTTATATATATGTGTATATTTATTTTGCATGTATGTGCATGTAGTTTTTTTTTTGTTGTTTCAGTGGGATAACTCATGTTGTTTAAAATTAAAATAAAAAGATTTCAGTAATGTAAGAAATTCTTAGTTTTCCTATAAATTGATTTAGAAAAGGAATAATTTAAGACAAAGGCCGGTCTCGATGAGGGAGTGTGGTGGAGTCAGAGGCTTCTAATTCATTAAGAGAGGTACACGAATATTCATGACTCGGGGAGCATTTTCATGAGGGCTTGCATCCCTGTACACCACACCAGAAATCTTACTCCAGTCATTAACTGTAGTTACATTTCTGGCATATGGAACACGACAGTTATTCATGAACTCTCATTCTGTTTTATGTTCAGACCTCAGTCAGCAGATCAGCAAGAACTGTCAAATTTCCTTCCTTGCCAAGGAGCCCTGCTTCACCTTCAAATTCAGGAAACTTTAACCATTCCCCACATTCTTCTGGTGGTGCAAACAGTACTACAGGTAGGAGGGATGTACATATTATGTAGCCAGTTGTAGATCGTTGTCTTATGTTGGGGTTAGAAATAAATCCTGTCTGGTATGTGAAGTAAGTGCTAGCTGTAGTGTGCAAGTTGACAAAGATGTAATGGGTGCCCTAGGGATAAGGCAACCATGACTAATGAAAATCATTTTTTTAATTTCAGTATTAAAGTAAAATCAATAATTCTAACTGGTGTATTATCATGCTATTGGTTCTCATTTTTAACATTAAAAATAAATCACACTTAAGCTCTTAAGATGCGTTCACACGCTGTGTTTTGCCGCGTTATTTGAGGATCTGTTTTCAGCAGCTAAACTGGATCCATTTTTTTTTTGAGCAGCTGAAAAACGCATTGCGTTTTTGATGCTTTTTTTTTTTTTTTGCTTTGTGCACTATAGACAGTGAAGAAAGATATTTCAAAAGCAAAAAAAGGGTCCTTGATGTAATTTCCTATCATCTCCATTCCATTTTTTTTTTTTTTTTTTTTAGTTTAAAAAAACAAAAGAAAAACAAATTGTGGGCTCCCGAAGCATTTTCTATTGCTAGCTAAAGGTAACCCAAGCAGCTAGTGGCTGCTAACCCCCGCTGCTTTATGTTACCTTCGCTGCCAATGGAAAATACAGGGGAGCCCTATTTTTTAAAAAAAAGTGGGCTTCGCAGTATTTTCTATTGCCAGTTAAAGTAGCCCAGGCAGGGGTCTTAGAAGACCCAGCTGTTTGTTGACATATATTTGTATAGACTTAATGGGCACGACTTTGACCTCCTGGCTGGTAACCGATTCCTTATGCTGCCCACCTTGACTCAAGACCATATCTAGATAAAAAAGGAAACGCAGTTGTTTAGTTACGAAACCAAATATGCCAATGAGGTCTCTGTTTGACATAACAATGTTGGACTTGCGCTTTTTTTTTATGCTTACAATTGTACAATCAACATGCCTTTCTATAATATGGTTGTGAAAAGAACAATGATATGCCATTGTATACCTGTTTATAACTGTTCAATAAAACTTGGTTTAAAGAAAAGTAAACCAGGCAGCTGGGGGCTGTAATTCTCAGCATGGTAAGGCCCAAGCGTTCTGGGCCCCCCACGCTGAAAATCGCAGCCAGCAGCTGCCCCAGAATTTGTGCCTCCATGAGAAACAACAAAATCGGTGGTTACCCCGCTCTTCCAGCTGCTGTGTAGCAGTGGCAGACTGCGTAATAATGGGGTTGATGTCAGCTTTTTTCCACTGACACCAAGCCCCCACTGCTAATGTCAGCCATCTGTATAATAGCCGGTCATTAGCAATAGTGAAACAGTTAAAAAAAGACAGAAACCATAAAAAAGACCCTTGTGTTTTTTTTAACTAGACACCTCGTTCACCACTTTATTAAATACCCACCAATTCCCTCTTACGTAGTCCAGGGTTCAGCGACGTCCAAATCGGATCCAAGATCAGTTGATCAATCTGCCACCGGCAAACAGACATGTTTACAGTATGTGCCCACCGGTCATCTGACTGAATCAGTTGATTGCTTTACTGGCAGCAGATTAAACAGCTGCAAGAAGCTGCCACCGGTAAAGCGATCAGCTGACCGGCAGGCACAACAGCTGATCTGTTTGCTGCCAATAAAGTGATCAGCTGATTCAGTCAGCTGATCGGTAAACAGATCAGCTGATGTGCCTGCCGTTAAGCTGACTGAGGCTGCGGTCACATTTGTTACTGATATTGCGTTTACTGCATCCAGATCCGGATGCGATGAACGCAATTGGCTTTCTGCACATTTTGCTAGCAAAATGTGTGGCTGGAGCCGCTATCCGGTAACCGGATTGCTCTGGATGTGTAATTCGGAGCAATCAGGTTAACGTACAGTTTGCTCATCCCTGCTGCCGCAGGGATGAGCAAAGTGTTGTCACTGTTAAAAAAGAATAAATATTATTAATTGTGGCCCATAGAGCTGTAAATGCGTACAGGACCTCAGACAGCGCACATACTATACATTATGTATAGTATGTGCGCAGCTGTCAGTGAAGCTGCGGCTTCATTCAGAAAAATGTACAGAGCCGACAAGAGCCGGCTTACTGTACATGAGTAATTAACACATTATATGCCTACCTGAGTGGGTAGCATGTCTTTAGCGGGAGTGGGCACCCCCTAGAGACATGATGGCCACAATTATTAATAATATTTATTCTTTTTTAACAGTGATAACACTTTGCTCATCCCGACGGCAGCCGGGATAAGCAAAGTATATATGGTAACCACATTGCTCAGGATTACTCATCCTGAGCAATGCGGTTACCGCATTGCGGGGCACAGAACCACTGCGAAAACTGCAGCCTGCATGATTTTCCACGCACGCTGCAGTTCCAGAGCCGGTAACCGGATTGCTTGTAAAGCAATCCGGTTTCCATAATGAGATCCTATGAGGAGCTGTTCCTGCTCCGGTTTTGAGCTTTTTGAAGGCTCAAATCCGAATCAGGATTTAAAAAAATAAACGCAGATGTGACCCTAGCCTGAATCAGCTGATTGCTTTACCGGCGGCTGATTTCTGGACTGGAGGCCTTCCTCTCGCATCCCGGGACACTCGAGGATAGGTGAGTATTTTATTTTTACCACTGCTCCGTTCTATTTCTCTTTAGCAGCATATGTATAAGCATTGTGGGTTTGCAGCTAGAAGCGGCCTGTACATACACTGCTAAAGCGAACTACAGCCCCGGCACACACAGACACACACAGACTTATCTAACAAGGGAGCAGGAGCACAGGATTCCAAAATGGGGGAATTACCTTTTCCTGTTTTTTTCTGTTCCTATGTGACATCACATCCTGCTGCTCCTCCACTTTCGGCTAGAAAAGCGCTGGAATAGCAGATTGTGTGAAGAGCAATCCGTTATTCCAGCGCTTTCTTTTTTTCTCTATAATGGAGCCTATGGAGGAAACATCGGCAAAAAAATGTCAGATAGTTGATATGGTCTTTTTGCAAACCCGTTTTCCACCCCAAAAGCGGATCGGCAAAAAAACTGTCTGAATGGCAAATGTGGAAAATCATTCACTTTGCTGTTCATTACAGACACAGATGCGTTTTTTTTAGGGGAAAACTCAGCCGAAAAAAACGCAGCTAAATTGCAGCGTGTGAACGTAGCCTTAGCGACTTAGGAGGTAACAGTACGTGGTCGGCAACCCCATAACGCTAACACAGGGTGTCTGTGTTGCCATAACAGCGAGTGGTCAGGTGATAACCCCTGTCACTGTCATGAATTGCTTCATTAGCGGCAGCGTTCAGAGGAGATGATTTCTGCTGCTCAGAGCAATGCTGAGGAATCAGACGCTGCAGTGTTGAGGTGCCCTAAGGGGACAATTAAAATAAAGAATCGTTGGGGGAAAATAAAAAAAAGTTTTAAACACTTGAGCATTAAAGGACCTAAAAGTTCAAATCACCCCCCTTTCTCCCCATTGGAAATAAAACTATAACAAAAAAAGAAAAATTACATACAATTTGGGCATTTCTGAATGCAGTGATACCAATGTACCAAAATGTAATTCCAGTCGGATCACTAAACTGCATACTGGAAAAAAAAGAAAAAAATCAAAATGATAAAATTTACGTTTTTTTTTTTTTTTTTTTTTTTATTTGGTCGCTAAAACATTGCAACACTTGCTCTAAGCCAAGCCCTCCCCCCTTCCTCCCTCTCCCTTCCTGTCACTATATAGAGTAGCAGTCACATTCAATCTGACATTGTGCATGCAGATTGCACAGTGTCAGGCTCCAATGAGCCCCAGATCATCCATTCTGCCTGTGTCTTTGGCTTCTAGTTCTCAGCTCTCTCCTCACAGTGACAGGTCTGTGAGAGCAGAGAGCTCAGGACTTGCAGACTGGAAGGGGTGGGGTGGTCCTCCTGCACTGTGACACTGCAATTACACACAGCCAGAGAAGAAGCCAAAGACACAGGCAGGGGGGAGGGAGTGATGATCTAGGGCACATAGGAGCCTGACACTGTGCGATTTGCATGGACAATGTCAGACCTTATGTGCCTGCTGCTCTATATAGTGACAGGGAGGGAGTGAGAGGGGAGGAAGGGGGAAGGGTTTGGCTTAGAGCAAACTGTGGAGTAATAAAGAGGCTAGGGTCATACTTGGGAGCTTGCATCCGTTTGCAGTATGCATTAAAGGATCCTTTTTTTTTTTTCTTTCCCCTGCCATTTTCATGGCATGTGTGCATACTTGTTGGCTCAATTAACTGATGTGTTAACGCATGGTACATGTATGTACCATGTGTTAACGGATGCGTTGCCCATGGACTTCCATGTTAAAAAAAAGGCATCCGTTTTCAATAACTGCCCCAAAAACTCTGCAGGCCAGGTTTTTGGTGCACTTGTAAAAATGCAATGCATCTTTTTGCATTGGAGCCTATGGGTGCGTTAACGCATGCTTTTTTGCACATGAAAACAGCTTATCTGTTTAGCGGATGCATGACGCAAGTGTGACCCTAGCCTAACCCAGCCCTTCTTCTGCTAATATGCTGCACACTCCGTCCCCCTGCTGCGCACTCCGTCCCCCTGCTGCGCACTCCGTCCCCCGGCTGCGCACTCCGTCCCCCGGCTGCGCACTCCGTCCCCCGGCTGCGCACTCCGTCCCCCGGCTGCGCACTCCGTCCCCCGGCTGCGCACGCCGTCCCCCGGCTGCGCACTCCGTCCCCCGGCTGCGCACGCCGTCCCCCGGCTGCGCACTCCGTCCCCCGGCTGCGCACTCCGTCCCCCGGCTGCGCACTCCGTCCCCCGGCTGCGCACGCCGTCCCCCGGCTGCGCACGCCGTCCCCCGGCTGCGCACTCCGTCCCCCGGCTGCGCACGCCGTCCCCCGGCTGCGCACTCCGTCCCCCGGCTGCGCACGCCGTCCCCCGGCTGCGCACTCCGTCCCCCGGCTGCGCACTCCGTCCCCCGGCTGCGCACTCCGTCCCCGGCTGCACACTTTCTAAGGACTTCAATATCATTTTTCTCTGCAATCATACATGGAATCATTGAAGTAAAGGTATGATTGCACTCAGTACCCCAGAGCCTGTAAGGTACTTTCCTCACTTTATAGCCCTAAAACCTGCTGATTGGTCCTCTTTAAAGAAGTGCTTTATTGGTACACTTTTACAAACAACCTTCATAATAAACAGGATTACAAGCATTTAATAGTCTTATATTGCCCAGACAAAGTCCTTTAAATTACTGATTGAAATTGACTCAGTAATTCACGAGTTGTTTTCTCATTACATTCTTTCTACAAATAAAATTCCTATTATTAATAGTTAATCTTGGGTCAAGAAATTTGCAAGGTTTCAATGTATTGGCAATTGTCATTTCGTAGGTATAATCCTTTTCTTTTTGTTCTAAGGGGGAAGCGCGGATAATGTCTTGTCTCAAATAGCAGCCCAAAGACGAAAAGCGGCCTCTTTATCAAAGCAGAAAGAAATTCTGCCAGAGACTCTGGTGAACACAACCTGTGCACCCGCCATCCCAGAGCCGCCAGCTGTCCTACCTACAAGCAATGGACATTTACCAAAGGTGCCAGAGCTCACATCCCAGGCAAGCCACTTGTGGCCCATCTCCTTATTTATTTCTGCTATTCCATAATTTTCCTCTTATTAACAGAAAATTGAAATTGTGAAGCGACCTCCTTCCGGCACTTCCTCTACCTCTAAGAGCACATCTCCTACACTGACACCTTCCCCATCGCCCACGCCAAAAGGTCGTCTAGCCGAGTCATCTGTGTCGTCTTCCTCATCTCACAAACAGTCGAAGAGCAGCGGTGGCTCCAGCAGCGGGACCATCACTGACGAAGGTACAGAAGGCTTGGTTTCTGTACTTGTACTCGGATATTTTGCTGATGTTAATTCTTTTTATATTATTACTTATTACCTATATCAGATTTCTGGTGATTTGCTGTTATTATTTTTATCTGCAGATGAACTGTCTGCTATCCTCAAGAAGTTATCACTGGAGAAATATCAGCCCATTTTTGAGGAACAAGAAGTAAGATATTCGACTCCAGTGTTGCTTATAAAAATAATTCTCTCAAGAATAGACACCTGAATACAATATATGAAGATTAATCTGGAAGAAGTAAAAAAAAATCTAATATACCAATTTACAGTGAAATCTTTTTGGGATGACCACCCCGAACTGCATTGAAAATTAGTTTTCTGGAAGCTCTATCATCTTTACTTAGTAAACTATATTCCTAATGTATGGTAGAACTGAACATTGGTCCTAGGAGATCTACCAGAGTGTTCTTCTCAAAGGATGGTCTACTAAGTGGGTTTTACTCATAGGTGAATGTATATTTGTAATTTATATGGACAATTAAAGTGAGAAACCATGATCAGTATTAGCACCAATATGGATGTTACGTGTTTTTGGTGCATCCAAAATGCTGCGTTGTAAAGTACAAGCACAGTGGTTGGGATTCACAGAAGTCTCCTGCCCACTGTGCTTTGTATTAACACTGTGGTAAATGACATGGGGCGCAGTTTTCCAAGCCTTAGCATGTCATAATATTCTTACGGACGTGAGTGTTCTGAGCGGGAGATGGATGCTGCGTTCTTCCACAGGACACTATTGTCTCCGAAAGGGAAATTGCACAGCGTCCAGAAGGCAAGAAATACTGATTGTGGCACTCACCCTTAATGTGAAGGATCAGCAAGATCATTTAATAGTCCCAGATGTGGACACCCAAGAGTCATTTTTATACTAGATTGCAAAGGTTGGTTGTCCTAGTGGTAGAGAAGAGGCGTCTTCTTTCATAATTTAGACTTATCAGAAAATATATACATATATGTATGTGTGTGTATATATTATAACTGTATGTTGTATGTGTATATATAATATTTTATTGTATTGCTGTTGATTAACATTATATTCCGATAACTTGTACACCACTCTCTATCCTTTTTGACTTTCCTTTTTCTCTTTTCGCTGGATATATGTCTGGCTGCATCTTATTGTCTACTCTTCCTTCCAGTCCACTAAGAAAACATGGTAAGGGGTTGCTGTCTGGAAATATATTTAGTGATCAGTGGAAAGTGAGATACAAGATTTGTAAAACTATGAATAGAAACAGATGTACGGTATATGCCTTCCTTACATAGAGCAGCACATTCATCTGACAGACCCACCTTAGGATCAGTACATTTCCCCATGGGTTCAGTGTTACGTAGTGTATTGTATGTGTGGCTGTACACATCAGAAAGCCTTCAAGGAATTTTATACAGAAATGTAGCACGTTATTGCATGAGGCTTACTAACTTTAGGAAATGAATTGCAATGTTTCCAGTGATGGGTTTTGTGACTTTTCAATAGGTGGACATGGAGGCATTTCTCACACTGACTGATGGTGACCTGAAGGAATTGGGAATAAAAACAGATGGTTCCAGACAGCAGATCTTAGCAGCCATTTCTGAACTCAACGCAGGAAAGGTGAGTATTCTCCTGAACATGGCGAAAAGAAAATGTGGAGGAAAGCAAATTATTGAGCAGTTTAAAGGGATGTTGTCACCTGGTTTCTGCTACACACAGCTTTGTGTGTACACTGTGTACAGCAGACAAGCTGCCAATCATGCTGAGGGCAACAGTATGCTGCTTTCAGATAATGTCAGAAATACAGTGACAGATTCTATATAAAATGTGTCTTACATGTACATAATAGGCTGAATATGTGGTCAGCTACCCTCTAGTCTTGAATGATGGATGAAAGGTACCATTACGCACAAAGATATATTGGTTGCAACTCACTGGTTGCAGTGAAATCATGGACACATTGTTCAAATTGTTCAAATGGAACAATGTGTCCATGATTTCACTTCAACCAGTGAGTTGCAAGCAATATATCTCTGTGTGTAACGGTACCTGAAGAGGTGCTGACCAGTAGTTTTCTCCAGCTATTATTCAATAGCAGAAAGGGGTGGTTTTGGACTACTCAATACAGAGATCACAGCACTTAATTAGGATGCTGGCTGCCACCGGAGGAGTTTTGTCAGGTCTCCTGTTTTAATGCTAAACAATTTTGCAGTCACAATTTTTTAGTTAAGTTTTAGTCAAAGGTCATTTCATGTGTCCTCATCACACATACCAAACACAGCCTCTTAACGCCTTTACAATCTTTGACGTACAGTGCCTTGTGAAAGTATTTGCTGCAAAAAGATGGAAGCGTGGTGTATGTTTGGGCGCTGAGGTAAGGAAGATCTCTGATGCTGGCTTCTTTTCCGGACTTTATTAAAATAATTGCAGTTATAATTATTCAAGCTTAAGGCTCTCAAAACCCACGATGCATTTCGACGTACACACACTTGAGAAAGACGTGTGAGAAAGACGTGTGTGTACGTCGAAATGCATCGTGGGTTTTGAGAGCCTTAAGCTTGAATAATTATAACTGCAATTATTTTAATAAAGTCCGGAAAAGAAGCCAGCATCAGAGATCTTCCTTACCTCAGCGCCCAAACATACACCACGCTTCCATCTTTTTGCATCATTCTGACTCCCTATGGGGAGAGTGGTGGAGTGAGCTGCAGAGGAGGGAGAGGACCTGAAAAGATGCCAGCTGGATCGGCCGCCACGTCATACTGGCAGTCATGTCAGTTTCTCAGTCACGAGGCAAATTCGTCCTCCCTTACCTAGAAGATCTCCTTATCAAGGCTCTTTCATTTGGAGGCTGCGCAGATGTGTTTCATACTACAGTGGACCTCCCAGGTCATCTAACCTGGTTACTCAATAAGGATCTACTTATCAGGGCGCCTTCCTTTGGGACTGCGTAGAGGTGTTCACACTACAGTGAACCTTCTGACTCATCTAACCTAGTTATTCAATGCCAAAAAATTTTCTCCAGTCCCGATCCAAATGCCAACGTCACAGACGCAGGCCCTCTTCAGTCCATCACCTCACTCCCTCCGAGGAGTTAGTGCATGCTGTTTGGTTACCTTTGCCCAACCACTCCTCTGTACTCTCCACACAATTATCTTCACGCCCCGGGACAGGTTTTCCCTTTCCAGTCAGGTTATTCAGTCTGACGCAGACAATCAACCGTTTCTCCCTTACTGGTCACTGCACCTGCCCTCCCTCACACAAGCCATACTGACGCACACCTATCAGACTGGGGAATGGCGCTCTGTCTTCACACGACTCGGGGCAGCTGGCAACCCTCCGGTCGTACCTGCCTATCATTCTCCTAGGGATTTGCGTCTTGTCATTGGTGCCTCGCAGGTGTTCTCCCCGGATACAAAGACTCATTGCCACTATGGAGCATATGCCATTACCAAGTTGGAACCCACATCGGACATGTGATGTCCAAGTTAGGACCCAGTATACATCGGGTCAGATCACTCCGGTTTTCTTCGTCTTCAGCACCGTTACTAATACACAGCAAGGTACCTGTGTTCGGGGCTACAGCTCACGATTCACAACTTATGAAAGCGGATACCCACTGCCTCTCATTCTCAGTCTGAGGCAAGGATTGAATCTGACGGCGTTACAGTCAGCCAAATGACCCTGGTAAGGTTCAGATCCAATGGCGTTAGTCCTCCAGAGGACCCCAGTTTGGCCCAGGCGCACTTAGTATGCCGGCCTATTTTCACTCACCACTGGCCTTCCCTGGCATCCTGCAGACCGTACAGACCTTCTTTTCCAGGGTCCTTTTCACAGAATTTGGAAACTGTAAAATTCATAGTGTAGCCCTGACACCTGGTTCTCCTCTTGCGAACGGGCGCTACAACCTTGACTACAGGGGAAACACCTGTTTCCGTTCCGTTCACATCGATTTCTACACATGGAAGCCTTCCTTATTGGATGCAGGTCTGGGGCCAGCCTATATGCCTATATATCAAGTCTTTTTCCCTCAATGCGAGCTGGATGTTGCGCGCTCTCCCTCCCCCTCTCCCTCTCCGTCTCCCTCTCCCTCTCTCTCCCTTCAGAGGGCACATCCCCATGCTACCTACTCTGTTCCACCTTCATTGCGTGGCTGAAGGCTCAGGTTAGCACTTTCCATCCAGGACATTTTCACGCATTGTCCTCTCCTCCCTTACAGCAGCTGTTGGTAACATAGGACTTCACCCTGGTCTACGATGTGTGGCAGGATCCATTCCTTCAGTCCTTCACAGAAATTTTCTTTCACCTTTGTTGCCAGAAGTTGTATTTTAGGAAAAATTACCTCTATCCGTTGAGTCTCTACCCCAGCGTTCTCCTCGTAGCACCTTTTCGGTGATCACCAGGAGAGGCTGGGCCACGATCTGTGCTATCGTTTCTTCAGAAAAGGGCGAGGTCATTCCATCTACACGAAGACCACACCGCTCCGGCTCCCCTTCTGCTGTTCCGTACTGATGCACCGTATCAAGACGGCTCAGCACACGTTGGTTTCGCTAGAATTCGCATGTCTATGAGTCTAGGTCGGCAGCCTCCAGGAGTTCCTTCCATCCTTCGAAGGAACACAGACAGATTGTTCTTCATTCTCTTGGTTGGTCGCCGAAAGCACATGCTGACATCCTCAGCCAATCCGGTTACACGAACCAGACTCCCTATTCAGGAGGTTTAGCAGTTGTGGACATTACCGTTTACATCAGGCATAAGGGTGCGCATGGGGGCATTCTACCTCCTTCGGCCCCAGGCCTCTCCGCTATAGGTGTCAAAGGCTGTCACCTGGTTCAGCTTTTACGCTGTTGTGGAACATCACAGTGTTCATACTCTTTCCTTATCAGATGGAAATCTAGTTTGATGCGTCCTCCAGGTGGCAACAGCTCACTGTTAGGGTGCAGGTTGTATAAGAGTCTCTAATGTATTTCTTTTCCCACCCAGGGACAACTTTAGGACGTCCCACGGTCCTGTGTCCCCCAATGAGGCGAAGGAGAAAAGGAGATTTTTGTGTACTCACCTGAAAATCCTTTTCTCTTAGCCTCTAATTGGGGGACACAGCACCCACCCTGTTGCCCGTTCGGGCCTTCTTACTGGCTTTTCAGGTTACTTGTTTCTCAGGTTACTTCTGAGCTATTATATAGGTGCCTGTTTTTGTTACAAGCCTGGTTATTTTGTTATTCTGTTACTTGTTCCATAGGTGCCTCTTTTTTTTTTTTTAACTTGTTTTTATTTAGTTTTATGGTGATAACAAAGCAAAACAGCCCAAACCCTCCCCCTCCCCAAGCCACCATCCGTCATCATTAATACATACAAATCAGCTCTCTGTATACAAAAAACTTCAACAATATTAGGATATTCAATACACACCAACTTTTCAATGATCATACTCGATGTTAGGTACATCTCGACATATTTGAGTCGTTAAGTATTGCTAGTTTTCCCAACGACCAATGTAGCTCTTCTATGGAATACCAGACCAAGTTCTTAAATGGGAAGACCACCGATTGGATTTCCTCCTACGACAGTTTGATAGTAATAAACCCTCTCCATGTATCAAAAACATTTTCTGTCAGTGTATCCTTATCCCTGACAGCTTCCAGTTGTTCGATATGCATCACCGATTTCAGTTCCGTCAATACACTGTTTAGACCAGGATTAAATGTGGACAACCATTCCCGTAGAATTAGTTTTTTTGGTATTCATAGCCAGCATATGTAATATCCTCGTGGATTTACCCTCCCATACCTTAGATATTGGGAAATGAAATAGCCATGCCTCCATATCCAAGGCAATGAATTTACCGCTGATTTCCCCAGCTAAGTGTTCATCTCGTTTCCACAGTTTCTTGACCTCCGTGCACAACCCATGAACCATATCTGGCTTTGGATCACCGCACTTCAGGCATTGCTGCCGCCTGTCCGGTTACGTGGCAGTCGGGGGTAGTGTAAATCCATATATTGCTCTATGGATAATCCGGTATTAGACATCCCTCCATCTTTCATTTATTATGTTCTTCCTCAGGGTTGCCCACCCCCTCAAGATTTGGCAGCGATATCATCTTGGGGTATGTGTTTAAGCCAACCTCTAAAGGTGGTATCGTCCCTCTGAGCCAATATCGTATCGCGTAAGCTTCCATAAAGGTACGTCACATTCACTGTTACTGGATCTGTCCCCAACCAATCATCCCAAATACTCGGTCTACATTCCTGGGTAACGTTATGGAGGTGTTTCAATACATGAAAGTGGATTTGCTGGTATTGGAAGTATGTGGAATGGTCTCAAGTGATATTTCTCCAACACCTCCCTCCCAGTCAGCCATCTCTTGTCTTGTGTGTGTAGCAGGTCGCCCACGGTGCGTATCCCTTTATCCCTCCATTCCTCAAATAGAGAGTTCTCGCGTCCTAATTTGAACCCCGCGTGTGTCCATAGGTTGAGATATTTCGAGGTCTTCCACATCATACGCAGCTTTTTTCGCACTGCCTTCCAGCACATGGCCGTGTTTTTGTAAATTACCGTTTGTTTGATATGTTGGGGTACGTCTGACCATGACGAGTGAAGTAGGCTAGCCGGTTCCCAGGGTCTGCATAATTCAGCTTCAACCGTGTAATTGGAATATCTACTGGATTTTTTGAGCCAGTCGACCACGTGGCGGAGCAGACATGCCAGGTTATATCCCCTGATGTCAGGTAGATTTAGTTCCCCGTTTAATTTCGGGAGCATTAAAATATGGCTATTGATCCGGGATCTTTTTCCCCACCAAAGAAAGTTAGAGAAGACCATTTCAAGTCTACGAACGTCCGCCTGACGCAACAACAAAGGTATAGTCTGTAGTGGGTGAAGCAACCTGGAGAAACTCACCATCTTAATCAGATGGCATTTCCCCAGGAGAGTCAATGTCAGAGTTCTCCACCTCTCTAATTCCTGGATGATTTATTTATCAGTGGGTTATAATTTAACGAATATATTTGGGTGGGGTTACTGCTTAATAATATACCTAGGTATTTTATGTGTTGTTTTTTAACTTGTATTCCCTCTATGTACCCCCCATCCTCCCTCCCCTCCCCGGTGGTCTGAGTTTGCTGTCTTCCCAGTCGGAGGATCTCACACTTAGCTTTATTAAGCTTGAAGCCCGAGAATGAGGCAAACACCTTAAGGTGCTGGAGTACGTCGCCCAAGTCCCTTTCTGGCCTGTTCATATAAAGGATGATGTCGTCGGCAAATAATGCCAACTTCACCGTTTTACTGCCAATGCCTATACCCTCGTACAAGTCCCCGTCGTTCAGGAATCTAGAAAAAGATTCGATGGCGAGGTTAAAGAGCAGAAGTGACAGAGGACATCCCTGCCTCGTACCCCTCTCCAATGGAAAGGAGTCTGAGACGAACCCCGGTGTGTGTATCCTCGCCCTTGGATTCTCATATAACGTCGTTAGGAATGTCCTAAAGGGGTCCTGCAGACCAATCGCATCTAGCACTAAGTTAA
The DNA here is from genome assembly GCA_033576535.1 of Allobates femoralis. Classification (NCBI taxonomy): domain Eukaryota; kingdom Metazoa; phylum Chordata; class Amphibia; order Anura; family Aromobatidae; genus Allobates; species Allobates femoralis. The sequence goes on along the minus strand of JARQOC010000005.1, from coordinate 304,438,192 downwards.
GCCAAGTCAAATTGACACTGTCGAATGCCTTTTCGGCGTCCAACAGTACTAATGACGGTCGGTCACTAAGTTGAATCATACAGTGGCCCACTGTGTCCAGTATCAGCATTGTCTGTCGAATGTTGCCCGCCGCTGATCGTCCCCAGACAAATCCCGCCTGTTGTGGGCCTATGAGAAATGGCATAGCCATCGCCAGTCGGTCCGCCATTATTTTGGCTAGGAGCTTCAGATCCTGATTTAACAGGCAGATGGGACGGAATCCAGTGGGGTCAGTCACGCCCGCAGTCTCCTTCGGTAGCAATTTGATGTACGCTGTATTCGTGTGACATGAGATCTTTTTATCTTTCAGGATATCATTAAAAAGAGCCACCAGGCAAGGGGCTACCCTGTCACATAAGGATTTATAATATTCACTGGTGAACCTGTCGGGTCCCAGCGCCTTGTGTGTGCTCAAATTTTTTTATTGTCTTTTGAACGTCTTCCAGGGTTATGTCAGCGTTCAGGCGGGACAGCACATCTTCCCCAATGTCTGGCAAAGAAATCTTCCCAAGCCACTCCCTTCCCAAGCTAGCCGTATCTGGATGTGGGGTCTGCCTGTATAACTTTGCAAAGAATATACCCAAGTGAGAATTAATATCTTTTGGTGTGGTTGGCATGTTTCCGTTGAAATCGAGCAGGGAATTGATCATTAGGGGTTTAGTTTTGCCCCTGGCCAGGTTTGCTAATATCCTGCCTGCCTTATCCCTAAATCTGTACAGGTCCACTTCCCATTGTTCCTTACTCCACAATTCACGCCTTTTTGGCCAAGTGTCAAATTCCCACTTAGCTCTCAGCCAGTCCTCTTTTGTTAGCTCTGACGAATGATTAATAAAGTTTACATATGCGGTTTTTACCTTGGAGCTGGCCAAATGGAATTGCTCTAATATTTTTTTTCTTTTGGGTCCTAGTGTACGCCAATATTTTCCCCCTCATGACCGCTTTACTGGTCTCTTAGTACAGTTGGGAGTCTGTCTCATGTTCCGCGTTGGTTAGGGCGAAATCTGTCCACCAAATTTGGCAAAATTTTTATCCCTTTGTAAGTATGATGGGAAGCGCCATAAAGTCAGTTTCCCTCTGGTGTGTCTCTCAGTGTCCCAGGGCCACGGGACTATGATCAGATATCACCATAGGCTCGATATCCACTTTATCTACTCTACTCATCAGGAGATCACTAAGCAGGATCATATCTAAACGTGACCAAGACCCGTGGACATGGGAGTAGTGGGTAAAGTCTCGGTCCAAAGGGTGAAGGAGTCGCCATGCATCTTGTAGGGCCAGTCCCCCCATTAAAGTCTGTAATAGTCCTGGTGATCTGTCATCAGTTGCGGTTCTGTCTTTTGTCAGGTATTGTCGTCAGTTCTCACCTACGGAGAGTACAGTATTGAACTCCCCTCCCACAATTCTGAGGTGTTCCGCATCTCCACTTGTAACCGCGAAAAGAAATCATCTTGTGATTGATTAGGGGCATACACATTGGAGATACTCAGCTGGCCTGCCGGACAGTCTATATCTAGACGTATAAACCTGCCTTCATCATCCTTCGTCTCAGAAACTAGAGTATAAGGGAAATTTTTATGGAGCAGAATCAGAACTCCCGCCCTCCTCCCTAGCGCCCCAGACCCGTAGACAGCTCCCACCCACAGCCTGTGCATCCTAAAGAAGTCTATGGTTTGAAGGTGCGTCTCCTGTAGTAGCGCCACAAACGATCCCTAGCCTCTTAAGATGTTTGAGTGTCATCGATCTCTTTGCAGGTGATCTGAGACCCTTGACATTCCATGATACCAGATTGACCATAATCAGTAACTACCCAGGTATATATATCGTTCCCAAATATGAACATAGTCGGTGTAATCAGATCGCTGAATGATAAACACATTAAACATAGTGGCATATTCCCAAAAAACAACCGCATTTCAATGCCCACCCCTCCTCCCTCCCCCCCCCCCCCCCTTTGCAACTTACCAACTTCCCTTCAGCATACATTCAAGTAGCCTGAGAAAAACATCAACCCTTCCCTTCCCCCAACCTCCCAAACCCCATCCTCTCCAAAAACCGATGAAACAAGGGAAATAGACTTCCATATTCTGACGGGTAAACCCACACTAGCACTCCAGCCCGATGGCTTAGGTGTCTGTATGAGTTAACCGGCGCTCTACCGTGCAGATGTCCAGCAGTTTCAAAAGTGCATCTCCCTGAGTTTCATATAAGGGAAAAGCAGGTTATATGCCAGGCCATAGAGAAAGGATCGGCAAGAATCGTTCACATCAATGTGTATGGTGCCCTTTCCCGACAGTCGCATCCTGAAACATAGATCTCTGGTCAGCCACCTACGCATCCATCACGTCTCATCAGTTCACTCGGCGTCTCATACTCCCTCACTCCGCGTAGACTTGTGGCGACCTCCGCCGATATCGTCCTGCCTTTGAGGTCTCTGATCCTTGGGTGACCGACTTCCACTACCACCTCTGGGGGACCGACGGGATACCTCCACTCGCGACGGTGAATTCTCAGATTGGGACTCTGGAATTACCTCCGCTGTTCCCTCGCGTCGTCCCTGAAGTCCTCCGTGTTGCCCGCCACCTGGACTCCTCTGGGTTAAGCGTCTAAGGGCATCTTTGGGGCAGCGGTGAACTTGCGCAGAGCCATCAAGGCCTCTGTATTTTAGTATAGCCGGATACAGGAGCTGAAAGCATATGTTACACTTATAGAGGATGCTGCATGCCTCCCCAAAGGCCCTCCGCCTTTTCGTGACTTCTGCCGAGTAGTCACCAAACAATAGTACCTTATGACCCCTGATGAATAAGGGAGTCCTCGTGCTCTTATAGGAGCATAGGAGGTTCTCTTTGTCCCGTTAGTTGAGGTAACGGGCAATTGCTTGTCTGGGTTTGGCACGACCCCATGGTGTCGAGCTCCGGTCAGACAATTGGTCAGGCGGGGGGCCTACGCGATGTGCCCTTTCCACCATGCATGGTCTCCCAATTCCCAGCACCCTCGGTAGCTCCGTTTCAAATATGTCCATAAGCGCCATGTGGGTGATGGATTCTGGAAGCCCCACCAGCCGCAGGTTGTTGCTGCGGGACCTGTTTTCCAGGTCCTCTAGCTTATTTGCTAAATACTCAGCCCGTTCTCTGTATTCAGCCACTTGATGTTCCAGCTGCGTCACCCTGTCCTCAGCGTCCGAAAGCCGTTGTTCTAATGCCTCAATCCTGAAGTCTTGTGTAGCTGATGCAGCCCTAATGTCTGCCAGTGAATCCCGCAACAGCTCTCTGAAGGTCTGCCTGAGCTCATCTGCCAAGCCCAAGGAAACCTCTGAGGCCAACCTCTTATAATCGATAGGGGCTTCGATTTTGTGCCCTCCTGCTCCTTCTGATCGCCCACCTCCTTCTCCACTTTTGCGGCCAGGGTGTCCGGGGCTTCTCTCCCATGTGACTTGCCTGTCATCTCCCTGCCTTTCCCGCTCAGCGTGCTCAGCGCCATCTTAGATGTGGTCCCGGATTGCCTTATCGGAGCTACTGTTGCCTCTCTCTCTCGCCCACTCCCCGAGCTCCGGAGCCACCGACGCATGCGGGGACGATGCGGTAAGTGATTGTTCAGCCTTCGGTAGCAATTAGCGGCGAAATAGTCGCCTTTGATGCAGGTTAGTAGTCACGGGTTCTGGGAGTTCAGACCCTTCCTTCCTCACCCATCAGGCCGGAAACCGGAAATCCCCAGGTGCCTGTTTTTACAGGCCTTGTTATTTCGTTATTCTGTTACTTGTTCCTACTGCTTTAGCACAAAACTGGTGAGGCAGTGCCTGCCCCGGGGGTGTATACTGCAGAGGAGGAGCCACTTTAACTGTTTTGCAGATTCTGCTTAGTGTCGCCTTCTAGTGGACAGCAGCATAACACCCACGGTGCTGTGTCCCCCAATTAGAGGCTAAGAGAAAAGGATTTTACGGTGAGTACACAAAAATCTCCTTTTTGTGTTTGTGCATTCCTGAAAAGGATAATGCTGTACAGAGGCCAGATGAGCCTCCAGAGTAACTGCTGCCTCATTATAGTGAATGGATCCATTTGGGCTGACATTTGAATTGCATAATTTGGAGATTTAGATGGACACTACAATATGAGTGATTTAGCATAGAGCACAGGATAAATTTGGTCCAAAATGTTACGAAAAATGTTCCCATTAAAAGCTTTAACTCAATCCACAAAATAAAAAGTCCCCACTCGGGTCTGTCATCTATAAACTGAAATATAGAAAGATTCCACGTTACTGGTAGCACAAAGGCTCTGGAAAAGTGCTATGGCTCCCGCCAAAGAAGAAATCCAGCACAATTTGTGCTCCCAAATCCAAATGCTGCCCTCCATTCTGAGCCCTATAGTGTGCATTAAAAACATTTAGTGTCCACATGTTTAGCATTTCTGAAGCAATGGGAGCCTGCTTAATTTATTTGGTGCATGTCTCCAGAAGAACAAGCTGGGCACAATGTATAGGAGCTACAATACATCAGACCCTACAATGGCAGATTTGCAATTTTCACTCTGCAACATCTATTACTGCTTATTTCTAGAAAACACCCATGAAGTAAAAATACTCTCTACACCTGTAGATAAATTCCCAGATGGGTGTTATTTCCAAAATGGGGTCACTTGAGAGGGATTCTCCTCTTTTGGAACTTAAGGGTCTCTGCATATGGAGTCTGAAATTGTTTTAGGAACACCTGTGCGCCAAGAGTATAATAGCACGCCTTCCCTCCTGAAGTACTGTACAGCCAGATGTGTGGTATTGCTGCATTTAGCAGAAATTGTGTGACAAATCTTGGTGACCTTTTTATACCCATTTTACCATGTAAAATCTGGAGCTAAACTTTTTTTGTCGTAAAATAGTAATTTTTTTCTTCTTTACTGACCAATGGTATACAGTTCTGTGAAACACCTGTGGCGTCAACATGCTTACTGCACCCCTAGATTAATGTATTGAGGGGTTAAGTTTGTATAGTCGGGTCACTTATGGGAGGAGTGTGCTGTTCTGGCATGTCGGGAATTTCCCAATGTGACCTGGCACCCTTAAACTTTTCCAGCAAAATCTGCACTCCGATATGGCGCTCCTTCTCTTCTGAGCTTTGTGCCTTTTTGTGCCTCAAAAGTAGTTTTTGACCACAAATGGGGAACTGGCATACTCAGGACAAATGCAAAACAAACTCTACCAATCATTTTCTCTCATTACCCCTTTTGAAAATTAAAAGCTTGGGGCCAAAGAAACTATTTTATTGTATAACAAATGGACATTTTTCACTTACTCAGCCCAATGTTATACAATTCTTTGAATCACCAGAGCTTTAAAAATCCTTATTACACCCCAAGATAATTTCCTTAGTAGTAGTTTCCAAAATGGGGTCACTTGTGGGGGGCTTCCACTGTTTTGGCATGTCAGGGGCTTTTCAAATGGGAGTTTATTCCTGCCAAAAAGTCACTCCAAAATTCACAAAGCCCTCCTTCCCTTCCAAGCCCTGCCATGCATACTCAGGAGAAATTGCACAACAAATTGTACAGTGCATTTTGTCCGGTTACCCTTGTGAAAATTAAAAATTTGGAGCTAAAGAAACATACTTGTGGGTAAAATGCTTTTTCTCATTTCCATGGCTTAATGTTATAAAATTCTGTGAAACATCTGGGTGTTCAAGCTGCTAAACATACATAAATTCCTTAAGGGGTCTAGTTTCTAAAATGGGGTCACTTGTAGATATTTTTTTTCTTACTGTTTAGGCCCATCATGGGCTCTGCAAACGTAAGATGTTATTAACTATCGATTCCAGACAATTTTGCGCTCCAGAAGACAAGCGCTGCTCCTTTCATTCCAAGCCCTGCTGTGTGCCCAAACAATAGTTTTCCACCACATGTGGGTTATCAGCATACGCAGGAAAAAGTGGACCACAACATTTTTTTTTTTTAGGTAAATCAATATTTATTGAAACAATAAAAGGTAACAGTGTAGACGTCCGGTCATATAATGGTGTCATATAATGTATGTAGGACTTGAAAACATACGGAGTAATATTGTCCCGAACAAAGTTCCTTAATTTCAGATGGCGTAAGTAGGCAGGCATTTTAAAACCTAGTCCAAAAGGAACATCTTTGTTGAAACGAACAAATGTCCAATAAAGATGGTAGAGACAACTAAACACTATTATGTGTCATTGAAAATATATAAAATAATAGGAATGGAAGTAGAGTGCGGAGAGGCATTGGAAAGAAAGAGAGGAGAGAGAATAAGAGGGAAGCAGATTTATGCGGGAAGGCATCAAAATCCGCCGGGTCCGCCCATTAATATTTATTATTAGGATAACCAATTATTCATATCTGGAGAATCCCTGAACATTATCCAGGGAGTCCAAGTGCGGAAGAACATATTGGAGTCAGGATCAGGTGTCAATGATTGATTTATAAAGTCTTCCATTCTACAAATGTCATTGACTTCAGCCACGAACTTCTCACGAGAGGGACAACGGGGTGGTTTCCAGTATCTCGGAATAAGTCTCCTTGCAGCTGTTAAGAAGTGACAGAACAGGTCACGTTTGAAACCAGAAATTGAATCATTCGAGAGATTCAGGAGGGTTAATTCCGGTGTCGGAGACAACCGACTTGACGTAACCCGGTTATAGAGATCCAATACCTGATGCCAGACATTTTGAATGAGAGGGCAGATCCACCATAGGTGCAGATATGTTCCCCTATCTGTCTTACATCTCCAACACTCAGCTGGGGCTGACTGGAATATAGCCTGTATCTCCGCAGGACATCTGTACCATTCTCGTCACCACCTTGTAATTTAGTTTTTGGGATATAGCAGTGAAGCTTTGTGTGTGAATAAAAATATTTTGTCTCTCTCAATTGGGGAGAAAGACTTGTGTAAATCCCTCTCCCACTTAGTTATGAAAGTAGGTAATCGATTTGTTAGGGCGGAAGATCCGTCTTGAAATATTTTGTATAGGACAGATATTAAGTGGGATTGGAAGGCTCCCATCCAGACACATTCTTTCATAGGTCAGTAGAGAGCAGAAAATATTAATGCGGGGAAGACTAGAAATGGAACTGGTAAGTTTGCATAGCTGAAACCAGGGTCGATTTCATTTAAATCTAACTGATTTAAATCACGATTTAAATCACTAGTCAGTAAGGCTTGATTTAAATCAGTGATTTAAATCAAAGTTTCTACCTAAACTAGTTCTTGCTACTTTAACATGCAAGTAGATGAAGATTTTTAGAATCACTTTTTATATTACTTTTTTCTCCCCAGTTTAATGGGTTAATCATTCATATTTGGACACCACTGTTCTGTTGTACTTAGGAAGGAGAAAAATAATCCTGACCTTAATAACAATTTAAATAGATTTATTCAACTGAAACAATAACAACATTACAGCATAAGTTATTTGCTTAAACAAACATCCATGTTTGTTAACTAATTTGGCTAAACAAAATATATATATATATATATTTTAAGAAACTTAGACTGTCAGCCCAGCCGACACATGAAAAACTTAAATACTGCTGTCCTCTGTAGCTCACTTGTCGTCATCTTCTTTGTTCCTATTCATAATCTGGAAAAGAAAAACAAGCTTTCCTGCTTTATTGGGTCCCAACCGATTTCTCAATTTAGAATGAATGAGTCCAAAGGAAGAGAATATTCTTTCAACGCCTGCAGAAGAAGCTACTGCTGTTAAAAGTGAAATCATTACTTGAACAGTCTCTAAATCCAAGCGCTTAAGTGACTTCCACCAGTTTAATGGTGTGACCTTCCTTAAAATATCTTCAGCAAACATATATTTCTTGAATGGTTCCCCCTTAGCTCTGAAGTTTATTATAGTTGGCATTAAAGATGGATGATTGCTGGATACCCATGTCATAGCTAACTCCTCTTCCTCAGCACTTAGGTTCTGACCCTGATATTGGATATTGACAATATTTGCCAAAAAATGAGCTGGAGTCAGTGCTTGTCCCATTCGTTTGTTTACTGCTTGTAATTTAATTCTGTCCATGTGTAGTTCTGGTTTTAAGTGTTCACTCGGTTCCTTCCAAATTTCAACAGCATCCGCAATAAAACAGCTATTTTTCTGTATTTTGTTTAAAGCTTGAGAGATGGGTTTCAGGAAGCTCAGCATATGTTCAACATTTCTCTTAAGCCCAATGCTGAGGATTTTGGCCGTGACAGTGCCATCTATTTTATCCCGATTTTCTTCACAAAGTGTCATCAGAATAGGCCAGTTTTTTATATACTGCTCAAAACAGTCCACCACAGAGTTCCATCTAACATCTTGTGGGAGCGTTAGCTTGGTTCCACCCATCCTTTTCAGAGCTGCTGCAGCAAAATGATTATTACGGAAGTATTTAGCAATTTCAACAACATTAGCCTTTATTTCTGGAACACTTAAGTCTTTGGCTAAGAGGTGCAGCAAATGAGCACTGCAACCATATGTTATTAGCAGCTTTGTATTCCCTCCCTGCTCTTCTAAATCTCTTCTCATCTTGGATACTTTTGCAGCATTGTCAGTGACCAAACTGCGTACTAGACATTTTGAATTTTTGTTCACATGTTGTTATAGCTTTTACTGCCACTTCCTGTAAGTATTCTGCTGTGTGTGCATTTCCTGACGTATCAGTTGTTTGTGCAAGGGAGACTTTACCTTCTTCTGTTGTTATACAAGCACATACAAAAGGATCATTGTGGACATTACTCCACCCATCAATACTTAGGTTAACAATTTTACCCACCAGAGCTGTTGCACATTGCTCCATTTCTCTGTCATACACTTGATCCAGCAGTTTCCCTGCAACATCAGCTCTGCTGGGTGGACTGTATCCTGGTCTCAGTGACTGAACCATATTAATGAAATGTGGGTTCTCAGTCAGACGGAAAGAAGAGTTCGTTGCATAAATAAACTGGGCAATTTTTTCATCAATCAACTCTTTTTCTAATCTGCTAGTTGTTATCACAAACCTATCTATGGTGGTTCCAGGAGGTAAAGGTTTTTTCTTCCTTTTGGGTGATGGTGATATGTGGCTGTGGGTGTCTGATGATGATGATGCTGCTGCTAATGAAGCACTATCCTGGATGGATAACTCTGAAACTGTAGAACAGGATGATGGTGATCTTGGAGGTGGATAGTTTCCAGAATCCATGAATTCCCCTAAACAATAAAAGTCAATGCTGTTATTTTATTGTTTATTATACAATTTCTGCTTATTGTACACAACATATCACTGCCCCTGCCCAAAAAGGAATATTTGTTTTTTCTTCATAACTGTACCAAATGACAGTAACATGCAGTAATAATAAGAAATATAATTTTTCTCACACATGACAGTTCAGTCTTTAGAAATAGGATTCAATAAAAATGTTTACCAACTTGAAGATCCTGCCTGTTCAGAAGTGTTTCTTTGGTCATCTTCATCACCGCACTTCTCATAACGTTGCCTCATTCGCGCCACCAGGCCTTGCATCTCTTTGTTGGATCGTTTGCATTTTGCACGCATGCCTGCCTTACCGATAGGCGAAGGAGCTTCATTAAAATATTCCCAAACTGGGTCTCTTTTACGGCCTGCTGCCATTATAAGGAAAGAATGTAATAAACCTCAGATCGTACACACAAACAGATCCAGACTTGTCTGTCTGTGGCTATGCTGCAGTATTGTGCTCAAAGTTTCACTTTCATTTTCTTGTCTGCTTGCCCTTCCTCCTCCTCACACTTAGATTCACATTCTTCTTGTGTTGTGCAGATCTATTCCACTCCAAACAATCAGAAACATATTGTCTAACTTCTTGGACTTGGCACTGAAGGGGTTGATTCTGTATTCATAGGTTTGTTCATGTTGTAACATTTTTGCCGTGAAGAAGAGGCTGGGACCTCTGCGGAGTCAAATTCAGTTTTGAGAACTGCGTAAGTAAAGCGAGCGTCTGTGATAATATAGGAGAAGAAACTGCCCACTAATCCTACAGAAACCTCTGGAAGAGCATGGCATTGTGAATGTTACACATATACAGCCTTTATTCTACTGAGTTAAACAACTCAGCTTTATCTCATGATGGAAGAACCTTTGGATGGTAAAATGTTTTCCTCAAAAAGCAGTTTTATTGAACAAAATCCGATTTAAATCAAAAAAATCCGATTTTTTTTTTTTTTTTTTTTTTTTTTTTAAACATTGATTTTTATCCACCCTGGTTGAAACTAGGAGTCTGGCGGGGCTATAGAGTTGGGGAATAGGTCATTTAATGAGCAGACTCTTGAAGCCGTTAAAAAGTGAAAACGTGTCAGGTACGAATCTTTGAATTTGTTCAGAAACAATGACTGGTGTGGTTCTAGTGGAAAGGCTTGGTTACCAAATATTGGAGTTATGGGAACAGGAATTGTCGTCAAACCTAGCGGCTCCTTGATACGTTTGATAAGTTGTTGTAAATTTTGTATTATGTGGGGATGGGCCCTGTCTTCCGGGGAGCTAAGGGACCAGACTTTTGCTAAGGGATTTGTGGAGCAATGAAAAGATTCTATGTCTACCCATCAATTGCCTGTATTTGTTTGGAAGAGATCAAGTATGCAGGTTCCCATGACAGCATAGTGGTACAATTGAAAATATGGTAGTCCAACTCCGTCCCTCTCCACCCACCTGCTTAGGAACAGATATGAAAGTCTTGGTCTGCTATGTGACCAAATAAATTTTGTGATGGAGCTTTTTAGTCTCGAGAAGGAGGTGGATAGAAGAAGGGGGATTGTTTGAAAAAAGAAAAGTGAGGAAGAAGGTCCATACGAATTGCGTTGATTCTTCCCAGCCAGGTGAGCTGTAATTTATGCCGCCTGGCTAAGTCGCGATCAACTGAATGCAGCAACTCAGAATGGTTAACACAGAATAGGCGTGTAGGATCAGCAGTTAATTTAATACCTAGGTATTTAAGTGAATCTGGTTTCCAGTCAAAAGAAACTCGGCTCTTAGGGGTGTAACCATGTCCCGCTGCAGAGAAATGTTTAAAATTTCAGATTTTCAGATCAGTGGCTCTGTCTCTGCAGGCTCTTTGCCAACGGGAAGGTGGATCCGGTAGTTGAGGAAATCTGGGCCAATTCAGCAAGATGATGACCGGCAGGTCAAAGGTATCCAGAAAGAGAGAGGTCATCTACTCTTCTGAAAGTCGCCGACTTACCATCTTTGGTGGCAATTAACTGGAAGGGAAAATCCCATCTATAAGGGATGTCTTTGTCCTTCAGCAGAGCTAGCCTCTCCGTTGCTGGAGTGTGCGTCTCGCAAGATCCGGCAACATCATGATGGGGGTATCCGTGAAAGAGATTAGACCTTTTTGTCTGGCAGCCAACATTATAGCCTCTTTGGTGGTATAAAAATGAACTCTGCAGATGACGTCTCGAGGTGTAGCCTCAGCTGAGGGTGGGGGCGTCAATGGTCTATGGACCCAATCCAGCTCAATGGTGTGGTCCTGATTTTCTCCCAGGATCTGGTTAAACAACTGCTGAACCATTCTGTTAAGATCTAGGGTTGTCACAGATTCGGGTAAACCGCTTATTCGTATGTTATTCCGCCTGTTGTGCTTCTCAAGATCTTCCTGGCCATATAGCAGTTCTTCTATTTTGGAGGTGTGATTTTCTAAGATCTTTCTGTTGGCCTGCAGCTCTTCCAAAACCCCCTCCTACGACTTCTTTACCTCTTCCACTCTGGCAGTGAATTCTGTTCGGAGTGTGTTAAGTTCTTTTTTATAAGAACTCTCTAGCCTGCAGGCAAAGAGCTCTAAATAATTTTTGGTAGGCAATAATTTAATATGGGCACTTAGCTTAGACATGGTGCAGTCAGTGCAGAGGCTCTCGTTCTTTTCCTTGTCGCTGGATCTCCTCCATGAGTCTGCCATGGGCGGTCGTCCTCTCTCCTTTCCCGCTGTGTGAGCACTGTAAGCGGTCGGCACCATGTTTGAGACCGCGCTTCTGGAGTGAGAGGCGGCTACAGAACAGAGAAAGCGGTCCAGGGATCCCTGGTCCCCCAGATCCTCTGCCCTAGCTCCTCCGGTGAGTCTTTTTGATTTCCCCATAGAATCTTTCGCTCCAGATTTGGATAATAGTGGCATAAGGGGCTCTGTGGTGTGGAGCTGCAGTGAGGAGCCTCTTACTCCTCCATCGGCTAGCCACGCTCCCCTGGACCATGACATTTTGGTGTGCAATTTCTCCTGTTACCCTTGTGAAAATCCAAAATTTGGTGGTAAAGCAATATTTTTGTTGGAAAAAGTAAACTTCATTTTTTCCTTCCTGATTGCTTTATTTCTTGTGAAGCTTGTTAAGTGTTAATAATTGTCTTGAACACAGTTTTGAGTACTTTGAGGAGTGCAGTTTTTTAAATAATGTCATTTTTGGTAATTTTTGTCACTTAGGCCCCATTAACAGCACTTAAAATGTGATATAGTCATAGAAAAAAAAATTGATTTTGTAACTTGTGTTGGAAAAAGAAAAATTGATGATAAACATTTAACCCTTCTATTTTCCTAATAGGGCTCACTGCACAGGGGGGAGAGAGTCAGCAAGGGGTTTCAGAGAGCACAAGGGAGAGACAGCACAGGGGGGAGGAAGAGACAGCACACAGGAAGAGAGCGCACATGGTGAAACAGCTCAAAGGCGATAGCACACAAGGCGAAAAGACAGCATCGGGGGGAGAGCACATAAGGGGAGAAGGGAGGAGAGCTCACAGGGAAGACTGTTTAACGAAGACACCACATGAGGGGAGAAGACACCACGGGGAGAGACGGCCGCTGCCCTCCCGATCCAATGCATCGGGCGCCTATCTAATTTATTTATATTGTGCACTGTATGCAATTGGCATTCCCAGGGCCAACTAGTGAGTGAAATTGGTCTATATATCTTAAGTGGGTTTTCAGAGGAGACTGCCAAGGATGCTCCTATTGTATAATGCTGTACACATTCCATCATTATACAAGTAGGACAGCACAGATGGAGATCATTGGCAAATACCATGCCATTTTAGTATGGCTCTGACACATTTCAGCATTGTTTCATTCCAATGGAACCTTTTATCAAGCCATACTGAATAAGAAAATGAGTCTCAAACGCTCGTAGTGTCTGTTCCATTCATTTTTCCTTGAAACTTGTATTGGTGCTTGTGACGCTTTTGAAAGCTCAGTATAGCTGATTACTTTTTGTATGTGTGTATATATATATATATATATATATATATATATATATATATATACCGTATATACTCGCGTATAAGCCGAGTTTTTCAGCCCAAAAATTGGGCTGAAAAGTCTCCCCTCGGCTTATACGCGAGTATATACGGGACCCCCACTGTTTGGCGCCCCCACCTCAGGATGGAGCCCCCCCGCACGCAGCGCTGCGCTCATACATTACCAGCCTGTCAGCTGTCATCCTCCGGTGGCGGATCGCGGCTCCCGGCTCCGGCTTCCATCTTCATCTGTGTCTTCCTGCAAGTCACATGACCGGCGTCGCGATGACGTCATCGCGATGAGCCCCGGTCACAAAGCAGGAAGACACAGATGAAGATGGAAGCCGGAGTCGGGAGCCGCGATCCGCCACCGGAGGATGACAGCTGACAGGCTGGTAATGTTTGAGCGCAGCGCTGCGTGCGGGGGGGCTCCATCCTGAGGTGGGGGCGCCAAACAGTGAGGGGGGCCTGGGGCTGCTGTGTACTACCCCTGGGGATGCTGTATATACCCCTGGGGCTGCTGTGTACTACCCCTAGGGCTGCTGTGTACTACCCCTGGGGCTGCTGTGTACTACCCCTGGGGCTGCTGTGTACTACCCCTGGGGCTGCTGTGTACTACCCCTGGGGCTGCTGTGTATACCCCTGGGGCTGCTGTGTACACCCCTGGGGCTGCTGTGTACTACCCCTGGGGCTGCTGTATATACCCCTGGGCTGCTGTGTACTACCTCTAGGGCTGCTGTGTACTACCCCTGGGGCTGCTGTGTACTACCCCTGGGGCTGCTGTGTACTACCCCTGGGGCTGCTGTGTATACCCCTGGGGCTGCTGTGTATACCCCTGGGGCTGGTGTATATACCTCTGGGGCTGCTGTATACTACCTCTGGGGCTGCTGTATACTACCTCTGGGGCTGCTGTGTACACCCCTGGGGCTGCTGTGTACACCCCTGGGGCTGCTGTGTACACCCCTGGGGCTGCTGTGTATACCCCTGGGGCTGCTGTATATACCTCTGGGGCTGCTGTATACTACCCCTGGGGCTGCTGTATACTACCCCTGGGGCTGCTGTGTACACCCCTGGGGCTGCTGTGTATACCCCTGGGGCTGCTGTGTATACCCCTGGGGCTGCTGTGTATACCCCTGGGGCTGCTGTGTATACCCCTGGGGCTGCTGTATATACCTCTGGGGCTGCTGTGTACTACCTAAGGGCTGCTGTATACCACTGGGGCTGCTGTATATACTGCTGGGGCCTGCATACCACTGGGGAGGCTGCTGTGTACTACCACTGGGGGGGCCTATATACCACACTGCTGGGGGCTGTATACCTGTGCTGGGGTCCACCCTCGGCTTATACATGAGTCAATAGGTTTTCCCAGGTTTTGGGGGCAAAAGTAGGGGGGTCGGCTTATACACGGGTCGGCTTATACACGAGTATATACGGTATATATATATATATATATATATATATATGTGTGTGTGTGTATACTTATTTATATTTCTTTTTTCTCCTCTAGGGTCGAGAAAGACAGATTCTACAAGAAACAATTCATAATTTTCACTCCTCATTTGAGAGCAGTGCTAGTAATACGCAGCCAGCAAGGACTCACCAGTGTAAGTACTTCAGGTTTTTGGCCTTGTTTTCCATAAACTTGTCAGTATTAAAAGTATATGTCAAGTGAGGCCTTTAAACATCCTGCATCCAGAAATATGCTTTTCTGTCAAATCGCACATATATGTGCAGAATAAATCCCTTGGGGTAGCTTGTTTCAGAGAATCCACCGGAAAAGGGGTTCCATATACAAGTGCATCACAATAAATTAGAATATCTTCAAAAAGATTATTTTTTTCAGTAATTCAATGCAAAAAGTGAAATGTATATATTATGTAGAGTCATTACAGAGAGATCAATTTCAATTGTTTATTTCTGTTAATGTTTATGGCTTACAACCAATGAAAACCCAAAAGTCATTATCTCAGACAATGCACTCAATACTTGGTCGGGGCTCTTTTTGCATGAATTATGGCATCAATGTGGGGTGGCATGGAGGCAATCAGCCTGTGACACTGCTGTGGTTTTATGGAAGCCCAGGTTGCTTTGATACTATGGATAAAAGGAGACACGAGGCACAGATGGTGCCTTATCAAAAGGACACTTGGTTTGTAGTAGGTCACAAAAGGGTACACTCACCTTTTCAGGTTGTGTCACCCACAACCAGTTTGAGCGCTTCAGCAGCTGCTGCAGAACCTCCACCGTCTCGCCAAAACCACGGGAAAAACTGAAGTTCAAATAGGAATGTTGTACCCTGAGGAAGGTGCGAGGGTTGCACCGAAACACATTGGTTTATGGTGGAATAAAGAAAGAGATGGAGGAAACTATCCTTTTGAAGTACATTTATTGAAGCAGCAGCGCAGACTGTTGAAACCATTCCTATTTGAACTTCAGGTTGCTTTGATAGCAGCTTTCAGCTCATCTTCATTGTTGGGTCTGGTGTCTCTCATCTTCGTCTTGACAATACCCCATAGATTCTCTGAGGTTTAGGTCAGGTGAGTTTGCTGGTCAATCAAGCACAGTGATTATATGATAACTAGATGTTGACCCGATGCTATCGCATCAGTAGGGTGGTGTCTGTGCGCTGTCTCCCCTTGTGCGCTGTCTTCTCTCTGTGGAGTCTGTCCCTTGTGCCTTTTTCTTCGGTCAGTGCCATCCCCCCACGTGTGCGGCGTCTCCCCCTTGTGCGTCGACTGTGTCTCGTGTGTGCGCTGTCTCCCCCACGTGTTCCGTTTCTTGTCTCTCCCGTGTGCGCTGTCTCCTATGTGTGCGCCGTCTCCTATGTGTGCGCCGTCTCCTATGTGTGCGCCGTCTCCTATGTGTGCGCCGTCTCTCCCGTGTACAGCGGCTGTTTGCCTGTCCCCCTGTATCTGTGTTCCCCTGTGCCTCTGCCTGTCCCCTTGTGCCTCCCTGCGTTTGTGTCCCCCTGTGCCTCTTTGTCTCTGCCTGTGTCCCCCCTGCGTTTGTGTCCCCGGTGCCTCTCCTCTCCCCCGGTGCCTCTCCTCTCCCCCGGTGCCTCTCCTCTCCCCCTGTGTCTGTGTCCCCCTGTGCCTCTCCCCCTGTGTTTGTGTCCCCCTGTGCCTCTCCCCCTGTGTTTGTGTCCCCCTGTGCCTCTCCCCCTGTGTTTGTGTCCCCCTGTGCCTCTCCCCCTGTGCCTGTGTCCCCCTGTGCCTCTCCTCTCCCCCTATGCCTGTGTACCCCTGTGTCTTTGCTCTCCCTCTGTCTGTGTCCCCCTGTGTCTCTCCTCTCCCCCTGTGTCTGTGTCCCCCTGTGCCTCTCCTCTCCTCCTGTGCCTCTGTGTCCCCCTGTGCCTCTGTGTCCCCCTGTGCCTCTGTGTCCCCCTGTGCCTCTGCCTGTACCCCTGTGTTTGTGTCGCCTGTGTCCCTTTGTGACTCTGGCTGTCCCCCTGTGCCTGTGTCCCCTTGTGCATCCCCTCTCCCCCTGTGTCTGTGTCCCCCTGTGCATCCCCTCTCCCCCTGTGTCTGTGTTCCCCTGTGCCTTTCCTCTCCCCCTGTGTCTGTGTCCCCCTGTGCCTCACCTCTCCTCCTTTGTCTGTGTCCCCCTGTGCCTCTGTGTCTAGAGGGGAAGGTACCGGTTAATTTTGTCCTCTAATTTCTTCAGAAAGGGTTTAGCGTTGGGTCTCTCACTGAGCACTCTGAAGGTTTAGGTGTCAGCTTTAGGAGCCCTTAATAATTTCAGCATTGCGGGATATTTTTGGGTATGTCTGTGTTTTAAGGCCTGTTCTAGATCTAAACCCATCCGTAATATTACTTCAGGTCTTTGGAACCTTAACTTAGTCCTTTCAGCTCTAATGGAGCTCCCCCTTCAAGCCCCTACAATCGATTAAGATTAAGTTGCTGCCTTTTAAGATAGTCTTATTGGTGGCATTAATTTTTGTTGAAGAATAGGTGAAATCCGGGCTCTGTGAGATGATCCTCCATTCATTCTGTTTCCGGAGGATAGGGTAATGCTGAGGTCAGACCTGGTATACCTTCCAAAAGTGTCTAAATTTCACAAATCCCAGGAGATTGTTCTACCAACATTCTGTAGTAATCCTAAAAATATTAAGGAGAAGTTTCATTCCTTGGATGTCAAGAGATACCTTAGAGGAGTACCTAATGGCTACTTGAACTTGGAGGAAAGATAGCTCGCTCTATGTATCTTTTCATGGTCAGAGGAAAGTATACAAGGACTCAAAATCTATGCTAGCCACACGGGTCAGAGAAGCCATTAATCTGGCCTACTCGGCAAGCTGTAGGGAGGTTTAATCAGGCTTGAGAGCACACTCTACAACAGCGGTGGCTACTTCCTGGGTGAAAAGGTCGGATGTGTCTATCAAGCAAATATGTAAGGCGGTGACATGGCCTTCACCTTCTACATGCTATAGGCAGTACATACTTTCTCTTTCTGGCTCTAACATCACTTTAGGAAGTAGGATTCTGCAGCCTGTAGTCTCCCCTGATTGCTTGGTTGTCTTTGTTACACTCTCATTCGGAGCTGTCATGGGTGACCCATAAACACTTACTTACTGGTAATGTGTGTTTTTGGAACCCATGATAGCACCCTTATATTCCCTCCCATTGTTGAGGGTACATCACTTTCTTTTTTCCTCCCCTTTGTTGTTTACGTGGTGATATTGGTTATGGTTGGATTAATAATTTATTTCTGGAGGTCCTTTCATGCTCTGTAACCAACTGATGCAGGGAGAGGTATTGCCCTTTTTATTCTGTAGGTTTCCTGTCCTTGAAGTGCAGATCCCTTGCTCTCTCGTTGGGTGCTGTCATGGGCTCTGAAAAAATATATTACCGTTGAATACGGTAATTGTGTTTCAGTTTTTGTTAGGATTCAGCTGTTTACATACACTCTACACTCGTCACATACACAGTTTGCATAGAGACAAACACATGCCAACCTCTTTCTCTTTTGATAAACCCAATGGTAAAAATGAGAGCAGCAGAAGAGAAAACGCTTGGCAAATGCTTCTCTATCCAGTCTCTATCGGCTGATGTCACATCGACACAGCGGAGGCTTCTTTTCCTCTCTGCTTTTGTAGACTGTGAGGGACTGTTAATGTCATGCTGATTGACAGCCAGCTTCCCCAGTTAGGTAGTGTAGACCCAGCTGTCAGGATGATATTTGCACTCCCCCACTGTCCGCAGAGCAGAGAGGAAAAGAAGTCGCCGCTCTGTCAGTGAGTCACAGGCAGGAGCGGTCTGTGACCACTGTGTGTCGGAAAAGAACAGCAGCGGGCACAGCAGGTAGGTAAGTATCAAGTACAGTATCTTCCTGTTAGTGTTTAGGCACAATTTTTTTTTCTTCTAAACCAAAGTCCAGGAGATCTGCTTTAAAACAGCTGCAACTGAGGTAGGATCACTGCTGATACAAGTGGATGTCGGCTATGTATAACAGCCAACATCTGCTCAGTACGAGGCATGCTCAGCTCCTAAACCCGCTACACATGTGCACCCTTAGGTCCCCTTCACAAGTTTGACACGTATGCATTTTTATAGTCTGTTTTGACCATCCATTTTTATTTTTTAAATTATAAACCAGAAGCCGAGCTCCAATTGCACAATAAGGGCTAATAGCTCTGTAGTCTCACTATAATCAAATGTCATATCATTCAAGTGCAAATCATAGCCCCGGGGGTGCTACCTATAAAGATACATCATGTACCAAAAATTGAAAGAAAAAGGTGTACTCACCTATATCAGACTTTATGCAGACAGACTTTTAGTTAATGGTGGAAAGTTACATACAGCAGGGAGTGAAGAGAAGGAACGGATCACTCTAGACCAGTGGAAGCGCTAAGTAAAGCGCAAAACGACTCGTTGTCCGTTCCTTCTCCCTCCCTGCTGCATGTAACTTTCTACCTTTAATTAAAAGTCTGTGTGCATAAAGTCTGATACGGGTAAGTGCACCTTTTCTTAGAATTTTTGCTATTTTTATTTTTTATCAACATCCGGGTGTATGTTTTTAATAAATTGTCATCTGTGTATTTTTCAGGTATGGATATAGATAATTAAATTGCAAAGTTTCTCCTATATTTACAATGTTAAACATGGACAGCACATGAACTGTACATGGACGCCATCTGTGTTGTGTGTGTTTTTCATTGACTCTAGAACTTCTATAGGCCATTGTCATCTGGAAAAAAAATAGACATGTGGCTCTCACAGACATGTGAGCAGAGCCAGAGGTTATAAAAGGTATGTGTGGTAACCATGAAAAAAATGGACACAACATGTACCATAAATACATTCATGTGAAGGAGGCAGCCTTATGGGGACAGTTACTTTATGGTGCAAGTAGGGGTTAATTTTACTTGTTTTTTTTCTAAACATGGAAGGACAAATTCCCTAACGCATATATGAACAAGCCCTTAAGGTGGGGTCACACGCGGCGATCTGGCCTGCAATGTCGGAAGCGATGCGCGGGTGCCCGCTCGCTTCCGACATCGCAGGCCAGCTGTCACACGGCACGACGTTGCCGGTGACGCGGAGGCGATGTGGGCGGAGCCATCGCTCGCTGGGCTGGGCTCAGCCCAGTGAGCGATGGCTCAGTAACGCTGCGATATAGGCTGGATCGCGCCGCCAACAGTGTCAGACAGCGCGATCCAGCCTAATCGCTGGTCACAGGTTGACAGGTTTATGAACATGTTCATAAACCTGTCAACCTGCGACCAGCGATAATTTGCAGTTGCGTCGCGCTGTCACACAGCGCGACGCACTTGCAATATCGCCCGCGGCATCGCTGTGACGTCACTTTGCGGCGATGTCGCGGGCGAGATCGCCGCGTGTGACCCCACCTTTAGGGTACATGCCTATGATCAGGATTAGCAGCATTTTGGACACAGCGTGTTTTCACTGCATACAAAACGCTATGTTGTGCAGTACAAGCACAGTGGATGGATTCATAGAAACTCCATGCCCACTGTGCATCCTTTTTAAAGCAGCATAAACTGACATGCTGAGCAGTTTTTTAAGCCGCATATCCGCTTATTCTTGCAAAGATGTGAGTGTTCTGAGCGGGAGAACACTACGAAAATCCACTGTGCCCAGAATCATGATCGTTGGCATGAACGGCGCGTTCTCACACACAGGACACTAGCATCTCAGCAAGAGAAAACACGCTGTGTCCAGAACCTGAAGATGTCTGATCGTGGGCATATACCATCCTATGTGACAGGGGTCCTGGCTTGAAATGGCAAACCATGTGACCAAGCAGAATGAAGAAAGAAGATTGCAAAAATGAAAATGCAAGAGCTGACGTACATACTGCAGATCTGAAAAAATGCTTTGTAGATTCATATCTGCAAGGAAAATACAAGAACATAACACAAACCGAAAGATTCCTTAACATAGATTGATAAACAGAATAAACCATAATACTGTAGATATATACAGTGCTGTGCAAATTAATTGGGACAAAGCAAGTTTTTCTTTCATTAATTTTACTATTTCTGATAAGTGTTTTATCAGTTCTTTGTGTCGATTTCCTTTTTATTCCACATTTCCCTTTTTGTTTTGGAGAATTTCTTACACACCAAATGGATTTGTTCACAGATGAGAAACTTCTTGAACCTAATTATTAGTTGCGTTGAAAATGTATGGAACTCAAATTACATTTTACACCTATCCTATTATTGTACGGAGAAGAATGATTGAATGCAAAGCCTACAATCCCCCCTCCCCCAACTATTTGATATAATAAAACTATTGGCCAAAAAATGATTGCTCAAATTTCATCTGAAACCTTTAACAATTTAGGAAATTCTAGACCAATTGAAACATTTAATCTATATTGAAAGGCTTGATGAGAAAAAAAAATAAAGAAGTGGCAAGTAAACATTTTAGAAACTAGACACCATTTATTTAAAATTGCTGCAATTCTGACGAGATATCTCAGTTGGTTACACCTTTCATTACTTCCACAAGGTACCATACAGAGAGGATTCCTTTCATAGAGAGAGATGAATAAAGACCCTATAGAATATAGTGATATTTAACAGTGTTTCTATACTACTAATTTGCACATTTGTATAACAGCATGCCTGCGTTTGTGCTTGTAAATGCTATACAGGGTATCAAGATTTATGACTATCGTATTGCTCATGTTAATTGCTTTCTGGTTTATCAAACAAAATTAATCAAAAAAATACAATGGAAAATAAATAAATTGTGGCTACATCAATATTTTGTGGAAAGAAAACATAATTTTTCAGCAGTTTCATATACCAATGTAAAATTCTGTGAATCGCCAGCCCGCTATACCTCCTAAATATTCTGCAGGCCTCTAGTGGGTTGTGCAAATGTTTTGTAAAATAAGAAACTATCAGAATCTTTGTGTTGTATGTAATGGTGTCTTCAGCCATTTTTTATTTCACTTAAAATTTTATCTTCCACTTTCTTGCTTTTCTAGCTCCATCTATATCTACAAAACCAAAAGCCCCCTTGTCAAACAAAAGGTAGCACAGTACTTGTCCTGGAGAGCAGACACACATGGGACCCAAGTGAATGGAAGCTGTATTCTAACCTGAAGACACCAGCGTCTTGTCACAAATGCTGCACAAGGACACTGAAGAGTGGTGCTGCCTGTAGGGCTCCTGGAGGCATAATATACAAATATGTAACGTGATGAATAGAAGAAGTTATTACTTCTAGCAAAATGAACTTTATTGAAGATGGAACTTGCAAAATGTAAAAAATGTTCTACCAAAACCTAATATATTTATTCTATATCTAGATCTTAACTGACTGGCGCATTTGATATTGCAGTTGAATTGTTTGATTTGGCCATTGTACCTACAATGTGTAACAGTTTCATAAGGGGATAGATGGAGAAGCAAGGTGGGGGAATGTGAGGTGCCTGTCTGTAAAAAGTGACACTTCATTCCCCCCCATGTGCTCTACTTCTGTTGAGTATGGCCCGGTGGTACTTTATAATACCAGGTTGTGCCCTGCATTATTTTGTTACACCCTTTTTCAGGTGCGTGGATGTTACCAGCAGATATCTCTACAAATATAGCTTTCAGTATCTGTAACATTCTTTTTCAGTGTTACCGTGCCAAGAAAATTCTGTTACCGAGATAAATCATCCTTGTTTTTATATTTTGACCTTATGTTTGAGATTGCCTCCTTTTTAAGTCAGCCAGTCAGCACTTCTAACTAAATATGCAGAAATGTTACCCAGACGTGGATCGGGTGAGAAATAAGAGATATGACATTTACTTGCTGTCACTCATGTGGATCCTGTTCAGGCTGCTCCACTTGGAATGACATCACTGTTCTTCTAAAACTTCTGATTGGCCACAACTGTCAGATAACTAGAAGGGCATATTGTCATGTGACTTATATTTTTGACTCGATGGTCTTGTCAACTGACATATACACAACAGTGCCATGGCAATCATCTAAACACTATTGGATCACATGATTGGTTAACAGTATGTTCAGGGTATGTTCACACTAAGATGATACACTATGGAAAACCTGCTTGTTGTATTCTTGGGAATACAATCCTTTACAGATAAGCCCTCTTTAATCACTTGGTGACCAGGTATGAGTGGACCCTTAGTATATTACCACACTTATACCCAATAATTCATTTTTTTACGGTACTAATTTTTTTTATTTTTAACTAAAAAATATATATTTAAAGATTGTACTGTTTCTTTATAAGTAATTAAAATTAAGTAAAACAATTCTGGGAAAATTAATCTTTTCCCTATGGGTCTCACATGCTAATTACAGTTAGTGAAGAAGTGTCCACCAGCCAACCTTCCAGCCGTCCCTGCAGCATTACGTCACAGCATTACACTGCCCTTTACATCTAACCTGCTATCACAGTCGGGCTGATATGTTGGCAGGATGGGCTGCACTTGGCCGGGTTTTCACTGCAGCAGCTTGTGCTGATGTTCTGATGGTAGTGTGATGATAGCATCATCCATTTTTGGAATGATATCCATCTTGTTTGTACGGGTTCCAGGCACAGTCGCTTTGTTCTCTGAGGACATATTTTTCTGAGAGTTCAGAAAACACATAGAATTCAATTTGAATTTCAAAAAAGATGCATTCAACCATGGGCTTTAACCTTGCAAAAGAACATACTATATGGTTTTGAAACATGTAGCTGAGAAAAGAATGCACTGTATAATTCTCATAGATAAAGGTTTGTTAGAACACCACACCCCACCCTCCAACCCTGGTAGCATGCCCACTCTGTGCAAAACAAAGCCCTGAGATGTCAACATGTTGGTTTGATATGAACATCCAATCAGCAGTGCAATGCTAATAACAACATGCTAAAGTTTTGTTTCTTATTTCTTTGCTACAACCAACAGGATCCTTATGTTTTGCATCTGTTCTCTTTTCTACACCCAAAAACATACAATATAAAGATGTATTCACTCTCTCTAATAAACTGAAAATTTTGGCCATACTTGGACTGCTGGTGTGTGATCTTATTCCTCCCGTCGACTGCACTCAGGTGTGACACAAGGCTGATGCCAGTACGGCTGGTATGCCTTGACAGTAGTGATAATATATTACATGATCTTTCTGTGAATTTCTCATATCTACACACTAATATCTGCAGGAAGGTTTACTGTGTTGTGCAGGGGGATGTAATATGTGGGCAGCAGGGGAACGTTTTGTTGGCAGAGGTTTTAGAGCAAGGGCCACTATGTCATACTGAACGAATCCCATGGGCTTTAATACAGATAAAAGCAGTATCACATTCTGTGACACTTGTATAGACTTTCGATATGTATATGTATTAATTTAAATGTCTGTTAGGTGTAAATTCTACTTAAACCCCCGTCACACTAAGCAAGTCACATGTTTTGTGACGCAACAGTGATCTCGCTTTGTGTGACACGTAGCAGCGATCAGGCCCCTGCTGTGAGATTGCTGATTGTTACAAACCATTCTGGACCCTTTTTTAGTCGTTGCACTCCCGCTGGGCAGCGTGCATCGCTGTGTTTGACAGGGACAACAAACAACAATCTCAATACTACGCCCAAGAGTGACAGGGTCCCAACGACCGCTGTATCGTTGCTGCGTTGCTGGTGAGATCTCACTGTTTGACATCTCACCAGTGATCACGTAGCGACGCACCAGCAATTCCCTACCAAGTCGGATCGTTGTCGGGATCGCTGGTGCGTTGCCAAGTGTGAAGGTACCCTTACAGTTCTCTTGCTTCCACTAATCAGCTATGTAATGTTACGTTCACACAGGCCCCAATTCATCAGTTTTATGCCAGAAATCTGGTGTAATAGTTTTAAAATCATATTTTTTTATTTTTTTTTTAACAAAGTCAGGTATTATTTGTTTAGCACCATTAATGCCATGGTGCTGTACATGAGGAGGGTTACATACAAAACTATAGATATAGTTTACAGTAAACAAATTAACAATGACAGACTGGTACAGAGGGGAGAGGACCTTGCCCTTGTGGGCTTACATTCTGCAGGATATTGGGGAGGAGACAGTAGGTCAGGTATGCAGCAGCTCCGGTGGCGGTGGGGCGGCAGCTCGGTCATTTCAGGCTGTAAGCTTTCCTGAAGAGATCGATTTTCAGGTTCCGTCTGAAGGATCCAAGTGTGGTGGATAGAATTCCAGAGGATTGGGGATATTCAGGAGAAATCTTGGAGACGATTGTGTGAGGAATGGATAAGGGTGGAGGAGAGGAGGAGGTCTTGGGAGGATCGAAGATTACATGAGGGAAGATATTGAGAGATTAGTTCAGAGATATAGGGAGGAGACAGGTTATGAACTCCTTTGTAGGTCAGTGTTAATAGCTTGAACTGGATTTGTTGGGGAATTGGGAGCCAGTGAAGAGATTTTCAGAAAGGAGAAACGGGAGTAGCGAGGAGAGAGGTGGATTAGTCGGGTAGCATAGTTGAGGACAGACTGGAGAGGTGCAAGAGTGTTAGCAGGGAGGCCACAGAGGAGGAGGTTGCAGTAGTCGAGGCGGGCGTTGAGGGCATGTACAAGAATTTTAGTAGGTTGATGGCTGAGGAAAGGACGGATTCTGGAAATATTCTTGAGCTGGAGGTGACAGGAGGTGGCGAGAGTTTGGATGTGTGGTAGGAAGGACAGGGCAGAGTCGAGAGTTACTCCGAGGCACGAATTTGAGGGGTGGGAGAAAGCATGATGCCATTTACCATAATCGATAGATCAGGTGGTGAAGATGAAAGATGGGATGGAGGAAAGATGATGAGTTCAGTTTTGTCTACATTGAGTTTTAGGAAGCAAGAGGAGAAGGAGGACATGGCTGACAGACACTTTGTGATTCTGGACACCAGAGAATTGACATCTGGGTCAGAGAGGTAGATCTGAGTGTCGTCAGTGTACAGGTGGTACTGGAAGTCATGGGACTTTGAGTTGTCCTAGGCCAAGGGTATAGATGGAGAAAAGTAGGGTCTCCAGGACATAACCTTGTGGGAAACCAACAGAGAGAGGGTAGGATGAGGAGGTAGTGTGGGAATGGAAAACGCTAAATGTTCGGTTGGAAAGGTATGAGGTAATCCAGGACAGGGCAAAATCTTTGATGTCAAGGGAAGAAAGTATCTGTAGTAGGAGAAAGTGGTCGACTGTGTCAAAGGCAGAGGACAAGTCTAGAAGGAGGAGGATTGACAATTGTCTGTTAGCTTTGTCAGTAAGTCATTAGTAATTTTGGTTAGGGCAGTTTCAATAGAGTGGTGGGGCGTTAGGTGTAGCGTTAGATGAGAGGTGGAAGGAAAGTTGAGCATGGACATGTTGTTCAAGGAGTTTGGAAGCAAACGGGAGCAGCGATATGGGGCGGTAGCTTGTCATAGCAGTCGGGTCAAGGTTTGGCTTTTTGAGGATGGGCATCACGGTGGCATGTTTGAAAGCAGAGGGAAACGTACCAGAAGTTAGCGATAAATTGAAGAGGTGGGTTAGGGCTGGCATGAGTGTGTTAGTGAGGTTGGGATGGAGGTGGGAAGGGATGGGGTCAAGTGCACAGGTGGTGAGGTGTGATTTGGATAGAAGATGAGTAAGCTCTCCTTCAGTGATGTTAGAAAGGGAGGTTATGAGGGAAGGGCAGAGGTCTGGTATATGGAGTGGTTGGGGTGGTGGAACAGTAAAGGTTTGCCTTGCTTGGTCGATCTTATTTTTGAAGTATGTGGTGAAGTCCTCAGCAGAGATGAGGGAGGTTGGAGGGGTCAGTGGTGGGCGGAGGAGAGAGTTAAAAGTGCTGAACGGTTGTTTGGGGTTGTGGGATACAGAAGATACAAGGTTTGTGAAGTAGGTCTGTTTAGCAGGGGTGAGGGCTGATTTGAAGGTGAGTGTAGCTTATTCGAAAGAAGTGAAGTCATCTGGCAGGTGTGTTTTCTTCTAACGCCGCTCCACAGCCCTGGACACTTGTCGAAGTTTCTTGGTAAGATTGTTGTGCCAGGGTTGCCTATTGATTTGTCGCACCTTGCGATGAACAAGAGGGGCGACTGAGTCTATGGCTGATGTGAGGGTGGCGTTATAGAAAGTGGTGGCACTGTTCATATCATAGAGTGAAAATATGGATGACAGAGGTAGAATAGAGTCTGAAAGTCAGGCGAATGTTTGAATGTGCAAGGTTTCTGCGAAGATGTGCTAGTGGTTGGACATTGGGGGCCGATGAGGAGGACAAGGAGGAGAATGTGAGTGGATGGTGGTCAGATAGGGGAAAAGGGGAGGTTGTGAGATTAGATAGGGAACAGAGGCGGGTGAAGATTAAGTCTAGTGTATGTCCGTCTGTGTGGGTGGCTGTGGAAGACCACTCAGTAAGTCAAAGATGAGATGAGGTAAGTGAAAGGAGTTTGGAGGCTGCTGGCTGGCAGGTGTCCGTAGCGATATTTAAGTCACCTATGATGATGGTGGGAGTGTCAGCACAGAGAAAGTGAAGAAGCCAGGTGGAGAATTGGTCAATAAAGGTAGTGGCAGGGCCCGGCGGTCAGTATGTAACGGCCATTTGGACATTGGAGGGAGAGTACATACGGACGGAGTGAACTTCAAAAGAAGGGTGGATAAGGGGAGGGTGGGGTTTGGATTGGCTTGAAGGAGCAGTTTGCAGAGAGGAGGAAGCCCACTCCTCTGCCATGTCTGTTGCCAGGGCAAGGAGTGTGAAGGCCACCATAGCTCAGTGCAGCAGGGGAAGCTGTGTCAGAGGCTGTCAGCCAGGTCTCAGTGAGGCCCAAAAAGAAAAGGTTCCAGGAAGTAAAAAGGTCATGGATCATGTGGAGCTTGTTGCAAACTGAGCAGGCATTCCAAAATGCTCCAGAGAGAGGAAGATGGGGGGTGGGATTCAGGGGCACGGGTTTTACATGTGAGGAATTGCGGTAGTTTATCTTGCTTTGGTGGAGGTGAGGATAGGTGGGATGTATGGGGTGGGGGGGCAGGATTGGGAGATATGTCGCCAGCAGTGAGAAGTAGTAAAGAAAGGGAAAGCAGGTGGGAGAAGGAGAGTGGCCGGCTTGTTTTATATTTCAGTAGTAGAGGTCTGAGGTTACAAACACTTGGCGATTTTTAAAGGGTGTTTTCCCATGGACAAAGGCATTTTAAAGTTGGTTTTAATCAATAGATCTTAGAATAATATTTTCCAAAATTGTATGCGTTTAAAAATTATTCCTGTGCTGGGATAATCCTATATATGTGCCCCTGCTATGTACTGTGTAATGGCTGTGTCTGACCATACACGGAGCATAGGTTGATCCTGGGCAGGGGAGAACGCAAAAGAGTATACAGACATTACAGCACGGGATTGTAAATAACCACTGTATGTCTTTCAGATAACGCTATTTTTTTTTTAATTAAATACACAGTACATAGCAGGGACACACAAGATTTTCTCAGTACAGGAACATTTTTTTAAACACATCCAATTGTGGATCTTATTTTTAGCCAAAGGTCTATTGATGAAAATGAACTTTAAAATTTGTTTGTGGGAAAACCCTTTTAAGCATTTTTCTTGTTCAAATATTTTTATTGGATTTAATAAAATGAACATCAATTAATAATTGGTTAACAATAACATTTTCAATAGGGATTTATATATTTCAGTATCTAAGTTGATAAACTTTAATTAACAGTAAAGTTCTAATAAACAACAGTAAAGTCAAAGGAAGAGATAGTAGAGGGGGGGGGGAAGTAGGGTAATAGAGGGGTGGGGGGAAAGTTTCCAATTCAGACATTAATGCTGTTCGTGTTCCACTTCAAGATAGTTTTTGTTCGTAGGAAATGTTTTGTTCCATGGTGTCCATTTTTTTGCATATTTCTTTAGTAGATTATTTCTTGCGGCATGTGTCCATTCATAGGCGTTGTGTGTCGCTATAGTATTAATCAGGGAGTTAAATGAAGGGGGAGTGGTTTCCTTCCATTTTTGTGTTATTAGAGTTTTGGCAGTTAATAATATATGAACTACTAGTGCTCTTGATTGTGTAGAAACTTTGTTTATGTCTATTAAAAGTAGAGTTAATTCCGGTGTCAAATAGATTTCTTCTTCGGAAATTTCGTTAATGAGTAACTGAATTTTCCCCCAGTATTCTTCAAGTGAGGGGCAACTCCATAGCATATGCTCTAAAGTTCCTAAGTTGTCACAGTTCCTCCAACACATAGGGGATTGTTTGGTGTCGAATTTGTGTATTCTAATTGGAGTGTAGTACCATCTTGTGGTTGTTTTGTAGAAGTTTTCTATAAGAGATGCATTAGTTATACTTTTGTGAACATTTTTGTAGGCCGCTTCCCAAGATTCCAATTCTATTGGTGTATGAAGTTCTTTGGCCCAGGTTTCCATAGTTGGTAGTTCTGTAATTTTTGAGTCTTGATTGAGCTCAGAATATATGTTTCTTAGAGTCCAAAATATTTTAGCTTGCCCAAATCTGAATAGTTGAGTCACGATGTGTGGTAGGTGGATTTTGTCATTGAGTTTACCAGAAGTAATTTTAGTTTATTCCAGATTGGTTGGTCCTCGTTGGATAATTTGAATTTAATTTGAAGTAGTGACAAAGGTAGTAGTTGGTTTTCGTTGTCCGTAATGTCTGCTAAGGTTTTTATCCCTTTGTCTGACCACGTTTTAGTTTTGAGGTTTGTTGTGAAAGCTGAAAGAGCGTCTATTGGAATCCATGTCGGAGGGATCTTTGGTTGGGATTTGGATGTAACTGAAACAAGTGATCTCCATGCGCGTATTGTTGCTTTGAGTATAGGTTCTTTCGGTAGCTTTTTGTTCTTTTCAGAAAGATAGGTTAGTAGATACCATCTAAGATCTTCCGTTTTCCTGTTGGATTTTTCGAGATCTACCCACTTTGGTTTATTAGAGGCGTCCCACCATTTCTGGCTAAGTTTAATCATTGTAGAATGATAGTAGGCTGAGATATTTGGTACTGCCAGACCTCCTTTGTTTCTGCTTTTTTGTATTGTGGACAGGGAGACCCTTGGTTTTTTCCCTCCCCATATAAATTTAGAGAGCTGGGTTTGTAATTTTTTGCACCAGGATTGCGTAAGATGTAGTGGGATTGATCTAAATACGTAGAGTATTTTGGGAAGGACGAATAGCTTATATGCTTCGATTTTTCCTATCAATGAGAGTTCGGTTTTGGAAAAATTTATAATGTCATTCTGTATTTTCTTGTAGAGCGATTGAAGGTTGGTTTCGTAGGTGTTATTAATTGATGTTGTAATAGTTATACCTAAGTAATTTAAGTTTTCGGCTTTCCAGTTAAAGGGCGTATTTTGTTGTAGAGTTTTCGTTGTTATTTCATTTAAATTAAAATTTAAGACCTGGGTTTTTTCAATATTAATTTTATAGGAAGAGATATTTGCAAAGTCTTGTATAGTAGATAAGAGATTGGGGATGGAGGAAATTGGATTGGTGAGGGTCAAAATAATATCGTCTGCAAATAAGCATATTTTATAATCGATTTGATTTATGTTTAAGCCCGTTATGTTTGGGTTCGTCCTAATCTTCTGTGCTAATGGTTCGATAAATAAGTTGAATAGTGATGGGGAAAGAGGGCATCCCTGTCTCGTTCCGTTTGTCAGAGGGATTGGGTCGGAGAGGTGGTTGTTTGTGAGGATTCTAGCTGATGGGTTAACATAAAGGGACTTAATAGTGTTTAAAATATTTCCTTGAAATCCAAATTTTTGGAGAACCTCAAAAAGGTAGTCCCATTGGACTCTGTCGAATGCCTTTTCGGCATCGACAGAGACCAACACTAATTGGTTATTCATGATTTCTGAGTGTGAGATTAAGTTCAATATCCGCCTAGTTGCATCTGTTGAGTTTCGGTTTAGAGTAAAACCTACTTGGTCATTATTTTTAAATTTGGTAGTATACGCTGAATTCTTGAGTTCATTGTTTTAGTTATTATTTTTAAATCAGTGTTTAGTAGTGATATGGGTCTGAAGTTGGATACTAGATCTTTGTCTCCTTTGTTTTTTGGGATGACTGAGATAATTGCTTGTAGCATTTCTTGGGGTAGCTTAAGTTCCTTATCAGTTAGGGAATTTATTAGTTTCGTTAAGTAGGGAGTGAGAATGGTTTCATTATTTAAGTAATATTCGTTTTGTATTCCATCTGGTCCCGGTGATTTGCATTTGCTTAGTGAAAGTATGGTTTGTGAAATTTCTTTTTCAGTATAGTGCTCATTAAGCTTAGTTAGTTCTTCATTAGTTAGAGATGGAAGAGTTATTTCGTCCAGAAATTTTTTAATATTAGATGTTGAGGATTTTGGTTCAGAAATGTCATCTTTTAGGTTGTATAGATTCCGGTAAAATTCTGCAAAAGTTTTCGATATCTCCGGTGGGTTTTTTTCAATCTGGCCAAGTTTGTTTTTAATTTGGTGTATATTAGTTTTGGTTCTGTGAATTTTAATGAGGTTTGCGAAAGTTTTGGTTGGTTTGTTAATGTTTGAGTAAAATTTTGATTTGGTAATTCTTACAATTTTGTCAAATTCGTGAGTTAATAAAGTTCTAAGTTCAATTCTCAGTTTCAGCAGGTTTTGATGATTTGCGTCTGTAGGGCTTGTGATGATAACTTCCTCTAGTAGCTTGATTTCTTGGGTGATTTTTTTTGTTTGACTTTGAAGTGATTTCTTATGTTGTGCGTTAAGTTGAATCAGGATTCCTCTTATTACAGCTTTATGTGCTGTCCACAAAGTTGCGATGGATACATCTTTAGTGTCGTTAATTTTGAAGTAGTTTTGTAGTTCTTCTTTAATTTTTATTTTATATTTGGGATGTGAGAATAAGTATGAATTTGCTCTCCATGGTGAGTTGTTATTGAAGGGATGATTGTTAGATGTTTCGAAAGTTATGGGTGAGTGGTCTGACCATGTTCTTTGTAGGATAGTAATTGATTTGATTTTATGAAGGGAATGTATATTTGTCATAACCAGGTCAATTCTTGAAAAAGATCTATGAACATTTGAGTAATGAGTGAACTCAATTGAGGATGAATGTAGACATCTAAATACGTCATAAAGTTCTTCGTCTCTGATGAGACCGTCTATTTGTGTATTGGTATTTCTGGATTTGTTGGATGTGTCTAGGAGAGGATTGGGTATTGCGTTAAAGTCTCCAAATATTAGTAGTGTGCCTTTTTGAATTTCCTGGACTGTTTTGAAGAATCGTTTTATGAAAGTCGTTTGTCCTTTGTTGGGGGCGTAGATGTTTGCTAGTGTGTAAATCACGTCGTTTAGTTTACAAGTAATTATTATAAATCTGCCTTCATTA
This sequence comes from Allobates femoralis, assembly GCA_033576535.1. Classification (NCBI taxonomy): domain Eukaryota; kingdom Metazoa; phylum Chordata; class Amphibia; order Anura; family Aromobatidae; genus Allobates; species Allobates femoralis. The sequence continues at coordinate 304,406,178 of JARQOC010000005.1, read as the reverse complement.
TCTTTGATGGTTTTGATTTCCTCGAATTTTAATGAGTTGTTAATGATGATTGCGACTCCAGCTCTTTTCTTAACATTTGACGAAAGAAATATGTGTGGATATTTTTTGTTACTGAATTTTGGTTGTTTTTCTACTGCGAATCTTGTTTCTTGGACGCCAGCTACGTCCACATGGTTTGTAGTTAATTCTTTCCATAAGTGGAAACGCTTTTGTGGAGAGTTTAGTCCGTTGGCGTTTACAGTCATGAACTTGATAGTCATTATTGCAATTGTTAATGCTCTATTGTAAAGTGAAACACTAGTTGAAATAGAGAGGGAAGGTAAGTATAGGGAAAAAGATAGGGGAGCGAAAATACACAAATTAGATCTAAGTCTAATAAAATGTAAGTTTGAGCAGGAAGTGATCAGTGAGAACAGTTATGAACTTCCTTAATGGGCTCGTGTTTCGGCCTTAGGTGCCTTCGTATTCGGACCTCTCATTTGCTGAGGGGTAGTTAGTCATTGATGTGTAGGTTTTTTAGTGTCTTTAGTCCAGTTTCGGTATCTTCAATTATGATGTTTTTCTGTTTGTATGAGAATATGATAGAGTTGGAGGGTCTTCCCCATCTATACATTATCTGTTTTTTTTGTAGGATTTCTGTAATGGGTTTTAGAGATCTTCTTCTTTGCATTGTGTCCTTTGAGATGTCCGAGAAGATTCTCAAGTTCTCATAGGGAGATGGCAGTTGGTTCTTTTGTCTTGAATAATTATTGATTTTTTCTTTGGTCTGGTAGAATGTGAATCTTACTATGACGTCTCGTGGTATTTCGTCAGATAGGTTTTGTGGCTTGGGGAGTCTGTGAGCCCTTTCAATGGAGGTTTCAATATCTGGTATGGAAGGGCATAGTTTTCTTATAAGGGACTTGGTGTAGGAAATTAAGTCGTGGGGTTTAACCGATTCCGGGATTCCTCTTATCTTCAAATTTGATCTGCGATCACGATCTTCCCTGTCGATTAATCTGTCTGTGAGCATTTTAATGTCGTTTTTTGCTTTAGTTAGTTCCGTATGCTGGCTTTTAACTTCTTGTTTAAGTTCTTCCACTTTTTTTTCACTTATATCCATTCTGGAATTTATTGCATTAATGGAAGACTTGACTTCTGAGAACTGTTCTTTAATTTCTTCCTTTAAAGATGTGAAGAGTTGAAGAAAGAAGTCTCTGTCTGGTGGGTTTCCTATTTCTGGATTGGATGCTTGGCTTGTATTTTCTTGGGAGACCTTAATTTTTTGTCTGGCTGGACTCCTTATTTGTGATTGGCTCAGTTCAGTCTCTTTTTGCTTGGTTCTATTTTGAGAGGGTGAGCTAATTTCTTTCCTTTTTGTGCTTGTGATCGTGGGTTCGAAGACCATTAAGTCCTCTGTGTACTCCTCCTTTTCCAGTTTTTTTTCATCTTGGTGGGTTTTGTCTTTATTTTTAATAATTTTGTTTGGGCTATAGACAAGAGTTTGAATTTTACTTTTGGTGTTTGTGTTGGAATCCATTTTTAGTTCGGTCAAGTTGTGATTTGAGATTCCTCTAAGTTTTGTTGACATGGTCTTCTGTCAGAGAGGGTTTAGGAGCCAATCTCACTATTTGAAGTAGATTAGTAACTTGGAGCGATTTATTTAGAGTTTAGCAGAAGTGTCTCTTAGTGGATGTTGTGTCCTAATTCTGTAGTGCTGGGATGTACTGAGATCCAATTTTCCTACTTATTAGTTAGTTCTTTATGTACTTTCTCCTTAATTAGTAATTCAATTATTAGTACTTTTTAGTTGTATCTTTTGTTTTTCATCTGGACTAAATTTGTAGGCTAATTAGTTTATTTAGGTACGTTACTTGTCTTCCCTGTGATCTTGCTTGTGAAATGGTGCTATTTCTTGTGCTTAGCAGTGATTTGCTCTCACTGTAATGTAAGCTGAGAGCTTGTAATGCCTGCGTGTCGACCGAAGGCGAGGGGCGTGGCTTACTGGCGCGGCCTTCTTTCTGTGCGCATATCCTTCCGCCGGGCACCGCACTTAATATAGTGCTTGTTTGTCTGAAGCACCGGGTACGTTATTAGAGCGGGGAGCGCGCGGTTCACTCACCGGAGACCTCCTTGTCATCGGGTGCTCTCCTGGGGTCCGTCCTCCTCCCTCCTCCGCTGCTGGCACAGGTATGTGAGTGCCCTTCGCTCCCGGTCTGTGTCGGTTCACACTTCGGCTCCAGTGTCCCCGCTCTGACTTGTGGTACTTTCGGGTGGCTCCCGGGCTCCTGGCGGTCCTCCGAGGTCCTCTGCAAGCGCGGCCCGCTCCTCTCCTTGTCTCCTCGCTTCCAAGATGGCGCTGGACTGTAGGAGCTAGGTGGCGAGGCAGTCTGTTGTTCTGCTGTGGAGTCGTTAGTTAGGGAAAAGGGTCTATGAATCACCCCTTGTGATCTAGATGAGAGTCTCTAAGGGTCCTGGAGCTTTTTTGGTTTTAGTGTCCTTAGAAGACACTAAATCCGTCGCTTTTCTTATAGGGGCACCAGAGCTCCTGAAGATCACATCAACATGGGGCTGCAGGCCACGCCTCCATTCTTTAAGCATTTTTCTGAACAATTTGGCAAGCTCTATCTTAATGCACAGAGCATAGCGACACCCACTTGTCTAATTCATGACAAGTTGTGGGGCACCTTATGCCACAGATCTGCCTGGAGTAAGATTTTGTGGTTCCTCACAGGCCACTTTTAACATGCATCAGATTTAAAGAGAACCTATCACCCCCTGATGCTTTCCAAAGGGAAAGCACTACTGAATGCAGCATGTGTACCATGGCTCTACTCCCCTGTAACCCGAAGAAAAACACTTTGGAAAGTTTAGAGTTAAGAGATCCGAGGGGCTTATTTGATTATGCTGTGCTCGCTGCCATCCTGGTCCTCCCCGCCTCCTGCTTGTGAGTGTCTGTGTGTGGAAACGGAGGAGGCGGAACATACAGACAGGAGGCAGGGAGGATCGGGCTGGAAGCGAGCACAGCATAATCCGGTAAGCCCCTCGGATCTCTTAACTCTAAACTTTCCAAAATGTGTTTTTCGGGTTACAGGGGGGTAGAGACATGGCACACACCTTCCCTGAATGCAGCATACACGCTGCATTCAGTGGTGTTTTAACTTTGGAAAGCACCAGGGGGGTGACAGGTTCTCTTTAATAAGAGGCATATTCATCTTAATGAATCATGAGCCTCTAAAGGTACCGTCACACGTAACGATATCGTTCAAAAGTCACGTGTTTTGTGATGCTTGAACGATGTTGAAATGTGACACTACAAACGATGACCGATCAGTCCGCTGTTCGTTCATCATTTTGATTTGAGGACAGGACCTCAAATCTATCGTTGGTCGCCCGGTAGACACGCAGCATCGCTGCATGTGACACCGGGAGATGACTGATAAGCCAGCTCTCAGAGCCTCTCTGCAAGCGCTGGGAGCTGATCTCCAAGGTAAACAGCGGGTATCTAGGCAGCGCGCTCTGCCTAGATACTCGAAGTATACCTTGGTTACCAACCTTCTCTGCTCGCAGCCTGATATCCAAGGTACACAGCGGGTAACTAGGGACCCTAGTTACCCGCTGTGTACCTTGGATACTAGCCGGTGAGCGGAGAAGGTTGGTAACCAAGGTATACATCTGGTTTCTAGGCAGAGCGCACTGCCTAGATACTCGCTGTTTACCTTGGAGACCAGCCTGCTCCCGCTTACCGCAGCCTGGAAGCGGGAGCAAGACATCATGGAAACGAAATCATTTCCACGATGTCGCTAGTCCACTGTGTGACAGCTCACCAGCGATCTGAACGATTTTTTTAGCGATCGCGCGTGCATGTGATTGCTAACAAATTGTTCATCAGATTGATGCGTGTGACGGCACCTTAACTCCACCAAAGCCAAATTTTGTTTTGTCTCCATTTTTCTATGCCGGTAATGCTTTTCATTTTCAGTGGAGCTATGTGAGGCTTATTTTTTTTTTCTAGGCAAACTGACATTTTCGCTGGCACCATTTTGGAGTACATACAATAAAAATTTATCAAAATATTTTATTTTTTACGGGAAGTGTGCTGATTTCAAAAATAAATCACAATTCTATAATTATTTTCTTCTTGATATTGAGTTTCACTCATAGGGTTAATTATATTTTGTTAGACTTTTACAGATGCTACAGTACTAGTCATATGCAGCGTCTGTAGTTTGGGGCTCTGATCTGGCACAAATCCTAAATCATTAAAAAGCTTGTTGAAGAGTCGATTATGACTTCAAGGATTGCTACCTTTATTGGTTGGCATTAAGGTGGCTTCACACCAGGCAACGTTGCTAGCGACATCGCTGGAAAAGTGACGTCACAGCGATGTTGCTAGCGACGTCGCCCCGTGTGACAGCGCGACGCGACCGTGAATTGTCGCAGGTTGACAGGTTTACGGGAAGAACTGTAAACCTGACAACCTGCGATTAGGCTGGATCGCGCCGTGTGACATCGCCAGAGCGATGTCAGCGGCGATCCAGCCTATACCGCAGCGTTGCTGCGGATCGTTCGCTGGGCTGAGCCCAGCCCAGCGAGCGATGTCACCGCCCGCATCGCTGCGGCATCGCCGGCCGCAGCGATTCTGTGTGACAGCTGGCCAGCGATGTCGGAACCGAGCGGGCACCCGCGCATCGCTTCCGACATCGCTGGCCAGGTTGCCTAGTGTGACGGGACCATTAGAGTTTTCCACTTCCTCACTGAAGTGACAATTAACAAAATATATAAATTATTTTTTAAATTTCTTTACTTTCTATGGGGATTTAAAAAGGGTGATTTTAATTTTTTTCTCTTATTGTTTGATCTGCGAACACTTGTACTAATCATAATGCAATACCATGTATATATTGTGAATCTTGGTCCCATTGGAAGCTCAGCATATACCTGGACTTTAGAGGAGGTCCAAGGTGTCAGCTACTGAGGCCTTCAGCAGGCCCCAGGCTGTTATAGTAACCAGTCTCTGTGCGGTCACATCACAGGGCACCAACGGGAGGCAGTAAGCCAGGGGTGTTATTTAAATGAGAATAAAGACTGATAACAGTGTTGAATTGGTTAACAACCACCTCTGCTATGGCTGTTAAGGGGGAGTCACACGCGTCAATGTCGTCAGTGAGATGACAAACAAGTCAAATGTATGAGGCATCCACGGATGTGTACACAGTGCATCTTAAGTACTTGCTAATCCCTGCTTCATCTGTTCGTCACCACTCTCCTTTGTGTGGCTGCTCACGTTTGTTTAACCAGTCAGGCAAGCATTATTGGATCCATTATTATTAGGAGCTTCATGTGGTTCCTAGGTTGCAGGTTCTGCACCCCTGCTTTGGAGATTAACAGAAAAAGATCATTGGGGTAATATGAAGTATGTGGGGAAGCTGATGCTCTGTAAGGGTGCATATTCATGATCAGGAATTGCGGTGTTTTAGATGCAGTGTATTGCCACAGTTTCCAAAATGCTGTATTATACAGTACGAGCATAGTGAATGGGATTTCAAGAAATCCCATGCTCGCTATGCTTCTCCCGACCACAGTGTTTTTTCAGCAGCGGTGCAGGTTACTGGGCTTCGCATCTCTGAAGTTAATTTAATGCTGCGGCATTGGGAGCAATCTCCACCGAGTGAATGCAGGGAGAAGCTGCCCTACACCAAACGCAGATCATTGGCACAGGGTAGCTGTGGTTTTGCTGCATTCACCCATGGGTTTCCGCAGGTCCACAGGCACTTCGTCTTCCGAATCGTGAGAACATACCCTAACTTAGTGCTGGAAGGGGCCAATGCATTTAATGTCATTGCTGGGAGGCAGGTTGTGGGTTCGATGGTAGACAATGCCTCCAGTCCGTTGGCAAGCAGCACCACTAAATATCTCATCTCATGAGGAGGATTAGATTGAGTAATTCAAAGATGAGATGGTGGATGAGGAAGCCACATATCCATCCTAGCACAGTGGCATGCACAGCAGCACAGAGGGGGAGGGATACATAGCACCAAAACAGAAAAAGGCAGTGGTTTGACCAGAGTAAGAACGTGGTCAATTGTTCCCCAGAGCACCCCAAATCAGCTAGATCTCAGACCAAGGGTGTGTTGTTTTCCAGGATGGCAGTTTTTTTGTGAAAGTCCTTCAGACAAAAAACAGTAATTTGCAGCATCTGCTAAACCAACCTGACTATAGAGGCAAGACCATTGCCAACCTGAGCACCACTAGCATGCTGATGCACATGGCAGCCAAGCACTCTAGTAGGTAGGTGGAATGCCTGGGTACAAAACCTGTGCCTGAGGGTGAAACCACTGCCACGTCCCCTGTGTTACATCCTTCCCAAGGTGCTGTCCAGGAGCAGGTGCTCATGCCTCCTGCCCATAACCTGCAGTTGCACAGAGACAACAATCATCAACAACCGCGTCCATTTCGTTGTCCCAGCACAGAATTTTGTTTTCTCGGCTTCAGACATTGGAAAGGAAGAAGGAACACTCAGCCACTCACCCACAGGCCTAAACAATAAACCACCACATTGCTTGCACTGGAAATGTTGCCGTTTTGGCTTGTGGAAACTAATTCTTTCCACAACCTCTTGGCGGTGGCCACCCCACAGTACCCTGTTCCCTGCCACCACTATTTTTCCCGGTGTGCCATCAAGAGAAAGACAAGAGTGTGCAAAGCAGTAATCGAAGCAAAAGCTGGCTACTTTGAAGAACCTAGAATATAAGACATATTTTCAGTTGTTTCACACTTTTTTGTTAAGTATATAATTCCACGTGTTAATTCATAGTTTTGATGCCTTAAGTGTGAATCTACAATTTTCATAGTCATGAAAATACAGAAAAATCTTTGAATAAGAAGGTGTGTCCAAACCTTTGGTCTGTTCTTTATGTGCAGGGCTCCGCGGTACTGTCTTGTCTCTTCAACAGGCCCCTGGCGACCAGGGTTGTTCACAACCTCCAGAGCAAGGTTAAGTTCTTCTGCCAGGGGCCTGTTTGCTGGCATTGCTGCCATGTGGGGGGCTGCCGGGACATTCAAAGGGCCCACAATGGACATGGAATCGGGGGCCTGTCCAAACTGTGAGAGGCCGGAGATGATGGTGGATGTGCCAGTTGAGCTGGATGCTGCTGGTAGTTGGCCAAAAATGAATTCTCGCTACTGTTCTGCCACCCCTTCCGCATGTTGAATACTGTGCTGGGGTTATTGGGTGGGTGGCAAGCATCCAGCACAATTTGGATTGCAGCCCTTGCACGCAGCCTATGTGGCATTGGGATGTCACACAGGTATCCGCAGATGCTGCTTGCAAAGGCTTCCTCGGCATCATGACTGTCTGGCCTCACAGGGTTTGGACACACCCTTGTGTCCATGTGGCCCTGGAGGGTATGGCCACACAGGTCTATGGAACGTTTGAGGCGAGGGCCCAAAGGTGAGAATGGTGAAGAGCCAGGGGGCAAGTCCTCCGCGGGCCGCAGTCCTACGTCACCTGGTGGTTGGGGCAGGGCAGGTGATAGGGGTTGCCCCTCTGTTGGCGCACCAGAGGACTGTAACTCACGGGCAACAGCAGATGTAGACGGCTGGGATGGTAAGGGCCCAACAGTGTCATCAGCCGCCTCTCCTCTTCAGTTGCTTGCGCCCTCAGGATCCCATGCACCAGGGTGCCTGGACTCCGAATTAAATCTATATATGAGGAAATGACATTCGTTCCGTACAGTGGTCACAATTCAAACAGACAAGAACATGGGAATATCATCAATAATAACGACAACATACGAGCTCAGTCACATCACTGGCTTCAGAAAGGGTAGGCGCTCAAAGTCAAGGTACACCCTCCTCCTAGGTGCATCGAACCCACTGGATGCCTGTGTGGCAAGTTCCCTCCAGTATTGGTCCCGGCAGTTGCACCAACAATTGCCAACCTGGTCCAGTCATAAAAACAACATTGCTTGTCATTGGGACATAATACACACAATAAACAATAACCCCTATATTTACATAACCGTAGGTGACAAGATTTGGTAACATAATACATTACCAAGGGCTCGCTGTCCATCACGTGGGGTGCGGACAAATTAGGGGAAAAGTCTTCTGCTAATCTCCCTCCAGGCAGACTCCCTTTGGTTGCGGTCCCCATAGCATGGGGGCCTTCGGTCCCACAGCACTGGCCTGTCCTTTTAACAGGGCTATGAGTTGGGCAGCATCAATACGGCAGGCCATGTTAGGTCCGTGTGGGTTGCCTTAAATCACGGATCAGAGAAGCATGCAGCCTCCTACTTCCTTCCTGCTTCAATCATGTGATGCCTCCTAATCAACACTTCATTATGAGCTTCAGAGGGTCACAGTGCTGAAAACTCGCACCCGACTCGGATGGTGCGAGTGTGGTACGACTGTGGTCCGTGATATTTGTCGGACACATAGACTTGCATTGGTGAGTCTCGTCCGACACTCGCATAGAATCACAGAATGTTGTGACTGTCTCATTCGTGTCTCGGATGAGAAAAAAACGCCCGACACTTGGAAATGCGCTCTTGGACATTGATTAACATTGATATATAGAGAAAACAGTGCCTCTTAAGCTGGTATTATCCTCAATGCTTTATTCTGTCATTCCAAATAACACACAACGTTTCGGTCAGATCCTTATCAAGTGCATAACCCCTCCCCCCAGAATACAAAATACCAATCACAATTACACAAATGGTAAACAATGTTAAAAACACCCCAAACAGAGTACATGATAACCAATCTCATACTTCCACTACGTCTGCATATTAGATCCATACCTACAGTATAAGACGATCTTTCATCAATATCATTCCTGTCCCGCAATCTTAGAAAGCAGTCTCTGAGCTTCTATCGATATCCAGCCAATCATGGAGTAGCATTATGAGTTGTCATGGTATCATGTTACCTCATCAGAGTCATCGGACTGCGGCAGCCAATCTCAGTCCGATCACCGTCCAGAACTTCCGGTTCACAATGGGCATGCACCTGCGTCCTCTCGCCATAGGTTGTAGCGCCTGTCACTCAATTGTACCCACGTGATTAGCGTATGACACAGTTCCTCTCCACACATGTCCATAGATAACTCACAGTTTACACCACGCCAATAACGCAGAATAATAACGTAAGTCCCGGAAACAAAGAAAAAGAAAAAAAGGGGGCATGTGATGTTCATAATCAGATTACACATGATGTAACAAGAAAGATGACCTAATATATAGTATCTCAAACAATAGCAATGATCAAAATAACTACTTAGTTTACACAAATCCTTCTTATACGAACTACATACTATAAATGTTAAAGTACCTATGTCATTGTATACCTACATGCATCAATCATCACAGATGAGTGCTGCGGAAACCCCCCCCAATTACAGCCACATAGCATGGTGAATCAACCACACTAAATCCCCTATCACATAGGTGTAGCCATATATATATTGATATACAGTAGTGATATCAGAATTAATTGGCTGTATTCAGCTCTTAATCAAAGTAGATCCATAATCAAAATCCAACATCGATTCTTACTGATATCAACTACTGTATATTACTTTCATTATATAACAATGTATCTATCAAAAGAGCAAATAGTGCTCAGATACATAATGTGGCCTATCAATTCACCATACTACTGTCTCATCATATGTTAACACATGTAGCTTTCTTCATTAATACATAACACATGACATCAGAATAAACTATCCAGGTCTAACACATAAATGTCTACCCCAAGGGGGCTTTCTCAATATCAGAGGATTACGGTACTCCCCACATAAATACAAACATCAAATTGGGGTTACTCAATTGTTTATGTTATACTAAGAATATGAACCCCCACATAGGACTCCTATGAGGGATATGTGGATCAATATAACCTCCCAGGGGGTAATTGATGTTCCAATCTATGATAAAAATTTGGGATAAAATTAAAATCACATATTAAAAAACAAACGGATGATAGGTAAGCTAGGATAGTATAATCAAATCTACCTCAGTAGACACCCTCGCTGGTCATAAATGGATGTTCATGCCCATAGGCGACAGGGTATCTAATTCGAATATCCACCTTCGCTCCTTTTTGAGAAGGGCTAACCGGTAACCCCCCCTCCTAAGTGGAGGTACATCATCTATCACTCTAAACCTTAGACCGTGGAGTTGTCCGTCCCTTTGATATGAAGGGCTGTGAGGGACAGGAGATGACGTTCGGCCAGATGGAGAATCGTTGATGCAGTAGACATCAGCGGCTGTGATTGCATACCGCCTTGATGATTGATATGCGCGACACAAGTCGTATTGACCGTCATGATTCTGACGTGCTGGTGAATCAACTGTGGGAGAAAGTGAAGCAAAGTCAGAAGTATCGCCTTAAGTTCTCGGACATTAGAAGAATCCGCCGCCTCCGGGACCGACCACTGACCTTGGGCCCACATTGACCCTAGATGGGCAGCCCACCCGTCCGGACTAGCATCCGTAACCACTACCTTAGATGGGGAAACCACCCACGGAACACCCCTAGAGAGGTTACCCGGAGACAACCACCAGGAAAGGGAAGCAATGACCTCCGAAGAAAGGGAAAGGGAGCTGTCTAGGGACCCATGCAACTCCTCCTCAGCGCAGAGAATCTCCTGCTGAAGACCTCTGGTGTGGAACTGAGCCCATAACACTGCCGGAATACAAGAGGTCAAAGACTCCAACAAGGACATAGCTGATCTCAGGGACATATGAGGTTGGCTAACCGCCAATCCAACCTTGGCGAGTATAACCTGCCTTTTGTCATCCGGCAAAAGCACAGCTGACTGACAGAATCCAGGTTCAGACCCAAGAAGGATTGACAAGTCAGAGGAACCATCCTAGACTTTTCCCAATTGATCAACCAGCCCAAACTCTGCAAAATAGAAATGGTCCGGGACAGGCGATCTCTGCACTGAGAAGCAGAATTTCCCACAACTAAGAAATCATAAAGATACGGCACAATAAGAATATCTTGATGACGCAAAAAGGCCATCACCTCTGACATCACTTTGGTGAATATACGCGGGGCCATGGCGAGGCCAAACGGCATTGCTGCAAACTGAAAATGCTGGAGTTGACCTTTGAACACGAGTGCCACACGGAGGAACTTCTGATGATCGGGATGAATCGGCAGATGGTAATACGCATCTTTCAAATCCAAAACCGCCATGAAACACCTAGGAAACAAAACCTTAATGGCAGACTTAATTGACTCCATTTTGAAACTAGAAAACCGCAAAAAAGTGTTCAAGCGCCTCAAGTTATTAATAGTGCGGAAGGACCCATCAGGTTTAGGGACCAGGAATAAAGGGGAGTACACACCCCGTCCCTCCTGGCCCGCAGAGACTGGTAACAAGACCCATTTCTCTAACAAACTCCGAACCTCCAACTCCAGTGCCTGCTGCTGCAAAGGAGACGGAGGGGAAGTCTGCACAAACAAATCCGGAGGAAAAACTTAAAAGTCCAGCTTCATACCCAAACACACAATATTCCGGATCCACAAGTTAGACGAAATAGCCTGCCATGGTGTGGAAAAAATACGCAACCGGCCCCCAACTGGTGGAGTCGGACTAACGGAACCTATTGTTCCTCTTTGCAGAGGTACCAAAAAGGGCACCTTTGGACTTCGATGCCTTGTTATGCCATCTGTTTCGGTCCTTATAGGGCTTCTTCTGACTGAAAGACCTGCGTTTGGACGCCCTCCTGTAGGACGGAAGAGATGCATTAGGGAATACCGTATTCCTTTCAGCCGCTTTGGCAAGGAGATCATCTAAGGCTTTGCCAAACAGGTACTCACCCTAACATGGCAAAGCACATAAACGGGACTTGGCTTGTGCATCCCCTTTCCAGCCTTAAAGCCATAAGGCACGCCGGGCCAAATTAGAAAGGCCAGCTGACCTGGCTGCTAGCCGTAAGGAATCTGCGGAAGCATCTGCCAGATAAGCCGCGCCGCCCCTTATTAGTGGAAGACATGAAAGCAACGACCTGACAGAGCTAAAAAACAGAGTCAACGAATCTATAGCCAACTATAGGAGAATTTTGCAAGAAAGAAAACGTCAGAAATTCCAAAGGGATACTGAAGATTACGAATTAAATAAAGTATACAAATGGAACGAACCCGTACCATATATACCAAGACCATGGCCAAGAGCCCCGCAGCAACCCCACTCCCCAAGTTCTGGCAGCGATTCGGGTACCGGACAGAGGGGAGGAGTTCCTTTTTTAGGCCCTTATCCAAGAAGAAGTACCCCACGAGGAGGTCAAGGAGGCGGAGGTCAACCCAGAATGAGGACCAGATCACAGGTAAGGGTCCCAATCTGATAGTAAATATTTCTAAATACACTCTCTCTCCTACAGAATTTAAAGTGTTAAATAAGGGTTTAACCTTTTGCCCGACACCCAAATGGGACTCTTTTAACCTTGAGAGGGATTTACAAAACTTCTTCAGAACTGTTAGATTAAAGACACATTTTGAATCGGGACAGACAGGTCAGTTCTCTATAACCCCGGAGGCACCAAAAACAGTTAGCATTTCTTCCTTAGGACTACGCAATAAGAGTAGCATCATGCCACCGAAGACGTATAATGCAACTGAGACATTCATTTCACTAATTGAACAGGACATTAAAGAACACTTACATGAACATAAATTAGGGTTCTTTCCAATCCGCAACAACATCTCTCACATCGAACGCCAAGCTTTACATTCATTACAACACAATAAGGAAATTACAATCAAACCGGCCGATAAAGGTAATGCTATAGTGATTATGAACACCACAGACTACATCAAAGAGATTCGCAGACAACTAGAGGACTCTGACACTTACAAACAAATTGATGGTGACCCAACATATAAAATCAGGAACAAAATACAGTCAATCCTACAACTGTATATGACAAAGAATATTTTAGACGAAAAAACTGTAACATTCCTAACCAAGTCAGACCCCATAACACCAGTAATTTATATACTACCATAAATTCAACAAAAATTTGAATAACCCACCTGGACGGCCCATATTCGCCTCCACAGAATCCATCCTATCTCCGCTCTCAATTTTCCTTGAAAAAATCCTCACACCACTGGCACAGAAAACAAAATCCTTTATCTTGGATACAAACAGCTTCCTGATCAAACTTAAAACGTTAGGTAAAATACCCCCAGACTGCATATTACTAACTTTAGATGTAAATAGCCTCTACACCTCCATAGAGCATGATAAAGGTATCTTTGCAGCAAAACAAGCGCTTTTAGAAACAGACTTCTCTCAGGACAAAGTCCAACTGTGTCTAGACTTACTAACAACGGTCTTAAAAGAAAACTTTTTTCTTTTTCAAGATGATTTTTTCCTACAAATACGCGGGACCGCAATGGGGGCCAATATGGCCCCGGCCTACGCAAATTTATATATGGATAAATTTGAAAGCACTTATGTGTACCCACATCCACTTTTTCAAAAAAATGCCACCATCTGGCTTCGATATATTGATGACATTTTTTGCGTTTGAAACAACAACCTCACTGAGTTGGAGTTGTTCTTTACAGATATCAAGAAAATACGACCTGAACTAACCTTTACCATCCAACATGATTCAAACGAAATTAATTTTCTAGACGCCAGAGTTTTCAAAAAATCGGACGGCAGCCTAGGTACGGACATCTACAAAAAACCCACAGACCGTAATGGCTTATTACGTTTCGATAGTTGCCCACCCCAGCTCCATAAAAAATAGTTTGCCAAGATCTCAATTCCAGAGAGTAGCAAGACTTGTCTCTGAGGGTGACTCCCTTCCGTTGAGACTGCGGGAGATGGGCGATAAGTTCCGTGAAAGAAACTATCCTGAGGATCTTATCCAATCAGAAACAAAACGAATCTTAAATCCTATAGACGCGCCACTCCCTGTAGCCAAAACGGAAAGAGTGCCCTTTGTACATACTCACCACCCAACAATGCCCAAAGTCTACAATATTATCAAGAAGCATTGGCCTCTTCTAAAAAAAGCATATCCAAAAATTAATGTGTTTGATCAGCCCCCACTCATGTGTAAACGGAGACCTCCTAACTTAAAAAAATCTCTAGTTAGAGCAGATATTGGCAGTAAGACTAAACTACCAACACAAACCTTTCTGCATACTCCACGCAAAGGTACATTTCCATGCCTTAATTGTGCAGCGTGTTCAAACGTCATAAAAGGGGACCACTTCACACATCCACAAACAGGCAAATCATACCCGATTAAGGGATACCATACATGTGACTCCAACTACGTGGTGTACCTAATCAAGTGCCCATGTGGCCTGCTATATGTTGGCGAGACTACTCAACATGTCAAAGACAGAATTGCCAGCCATAAGTCCACGATAAGGTGTGAAAAAAATTGGCTACCGATTCCACACCACTTCAATGAGGCGAAACACTCGGTTTCCCAGTTGAGGTACCAAGTAATTGAACAAGTCTCTAGACCCCGCAGGGGTGGCAACCATATACAACTTCTAAAAACAAGGGAAAGCTTCTGGATCTATACATTACAAACTCTGAATCCAAAAGGGCTAAACAGGGAAATTATGACGACCATCCGCTGTCAGGCCAAGCTGCTGGTAGGCAGCACCCCGAGAAACCCCGAGACCCTTAACCCCTATACAGGGATCTGGAATTACAGCGGAGCCCAGGGGGTAGCTGTCTATATGAGCAACAGAGCCGGGGAGGTCGCCAGGGAAAAATCAAGACCCAAAAAACAAAGTCAGATGTCCGAGTCAAAACCGAGAGGGCAGCGAAGGTACAAAATCGTCAGGCAGTAGCAGAGTCAAAAATCCAGGCAAAGGTCAAGGGCAAAACCAAGAGGGCAGCTGAGGTACAAAATCAATAGGCAGAGGCAGAGTCAGAAATCCAGGCAAGGTCAGACACGAAACTAAACACACACTATCACTGGGGAACCAAAACTATATCTGGCGGCCTGCAAGCCAGGCTCCAATGTACTTGAAGGGCACGGCTACCTCCCATAGGCTGGAGCCCACAGCCTGATGATCTCATCCAGACCGCCCCTAGACCCAGGCCAGATGGTGATGCACGACTGGCTCCGCCCACCCCACCTCTGACAGCAGAACGAAGGCTGCGCCTAACAGACAGCTCTGCAGGGCCCGCTCCTCGGCTACCAACACCACCCAAAGGAGAAACATAGCGGCGCTCCGCGACAGAGGCAGACGTCGCAGGAGCAGGTCCATATGAGGACAAGGCCCTCCTATCACTGGCGCCATCAGCCGAAGGAAACCGGCTCCTCCCAGTGGCCGAGGCAGGAACACCAGCCACCGAGTCCAATGGCGATGTGACAGAAATAGACTGGCCGATTTGACCTGATACTAATGTTCTTTTTCTATAACCCCCTTCTTCTAGATTTACTAAGGAAACGTGATTTCTGCACCATCTTGTCTATCTATAGTCGTGCACCAGGAGGATAAGACTCTGTAGTTTGTGGTAGTTTTATATGTGGATTCTTTAGCATAGACAAATAGTTATAAGATGATAAATATATATGGTTCTTTGGACTACGGGTTGGGACCCCCTGTGTTTTTTCTGGCAATTTTTTATCCACAGGACGCTTCCTCCACAAGAAACAGAACGACATATACCAAGTGGGAACATCACTTAAGGGACATGCAAAGTAATAATGTGTTTCACATAAGAAGACTGTAACGAAATATTCTTGACCCCTAACCGATTTCTCTATATAATTGTATAGGGTTTTCGGTCTATATGTATCTTTCTGACATATATGTATTATATATATGTACTTACTCTTGGCATAATATATCCACTCTAATCTAAAGTGGACTAGTAACTTTAACCAACCCAGGATCCTTAACTAAAAACACCTTATGCATAATATAATACAGTGTTTCCCAACTCCAGTCCTCAAGGCACACCAACAGGTCATGTTTTCAGGATTTCCTTATCATTAGACAGATGATGGAATTATCCCCTGTGCAAGTGATTAAACTAACACCTGTGCAATCCTAAGGAAATCCTGAAAACATGACCTGTTGGTGTGCCTTGAGGACTGGAGTTGGGAAACACTGATATAATAGACTGTCTACAAAAACTAGTAACTCTAACCAACCCCTGATCCCTAACTAAAAACACCTTATGCATAATATAATAGACTGTCTACAAAAATACAGAATATCAGGACTGCTCAGGCACCTTCCTATTATAGAGTGTCTATATACTAACATATGGCCAAAACGAACCTAATGTTTGCTAAATCGCCTCTCCCTCCCTGTATTTCCACTACTACCAGGATGATCAGCCAGTGCAGTCACCCGTGTGGCGCACTTCCGCCCGGCTGAAAGCAATCACCATGGGAACTAGTAAATAAACAAGTGCGTGCATTCCCGGTGACGCACTTCCGGTTGTAATGCGCATGCGCCGGCGTCCACGGCCATATCCGGTCCGCTCCCATTTAGAGCAGCCGGATCAGCCGCTGGAGCGACGGCTAGACGAAATACCCAACACGGGACCACATACTGACTGAAATAAGGTGAGCACGTGATGGGAAGTTTGGTGAAGGACATTGGGCAGTCCATTACATCATGGTATATATGCTAGAACCTATGTTAGGAAATAGCACAATTCCCTATGTATAACAATGAGACTGAAAAACGTTTCCTGCAGATAAGACTATCATATGCTTGACAATCTATGTATGATCACCACAACTACAGATATAAGAACCCTCTTGATATATTGCATCCTCTCCTATTTCCAGGCACCCCAGAACAGGGTCTAAGGAGTACTTCTGTTCTACCACCCCCAAAGGTAACCTGATTTAATAAGATGCATCCATGTTAATATTAAATGACTAGTTAGATTGTTAAAATACTTTATATGATTTGAAACAGCTGGAATCTCCAGTGGGATCAACACGACCCAAACAAAGTAGGAGTCTATGTGAAAAAAGAGGGTAATCAAACTTAGACCTATTCTAAAATTAACCTCTCTACTTAGATTCACGTTTGCTTAATATATATTTACACGCATGACTGAAGGGTTACGACTATCTCTCTTGAACATACCCTCTCTCTTGCTACATAAAAAAAGCACCTCTTCCTTATAGAACTTGAACTTTTCTATGACACAGGTGACACCTGTTTTGGGATTGTCATTGTGAATTGTATAAATTGTAAATATTGCTCACATGTATTGATCATGTCCTGTATATTTTGTAACCTCCAGCAACTACTGTGATCAAGGTCTGGGAAGGACCGAAACGTTGGTTTCTCGCTGCTCCTAAATAAACAAGACCCTAACTGCTAAAACTACACATGAGTGTGCGATTGTTTCTTTTAAATAAAGTAGTGTATTAATATACACTACGAAACCCAAATTAAAGTAAGCGAAATGTGTAAAAAATAATAACGAATTAATAATTACCAGTCCGCCGGGTGTTCGGGAGTCGGGAGATCCTGCTGGGGTATCGACCTTCCAGGGCCTGTGAATGCTGATTGGCCCGCTCGCGGTCATGTGATATGTGACGTCCTATGATGTACATATCACATGACCACGAGTGGCCAATCAGCAGTCTTGGCAGGTCCTTGCAGATCGATACCTGCAGCTGCTCCTGGCTCCCGAACACCCGGTGGAGAGGTAAGTATTCATTCTTTATTATTTTTTAAACATTTGCTTTAATTTAATTTGGGTTTCGTAGTGTATGTTAATACAGTACGAAACCCAAAGGGGCTGGCACAAATGTCACACAGTGGAGGAGGAACAGAATTCTTCCTCCCCTCTGTGACATCACTGAAGAAGTATCCCCATAAAAAAACATGGTGTGTGAATGCACTGCGTTTTTTTACAGGGCTTTTTTGCACGGGTGCAAAACACTGAAAAAAGCGTCCGCGCAAAAAAGCACAAAAAAACCCACTATGTGTGAACATAGCCTATTCTAAAATATCATTTTGCTGTTCTTCTGTAGTAATATCTGGTTATTCCTCAGTTACATGAACAGCACTGTGGCCTTCCATCTCAAACATACTGAATCCTAGCTGTTGTTCATCTTCATCACTCTCATTCATCTGTTTAATTGTACTTATCATGTTTGAAGCATTGTTCATTACAATAGCAAGAACCTGTTGTTTTTTGAGTTCATAATCTTGCAGAACGTTTTCCACTAAAGCCTGAAGAAACTGCCTGGTGTGATGAGATTTGGTATCTTTTACTGCCAGTGTCTTGGTAACAATTTCTTTGTTGTCACAAACATATCGAACATTGATGGCTAAATAGTTTACTCTGTGACGTGTGCAGGCATCCATTTTCAGAAACATGAAGCATCTTTTGAGAGTCTTTTTAAGATCTTCCTTTTGTTTAAAGAGGACCTGTCACCCCCTGCTGCATGGCAATCTAAATGCAGCATGTCTGCTGCATTCAGGGAAAGGGTCCCCCATGTGTCTGTGTGCTTTGTACCCTGAGATATAGCCTTTGTAAAACTTAGTTAGAAGCAATGGAGGCAGTCACTGCTGCTGGAGGGAGCTTGATTGACTGTGGCCATTCCCTCCCCCTCTGCCTCTCTGTGTTGCCTCTGCTGTGATGTTTATGCTTTGTCAGGGCGGGACTCAGGAGCTGACGTCAGGACAAATTATTTGCATGCTGTGAGTGACAGAGAGGAGGAGGACAAAGCCAGCACAGCAGAGAGGCTGGGCCAGAGATGAATCTTATTGCAATATCTCACCCATCAGGATCATGGAGGCTGCAAAACAATACGCCCAGGGGGACTATTGCATATAGCCCCCACTTAATTTTCATCCTAATGAGTAAGTATAAAAACGTTTTTTACAACATTGAAAGCAAGCATTTGGCAGAGAGAGGGATAGTTATAATGGTAATGGGAAGGTGCAGGGATATGTATTGATAGGTTAGGTGGATTTTAGTAGGTGACATGTTCCCTTTAAAAAGAAAATAGGGAGAGGGACAAGAGGCGCAATAGTGCCCTATCACTAGTGACACTTGTGTATGCTGGTGGTGCTATGAAGCTGCTCACCTGGTCCAGTTGTGATCCCCACAACTGGTTTGAAGGCGTTTTTGGAATCTATGTTCCAGCTGCTGCAGGACCTCCACCGACCACTGGATAGTGGTTTTAATCCAAGAAAATGATGGGAGTGCTGGTGTGTCACGGTCCGCGCTGCTGTGGTATGGATAAACTCACCAAAGAGCCAAAAGTATTTTCATCCTTTATTTCCTCCTCTCTCCTACGCGTTTCAGCGCCACACCCGGAATGTCCCTGAGGAAGGCGCCGGGTGTGGCGCTGAAACGCGTAGGAGAGAGGAGGAAATAAAGGATGAAAATACTTTTGGCTCTTTGGTGAGTTTATCCATACCACAGCAGCGCGGACCGTGACACACCAGCACTCCCATCATGTTCCCTTTAAGGGATTCTTCAATCATTAATTTTCTAATACTTTCTCTTTCCAGAGAAACACCAAGTTTGCGGGCCATTTCTCCATTAAGAGCTATAAAAGCTGGTCGTGCAAATAATGATAATGGTACACATCGTTTATGGATTCTTGGGAAACCGCTTATAATAAAGGATCTCCTTTGGTGTGCAGCACGCTAAGCCGGAGAAATGAGGTCTCTAGGAAGAGGATCCTGTTTGCAGAATGTGCCAGAAAGGGGATTCTGGCTTGATTTCAGCGGCACTTCCAAATGGAGCCAGGGATATTTCTTCAATTGTAGTTTTATTAAAAGTACAGTAGTGGAGATAGGAGAACGCATTTCAACTCTTTTTGAGCCTTCCTCAGGTGCAATTTGTTATAATGAATTAAGGAAAAAAAATTTCATTATATAGGTGTGGCGCCCCACCTCGTCAGGCGTCACAAATGGGGTACTGCACCCATAAATGAGTGTGCGGTAACCCCTGTCACAGTGGAAGGCAGATGTCTGTAGCAATTCTGAGATGAGTGCAGGCCTTCCTTCTTTCTGAGTGTTTACTTTTTACCCTTGCCTGTAGAGGAGGAGCTTCACTGGTGCTGAAGTGCAGTACAGACTTATCTCAGCTAAGACAAAGCCTAGATCCTTAGGCTACATTCACACAGTGTTTTTGCGGATCCGGTTTTTGCACTGAAATACAGTGACTCTGGGCATCCTAGCAAAGTCAATGGGTTTCAAGATATAACATTCAGACAGAAAGTTTTGTGAGGATCCGTTTTTGGGCTCAAAAACGGATCCTCGGGGCGTGGCCTGACCATGGCGGCGTGAAGAAGCTCCTACATTGAGCTCTGCAGACCCGGGACCTCAAACTATAGATCTCACCCACCCTCGGCTCCAAAATGTCCAGGAGAAAGAAGATGGACGACTCCTCAAGCGGTGCTGTGCAGGCAAGGGAGGCAGGAGACTAACAACGGCATCGCTAGATTGTTCAGCGCTGCGGAAGGAAAACAAGCAGCGTGCTCACCAGCAATGGCGCCTGGAGCTGTGCAGAAACAGACACCGCCGTCACAGCCGCCACTCCAACAGAGGAGCCCGCGGTGCCACGGCGCGGCGATCTGCACCCCCGCAGACACGAAGGGACATTACAGAGTCTGTGATCTCCGGTGAAGATGGTGGCGGTGAGTTAGGGGAACGGAGTTCCCCTGGTACAGCTTCCTTAATAGTCCCATCCCCCATACTGCCATGTGGCCCTCAGGCAGACTTGCAGGCAATCAGGAATATGATTGCTGCACTCCCATCAAAGCAGTCATAGATAATATTGTGGCCCGCATGGAGGCTTCACAGGAGAGGGCACTGTGCTCCATTAGAGAAGACATTGACACCCTTAAGCTAAAAGCTACCAATACTGAGGAGTCCCTGGGCACCATTGAGGACAGAGTCACTGCCCTAGAAAGAGAGGTCTCACGGTCCAACGCATACACGGTCGCTTTCATTATACAATCTGATGACCAAGAAAACAGGGAACGTCGTAATAATATACGAATAAAGGGGATCCCTGAGTCTGTGACGGTCAATGCGCTCCTGGATACAGCCATGAGTATCTTCAATGCAGTGCTGCAGCAACCGTCTGACTCAACTTATCAAGTGGACAGGATTCATAGGGTATCTCAACCTGCGCCCATTGACCCTGCTAACCCGAGAGATGTTCTGTGCAGGTTGCATAACTACACAGAAAAAGACGCCATCGTACGTGCAGCCTGGTCATATGGAGACATTACACATGAGGACGCTAACATACGGCTATACCCGAACGTCTCCAGTCTTACACTATACTTGAGATGACAGCTTCGTCCCCTGCTTCTTAAGGTGAAGGAAGCTGGAGCCACGTATAGATGGGGGCATCCCTTTCATTTGATAGAACATTTTTCCATCTTTCCTCACTATCTGTGGAGGAGGGAGGAGCTTGATGACCTCTTCGCCTTCCTAAATATTCCATCCATCCCGGTCCCTGACTGGCTGTCACTGGAAGGACTCAGGAAATTTACTGCGCTGCGACGTGACCCAACATACGTTGCAGGGGGACTCACGATATAAGAAAAGGGAGACCAGAGGTAGCCCCCAGTTATCACCTACGTCTGTGCCCTCAAGCCCAAGGCGACACAGGAGAGGATCTCGCGAGGACTTTCCGACTTGAGGGCCCTAATGCCACCCCTATGGAACTGAACGGGACACATGGGGTTTGATCTTCTGGGATCTACCTAGAATTACTCCGGAGTGGTTGCTTCTTTCACCCTGTCTGACCGGCGACCGGAAGAGAAGAGTAGTTGTTATAAGCAGCAAATTCTAGTTAAGGTTATTGCTATCTTGTTTCGTTTTATTTAACTGTACTTTCTCCTGAGTAAATGAGAGTGTTTCTGAACTCTATAGGTATAGATATATGATTATATTATGTTTATCACAAAAGATGTTGATGTGTGTGGAGTGAGTAACTGACCAACGTGTTGCGCAGGTGTCCCAGGTCTGCGGACCGCTGCCCCTTGGCCAGTTACGAACCTACGATCCCCTCTCTCTTCTTTTTCTGAGAGGGTCGATACGCTGGCTTGTCCAGCATAGACTAGTATAGTCTCTTTTACATTTCTTACAAGCTTTGTGAAGGTTGAGTGGTGCCGATTTCATTCACTTTTTACTACCACTGACCTTCAGCTCCTAGTTGTATCCCCCTTTTTCTTTTCTTTTCTTCCTTTCACGATCTAGCCTTTACTTTTCCCTCTTTCTTCTCCCTTCGTTGTCTATTAGACTTCCTTCCCCCCCCCCTTTTTCTTCCTATTCCCCTCCTCCCTTCTTCCTTGGAGCTTCAGATTTGTGAGAGTGGTCGCCATGTCACATAGCACTCTATCGGCCATACAAATAGGCACGTTGAATGTGCAGGGTCTGCATGAGCGCAGGGAAAAGATCTATCTTGTTTAACTATCTGAAAGTTAACAAAATACCGTAAATATATACTCGCGTATAAGCCGAGTTTTTCAGCCCAAAATTGGGCTGAAAAGTCCCCCCCTCGGTTTATATGCGAGTCAGTGCCTGTGCTGGCTGGTGGGGGCCGAGATCGGGGGCTGGAGGAGGCTGGGGAGGCTGACAATAGAGTGGAGAGGTCACGTGGTGCCACTCATATTATATTCATGATATGCACTGCATCCCCCGCTCATCAGCGGGGGGAAAGCAGTGCATATACAGTACCATTACACAGGTCCCCCTCACAGTATGGCGTCCCCCCCCTCACAGGATGGCCCCCGCATGCAGCGCTGCGCACATACATTACCTGGCTATCAGCTGTCATCCTCCGGCGGGATCGCTGCTCCTGGCTGCATCGTCATCTGTGTCTTCCTGCTTGTCACGTGACCGGCCGGGGTCGCGATGACGTCATCGCGATGAGCCCCGGCCACAAGCAGGAGGACACAGATGAAGATGAACCCGGAGCCAGGAGCAGCGATCCGCCGCCGGAGGGTGACAGCTGATAGCCAGGTAATGTATGTGCGCAGCGCTGCATGCGGGGCCATCCTGTGGGGGGGGGGCTGTATACTGTGAGGGGGACCTGTATACCATCACTGCTGGGGCTGTATACTATGCTGGGGACCTGTATCATCCGTGGCGACTTGCTGGGGACCTGTATACGTATGTGGCTGTATACTATGCTGGGGACCTGTATACCATCACTGCTGGGCTGTATACTATGCCTGGGAACCTGTATACCATCACTGCTGGGCTGTATACTATGCTGGGGACCTGTATACCATCACTGCTGGGCTGTATACTATGCTGGGGACCTGTATACATCAGCTGGCTGTATACTTGCTGGGACTGTATATCATCATGCTGGCGTATCTATGCTGGGACCTGTATACCATCACTGCTGGGCTGTATACTATGCTGGGACTGATACCACACTGCGGCTGTATACTATGTGGACCTTTCCCTCACTGCTGGCTGTATATTAGCTGGCGCTGTATACACATGTGCGTAACTATGCTGGGGACCTGCTGTATACCACCACTGCTGGGGACCTGCTGTATACCACACTGCTGGGACCTGCTGTTACCACACTGCTGGGGTTGTATACCTGTGCTGGGGTCCACCCTCGGCTTATACGCGAGTCAATACTTTTCCCAGGTTTTGGGGGCAAAAGTAGGGGGGTCGGCTTATACACGGGTCGGCTTATACACGAGTATATACGGTACATGTTGCCTTTCTCCAGGAGACCCACATGTGCGTGGCTAGGCCTTACAAACTCTCCAGCCATTGGTTCCCCTTGACATACCACAGCTTTTCTACCAACTCCCACTCTTCTGGTACCAGTATCGTGATATCGAGGTCGATACCGTGGGAATTTACAGACTCCTGCAGTGATGAGGACGGAAGACTCCTTATGGTAAAAGGTAGGATTGCCTCCAGGATGTATACGTTCGCCTCGCTATACCTCCCTAACTCGGGTCAGATTCCAGTACTCCTGCAGTTCTTAGAAAAAATTGATGTCTTTGCAGAGGGAACGCTGGTCTTAGGGGGAGAATTCAATGTCACACTCGACCCCGACCTTGACACGTCCCGAGGCAGGTCTAGTCTATCTAAAGCAGCCAATAGAAGACTGAGCCGGGCGCTCCATGACCACCAATTGCTAGATGCCTGGCGCCTCCTGTTCCCTACCTCTAAGGACTTTACCTTCTTTTTCCCAATACATGACACATATTCCAGACTTGACTTCTTTCTTTTGAGACACGCTGACCTGACACACCAAGTAGACGCTTCCATTGAACCGATTGTGATACCAATGTGATAAGAATGGTGTGTGGATGTGAATAGAATAGGTATAGAACAGGTATTCATAATTAGAATAGTGACCACAGTATTATCATTCCATATAACATATTAGTACAAGGTTGAAATATATATATAAAAAGGGTTAACTCTGACATTATGCTACTATGATGAGAATATGAGCTGGCTGCCTCATGATATGTATCTTATGATGGGCAAGAGTCTTTCAATGAATGTTGCATTGATAATATCTTACGACCGGCAAGAGTCTTTGAATAACTATTGTATTGTTATATATACGGGCTACATGTCTTGCGACATACAACCCATGACGAGCAAGTTATAGACGGACCTATTCAGCATTCATTCAATGTCCCATGGCTGATGGTCATGAGGAAATTGAATGGTACAGTCTGCGCGTGCTTGTAGATATTCTAAAGAGTATAAAATATGGGAAATCATGGTCAGTGATGGGGCGAGCTCTTCCAGGGCAAGATGGACGTACACCTCCTGCGATGCAAGCCTCAATATTGCTCCCTTCTCACTGATACGTGTTCCCCCGAATGGAGAAGGTGAAGCAGCTACAATATCAGGTAATATATATATTGATGCTTATTCGCTATAATCAAGTCTATGTATAGTTTGTGTTTAGCCTGTATTCAATTGATGACAATTCATGTGCTACTTTGTAACAAATAAATTTAATCTTGCTATAAAGAATATTATTATTCATGCCTGATTTGTAAGTCAGTGAGCGCTACGTAGGTACGGGCTCTGCCCCGATCCAGGTAAATTTAGCAAGACACCGATCTCCTTTTCGGACCATGCTCTGGTTAAGATTTCCCTTATGCTCGCCTCCCCGATTCCAAGACAGTGGCAATGGAGGCTAAACGCCTCTTTATTAGAAGACGCGGTAGTATTGGTGGACGTCTCTAAAACACTTAAGGATTACTTTGAATTGAACACCTCTTCGGATGTGATGCCTGGGGTGGTCTGGCAAGCTCATAAATGTGTAGAGAGAGGTATCCTAATAAACATGGGGCCAGATTGAAGAAAAATAGAGATGCAGAAATCCAAGATCTCATGGCAAAACTGAGAGATCTTGAACCAAGACATAAGCGTCATTCCCTTCCTGACCTGAAGAGAGAACTACTAGATGTTAGAGAGGCCTGCGCACGACCTTACTACACAAGGCAAAAGGTGTACTCTCCCGATGCCGCCGGCATTTCTATGAATATGGGAATAAGGGGGTAGATCTTTGGCGAGGGCCTCCAGACTCCACAGAGCTGCCATGTATATTTCCGAAATATCTCACCCAAGCACCTTGAGGCGTTCAAAGTTCCCTCGAGACATAGCCGAGGCATTTAAACACTATTACACTACCTTATACAACCTGGACACAAACAAGTCACCACTGGCCTTGACTGCACTTAAAACCCGCATAAGAGATTACATCAAATCCTCGGCCCTGCCAAAGTTGGCAGACTCGGTAACGCAATCCTTAGAGGCGCCAATCTCTGAGCAGGAGGTTGAGGACGCGTTGTCATCAACTATATCGGGTAAAGCACCAGGCCCAGATAGGTTTACAGTTGGTTATTATAAAAAATTAAAAGGGTCCCTTCTGCCGCACCTGATAGCTTTCTTTAACGCCATGTCGACAGCTACACCACCGAAAGATGCATTAAGAGCTACCATAGCGGTGATACACAAACCAGGGAAAGATCCTCTGCTGTGCTCCAGTTAGCGCCCGATATCCCTGCTAAATGTGGATATTAAGCTCTTTGCTAAAATCTTGGTGGCCAGACTCTCCCCATTCATACCGGGCATAATTCACCCAGATCAGACGGGATTTGTCATGGGGCGAGAGGCCAGGGACGACACCACTAAAGCTATAGATTTAATTTATACAGCCAAAACCCCACTGATGTTACTATCTACAGACGCAGAGAAAGCGTTCGATTCGTACATTGGTCTTTTATGAAGGAGACACTGTCCCACATCGGTTTGGGAGCAAGGATGCTTGGCTGGGTGCTGTCTCTGTACTCCGTCCCATCGGCAAGAGTGCGGGTCAACGGGATCCTTTCTGAGTCATTTGACATTAATAATGGCACGCGTCAAGGATGTCCGCTGCCCCACTATTTTTAAACTGACTCTAGAGCCGTTATTATGTCATATAGGATGAATGGGGACATTTCTGGCATATGGGTAAAATCGAGTGTACACAAAATTGCGGCATATGCAGACGACCTCCTGTTTTTTGTGACGAAACCTGAGGTTTCTCTTCCCATTCTACTGAAAGAATTAGAGACATATCACACCCTCTCTAATTTTAAAATTAACAGATCAAAATCAGAGGCCCTAAATGTGACACTTCCTAATAGCCAAGTGGATAGGTTACAGAGCGCCTTCACATTTCACTGATCTCCTAAAGCCCTTCGCTACTTGGGAGTTCGGATTACTCCAGATGTCAGCAATCTGTATAGTGCAAATTTTCCCTATCAACTACGGTCAATTAAAGCAGACTGTGAGAGAGGGCTACTATCTACTTTCACATGGATGGGTAGATGTCAACTTTTCAAAATGACTATCCTTCCTAGAATATTATATTATCTACAGACTCTGCCTATCACCATACCGTTATCCTTTTTTAAGACAATCGCACAAATGCAGACAAGATTTATCTGTAGTAACACGAGACCACGTCTAGCAAGATCAATCATATATAGACGGAAAAGGGACGGAGGAGTGAACCTCTGAATATCAAATTGTATTATATTGCCAGCCACCTTACGCGAGTAATAGACTGGTGCAGACATGGAGAAAACAAATTGTGGGTACAAATTGAGCAAGACTCTACCCCCCTTAGACTTCAGACATTGCCATGGGTATTACCTCTGAGAGGAGAGACACTCTATGATCATCCGACGATTGGGGCCACTCTTAAAATTTGGACCATAACTTGGTCAGATCTATAATGATACCACATAACTCCATCTTAAGTCCGATCCTTAACCACCCGGACTTTAAACCTAGTGTTGATGACCCTGTGTTCCAACGTTGGATAACGTCGGGCCTAGACAGGATTGAGAAATGGGGTGACGGTGAAACTTGGCCAACCCTCGAACAACTCAACTCGATTACACACCCGACGGCGTTGGGTTTCTGGAGGTGCGTGCAACTCGCACATTATCTTCGAAAACTACCTCCTAAGGGGACATATCTACAGTCCAAGACATTGTTTGAAACTTTGTGCTCCACCACAGCTGATTGTACATGTGTTTTGATCACTCCCCTGGATCTCCCGACTCCCCAATTTATGCTACGATGGGAGACAGATCTAGGTCTTGAATTGTCGACGGAGCAGAGATCGGCCATTTTTACATTAGGAAACTCTGCCTCAATAAGTTCGAGACTGCAGGAGGCTAATTATAAATTACTGACGAGATGGTATAGAGTCCCAGTCCATCTGCACAGACTCTTTCCTTCTGTAGACCCGGGTGTTGGAGGTGTGGTGTGGCGTGGCGGACGGTACGCTACTTCACATATTCTGGGAGTGCAGAAAACTCCAACCATTTTGGTCCGAGGTGACAGGGATCATACGGACAGTTACGGAGTACACTGATGATCTGGGTCCAGGTCTCTTCATGTTGCATCACTGTAGGATTCCACCACATAAATATGAACACTCGCTGATGAGATTCCTAGTTATGGCAGCGAGATCCTGCATCCCGATACTCTGGAAAAAGGAGACGTGTCCTTCTGTCGCAATGTGGATAGAGAGGGTGAACTGACCTTATGCACCTTGAGGACCTGACCTCTGTGCACGATACATATGAGAAATTCAGAAACACATGGTTTAGCTGTATGAGGTTCCAACAATTGATTTATACAAGACTCACAGAGACTGCTAACGGGCTTGTCCCGACTGGAAACGGTGAACTTTTGCTATTGAGTGTACACCCTTCTCCTCGGAGGCTCTGAAGGTTTCCCCCCCACCCCCACCCCTCCCTACCACTTTATCCCTCTCCTCCCCTCCCATCCTCGTATTGGCTCATTTCTTTCTTTTTTCTACTTCCTATCTCTTTTTTCAGGCATAGGCGGATCGTCTATTGATATAAATAATGCTTATCTTTTTAACCCGAATGGCAGCCTGACTTCTATAGAACTTGAATGAAACACCATAGACTAAGTTATGATTTGACATAACAGTCAGGATGATTTAGCTGCCGCAGTTATTTTCATTTTCATAATAGCATACTGAGCATTTTGACTTATTTAACTTGCATTTTCGAACGCTGTTACGCGATCTTTGATGAAGAGATTTGTTCTTTGTTTCTAAATTTTTCTATTTGTAAAATGATAAAATAAAGAATTATAAAAAAAAACGGATCTTTACAAAATATGAGCATGTCTGTTTGTGTGGCATTTTTGTAATCTGCTTTTGCTATTGAAACCATTATCTATGAGCTCAAAAAACCCAGCAAAAACGCAGCACATTTTAGATGATGCGTTTTTTTAAAAAGCTGATCTGCTTTTGCAGCTGAATAATTTATCCTCAAAAAACGTAGCAAAAACGCTATGTGAATGTAGCCTTAGATGAGGAATAGAACAGCCATTTATAGGACATTTCATAACTTTCCCAAATTTCTATGAAAAAATATTCAGCTCATTCTGCATTGAACTACTGTACCCAATTTATTATATATTTTAGCAATCCGAGTCGGTTTATTTTATACCGACTCCAACTACACAGCACTGGCAATATCCAAGGATGGGGGGCATATCCAGTGATGAGGAGTGCAATATTCCAGGAAGGGGGGCATATCTCAGGATGGGGGGCATATACAGTGATGGGGGCTGCAATATCCCAAGATTGGTGTCATATCCAGCAATGGGGGTTGCAATATCCCTAGATGGGGCATATACAGTGATGGGGGTGCAATATCTTAGGATGGGGGCGCAATATCTTAGGATGGGGGCATGTCCAGTGATGGGGGGTGTGATATCCCAGGATGGGGGGCATTTCCAGTGATGGGGGGTGCAATATCCCAAGCAGGGGGAGGTACAATATCCCAGGATGGGGGGGGGCTATATACCAGGATCTACTATTGGAAAATTGGTCTATTTTTGGCGAAGCTCCTGGGAAAAGTGCTCCCAAGCACTTTCTGGACTGAAAGCATTTCTCTGGGTCTTGCCATTCCCTATTGAAGGTGGTATCTAATTCTTCCAGACAAGAGAAGAACCAGGGGGCTGGTTTGGAGCACTTTACTGACACCTTACGAGCGGTTGGCTTGTCGTCGGTGTTGATTTTTAGGGTCTGATTCGCTGTCAGAATTGACTGTACACCATATCACTGATTCTGGAGACTGGATCTGAATCTAGGTCCGCTTTTGATTCTGAGGAAGATATGGAATGTGCAGGTCTGGAAACCCCTGGTGATGAAGACCCCAAATGAAACTCTCTATGGAGACAGGGAGACCGGGGACTATAGGATGAGGATAAGCGGACGCATTTCTTGAGCGAATAGCCCATCCTTTCATGATCCGAGTGCGGGCTGTGACCCGGATTCCCAAGGGGGATAAGCTGCGACTCTTTGTTACACCTGGAGCAGACGTAGTGTACTAGAGTGGCTGTGGTGGCAGGGCGGGAGCTCCTTGTTAAGCATTTACAGAGGGCCCCTAAGCTGTCGTGTGCCAGAGTGGGTGGGCAGCGGAGCGTGGTCTGGGATTGCTTACCCAGCCCAAGAAGTGCCTTCCAGTGTCCCCCTAATCCAATGATGTAGTTCTGATCTAGATCTGTAGGAGTGGTCATCTGCACAGAGGCCGTTGGTGAGTGTCCTGTGTGTGTTTGCTGGAGGCAGGGGGTGGATCCAGTGGAAAATTAGTCTGAAAAAGGGTCGGGCACACGAATGGCATGAACAGGCCCCGTGCTCGCGTCTCATTGGTCCAGGGGCGGGGTGGGGGGTGTATCTGGGTTCTTGGAGGATGTACAAAAAAAAAAAAAGGTAGGAGGGGGCGTGGCCATAAAAGGGAACCCACACTCACCATCTATTGGTTTAGAGGCGGTCCAGGGTGGGCCCAGGAGGCCTGAAGGCTGCAGCCAAGCTGAGGACTGGATATAGTAGGGGAGGACAGGCAGCCATACCACTGACAGAGCGATGGGGGACTGCCAGCACAGAGCCCTTCCTTTTTACCAAATAAAGATAAACGGCAATTTCACACCACACCAGGTATATAATTGCAAAGTGTTTTTATTTTTATTAATCATAGGAACAAGGGTTCACACTCAATAAAACATCCCCTAAAAGCAACCCCAAGGCAGTGTGGGTACAGCTCCAAGTAACTCGATATAAGCATCATACCATAATGATACAGCACTACTATAATAACATATGAGAGACCAATCAATTTTCCATTACACATGCTTCATCCCATAAAGCTTGTCCTCCTTGAGGACAGGATTACAGCAAGGTACAAATAACCATCACTCATCCCCCTATTGTTAAAGTATAAGTAGAACTGTGACCATACCGCACCACACTGCCCAGCACCTCAACGTTTCACTCTCGCTTCATCAGGAGGTGCCAGGACAGTGCGGTGGTCACTCTTATGTACCCGTGTCCATTTGTTGCCCCTTACATCAGCTGTTGAATGGCGCGCCATGCCCGCGTACACACGCGTCCCGGAAGTGCGTTCTGCACATGCGCAGATCCGTCACTCTCCATTGGGCGCCGGAGTCACGTGGGAGGCGGGGACGCAGCGGGCACACAGGAGGGGGCGTGGCCATAAAAGGGAACCCACACTCACCATCTATTGGTTTAGAGGCGGTCCAGGGTGGGCCCAGGAGGCCTGAAGGCTGCAGCCAAGCTGAGGACTGGATATAGTGGGGGAGGACAGGCAGCCATACCACTGACAGAGCGATGGAGGACTGCCAGCACAGAGCCCTTCCTTGTTCTGTGTGGTTTGAGCTCCAGCCACAGGGCTGACCTTGTAATATGCAATCTTGATTCTTCATAGATCCTGGGTCCAGGGCGCATCTAGGCATCTGATGACCTTACCGACCAGCTATGGTGGGCGAGGAGGTATGATACGAGGGCCAGGGGGGGTATTGGCATCTGATATTGGGGTTGCCCCAGATCACATGTCCGTGTGGAGAATAGCCCTGGCCCAGAGGGAGAGTCGAGAGGGTGACCAGCGCTCACTGGACTCTCGATGTTTGTGCGGGGTGATGGATTGGCTAATATCGCTCTGTATTCCCTGACAATTCCGACAAAAATAAAACAAAAAAGAAAAAACCAACAAAAAGCTTGATCGATACGGGTCTCGGAGGAGCTCCGTGTCTGCCTCCTATGAAACGAAGCGAAAACTGAGTTATTTTTGTGCAAGTTGGTGGGTGTATACTGCTGGGGAATAATGTTTTCTTTTTTTTTCCATAGTGTCAGCCTCCTAGTGGCAACAGCATACACCCAAGGTCTTCATGTGTCCCCCAAGGAAGCGATAAAGAAAAACGTTGGACTTTTTCATTTATTAACTTTGATTTATGGTTAGCATATATCATTGAATATATCATTACACGAAAATTATGCATTATTGATGCATATTATCGTATATAATTGTTGGCAGCAACTTTGCTTAGTATCATACGTCTATTAGAATAAATTTAGTTTTGAACTGTGGAGCTAATGTATTTATTAAATCATTTTTTTCACCTCACTTTTACATAATGAAATAAAAAATAGATAAAAAGGCGAACTTAATTCTCAGTATCAGAATTATTATTTTTACTTTTTTTTATTATTCTTACAGCCATACAAGTAAGAAAAAAAATTGATTTTTTTTAGAATATGACATCAAGGTATAATGTTATTCAAAACATGTAAGCTTGTGATCCACTTCACGATCCCCACTTCTCACAAGTCCTAGCCACTAAATATGTGTCCAAAATCAGCAAGGACATAATTAGAAAATTCTATCTTACCACGGAATAGTTTGGTCAGTCCGACCATTGCACTCATGCAGGGTGCAACTTTGCCTTGATTATAAAGGAAATGCATTACTAGTGCAGGACACCAGTCTCCAATCACTAAACACCGCCTTAATCTTGGAGGGCAGCGACCACTGGTTGTCCTGCACAATGAATAGGATTCACATAGGATGCTGTTCACGCAGGTTACCACAATGTGTGCCCAGCCTCTATATTTGCCCCTATCTCAGTAGGCAGGCTGTTATGGCACTACAACACTGCTACCTGCCAGAACAAACGTCCCATATGGCCTAGCTGCACCCTGCAATATAAAGAGTGCAAGGAAAAACACACTAACAAATCATGAAATTGTAGGGTATTAGTTTGTCTTTTGGTCCAAAACACGTAAGCTTGTGATCCACTTCCGACCCACTCTACAGTCCTAGCCAAAATCTGTCTAATCATATTGCTATACAGACAGCCAGTGTTGCTGCCTCCAAAATTAGAGCGTTTGTGAATGGGGGCTGAGTCCTGCACTAGTAATACCTTTCCTTTATCAAGGCAAAGCTGACCATGCATGAATGCAATGGTCGACCGACCAAACTATTGCTGTGGTAAGATATAATTTTATTCAGCTTCCTATCACCTACGTGCCAATATAGATGGCTTAGGAGGGTTGATCCTACTAACAAATTCCCTTTAAACGGAATCTGTCATATCAAAAATCCATATGTAACTGATTTTCGTTTTCTAATTCGTTTTGTATTTCTATTATTTTAACTTCCCCCCCTATCCTGTGTAAACTTCAAAATAAAAGATTCATTCCATCTATCACAGTGAGTGATCACTTGCTTTTCTGCTGCCCACTCGTCAGGAATGAATATTATGCAACACTGCACTGCCATGACCTCCTCTGAGTCTGTATCCTGCTGTGCCTGTTTTGTCAGAACTCTAATCGCAGGGACTGATTGAAGAGGAGAAAAAGGGAGGTGGTGTGTGCTCTCAGGAGATTCACATCTGACCTCTGAATTATGTGTATCTAAGGTATGTGTTTAGTGTGTGCTCTGAGATATTTCTTTGTGTTATATGATCATTTGCTCGGCAGATACACACATTACATGTATGTAGGAAAACAAAATGTTCATATAAACAGATATCTCTCACAGGCAGGACAGGCTAGTGATTTCACTACAAGAGTTGTAGCACAAAACATCTACCCCCTCCCCAGCAGCCTTCAGAAGCCTGAGATTCAGTTGAACTTCAGCAAAGAGGGGAGGAACAGAATACCAGCTTGGATAGGCTTGGTTGTTTAAATAAGATACTGTGACTATTCACTAGTCCGGTCAATTACTTTTACAGCTGCCTGTTGGGTGTGTAATTGCTTATAGCAAGATCACTATAGACAGCACAGTAATAATTTTTGCATGTTCTGAATGGGCTGCTAGGCACTATCCAAGGGTACTATTCGTATCATTCTGAAAAATCACCTGACAGATTCCCTTTAACCCCACTTAATATATTTACAATGTTGCAGGATTAAAGCCTAGGGTCAAGCACCATAAACTTTGTCTGTTGGTCATTCTCTGGTTATCTGCAATCTGTGAGCAGCCATTTCAAGTACTTTTTATACAGTATGATGGAGCTTTCTGGGTGAAGTTGTGCATTTTCTATAGATCAGAGATCCCCAACCCCAGGCCTCAAGGCCCACCAACAGTGCAGGTTTTTAGGTTTTCCTTAGTATTGCACAGGTCATCTGCATAAGTGATGATTCCATGCCCTGTGCAATACTAAGGGAAATCCTGAAAACATGAACTGTTGGTGGACCTTGAGGCCTGGAGTTGAGGACCTCTGCAGATGAACCATCTCACATTAACTTTGAGAGGACTTGCTGCACTAACAAAATATATAAAAGGCAGCTTTACAGCAGAAGCATTACCTGGCAAATAAACATTCAACGCCAGAAGTAGAATTCCAGTTTTTTTTTTTTTATTAAAATGGTTCATTACATGTATACCATGGCTGTTCAGTTCATGAATGACAATTTTCTTCAGAACAATTGTAAAGAACTGAACATGCAGTTGTTCTAGGAGTTAGTATATGCAGCTCTGTGTTTCATACAATCGTGGATCAAACAGCAGACACTTTTATATGTATTCACAACGCTACCAACTTTGCTTGTCATGTGTTCTAGTTATTCTAGTATTTCTAGGGAGTTCGAGCATGGTGAGTTACCACCTTCAGAGCCAGCTGCCAAATTAGTTTTGGCTTAAAGCATTCTGCCACACACAATGGCACAAAGTTATCGATATAAGTGTAGTGAAAATTACACACACAAAAAACTAAATTCTGTAAAGAAAATGGCTTTTAAATTACATTGCACCATAAATCATACAAACAAAATGTGCCAACAGTGCCCCCAAAAATAAAGGTAACATAATAATTGTGGCATTTGTGCTTTTGTTTTGATTCATGGGGGTGAACATCGTAAATGAAAACCCCTGGCTGGTACAACTTTGCATTCAGACATTTCACAAATGATTTTAGTCAGTCTACTCCTTAGGACAGGGACACACTGGCATGAGAAATGGACGAGTGCAGTGCAATATTTTATTACATTGCACTCGACCAATGTTCAGAATAATTGAGAACACGTTAACGCGTGTCGGATGCTTTTTTCTCATCCAGAATCTGGATGAGAAAAAATTTGCAACATGATGCGACAGTATGTGATTCTCGTGCAAGACTCGCCAATGCAAGTCAAAGGGTCAGACAAAATCACGCGCAGTACACGGGCCATCATAGTGCCATGTTTTTTTTAACCGATACATTATCATTCTGCAGCTGAGAACACTGTAAAATGTTCCTGTAAATGATTATACACTAATAACTGTGGAGAGAAAAAACAGATTGCACATGGATACCACTTCGATGTTATCTGGGAGAAAAAAAAAAAATTTCACACTCACAAAGCAGTTGCATGCCACACGAATCAAAGAACGGATGTCACTCGTCCGACTCTCCTGGATGAGAAACGGACCAATTTTTTTTCACGCCAGTGTGTCCTTACCCTTAAAGAAGAGCTGACAGCAGGATTTACCCTTATTAACTAATCTAAAACACCCAGAGATGTGAGGTTATGATCAAGTGTGCAGTGTGATGCCAGAGTAATGGTACATAGGCTGATCACTATGCACACCTCAGGTTACAGCGGCCGTAAGGGATGTGTGTGGCATAGGGTGTTTGGAGGAAACAGAGGGGCATTACAGGAACCATAACTGCACATCTCTGGGTGTGACATCAGCTGGTTGGGCTGGACTGCTCAGAAGTACACGCCGCTACAACTAGTCAAGCTAATTAGTATATGCAGGAAAAATAGATTAAAATTCTGATTTTACATTTATACAAGCAACTTTCCCTTAACATTAGGGTTGTTTGGAACAAGCATTTAATGACAAATGCAGCACGGCAATTAGTTAATAAGGGTAAATCCTGTCAGCTTTCCTTTAATAAAAGCCAAAATTGCTTTAAAAACATATCGTTTATATATAAAGGAAGTGCTTATACTTGTAAACATAGCGGATAAAGAAGTCTGCAACATTTAAGCAAACATAGAATTAATTATTTTATGATGTATCCATACACATATATATCCAACAACAACCTTTTTCCAGTAAGGAGTTGTCTCATCAATGATATTGGGAGGCATAAAGCTAGGATATCCCAATGTCTAAAAGATTAGATGGAAATGGATGACTATAATAACATCTTTGAAATCAAGTTACAGAAAAACAAAACAAAAACTTGAGCAGACCAATTAGGGTGCATTCACACACTGCATATTCTTACCCAAGTTCTCTTGCAGTTTTTGTAGCCAACACCAGGAGTGGCTGATTAAAACCAGCAGTGGGTGATTAAATACAGAAGTGGAGCGCTTGTTTCTAAAAAGGCCACGTCAATGCTTCAATATCGCTAACGATATCGCTTAAACGACACACTTTTTTGATCGCTTTAAGCGATATCGTTTGTGCGTCGTTGCGTGTAACCGAGCGATCTTGCAATGAAAAATTGTTGATTGTTTGGTTGAAGATTTGTGAGCATGACCTCAAATCTGTCGTTCATAATTCAGTTAACCTGAGTTCAAGCTGCGGCATCGTCCTGTGTGACCCCTCTCAAACGATCTCATTCTCGACTTCGCCTATTCCAGACGCTAGATGGTGTTGATCGCTGAGTAGTGCGCACGATCGCTGGAGCGTTGCCAAATTCAAGATCGTTAACGAGATCTATGCTTGTAACACTGCACAAACGATATCAATAAATTCTTCTGGCAATCTCGATCACGTGACTTTCCAGGCGATATCGTGATCGATATTGAAGCATATGACGTGGCCTTTAGACTTTTCCTCTGATTGATCCACTCCTGGTTTTGGCTACAAAAACTGCAACAGCACTCTCATAAAAATACGTAGCGTGTAAATGCACCCTAAGGCTATGTTCACATATAGCGCTTTTTGCAGCGTTTTGCACCCGCGCAAAAAAGCCCTGTAAAAAAAACGTGGTGCATTCACACACCCCATTTATTTTTTACGGGCTACTTCTCCAGTGATGTCACAGCCCAATTTTCATTTTGCAGTGTAGTATACAAATGTCAAATGTAAAAGTAAGCCAAATGTATTTAAAATAATAAAGAATGAATACTTATCCTCCGCCGTGTGTTTGAGAGCCGAGAGCAGCCACAGGCATTGACCTGCCAGGACCTTCCAAGATCACGGATTGGCCGCTCGTGGTCATGTGATATGTATGTCATAGGATGTCACATATCACTTGACCGCAAGCGGGCCAATCAGCGATCAGAGGCCCTGAAAGGTCAGTACCTGTGTACCTCTCTCGGCTCCCGAACACCAGCGGAGAGGTATTTATTCTTTATTATTTTTAATACATTTGGCTTACTTTTACATTTGATTTCGCAGTATTAATACACTGCAAAATCATAAGAGGGCTATGACAGATGTCACACAGGGAGGAGGAACAGGATTGTTCCTCCCGTGTGACATAAGCACCAGCGTATTCCCGCTGGATATGCGCATTGTCTGAACGATGATGTGTAATTCCAGCAGGAATAATGGGCTCCTATGGGAAAAAGCGAGGGCGCAGCTATGTAAAAAATGGACATAGTCATTCTTTTTATGCCCGCGCTTTCTCCTATAAAAGTGCTGCATATTTTTACGCAGTGTCTGTACGCAAAGTGATTATCATATTCACTTTGCCGGCAGACATAGAGGCACATTGCGCATTTTTGAAAAGCACGCACAAAAAAGTGTTAAAAAATGTGCAATGTGTGAACGTAGCCTAAAGCTCAGATTTGTTAGTGATTGCCTGCCTGATTTACTCATAAAAAGTCTACAGAACAAAGTCCAAGTCTGGAGAGCTATAGAGACTAGATCACCCCCACCCCTCCCACACACACATAGTACAGGCAATAGCATCCTGGGAAGTAATTTCATCTGGTGACAACATCTATACAGACTATAGAGAAACATCCATTCATGGCTTTAGTTTAGTGCAAATCTCATGTCCTTGTCAATACATGGTAATAGTCAGATGACAATATGCTTCAGTCCTAATAAGATATTAGCTGATGTTAACCACACTGCGTATTTTGTGTGAAAACCTAGTCCACGTCCAGAAAATCAGCATACTAATATATGGAATTTAGGAAGATGCCCAATTTTAAAAAGTGATACTGTCAAGCTTACCTATTTATCAAAAAAGCCCAATCAAAAAAGGACTAAAAATCGTCTAGCTTAGGGCTAGACATCTGGACACAGCTCTTTTGCTGAAATAGGTTTTCTCATATTGTTAAATTTCTTTAGAGAGACAGAATGAAAATAAGCAAGTTTGCAATTGACTTGCTTTTTCTCACTGCTGTCAATCTCCTGTAGTGAGTGGTTTTATTCTGTCATTGTGTACTGCTGGTTTCCATAGATCTCGGTGACAAGTACAGAGTCATGGCAAATAATGCATGTTCGTTACATTACTGGAGTTAACTGCTAACATCCCAGTCAACTCTCTCCAGACTATTGGTTTCCGAGAAGCAGTTAGCTGCTCATATCTATCCCCCTCAGCTTTTGTCAGTCCTTTAATATCACTCTCAGTATCACACCCAGTAACAGCAGTTCCTCTAAGCAGGGTTCGGAGTTTCTTGAACCATATACCTTTACAAAGATACTGATAATGTAAGTATAGTGAAAGTATAGTGATATTATTGTATACAACCACTGACTGACCATTAACGTGGAGTAGCAGAATGAAGCAGCTCACTCTTACTGAGGGAGAAGCCCCTGCCTCCCAAGCAATCAGAAAGTAATGAAACAGCAAAAGACCTCTTTAAGGCTAAGGTCACTGGAGCATATAAAGAAATAGGACCAATTTTCATCTAGTGAAATCCTTTTGACATTACATATGTCATGCAAACGTGTGGTTTTTTTTATTTTTTTCTCGACTATCATTTCTACAACAAGTGTTTGCTATCAGTATGCAATGCTTTTTTTTTTGTCCGTAAATATCTTATTCTACACCAACTTACAGAAGTTCTCCTCAATGCTAGGCTCAAGCCCCACCAACAGTGCATGTTTTCAGAATTCCTAAGAATTGCACAGGTGTTGGAATTACCACCTGTGCAATACTAAGGAAATCTTGAAAACATGCACTGTTGGTGGGCTTGAGGACTGGAGTAGGGGGAACACTGGTTTACAGGACGATTTAGTGTTTTATGCAAAAGATTAGTAAAAATGGACAGTACACAGATAGTATGTGTGCCATGTGTGTTTTGTTTTCACGCACCCACAGATTTGCATTGGCGAGGCTTTTCCAAACTATGCATCTACTTGTAGCATGCTGGGAGTTATTTCTCTTCCCCGAATACAGGCAAGAAAAAAAAAACCCACAGATCTGCTCTGCCATATTGCAAAACATTAGTATAATACATTTTTTTTCTTGCATTGCACTGGTCTGATTTCTACACTCGCGTGATCAAGGCTTTAGAAATAGTACAGGGGCACATGAGTACTTAAGTAATCACCAGCTCATCTCTTGGCACATAACCTTATGCATGACTTCATGACTATTGTACATGTATGTCAATATTACACAGTAACAGACTGTGCTTTAGTGCAACAATTACAATATCTTCTAGTTCTTTTCCAAAAAAAACAGATTAAAAAAAAAAGGCAGATGTCACATTTACCATGCTCTAGTGTATTCAACATTTCTGATGCTTTTTTAAATAAATATAGGAGCGCCTGCAATACACAACAGGCATTTGTAACACTTACCCAACTGGTTTGCAGTCATGTGTCTCTTTCTCCATTGGTATACAGCTTGCCATGGAAACTTCTCCACTGACAAACCACTAACTGTGTTCTTGTTATAAGAGCTCCCACTATGCACTGCTCTATACATATCAGTAGACAGTTCCTAACACATGCTTATTAGGGACTCTAACTGAAGATTTATCCTGCCTGAAGTACAGGTGACATGTGTTACACACTGGCTGCTTTATTGTAACCGTGTATGTCTTACGCTGGCGTACTGCAGCATACCCTGCACAGTTCGGCAGGGACTCTGCTTCTAGGAGGTCTAGGCGAAGACAAGCTCCTAATGGCTTCTACCAAGCCCTGCTCCACTAGACCGACAGGTCTTCCCCATAAATGCACATAGTTCTCTCCCCAGTGGGGGGAACCTCTATGGAACAGTCTCTCGGACAAGACAGCAGAGCCTGACAGACCCTAAGGCCACCAAGGACAGATGGGGTGCTGGACGGTCAATACTACGGGTGCTGCGTCACAGGAGTGAGCAGAAACTGAAAGAGAAGGTCTTCTGTAATGACGCGCACAACTGATGCTAGTGAAAAGATTTATTGAACAAGGTGATAAAAGGAAAAAAAAAATTACCATTTAAAAAAATTAAAAGCAATGATAATTCGATCCCGTCTGCCACATCAAACTGCAAAAATTCATAAAAAGCTTATAGAGCATAACTGGGTATAAGGTGGAACCTGCCTGCAAATAAGCATGCAAATATAACATGTGCAAGACTTTGTACTAATGGTCACCCATTTCATGCACCCCACAAGGGTCTGGCCTTATATCAGCATTGGCATATACATCCTACAATTATAAGCATG
This sequence comes from Allobates femoralis, assembly GCA_033576535.1. Taxonomy (NCBI): domain Eukaryota; kingdom Metazoa; phylum Chordata; class Amphibia; order Anura; family Aromobatidae; genus Allobates; species Allobates femoralis. Next base: position 304,365,785 of record JARQOC010000005.1, on the reverse strand, counting down.
ATTAAACAACCAGTATACAGATTGCCCTGTAGGTATTTACAATCAGAGACAGGGGTAAATAGCAGGTGTGGTGTCTGCAGTCACAGGTAGGCTGGGCATATGGGTTAACACACAAGGTAGTGATAATGCAATGGTTAAATTGTTTTTAGCCCTGTTATTAACCTAATAGACTAGAGCAATCAGAGCCCCTGCAATGCACTCAATAACACCCTTATTACAAGAACCATAAACAATCTGCTGATATAGGATACACCATAGATATACTAACATGAGGCATGCTGGCCGCAAACAGTTCCCAAAGCAACCCCAAAGGGGGGAAGATATTAGTATAATTACTGCACTCAAGGTTGAGGACAGACAGGCAGGGAAGCCCCACACGTATCGCCACCTTAGTGGCTTCGTCAGGAGTGGTGCATGGGCTAGGTGGTTGACTGTTATTATACCTGTTCAAATGTGACGAAGCCAGGAGGGCTCCAAATCTTCGGTCTTTTGAAGTGACATCTGGTCAGGATATCCCGACCATTAGACTAGACTAAACAGAGGGGTCAGGCTTAGGGGTTCCTTCTAGTGCAGTGACTGCAACATTTGCCCTCTAATGACAACTGCTTACTATTTATTTCTGCATTGAGTGCGAAGCAGAGGATCTGATTGCTCTAGGCTATTGGGTTAATTACAGGGCTAAAAACAATTTAACCATTGCATTATCACTACCTTGTGTGTTAACCCTGTGCCCAGCCTACCTGTGACTGCAGTCACCACACCTGTTATTTTCCCCTGTCCCTGATTGTAAATACCTACAGGGCAATCTGTATACTGGTTGTTTAATCATGCTTATAACTGTAGGATGTATATGCAAATATAAGGCCAGACCCTTGTAGGGTGCATGAAATGGGTGACCATTAGTACAAAGTTATAAACTGTCAAGAGCAGCATACGTCTTGATTATTTTTCCGTACCTATGGGGGCTTATTGACTCTGATATGGTGTTTTGAACACGATCTACTCAAAATTATTACCCTGATCTGTCTTGATGATTGCTACATTATGCTGCACTGTGACCACTTTAATTGTTACCTGTCTTGCACATATTATAGTTGCATGCTTCCACCTTATACCCAGTTATGCTCTATAAACTCTGTAAGAATTTTTGAAGCTTGATGTGGCAGACGGGATCGAATTATCACTGCTTTTAAATGGTCATGGTTTTTCCCTGTCATCACCTTGTTCAATAAATCTTTTCACTAGCAACGGTTGTGCGCGTCATTACAGAAGACCTTCCTCTCTCTTTCAGACCCTACGGTCAGACTCCCCTTAAGTTTTTACGATGTTACTCACCTTATGTGTCTACAATGGATTTCTTTACATTATATTGGACTTTTTATCATGCTAAATGCTGCACAACATTTTTTTTTTGGGTGTGGAAACTTTATTTTGAGCCATACTTTTATTTGGGGGAGGTTGCCCTAAGACATCTATAGATTGCAGGCAGTAACCATGCATTTCAATAGAGTGCAATGCTTATTACACATTCATGCACTTAAGCATTTGGCAGAATTTAAGAATTTCATGGCACAGTGTAGTTAAAATAATGACACAAAAACTACATGCAAAAGAATATAAACAATATATACTGACATAATTTTAAGACATTGTGTTAACTATTGGTTCGATGCAAATAAAAATATGGTTAGATCAATACTATTACTAACAAATGGTAAAAATAAGCTCTCTGTATATACAACTCAGAATCTGTAAATGTTAGAAAAAATGTAGAGGAGGATGAACCCGTAGCACCGTACTCGTGCCACATTCCAGTAAATTAAGAAACTATAGATTTGGCAATTCAGTCTGTGATGATCAAGGTCAGGTTTCCTTTTGGCATCATATCACACCGAAGACCATGTGAAGATATTGTTCATATGATACTTGTATCCAGCCGTCTTGGTCTGTGTCTTGGCGTCGGAAGACATCAGTAAGTTTCTGGACAGAAAACAAAAATGAAAAAGCATTACAACCACGTCAGACATGTTTCTATCCAATAATGACAGATAACTGTAAAATCCCAATCTCAAGAGCATGTTGCCTGGCTCTCCCCAAAGGCTGAGACTTCCCTCCCCCCTCTTCCTTCCTGTTTCTACTCTCCCTCTTTCTCAACTTCCCTCTTTCTCTTTACATTTTATTATAGGGTCTCTACCCACTCTATAGTTGTTTTGTTCATTAAATAATAATACTAAACTTGACAACTTCACATTGTCTGGGTAGACACTAGACAATGACTGTTTGACGATGCCTTGGAATGGGACCTTAGATGAGCAATGTTATCTGCTATGTTATTTTTTCTTCTGTAACAAGATGTATGCTTATTTGTTATATGTGAACTTGGTATTTGTGAAGTTAAGTTTTTTTATTTAAAAAAAAAAAAAGCATATGAAGCATACTAATAATCTCTACCAATTCTTGGCAGTATTATAGGTGTGGGGAGCAATGATCATATACTGTTTCTGCGGTCTGACTTTTCAATAAAATGGCACAGGGAGCGGTGCATGCACATACCGTGATCTCCATGTCACGCTGGGAGCGGGAGAACACCCAGCGTAGGACAACGACGGGGGGGGATAAGGAGTCCCTAAAGCTATGGGCACAAGAGGGAGAGGGTGACCCCTAGTCTTCCTGGGGCTGACCCTGTCTGCCCTGACGTCCCTATACAGTTTCCTCAACTGTCGCCGACCACGAACCTCGTCCCTCTCTGATCCTAGCACTACCTTATCTAAGGATCAGATGGGGAGGTTCACTAGACCCCTCCACTAACAACTAAAGACAACACAAGGAAAACAGACAATGGGGAAAGAAAACACTTATCTTGCAGCAGAGCACAGCAACCTCCACAATCTCAGCTTCTGCTTGGAGCAAGGATAATGAGTCCACAAGGAAATATCACCTGCACCGAGGGAGGGCAATGAAACTCCTTATAAAGGAGGGAAGAACCTGCTGGGTCCTAGAGACCCAGAATACTGGTGTAGAAACCAGACCGAGCACAAGACCTTCCCAGCCGTCCTCCCATGATAGGGAGATCTTATCATACCTTCTCTTTATCTACACAGAAGGTAAATGCCCCTGAAAGACGGACCGTCCTCAAACCTTATGGCTGATTGGCCAAACGCTGGGACCGTCTGCGCGTGGCCTCTACCCTGTCATCCGTGCCACCCGTGACAGTACCCCCCCGTCCACGAGTGGCCCCCGGACACTCAGGACCAGGCTTATCCGGATGGGAACGGTGAAAAGCGCGGACCAGCCTAGCGGCGGAGACTTCCGACGCCGGCACCCACATCCGTTCCTCCGGACCGTATCCCCTCCAGTGCACCAAATACTGAAGAGAACGGCGCACCCTGCGAGAATCAACCACCTTTGAGATCTCAAATTCCAAATTCCCCGCTACGCAGATGGGCTCCGGGGGCAAAGGAGACGGGTTAGACGACGGCACATACGGTTTGAGGAGCGACCTATGAAATACATTGTGGATCTTAAGAGCGGGAGGCAACGCAAGACGAAACGCCACGGGATTGATAACGGCGGTTATCTGATAAGGGCCAATAAACCTGGGCCCCAACTTCCAAGAGGGCACCTTCAACTTCACATTCTTGGTAGACAACCACACGTAGTCATTCACACACAGGTCCGGACCTGGCGCACGCTTCCTGTCAGCCATACGTTTGTACCTGTCGCCTAAGAGCTTCAAGCTACTCTGTACCCTCCGCCAAACCGAGGAGAGGGATGAGGTAAATCGGTCCTCCTCAGGAACTCCGGAAGGACTAGTACCACTAAAAGTACCAAACTGAGGATGAAACCCATATGCACCGAAGAACGGTGACTTGCCAGTGGACTCCTGAAGACGATTATTAAGGGCAAACTCGGCCAAGGGCAAATAACTCGCCCAAGTCTCCTGATTGTCAGAGACAAAACACCTCAGATAAGTCTCCAAATTCTGATTCATACGTTCGGTCTGCCCATTAGACTGAGGATGAAAAGCAGAAGAGAAGGACAAGGCAATTCCTAAACGTGCACAAAAAGCCTTCCAAAACTTGGAGACAAACTGAGTACCACGATCAGAAACCACCTCGGAGGGAACTCCATGAAGCTTCACGATCTCACTTACAAACACCTGTGCCAGTGTCCGAGCATTAGGAAGCGCGGGCAGTGCCACAAAGCGAACCATCTTACTGAACCTATCAACCACTACCAGCACTACCGTCTTGCCTGCAGACGCCGGAAGATCGGTGATAAAATCCATTGACACATGTGTCCATGGCCTCTCAGGAATAGACAATGGCAAGAGAGAACCAGCCGGACGGGTATGCGGAACCTTAGCCCGTGCACACACACTACAGGCAGATACGAATTCCGCTACGTCCTTCCTCAACCCCGGCCACCAAAAGCGACGAGATAAAAGATCGAAGGTGGCCCTACTGCCGGGATGCCCTGCCAATACGGAGTCGTGATGCTCTGACAGCACTCTGAGACGCAAAGATGATGGCACAAACAGTCTCCCAGAAGGACAGGAGGCAGGGGCGCCCCCCTGGACCTTCAACACCTCCCCCTCCAGATCAGGGCAAAGAGCAGAAACAACCACCCCCTCCTGTAAGATGGGAACGGGACTTTCATGAGCACTACCACCCGGGAAACTACGCGACAATGCATCAGCCTTCACGTTCTCAACCCCTGGACGGTAAGTGACGGTAAAATTAAATCTCGTGAAAAACAAGGACCACCGGGCCTGCCGGGGATTGAGACGCTTGGCGGACTCAAGGTAAGACAGGTTCTTGTGGTCGGTAATAACCGTGATGGGATGGACAGCCCCTTCCAACCAGTGACGCCATTCCTCAAAAGCCAATTTAATAGCCAACAGCTCCCTATTACCGACATCATAATTCCTCTCGGCCGACGACAACTTCTTGGAGAAGAACGCGCAGGGCACCCATTTCCCAGGCGAAGGGCCTTGCGACAATACAGCCCCCACCCCCACCTCAGACGCATCCACCTCCACAACGAAGGGCTGAGAAAGATCGGGCTGACGGAGAATAGGTGCGGAAACAAAACAACGCTTTAGGGAGGAGAAAGCCTGGCGAGCAGACTCCGACCACTCGGAAAAATCGGTCCCCTTCCTAGTCATGTCCGTAAGAGGCGTCACCAGCACCGAATAGTTCCGAATAAATTTACGGTAAAAGTTGGTAAACCCCAAAAAACGTTGCAATGCCCGTAGATTGTCCGGTTGTTCCCAGTCCAACACCGCCCGGACTTTTTCCGGATCCATCCGAAAACCCAATGGCGACAGGAGGTACCCCAAAAAACCGTACCTCCTGAACGGCGAAGACACATTTCTCGAGTTTAGCATACAGCTTATTGTCTCGTAATACCTGTAACACCTGCTTGACATGGGACTGATGCGTCTCCAAATCGGGGGAATAGATCAAGATATCATCTAAGTAAACAACCACAAATCTACCCACCAAATGATGGAATATGTCATTGACAAAGTGTTGGAACACCGCAGGGGCGTTAGTGAGCCCGAACGGCATTACGAGACTTTCAAAATGGCCGTCCGGGGTATTAAATGCCGTCTTCCATTCATCCCCCTCTCTGACCCTAATCAGGTTGTAGGCCCCCCTCAAATCCAACTTGGAGAACCATTTAGCACCCACTACCTGACTGAATAAATCAGGAATCAGAGGGAGGGGGTACGGATCACGGACAGTAATCCGATTCAACTCCCGGAAATCCAGGCAAGGACGGAGGCCCCCATCTTTTTTCTTAACAAAAAAGAAACCAGCCGCAACCGGCGAGGTTGAGGGCCTGATGTGACCCGACTGCAGACTCTCGGAAATGAAATCCTTCATCGCCTGTCTTTCCGGACCCGATATAGCAAACATCCTAGCTTTGGGCAGTTTAACTCCGGGAACGAGGTTGATTGGGCAATCGTATGCCCGATGGGGGGGCAGGTCTTGGCACCCCTTCTCTGAGAACACATCCTCATACTCCGATAGGAACGGGGGCAGAGATACCGCAGACACCACCGAAAACGAGGTAACCAAACAATTCTCAGAACAAAAATCACTCCATTCCACAATGTCCCGGGACTGCCAATCCACTACGGGATTATGTTTAATCAACCATGGCAAGCCCAGGACAATGGGAGTGGGGAGACCGTCTAGAACATAGCAAGATATCGTCTCTTGATGTTGGGATCCAACCGTCAACTTAATGTCATGTACGATATGTGTGAGACTACCTTGAGCAAGAGGTGCTGAGTCGATGGCATAGATACGGATGGGGCGAGACAATAAACAGCAGTTAAGCCCATGAGCGTCTACAAACTGAGCATCCACCATGCTGACCCCCGCACCACTATCCACAAACACAGAAATACCCTCCGTTGTGCCCTCCAGCGCCACCTCCGCACTTAGGAGGAAACGGGAAGTACAAATGGAGGATACACACACCTCCCGCTCGACCACCTCCACACCCCCCATAGTCACAGAAGGTCCAGGCCCCCCAGTCCGTGTAGGGGTGTAGGGACAGGCCCCAATAAAATGGTCCCCTTTCCCACAGAAAAAACAGACCCCTTTCCCCTTGCCCCGGGAGGTACCGGCGGAGAACCTCGAGGCCGCCGCACCTCCCAGCTGCATCGGTTCCTCCGCACTCGGGAGGAACGTCTCACTCTCCGCGTGACCTCCCGGTAACCAGGAATCACCACGAGAATGGCTCCCAGTAACAGGAGGTCTCCCCCTCCGCTCCTGGAGGCGTCTATCCATACGAATAGCTAACGACATAGCCGCCTCCAGGGACGGAGGGGTCTCATAAACCGCCAGAGCGTCCTTCAGCCTCTCCGAAAGACCCTGACAAAAGTGACTCCGGAGTGCCGGATCGTTCCACTTCGTGTCCGTAGCCCACCTGCGGAACTCAGAACAATATGATTCCGCCGACCGAGTCCCCTGGCGGAGATGGCGTAACCTGGATTCAGCCAAAGCGACACGGTCAGGGTCATCATATATGAGGCCCAGGGCGTCAAAAAATTCATCCACAGAGCGGAGACAAGTAGAGTCCTGTGGCAGAGAGAAAGCCCAGGACTGGGGATCTCCCTGCAGTAGCGACATAATAATTCCTACACGCTGCTGCTCATCACCAGTGGAATAAGGCCTAAGCCTAAAATATAATTTACAGGCCTCTTTGAATACAGTAAACTTATCTCTACCTCCTGAAAACCTGTCAGGGAGGGCAACCTTAGGTTCAGGTCTGGCCTGACCCAATGCTTGATTCCCCAAGACACCATTTTGCGGTTGCGGGCCCTGTAAAGCCGACCGAAGGTCCGCAACCTCCAAAGACAGAGACTGCAGCTGCTGGGCCAAAGCAGACACAGGATCCATAAGGAAAGGAAGAAAATTCGGTTCCTCCCCTGTCCTTCAGTTACAGTATTGGCAGGTGATAATGTCACGCTGGGAGCGGGAGAGACACCCAGCGTAGGACAACGACGGGGGGGGATAAGGAGTCCCTAAAGCTATGGGCACAAGAGGGAGAGGGTGACCCCTAGTCTTCCTGGGGCTGACCCTGTCTGCCCTGACGTCCCTATACAGTTTCCTCAACTGTCGCCGACCACGAACCTCGTCCCTCTCTGATCCTAGCACTACCTTATCTAAGGATCAGATGGGGAGGTTCACTAGACCCCTCCACTAACAACTAAAGACAACACAAGGAAAACAGACAATGGGAAAGAAAACACTTATCTTGCAGCAGAGCACAGCAACCTCCACAATCTCAGCTTCTGCTTGGAGCAAGGATAATGAGTCCACAAGGAAATATCACCTGCACCGAGGGAGGGCAATGAAACTCCTTATAAAGGAGGGAAGAACCTGCTGGGTCCTAGAGACCCAGAATACTGGTGTAGAAACCAGACCGAGCACAAGACCTTCCCAGCCGTCCTCCCATGATAGGGAGATCTTATCATACCTTCTCTTTATCTACACAGAAGGTAAATGCCCCTGAAAGACGGACCGTCCTCAAACCTTATGGCTGATTGGCCAAACGCTGGGACCGTCTGCGCGTGGCCTCTACCCTGTCATCCGTGCCACCCGTGACACTCCAGCACCATTTTTATTGAAGACATTCTGTAGAATATTCATGTTTCTTTAAAAATGATTCTGGCGGCCAACGCATGTGCAGTCACATCTTGAAGTCTAGTCTTGTCTTAGAGAGCATCATTTTATTAAAGACAGTCAGACCACACAAGTACAATACAAATTCAATGCTCCACACGGCCGTAATCGAAGGGGTGGGGAGTGCGAATATCCTGGCAGCTGAAGTGGATGCACATGACAGTGATATCATGTACTGACCCGCTTACACACTGAAGTCAATTGCCGGCATCAGAAGAGGACACCATGCACTAAGGATTTGTGGGAGGGTGAGTAGAATTGTTTTTGTTGTTATTTTTGTTATGTCGGTGGCATGATGGGAGGCATAAACACCAGGGTGGGCTCATGATAGGGGCCATACGTACAAGGAAGGGGGCCATATATACCAGGATCAACTGAGAATGGGGTCCATATAGACCAAGATGGGACAAGGATGGAGGATATATACACCAGGATGGGGATATTAGTTCAGAATTGGGAGACATTACCCCCATAATAGTGTCAGCAGCAGAACCCCCCCTCCCTCCCCCATAACTGTAAATCATGATCACATTTGTTGCTTCAATTTGATTCCCATTTTCCCCTTCTTGAACCTAGGAACGTCTTGTCAGATATGGTACGTAGTAAATGGAGGGTATTTGTGCATTGTTTTTATCCCAAGTTTCACTGTTAAGGAAAAGGCTTGAAGCATCATCTGTAACATTAAACTGTGGTACTTGATTGATAAGCAAGTGCATGATTTTACAGATTAGTTATTTCACCCACAAAACTGCATGGACAATACAAAAACATGCAGTCATTCTGTCCCAGCAATGTTTTGAGCACGAAGAACTGCACAATAATTCTACCTATTTATCAATCAAAAAACTGCAGCCATTCAATCAAATTGCTGTGCAGAAATTAAATAAGCAAACGTGTCAGGAAGGTCCAGCTCTGAGCTGTAAGGCAGAATGTAAGATTGGACATTATTCTCGGGATCAGAAATCCCCTTCAATGGTTTATCTGTGCTATAGGAGAATGTAGAGTTTGATAAATGATATACGCATTGTTGGCCAGAAAAGTTGTGGTAAAATATGTAGCAGTAGTTTTCTTTTTTGCTATACTTTTTTCCAAGCTTAAGAAAAACATTAATAAACTGCATTATTGTAAGTTGTGTAACTCACCTGCAAAACAATACAGCACTGAATAAAATCATCAAATGCAACTTGTCCTCTTTTCTGTCTGTCAAATTTTCTAATGAGAATATCATAAAACTGATCCGTCAAACGATAACCTGCAAATAAAATATTGACAGGAGAAAAACTAAAATGATCAACATGTTTGAAAAAGAAAAAAAAAAAAAAAAAGGGTAAATCATAAGACGACAGATTCATAACCTGAGCATTTCATCAGACAAGTGGTGAATGGAAGACTAATAATATGCAGTTAAACTGATACAATACTGAAGAAACTGAATAAGTGGTTAACATTATGCACCACATTCTTAAGACGTTTGCAATTTAGCATTCATGCCATGAAGAAAACTTTGGTTGGAATGTATTTAGTCACAGTCCTTTAATAAATCTTACAATGTGGTCCTAAAAGCATAGATACTAACTGCAGTGTCCTACACTGGTGAGCTGTTCCTATGTGATGTTCACATTCTTCACTACTTGACTGCATCCAAAAATATTGTTTAGCAATTAGCTTTTATTTAAAATAGTAAATCCTACTGTTTGGTGCCTATGGCTATTATATAGCTCCACGTGCCTCCATGTTCAGAGGATAAACCGCCCGTGTGCAGTTTGGCCCTGAAGGCGTGTGTTAGTGGAGTCATATATGACTGCAGAGCGTTACCAACTCTGCACACATAATAGTGGCACATTTTATGCTTCATGTTTAAACTAGATGCATTCAGGATGTCTTTGTGCTTAACAGAATGAATGGATGTGGAAGAAAAACAAAATTACATTTTACCAATTACTCCTGTAATGCCATTACATTGATAGTAAAGGAAAAAAGTTTATTGAGAATATTTAACTCAATATTATAGAGGGTCGAGGACATGGACCATTCAGCAATTCAGATCCCTGCTTCCTAGTAAGACTTGGGCACAGTGGCATACCAATATTCAATTAACTGTAATGTTTCAAGTTTTACACAAAAGTTTCAAAAATATTTTTAGATTTTTCTAAGGAATCTGACAGCAAATTATATCTTTTCATTACAGCCAGGGTCACCAGCTGGCGCACACGGGCAAGTGCCGGGGTTGTGGACAATTGAGGGGGCCCACTCGGCATCTGTGAGTGGAAGCAAAGAGGCGGAACCAGCCCTCTCCTGCTCTGCACTGATCTGTGTTATTCATGCAGAGTAGGAGAGGAGGCTGGCCAGGAGGGCGCTGAGCATACAGAGGCTGCAGGAGCTGTGCAGCTCAAGGACCTTCTGTCGTTGGAACTTCAGGACCTTCCAGTCATGCGACTGATCACATGACAGGAAAGTGTTTGAATTTTAAATTGAAAGGTTCTGCAGCTGCTCAGCTCCTGCAGCTTCCATGCAGGTCCCAGTGGCTTGCTCTCCTGTTCTGCATCAATCAAGAAATGCAAGATGTGAAAATGTATAGTGTGTAAGTAAGTATGCATGTAGCAGAGCTGTGTGTATATGTTCATGTAGAGCTGTGTGCCTACATGTGCATGTATTTTAAACACCAATTTTTTTGTCACCCAAATAATGTCTCGAATGGTTGTATGCCTGAGGGGACCCCTCCAAATTGAATTAATAACAAATAAAAGATAAAGAGGAGGGTTTTTGTCCCTATACATGTCAGATAAAATGAATTCTACTGCAGTTCTCTGAATAAAAAGTGTTTAATGTTTCCATTTCATCACACATAGAATCAGAATTTTTACAGTATATATCATTTTTACAAAATACATCATTTTACAATTGCTTTATATATAAAGTGATAATAAGGTGCACAATAGGAAAAAGAGCCAATACTTTTCCCAATAGAGGTACAGTTGTGGCCAAAAGTATTGACACCCCTGCAATTCTATCAGATAATACTCAGTTTCTTCCTGAAAATAATTGCAATCACAAATTCTTTGGTATTATTATCTTCATTTAATTTGTCTTCAATGAAAAAAACACAAAAGAAAATGAAGCAAAAAGCAAAACATTGATCATTTCACACAAAACTCCAAAAATGGGCCAGACAAAAGTATTGGCACCCTCAGCCTAATACTTGGTTGCACAACCTTTAGCCAAAATAACTGCGATCAACCACTTCCGGTAACCATCACTGAGTTTCTTACAATGCTCTGCTGGAATTTTAGACCATTCTTCTTTGGCAAACTGATCCAGGTCCCGGATATTTGAAGGGTGCCTTCTCTAAACTGCCATTTTTAGATCTCTCCACAGGTGTTCTATGGGATTCAGGTCTGGACTCATTGCTGGCCACCTTAGAAGTCTCCAGTGCTTTCTCTCAAACCATTTTCTAGTGCTTTTTGAAGTGTGTTTTGGGTCATTGTCCTGTTGGAAGACCCATGACCTCTGAGGGAGACCCAGCTTTCTCACACTCGGCCCTACATTATGCTGCAAAATTTGTTGGTAATCTTCAGACTTCATAATGCCATGCACACGGTCAAGCAGTCCAGTGCCAGAGGCAGCAAAGCAACCCCAAAACATCAGGGAACCTCCGACATGTTTGACTGTAGGGACAGTGTTCTTTTCGTTGAATGCCTCTTTTTTTCTCCTGTAAACTCTATGTTGATGCCTTTGCCCAAAAAGCTCTACTTTTGTCTCATCTGACCAGAGAACATTCTTCCAAAACGTTTTAGGCTTTCTCAGGTAAGTTTTGGCAAATTCCAGCCTGGCTTTTTTAATGTCTCGGGGTAAGAAATGGGGTCTCCCTGGGTATCCTACCATACAGTCCCTTTTCAGTCAGACGCCGACAGATAGTACGGGTTGACATTGTTGTACCCTCGGACTGCAGGGCAGCTTGAACTTGTTTGGATGCTAGTCGAGGTTCTTTATCCACCATCCGGACAATCTTGTGTTGAAATCTCTCGTCAATTTTTCTTTTCTGTCCACATCTAGGGAGGTTAGCCACAGTGCCATGGGCTTTAAACTTCTTGATGACACTGCACAAGGTAGACACAGGAACATTCAGGTCTTTGGAGATGGACTTGTAGCCTTGAGATTGCTCATGCTTCCTCACAATTTGGTTTCTCAAGTCCTCAGACAGTTCTTTGGTCTTCTTTCTTTTTTCCATGCTCAATGTGGTACACACAAGGACACAGGATAGAGGTTGAGTCAACTTTAATCCATGTCAACTGGCTGAAAGTGTGATTTAGTTATTGCCAACACCTGTTAGGTGCCACAGGTAGGTTACAGATCCTGTTAATTAGACAAATTAGAGAAGCATCACATGATTTTTCTAACAGTGCCAATACTTTTGTCCACCCCCTTTTTTATGTTTGGTGTGGAATTAGATCCAATTTGACTTTAGGACAATTCTTTTTGTTTTTTTTTAATTGAAGACAAATTAATTGAAGATACTACCAAAGAATTTGTGATTGCAATAATTTTCAGAAAGAAACTGAGTATTATCTAAGAGAATTGCAGGGGTGTCAATACTTTTGCCACAACTGTATATACCACCTCCCATACATACAGTTTGTTGGCTTACCAATCAGTAACTTTTGCCAGAAGTGGTGTTGAGTCTGGGTGCCCCCAGATGTGTTTCGCTATGCAGCTTCCTCAGAGGGGTAGCACTATATACTTTGGAGAGGGAAAAAAAACAAACCAAAAAAACAACCCCAAGGACCCTTATAGGGATCCCCTTATGTTAGCACCCATAAATAAAGAAAACAGAAGTGGTTATACCAATAGTGGGAAAGGTATTGGCTCTTTTTCCTATTGTGCACCATATCACTTTATATATGAAGCAATTGTAAAAAGGAGAATTTTGTGTACTCACCGTAAATTCCTTTTCTCTTAGCCTCTAATTGAGGGACACAGGACCATGGGTGTTATGCTGCTGTCCACTAGGAGGAGACACTATGCAGAATCTGTAGTAGAGTTAAAAGGCTTCTTCTCTGCAGTATACACCTCTGGAGCAGGAAGTGCTTTACCAGTTTTGTGCTAAAGCAGTAGGAGAGTTAACCGATAACAGTAAAACAAGGCGTGTAACCACACAGGCAACATTGTTACACAGATATAGCTAACGAAGTAAACACTGTGTAACCAGCCATCTAACTAAACAGGCACGTGTGTTAGCAGTTAAGAGTTATCACAGTAATAATAGTACCACAAGGCCTGTCTAACCAGCCACCTGTGCAACCAGTGAAGAGTTAACGAAGCAATAATTAACTAACAAGGGCTGACCTAAACAGGCTTACAGTACTACAAGGCCTGTAACCAAGCAGTTACCAGTTTAACTGCCATCGTAAACAGACTGCAAATAGTCACACATGCGTAACTATGTTAACCATGAAATTGCAGACAAGCCATGTGAGATCTGTAGCAAAGGCCCACCAGGGCAAAAGGGCAGGCGCTGTGTCCCCCAATTAGAGGCTAAGAGAAAAGGAATTTACGGTGAGTACACAAAATTCTCCTTTTCTCCTTCGCCTCATTGGGGGACAAAGGACCATGGGACGTCCTAAAGCAGTCACTGGGTGGGAAAACGGCGATGGAACTAGTAACACTGAGCATGGACAGTGAAGAACTATGTACCGACAGGCGGACCGCTGGTTCCTGGAGGCCACGTCTACCTACACCTGCGTTTGCCGAGAACCGAGTGTAAATACTGTATTGACTTGAGTATGTGTGTGGGCCGACCATTTGGCTGCCTTACACACTGGTTGTGCTGACCCCTGGTGTCGAACAGCCGAGGAAGCTTCTATGGCCGTAATAGAATGTGCTGTGACACGGATGTAATGGGTGGAATGGGGGAGTTATCGATGTTGGAAGCGCCTTTGATGGTTAGACGAATTTATTTGATAAGAGTAGCCTTAGAGGCTGACATGTTCTTATCTTTGTCCTGTGGAAGAAGGAAGAAAGATAATTCGACATCTACAACGGACACTGTCATGGATACTTAGCTGTGTAGGTCCTTGACTAGCAATTGTATCTGTAGGTTCTTTGAGACCTGCTGGACTGGAGGCAGGCGCAGCCATGACCGTGAGATGTCTTGTGTTAGGTGGTATAATATACTGTTCTTAGACTAAGGATGGAACCAGCTATAGGGGAAACTTAGCCTGGATGGATGAGCATGCTATGGGTAATATTCTATAGAGTATAAAAATGTGTTTCCTGTAGGTCCGTGAAGAAAAAGTTTCGGTCATACTTGTGTAGACCTGTTGTCTGAAGACCCTACATGGCAGAACCTGTGAAGGACGAAGTTTGTAGAAGTCTGTGGGCAATACGTTTTTGGAAGAAGATGAAAGTGGCTGAACCTTGCTGCCTGAGAGGCTAAGGACAGACCTGATTCTATGGCTGTGTGGAAGTTATGAAATAAGGCTAAGCGAAATGACCCTTAGAGACTACTGAAGGAATCAAACAACACGACTACCTTTATGTGCTGGTATGTCGTTGACTAGTCTGGTTTCCCCGCTGTGACTATCGTTGCTATCATATCCTGGGCAAAACCCCTTTGGCTAAGCTCTAGATTTCAAGTGCTACGCTATTATGTTACAAATTGAGTAACTCTGAAGAATAACTAGACCGAAGAACGCCGGTAGTGGCCTTTTGTTAGTTGTCATGGCACTGCTGCCACGGTTTGCACAAATTCTGCGTACTAAACACATTTGTGCAAGTCCGCGGCTACAAGAATGATTAGGCAACATTTTTGTTTGATATTTTTCACTAACCTGGTAGTGGGGGACGAATATGGAGGAGACGGGTCCAGTCTTTGACTAGTGTGCCTGTCTTATTGACCGTGGGTCTTGGGACGTTGTGAAGCAGGTTGGAACCTGGTCATTGAGGCGTGACATTGTGAAGTCTACCCCTGTGGTTTCCTGCCGCTGGCCGCCTTGACTAATGCTTTCTGGATGAATAGATCGCCTTCCTAAGCCTATCTGGTGGCGTGTTAGGCAACACCGCTTCCGAAATGGTTACACTTGTTATCAGACAAGCTGACCTCACAGTGTGTCGGGACCTTACCTAGCGACAGCTGTAGCAAACGTTTGTTTCGCTTGTCGACTGCGGGTTTCCACTTGGTGGATGACCTATGCCACCGTTGCGGCATTGTGTGCCTGTATTCTGTACCCCTAGACATACTGCCCGATTATAGTCTATCGATGGACTTTGAGTGTGAGCACGACTACTGTCTTATGCATTGTGATGGGGGTACCTCGCACCACCTCCTGCTGATGTGCTGTGTCTGAGCATGTATAATTACACCCACCATAGTTGCCTGAGCCAATGGCACTGCATCCTATGTTGCCACTACCCTGACTAGGCTTGTCATGTCAGGTGTGCAGTATTGAGGAGATCGCGGATTACCAGACGACGATGGTAGACTTGTGGGTATTGATCCGCCCCTGAAGTCTTCTAACATGCACAGTGAGAGTGAGAATGTGTTTGCGGTTTTTGAAAGTACTGCTTTGATGACTAAGTCGTTCCAATCTTGGAAACTGCTAGCATGCAGTATAGCTAATGCGAACTTTAGTCTGGGAAAAATTCTGTCTTTAGGTGCTTCAATTCTTAAGGAATTGTCTTTATCCACCTAAGTCAAGAATGTCCTGGCTGCGCACAATAAGGTTCGGGCTACGGTTAGACGTGGCACCAGAAGCCCATACATTGGGTTAATGCCGACGGGCGTCTGCTAGGTCTTGCTTCGGAGCAGACGGTGTAAAATGCTTGCGTTTAGTATCTGCCTACTAGTACCTAATATAGGTGTAGTGATGACATTAGCAGCTGGTGCTCCACGCTCTGCGACCCAGAGGTTAGTTTTTTGTTGACTGGGGAGAGCGGCAAATTAGGCCTTGGTCCTTCGCAACTTCAACCCGAGTACCCAACAGTGGGGAGTCGAGGAAGGAATATGGCATATAGCAATCTTGTCTACGACCCTGCACCCCCAACAATGGGTAACTGAGGAGGGATATGCTATGGGTTGTGTAGTTCAGAGACCCTTTGTAGATTTAGCCGTGCAGCTGCAGATTACGGTGTCTCATCCAGCCTATTTTGAGACTTGGCTATCCTCTCCGCCCTCTAGAACTCTAGCTGTGGGGTCTGGATGGGATAGTAACCCGTCCTGGTACGCCGTACATTCGTCGGGTAATTGCAGGTTACGTTAACTTTCCCTGGTGTCTGCAACAGTGATGGGCCGAAAAATGCACCTGTTAGTTAAACCTATAGTAAGCCCACCAGATGCTATTTGTTTTAGCTGTGTGGTGACCTG
The DNA here is from genome assembly GCA_033576535.1 of Allobates femoralis. Taxonomy (NCBI): domain Eukaryota; kingdom Metazoa; phylum Chordata; class Amphibia; order Anura; family Aromobatidae; genus Allobates; species Allobates femoralis. The sequence goes on along the minus strand of JARQOC010000005.1, from coordinate 304,349,222 downwards.
GCTAGGGATATGTTTGCCGAGTATTCTTAGCTAACGTTGTAGGATCGATGAAACGCCACTACGTTTTTCTCATTGGAACCCACCTCACACCTATGTTCAAGCTCTAAGTGTGGATAGGTGCATCCACGTGTACCCACATGCGGCCCTGCGTTCCGGGCTGAATGTATCAGGCAAGCAGTTATGATGTCTGCTTGAGTTGTCTGGGCCCCCTGCATTAGCTATGTTATGATGTATTTCGCTGTGAAGCGAAGAGTGAATGTAGGACCTAGACCCAGACTTGAACACTGCCTACTCTAATTTGGTGAATTGTGTACGACGTCGGTCAGTGCGCGCAACTGCTCGACGGAGAAAAACGTGTATAACCTTACGGTTGCTAAACCGGTTTTCAGGTTGAGAGCGGTGTTCTTGAGAATGATGCTATTAAGGACAATATGCAAGCTATTTGAGCGCTTTACTTGGCCGAGGAAATTGGCCTGCATGTATACTGCCTGACTATTCAATGTTGTATTTTGTGCCCCGACAAGTATGTTGTTTGTCTGTACAACTCTGAATAACGGCTTGTTATTACCGGTGTAGCTTGAGCCTGTGCCAGAGTATCTGACATGGCTGCACTGCTGTTCGTAGTATATGTTGTTCCATGCATCACCGCGTGAGGATGCTAAGCTGCATCTGGATATAACACTTTAGTTTTTCCTGCCATGTTAGACTATAGTCTAGGGAGGTTTGGCTACTGTACTATCGGAGGCCCTGTTGCAGTATCCTGTACTAGTGGCCGACTGGTTCGGTATTCCGTGGAGTTACCGACCGGCGCCACCTTACATAGGGAGGTTGGGGGGACTTGTTGTGCTCCCTATTTTCTGTGGTATATACTTCCGATCGTGCTTGTACGTAATATATACGTGCGGCATCTGACGCTCAACATCCATATGGAGGTCCTGGCAGCTAGTAATGCTGTTCTCGACATCATGGATGGAGATTTTTGGGAATAACTTGACTTCAACCCAGAATCCACAAGGGGTATGGGGAAGGAGGACAGCATATGACTTGTACTCTCATCCTCACTGTGCGACCCCTGCACAGCAGGGCTGTGGATTCGGAGTCGTGGAGTCGGAGTCAGTTTTGGTTGGAGTCGGAAGAAATGTACCGACTCCAGCTTTAAAAAAATGTATTAATATTTCATAATTGAACTTTCATATGAATTTTATAAATGTTACTCAAATATATATGTTCTATCAAACTATGAACAACAGTGATAAGCAGTTCTGCTGGAGATAGAGACATTTCTTACTTCTTGTGTGTCACTGTTCTCCACTGCCCTTCTAATCTTATACTTGGTTACCCTCATGCTGCCCCAACCCCCCTACTTACAATGTATGAAACTGAAAGTGAAAATGTGTTGCAAATTCTTACTAGTAAAGCTCCTCCTCATCTAGACTAGATCATACTAGGTGTTTATCTCCCAAGCATCTCACAGCTGCCTGCTACTCAGAAGAGGAAGACTGTAAGAAGTATTGTCCTTTCAACAAACTTTGCATCAGTTAACTGTGAGTACATGAGGAATAATAACAGTATTACTGATCACTATATCAGTTGTACGACCTGGCAATAATTTTGTACAATTGTTTTTAGGAAAAACAATTGTCATTTGGATTGTGAATGCAGAATTAAAAACATGAGAATGTCAAAGAGGCATCACATTAAATCAGCTGTATTTGAACACTTCACCATCACTCAAGATGGAAAACATTATGTCTGTCAGTGTATGACAAATGATCCAGACGGAAACAGATGCTGTCAAGCCAAGATCAGTGCATATTCAGGCAAAGATAAAAATGCTCCTACCGGAACTTCTAATCTAAAGAGACATTTACAGCGCTTTCATCCAGAAGTACTGAAAGCAGTGGAAGAGAAAGACTGCATCCAAACCAAGGAACCAGTGCCCAGCTCTTCCAGCCAAACAAAGGAGCAGAGAACTTTGCAGCCATCAGTTGCAAGATATTTTGTCAGTGACAAAGTTACTGTGACAATGACAGTAGATACATTTAAAAAAACAGATCATAGAGCTTGTTGTAAAGGATAGTGTGCCTATTTCATTATTTTCACGACCAGCTTTTATGTGTCTGAATGGGGAAATGGCCCGCAAGCTTGGTGTTTCTCTGGAGAGAGAGTATTAGAAAATTAGTAATCGAAGAAGCTTTTAACCTCCCTGGCGGTATGATTCTGTCAGGAATTTTGTGCTAAAAGCGGTACCATTTTCTGGCATGGAAATTTGGTGTTATGTACAGTAGGCCTGCAATTCTTAGTAATTACCTGATCAAAGAAGACTCTAGCCTTCCTAGCGGTATTCCCGAGCCTGACTCAGGGTTAACATTCACTGCCAGAAGCGGAAACCCCGAGTCAAGCTCGGGCTTACCCGCGGTCGCGGCAGATGCGGTGAAAAAAATGCATCTGCCGCACTTGCCGCATAGCCGCCGCACTTGCGGCGCGGTTGCGGTAATCGCCATAGTAAGTATAGGGGGACTTGCGGCAGGTGCGGCAAGTGCGGTTTTGCACTTGCAGCAAGTGCGTTTTTTTTCGCGGCCGCACCTGCCGCAAGTGCAAAACCGCACTTGCCGCACCTGCCGCAAGTCCCCCTATACTTACTATGGTGATTACCGCAACCGCGCCGCAAGTGCGGCGGCCATGCGGCAATCGCGGCAAGTGCGGCAGATGTGGTTTTTTCACCGCATCTGCGGCGACCGCGGGTAAGCCCGATCTTGACTCGGGGTTACCGCTTCTGGCAGTGAATGTTAACCCCGAGTCAGGCTCGGGAATACCGCTAGGAAAGTTAAACAAAAGGAAGAACTTAAAAAAACTCTCAAGGGACGCTTTCTGTTTCTTAAAATGGATGCCTGCACACGTCACAGAGTGAACTATTTTGCCATCAATGTCCGATTTGTTTGTGACTAAAATGAAATAGTTACCAAGACATTGGCAGTAAAAGACACCAAAGCTCATAACACCAGTGAGTTTCTCCAGGTCTTGGTGGAAAAGGTTCTGCAAGACTATGAACTTAAAAAAGAGCAAGTTCTTTCTGTCGTAACAAATATGATAAGTACTATTAAGCTAATGAATTAGTGTAATGATGGTGACCAGCAGCTAGAAGAACATTCTGGGTCCACAGACACAGAAATGTTTGAAATAGAGGAACACAGTATTGTAACTGAGGAGCAAACTGAAGTTGCTTCAGATGATCAGCAAGATGATAGTTTAGATCAGGGGTGGGAACCTTTTCTCTGCAAAGGGCCATTTGGAAATTTAGAATATCATTCGCGGGCCGTATAAATTCGCGCACCGGTACAAGGTGGCCAGAGGCGCACGACACACGGGTACACGGGGGCCAGCCTCCCTGTCTCCCCCACAGCCTCCCTGTCTCCCCCACAGACTCCCTGTCTCCCCCACAGCCTCCCTGTCTCCCCCACCACAGCCTCCCTCACAGCCTCCCTGTCTCCCTCACAGCCTCCCCCACAGCCTCCCTCACAGCCAGCCTCACAGCCTCCCTCACAGCCAGCCTCACAGCCTCCCCCACAGCCTCCCTGTCTCCCCCACAGCCTTCCTGTCTCCCCCACAGCCTCCCCCACAGCCTCCCTGTCTCCCCCACAGCCTCCCTCACAGCCTCCGTCTCCCCCACAGCCTCCCCCACAGCCTCCCTGTCTCCCCCACAGCCTCCCTCACAGCCTCCCTGTCTCCCCCACAGCCTCCCTGTCTCCCCCACAGCCTCCCTGTCTCCCCCACAGCCTCCCCCACAGCCTCCCTGTCTCCCCCACAGCCTCCCTGTCTCCCCCACAGCTTCCCCCACAGCCTCCCCCACAGCCTCCCTGTCTCCCCCACAGCCTCCCCCACAGCCTCCCTGTCTCCCCCACAGCCTCCCCCACAGCCTCCCTGTCTCCCCCACAGCCTCCCTCACAGCCTCCCTGTCTCCCCCACAGCCTCCCTGTCTCCCCCACAGCCTCCCTGTCTCCCCCACAGCCTCCCTGTCTCCCCCACAGCCAGCCTCACAGCCTCCCTCACAGCCAGCCTCACAGCCTCCCTCACAGCCTCCCCCACAGCCTCCCTGTCTCCCTCACAGCCTCCCCCACAGCCTCCCTGTCTCCCCCACAGCCTCCCCCACAGCCTCCCTGTCTCCCCCACAGCCTCCCTGTCTCCCCCACAGCCTCCCCCACAGCCTCCCTGTCTCCCCCACAGCCTCCCTGTCTCCCCCACAGCCTCCCTGTCTCCCCCACAGCCTCCCTGTCTCCCCCACAGCCTCCCCCACAGCCTCCCTGTCTCCCCCACAGCCTCCCTGTCTCCCCCACAGCTTCCCCCACAGCCTCCCCCACAGCCTCCCTGTCTCCCCCACAGCCTCCCCACAGCCTCCCTGTCTCCCCCACAGCCTCCCTCACAGCCTCCCTGTCTCCCCCACAGCCTCCCTCACAGCCTCCCTGTCTCCCCCACAGCCTCCCTGTCTCCCCCACAGCTTCCCCCACAGCCTCCCCCACAGCCTCCCTGTCTCCCCCACAGCCTCCCCCACAGCCTCCCTGTCTCCCCCACAGCCTCCCTCACAGCCTCCCTGTCTCCCCCACAGCCTCCCTCACAGCCTCCCTGTCTCCCTCACAGCCTCCCTGTCTCCCCCACAGCCTCCCCCACAGCCTCCCTCACAGCCTCCCTCACAGCCTCACTCACAGCCTCACTCACAGCCTCACTCACAGCCTCACTCACAGCCTCACTCACAGCCTCACTCACAGCCTCCCTCACAGCCTCCCTCACAGCCTCCCTCACAGCCTCACTCACAGCCTCACTCACAGCCTCACTCACAGCCTCACTCACAGCCTCACTCACAGCCTCACTCACAGCCTCACTCACAGCCTCACTCACAGCCTCACTCACAGCCTCACTCACAGCCTCACTCACAGCCTCACTCACAGCCTCACTCACAGCCTCACTCACAGCCTCCCTCACAGCCTCCCTCACAGCCTCCAGCAAAACTTACCATTGAGCTGTGGAGCAGGGGTGCCAGAGCCCAGAGGGCACATCTGCAGGACGCTGCCTGCGAGGAGTAGCTGCGGGCCTGCGGCAGCTAGCGGTGGGCGCCGCCATGTTCTTTGTGGCCGGCGCCCACTAACAGTACAGCCGGTCGGTGGAAGCTGAGACTTCAACAAAATGGCCGCGGCTAATTGGAGACCGCGGCCATTGTGTAGAGGTCTCAACCTCTATTGACCGGCTGTACTGTTAGTGGGCGCCAGCCACAAAGAACATGGCGGCGCCCACCGCTCCCTGCCGCAGCTTCTCCTCGCCAGGGCCGGGCGGCGGTCGATCGCCTAGCTGTCGTCCCGGCCCTGGGGGCCGGATGAGATAACGTGGCGGGCCGGATCCGGCCCGGGGGTCGGACGTTCCCCACCACTGGTTTAGATCATCTTGTTGAAACTGTGTCAATACGTTCTTTCATTCATCACATGCGCTGTGTTGTGCATACGCTACAGCTGGCTATAAGAGACAGTCTGCAAGAAGGACATGCTGCTGCACTGATTGCAAAGGTGAGAAAATTGGCTACTGTTGCCAGAACCCCTAAAGTTGACTCAATTTTGAAGAGACGTGCTGGAAAAGGGGCAATTATTGATCAAGCCACACGATGGGGCAGTACTTACTTAATGATTCAGCGCTTGGTTGAACTGAAAACCTTTCTTGTAGACATGGCTAACCCTCAACTGACGCTAAATGAAAGTCAGTGGAATCAGGTGACTGAGCTGGAAAAATTGCTAGAGCAGCCATTTACAGTGACTAAAAAATTACAAGCAGAGGACTTAACTCCAGGTATTTCTTAAAGGAGTGGAAGAACCTGATGTTTCGCCTGTCCCAAAGAGGAGGGTTAATTGCAAGTGGCATTGCTACATCAATGAAACGAAGGAGGAGCTACCATTACAAAATAACATTCTTTTGGCAGCTGTTTATGTAGACCCAATGCATTGGATTCTTCTAGATGATCAACAGCTAAGTAAAGGAAAAGAAGCTCTGTTTGAAATAGCAGTAAGGATGAAAGGGTTGCAGAACAGTCAGGAGGAACAAGAAGAATGTGGTCATCCTGGCACATCTTCACCCTCATCATCAACTGATGAAGAATTTAATTTCGAAAAGTATTTGGATCACAAGGACCGTGCAAAGCGTTCCCGCATAGAAGAGTCATCCCAGTCAAAGAACACAGCCAGTACATTTCAGCAGAATTTTTCATGTGCACTAAAAGAAATTGAGAAATTTGACTGTTCATCAAAAATAACAGTGCAACAAGCGATTCCTCTGTATCCTGACATTGTCAGAGATGTTGCCCGAGTGGTTACTGCTTTGCCACCAACCCAAGATAGTGTAGAGAGGTTGTTCTCTGCTCTCAAAATAATTAGATCAGATTTGAGGGCATCCATGAAGGAGGATCTGACAGAGGCAATACTTTTTCTGAGGACAAATTTATAGATTTCTTCTTATTAACTGCATAACAGTGTTTATTGCATATTTACTTACAGTTTGGAAAAGTTTATAAAAGTTATGTGCTATATTCTAATTGTATTCTAATAAATATAGTTTTTGCTCTAAGTGGTCTGATTACTTATATGATGGTAAGAAACTGAATAAGCACGATGGTAATATTTTACAACAGTAAATTTATTGTTACGAAGTGGCCATTTATGAAGGAGTCGGAGTCGGAGCCGGAGTCTAATAAAATCCAGGAGTCGGAGTCGCAACTGTGCAATAGCTCCTCTGCTAGTGGTGTGCATGGCACTGGGGACCCTGCGGACCGATCTTATATTGTCAGGCTACTGCCTAGTTCCTTGTTCCTATTTACTATTACTTGCCTTCTGCGCAGGGAGGCTGCCCTGTGGGGCTATCAGCCATAGAGCTGTGGCAGAGTGTTTAGCCCTGCACTTGTCTGTAAAGTGCAGGGTCTATTCAGTGACTGTAGGTGGCGCTATGGTGGCCATTACACTGCCTGTAATGGCCGCCGTGTTAGTACTTTATTTGCTCGAGGCATTGGGCGGAGCGTGCAGGCCAAAGCCGCGGCCTAAGCTTTTGCATTCCGCAAACGGATCCAGGCTGACGTGGAGGTCCGGCACGGTGCTGGAATTGCCCCGGTTCTCGCCAGACCTCCGAAAACGCCAGCTTGGAGCCTGCTAGGGTTGCCACAGGGAAGCCAGCGCCCTGGCTTCCCTAGCACTTCTACCTCTGCAGCTTTTTTCCCTGCTGCAAAGGTACTGTGAGCCTGTGCCCTATGTGGCTGAGGCTTCTGGCGAGGTATAGGCAGCCTGTGCCCCCTGAATACATCATGCCTGCCCTGTTTCCGAGTCCTCCTGCCCTATGAGGACGACACAGCTACACTGTCTCCTGGGGCTGCTGCAGCTGTGTGCTGCAGCCTGCGGAAACCTTTCAGCCTGGCTAAGGCGTCTGGTGTGGTGCTGCAGCTGGAATGCAGCACCCTGTGTCTGTACCTTTGTTGGCTCCCCTAAGTGCCTCCTGAGGGGTGCGTCTGGAGTGATGCTGCCATCCACGTGCTGCCTATCCTCGACCTCAACCCCGAGACCCCAACAGTGGGGACCAGGGGAAGGAGGCCAATTGTCTCGACTTCAACTCAGCCTCCCAACTGTGGAGTGTCAAGGAAGGAGCGGCATGTGGATCGACCTCTCAACTTCAACCAGGCGTCCCCAAAAGTGGGGGGGGCCGAGGAAGGAGCATGCCTGAAGTCTCGCTAGAGACTCACTTTTCTTCATCGTTAAAGAAAAAAATCAAAAAGTCAAAAATTTAAGAAAAATAAAAATGTAGGTGTTCCTCCTAAAGACACTAAGCAAAAACTGGTAAAGCACTTCCTGCTCCAGAGGTGTATACTGCAGGAGGAGGAGCCTTTTAACTTTTACGGATTCTGCATAGTGTCTCCTCCTAGTGGACAGCAGCATAACATCCATGGTCCTGTGTCTCCCAATGAGGCGAAGGAGAAGTGATGCATTTTGTAAAAGCGAAATATACTGTAAAAATTCTGATTCTATGTGTGATGTTTTTATGAAATGGAAACATTAAAAAACACTTTTTATTCAGAGAACTGCAGTAGAATTCATTTTATCATATGACATGTATAGGGACAAAATCCCTCCTCTTTATCCTTTATTTCACATGGCATGTAGTAGAGCTGTGTGTCTATATGCGTATATAGTAGGCCTGTGTGTCTACATGTGCATGTAGCAGAGCTGTGTGTGTCTATATGTGCATTTAGCTGAGACATGTATGTCTATGGGCAAATAGAGCTGTGTGTGTCCAATAGATAATCTGCAGAAATAAACAAACAACAGATTTATTACTTCCTTATCCTACACTTGTACAATAAAATTAAGGGTAATGATCTCTCCCCTTTACATGCCAGGGCAGTTTTAATCAAAAGGATATATATTTTTCCTATTTTCTGTTGTCTAAACCAGGGTGTGGCTTAAGGTATGGATGTGAGGCAGCAGTGAGGGGGGTGTTAAGGGGCCCACAGACTATCGCCCGGGGCCCACAACAACCTGGAGCTGGCCCTGCTTCATATATTATTCTCGGCTGATGTGGTACTAGCTGCCATGCTTGGGCTGTAGTTTATTTAGAAACAATTCAGCTCTTCCGGAGTCAAAGTACCTCTAATATAGACATACCAGCTATAGCTTGTGATTGTATAATTAATAGGGTCACAAAACACTACCCTGATGAGAAGCTACAGTAATAGCTCCACTTTTAGGCCTTGTGCACTTAAATATATGTAGAATTTGAATTACCCAAATTGTAAATACGGTGCCTATAATCTAAAGATGACCCATACTGTACCTACAATTATCTAAAAGTGGGTTTTTCTTGAACTAAGGATTTTATGTGAATCTGTGAGACATGCATATGGCTACAGGCCCACAATGTAGACCCCTAGAAGCCATACTTAGCGTCTCGAGGTTCACAGTATAGTCCAATAATGTGTGCAAACAGCACTGCCAAGCCTATGAAATACTATATGTATGGCATACCTAAAGTAACACTTACCAAAACCTGACAAGGCTTGCTTTAATTCATTCTTATCAATTTGCCCAGAATTATCTCTGTCGTAGGTCCGAAATATATTCTGCCAATCAGTGATGTATTTCCACACTCCGGTAAACTCAGCAAAGTTCACTCCGCCTTTGTAATCCCGGTCAAACATGGCTGAAACACAAGATGAAAGGACAATGACACACTAGGTATACCACATCACACTTGGCAAATGCCATTGAACCATTAACTTCATCAATTAGACTGGTACACAGGAGGTTTTTAAGAGTATGTATATGAACACTTCTTCATAGCTAACAGGATACAATCACATCTAGCCACACAATCCTCTGACTAAATACACTAGAAGTATTAATTTCTCTATCTCCATGGCTGTTTGTCACACTATATCAGAGGAAATAAAACTGAAAAACCTAGAATTAAGGCTGTTTAGCTCCCAACAAAGTCACATAAGAGAGAAGGATTGGACCTGTAAGGGTTTACAAAAAGTTAATGTTTCCTAATGTTTTATATGATTAAAGGTGAATTGCTCGACCCCAACAACTTCATATTTACTAAATGAGGATCATCAAAAACATGTATATAATGTGAATCCAAGCCAACGTCAAGCCCTGCAGAACAGTATGCCCTCCACTATGCTTGTTTTGTACTCTGTCTTCATTTCTGGACAAAAAAAAAGGATGGACTGGTCCTGACCTGATCATATGTCTAGAATACACTGGTATCTCATTCTAGGATATCTAGAAAGTACATCATTTTGCATTGCTCTATCTTTACCTGAAATTCTTTTTCATAGGGCGTTTCATAGATTTCAGAGGCCTACTGAAACAGGGCCTAAAGGTATACCGTACATTATGAATGCTGGTTATTTGTGAATCTAATTGTATTAACTGCTGTAGGATTTGTGAGACATCAGTCAGAAAATTGGGGCAGATGTCCAGGAACTGGTCCAGAGTGCAATTGGCTGCATTGGATGTCAAGACACCTGTAGAGCAGCACACATGATTAATCTGAGCTGTCCTTATGTTAAAACCTCTGTCTCTTGTTCAGTGGTGGTCAAGTCTTATGGCCACTTTACACACACCAACTTATCTGTCCAACTTCTGACTAACTTGCTGGTTGCAGTGAAATCATGGACACATTGTTCCATTGTACACAGTCACAAAATGGAGCAATGTGTCCATGATTTCACTGCAACCAGCAAGTTGTTCAGAAGTTGGACAGATAAGTTGGAGCGTGTAAAGTGGCCCTTAGCCTTCCTTACCTCAGCCAGGTCTCTGAGCACTGAACACCTTGTACGTCTGGACTTTCATTTAATCCTCTCCAATCTTTGGCAGTTGTCATCTTTTTCTGAACACTATCTTTATGACCCTGTTGAGTATTCTCAGCAAAACTTGATGGTTCTGTGATCACGCCCCAATATCTTACAAATTTCGAGAGTGCTGCATCACCCTGTAAAGCACACCCAAAACCTGTACAGGTTTCTAGTAGCTCTAGATTCCTTGGTAGGACATTTGCTGCTTATTTGGCTACCTTTTTTGTGTGCTTTGGTTGCTGCGTTTTTGCCACTGACCGCAGCAAAAAGGCAGAAAATAATTGACATGCTCATTATTTTCAAAGTGCAGCAAAACCTGTGGTGTTGACACTTTCTGCAAACCTTGTGTGTGCACAGCTTTTCTCTAAATCACATAGGTTTTGATTGATAGTGCAAACACAGGTATAGATTAGCACACATTTGCCTAAAACCATGGTAAAAACACAGCAAAAAGGAGATTTTTGTTTACTCACCGTAAAATCCTTTTCTCTTAGCCTCTAATTGGGGGACACAGGACCGTGGGTGTTATGCTGCTGTCCACTAGGAGGCGACACTAAGCAAGCTTTGCAAAAGATTTACAGTGGCTCCTCCTCTGCAGTATATATGGTGTGCTGGGGATCTCTCAGCTTCAACCCAGCACCCCAACAGTGGGGGACCGAGGAAGGAGGGCGGCTTGTGGAGGGATATCTCAACTTGAACCCAGCACCCCAACAGAGGGGAGCTGAGGAAGGAGCATGCCGAGGATCTCCAGAGACCCATGCTTGAATCCTCTTCTGAAGAAAAAATAAATGTAAAAATAAAAACTGTTTGAAAGGTGCTTCATAAAAACACCAAGCAAAAACTGGTGAGGCAGTGCAGTGTATACTGCAGAGGAGCCACTGTAAATCTTTTGCAGATCTTGCCTAGTGTCGCCTTCTAGTGGACAGCAGCATAACACCCACGGTCCTGTCTCCCCCAATGAGGTGAAGGAGACAATGCACTGTGTGCACATTTATGATAAAAGAGAAAAAAAGTGGAGTAAATCACGCTTTACAAAACATACAAAAACTTCTTTATTTTAGATATATGAGACTAATATTTAACACACAATAGTGCAGGAAAAAAGCTGACATAGGTATAAAAAGCACAAGCCGCAGTATACTATAATGGCTGACAAACAAGGCTAATCCTCTACCTCAGAATAAATTTACATGCAGGATGACAGTATTGATTAATTGTCACATAGATAGTAATAGAGCATGTGGGACAAATCCATATAGGACAATGATTAACTACATATAACCTGTAAGTACAGCATTAGACCCACTTTAAAAATGGAGCAATTCTATCATGACTATCCCATACAGTCAATCCAGGTAAAGAGGTAGAGACAAATTTGATAAAAGATAAAGTGCGGGGTGCTAAGGAAAGGATAAAGGGGTCCGTCCCCCACTGGGCCATACTCCTATGTACGTTTCACGTTATGTTAAAACGGGTGCTTCATCATTGGTTGGGAGTGTTGCAAGTTTGTACCGGCAGAGTTTATATCGTAGGTATTGGGATGGTCACATGATCTTACCAACCAATAGGATCGTTCTATATGGCGCATGCGTAAACACCGCGGCCAGCCGCAGGTGTCACTTCCGGCGTCCCGCCCAGAGCTCATTCCCGGAAGCCGGATGAGGTTACCTGGCAACAGATAAACAAGCGGTGGGCATGTGTATGCCTCCATGACATCGCAGCAGCAGCGAAAGACCGGGAGTGCGCTCCCCATAATAAGAGGCTACAATAAGAGTGGAAACCATCACAATGGATTTAATTTTACAGATATATTAGTGATTCCACTCCAGGCTGGCCATTAAGAAGGGGAGGTTGGCGGTTTTATTTCACATAGCCTAAGATTAGGTTCACCTCGCATTTAGCATTGTGATTGAACGCAATGCGTTTTGCAGCTGTATTAACGGAATGAAATGCAAGCGTTTGATTGGGTTAACACAACCATAGACTTCTATTGTAAAGCGCAGTCAAACGCATTGCAAACACAATGCAAAATGTGGGTGCATTTGAAACCCATGCGTTTATGCCGAGCAGACAGCTGACGAAAAACATGATGTGAACCTAGCCCAAAACTTATCTGACCGAGAAGCCAAAAGTCAACTCTTTGTTTTTGCCCTTTTTGCCTAAGGAAACAAGCTGCCTTATAATTCTACACAGGGTGTTGATATCCTTAGGTCACATCCTCCCTCATTACACATCACCTGATCTGCTTCATCCAATAAGATTCAGGTTTATACAATTTAAAATTGGAAACTATGTATAAAAAGGATATTGGCAAAAAATGTATTCACAATTATGTAGTGTATTTGTATTTTTGATATCAAAATTGCACACACACAGTATATAAACCTTGACTGACTGTGTTTCATTTGAGGTAAGTATGGAGGGCATTTAATCCCTTCAACCCCAGGTTATTTTACCATTTAACGTTTTTCCCCCTTCTACCAGGAGCCATAACTTTTTTATTTTTCTATCACTATAGACATTTGAAGGCTTGTATGTTTGAATGGCATCATTCGTTTTACCATATACACGGTGTGCAGAATTATTAAGCAAACTAGCTGTGAGCCCGATTCTAAAGAATCGGGAGTCTAGAATCTGTATATAATTTTTTTAAGAGTTTTAAATAATAGACTTAAACACCAGATATATGACTAAGTAGGCGATGTAGGGAGAACTGTGAGGATAGCAATATAGTGGAGGTGTAGAAAAGAGTTAATGTCCAACTAACAGGACTATAACAGAGTAGGAACTTATAATGATATCAAAAATGTTATTGAAGGAGTTAATGTCCCACAGGCACTCCCACAACAAACTCAGCGCTGTAAATTATATCCAAAATGGTGTTCAAGGGGTTAATGTACCAGTGGCAGTAGTTATAAACACTACCAAATATGCAGTTAATGCTGAACTGGTATATAATGGGTTAATTTCGCAGTGTCATTACAACTATACACTGTGTAATAGAAATAACAACAATAATGGAATATAAGGGGTTAATGTTCCTACTGGCAGTAGTAATAGAGACTACAAAGTATGGAGTTAAGGCAGAAATGGTATATAAGGGGTTAACTTCGCAGTGGCAGTACAACTACACACTGTTATAGAAATTACAGATAAAACGGAATGTAAGGGGGTTAATGTTGCTACTGTCATGAGTACAATGAGAGAAGCGCCTCACTGGCCATTGAGATACATGGAGGACTTTGTTGATTGAGTAAATTTGAAACTCAAAGTCCTCCATTATATCTCAATGGGAAGTGAAGCGCTATTCTCATTGGTCGCTGTGTGCTGGCGCCGACCAATGAGAATATCGCCTCACTTCCCATTGAGATACATAGCGGTCTTTAGAGCTGTGCATGGCCGGGCCCTTGGTTCTATTTTCGGCCACAGCGCTCGTCGGTCTCCGCCGGTGCGGGAGACTCGCAATGGCCGCGCAGCGGCCATTGCTCGCGCCCCTGCAACGGCTCACAATGGCCGCCGCGCGGGCAATGCTTCGCTGGTTGCGTGGGCGCCGCGCGCCCACGGCCACGACGACGGAAGTAGCGCTGAAACTTACGGAAGTGCGTTAGGGGAATTATATATTAGATAAGCATTTTGATCACATGATACTTTTTATACATGATGTCCTACTCCAAGCTTATAGACTTGAGAGCCAACTACCATATAGTAAATCAGGTGATGTGCATCTCTGTAATGAGGAGGGGTGTGGTGTAATGACTTCAACACCCTACATAAGGTGTGCTTAATTATTAGGCAAATGCCTTTCCTTAGGCAAAATGGGTCAGAAGAGAGATTTGACGGGCTCTGAAATGTCCAAAATTGTGAGATGTCTTGCAGAGGGATGCAACAGTCTTTAAATTGCCAAACTTTTGAAGCGTGATCACTGAAAAATCAAGCGTTTCATGGCAAATAGCCAATAGGGTCGCAAGAAGTGTGTTGGGCAAAAAAGGTGCAAAATAACTACCCATGAATTGAGAAAAATCAAGCGTGAAGTTGCCAAGATGCCATTTGCCACCAGTTATGCCATATTTCAGAACTGCAACATTACTGGAGCATCAAAAAGCACAACGTGTGCTATACTCTGGGACATGGGCAAGGGAGGAAGGCTGAAAAACGACCACCTTTGAACAAGAAACATAAGATAAAACATCAAGACTGGGCCAAGAAATATCTTAAGACAGATTTTTCAAAGGTTTTATGGACTGATGAAAGGAGAATGACTCTTGATGGGCCAGAGGCTGGATCAGTAAAGGGCAGAGAGCTCCACTCTGACTCAGACGCCAGCAAGGTAGGGGTGGGGTACTGGTATGGGCTGGTATCATCAAAGATGAACTTGTGGGACCTTTTCAGGTGGAGGATAGAGTGAAGCTCAACTCCCGGACCTACTGCCAGTTTCTGGAAGACAACTTCTTCAAGTCGGTATCGTTCAAGAAAAACATGATTTTCAAGCAGAACAATGCTCCATCACATGCATCCAACTACTCCACAGAGTGGCTGGCCAGTAAAGGTCTACAAGAAGAAACAATAATGACATGGTCCCCTTGTTCACCTGATCTGAACCCCATAGAGAACCTGTGGTCCCTCATAAAATGTGAGACCTACAGGGAGGGAAAACAGTACACCTCTCCGAACAGTGTGTGGGAGGCAGTGGCGGGTGCTGCATGCAATATTGATCCTAACCAGATCAAGCAACTGACAGAATCTATGGATGGAAGGCTGTTGAGTGTCATCATAAAGAAAGGTGGCTATATTGGTCACTAATTTTTTGTGTTTTGTTTTTGCACGTCAAAAATGTTTTTTTCTAAATTTTGTGCAGTTATATTAGTTTACCTGGTGAAAATAAACACGTGAGAAAGAAATATACTTGGTTTTTATTAAGTTGCCTAATAATTCTGCACAGTAATAGTTACCTGCACAAACAGATATCCTCCTAAGATAGCCAAATCTAAAAAAAAAAAAAAAAAAAAAACACTCCAACTTCCGAAAATATTAAGCTTTGATCTTTATGAGTCTTTTGGGTTGATTGAGAACATAGTTGTTGATCAATAATAAAAAGAATCCTCTAAAATACAACTTGATTAATAATTCTGCACACAGTGTAGTGTACTTGAAAATGGCGAAAAAATTCCAAGTGCGGTGAAATTGCAAAAACAGTGAAATTCAGTGAACTTAGACAATGGTTTTGGTTTTGTTTCAATTAACCATGTTCACTTTATGGCAAAATGGATAAGTCAGTATGATGCCTCGGGTCAGTACGAGTTTGTAGATACCAAACATGTATACTTTTACTGTTCTCTAAGTGGTGAAAAAAAATTCAGAAATTTTATAAATAAATAATTGTGCTTTTGGTGCCATTTTCCAACACCTATAGTGTTTTGTGACAGCTTTTTTTTTGCGTCTTTTGATGACGTTTTTCATTAGACCATTTTTGGGTAGATCACCTGTTATTGTATTTTATTGCAATCTTGGGCAACCACGAAAAACTTAATTTTGGCGTTTTTGCTTTTTTCCGTTACGCAGTTTACAGATTAGATTAATATATTTATTTTTATGACGTTATATCGGGGCATTTCTGAATGTGGTGTTACCAAATGTGTTTTTTTTTTTCTGTTTAAATTTGCCAGTGAAATTGCTAGCAAAATTGCCGCGTGTAAAGGTACCTTTAGGGCACGTCAACACTGCAGTGTCCGATCGCTCCTGAAGCACAGTGCTGTGATGATCCCTGGCTCTGCACTGCAGAAATGATCACTTTCTGTGGATGCAGGCACAGCGGGCATTTAGGCATTTACAGGAAGTGAGTCATGACAGTGTCAGGAATCCTCATCTGACCCCTCGCTGTCATGGCAACAAATTGACACCCCATAATCGCATCACGGAGTTGCCGATGGCAGTGGGGAATATCGCAATCCCTATCGTGCCTTTTTAGATGGCAATGTCAAGTGTTTGCAGGACAGCACGACCTAAGGGGTTAACAGCGGTAGACGAATCATCTGTTAGCTGCACATGTCGGCTGATCAAACTAGCCGACATGTGCAGGGAATAATGGGAGGTCAGTGCATGAGCTCGTATCAAAAAGAGAGGAGGCAACTGAGGACGTACCTATACGTCCTTGATTGTAAGTGGGTTAAAGAAAACATCCAGGCTGCTTTAATTAAACTCCATAAAGCAGGCCGCCTCTACACAGGAAATAAACGTCCTTTCAGTGCAGGCAAAACAGGATACATAGTCCAAACAACAGCACTTCAGTATGGAGACTTCACACAAGAGGACTTCTGGTCTCCACTCACAGACTTCTGGACTTTCTTATATCCCCCCTTACCATGCCTCGTGGTGGGAATATGTGATCAGCCAATCCCACCCAACTCTCTTAACTACTTGTAAACCAAACTCTGGCTACACCCCAATTAATGCTCAGTATTATACGACAGTTTAACACAAAATTCCAAATTCATAGCTGCATCAACCATTAACAAGCTTGTTAAACCTCTCAACTGGAATTTTGGACCACTCTTCTTTAGCAACCTGCTCCAGGTCTTATGTTTGAAGTCCAACAAAGAATAGAAAAGTCTCCATCGAACACAGGAAGGATAGGTACATTATATATAAAACCAATACTTTTTATTTGTTCAATTAAAAAGTCAGGATGTAGGTCATGGGTACCTCAGTGGGGAAGGAGAGGAAATCTCACATGTTTTGACTACAGAGTTTTAATTATGGATTACATTCACCTTTCCAGAAAGAGGATTTAAACATACAATTCAGATATAGGGGAGTGGTGCTTTGGGAGATGCCTTCATTATCCTCTACTGATTAGCATACTAATCACACTTACCCCAATAGCCTGGCATGCAATGAATAAGGCTACTTTCACATTAGCGTTCTGCGGAGGGGAGCCGCAATGTAAACGCAGCAACGCAGGTCCCTATCTTTAGAATGGGAGCGCACGGTGCTGCGCTTGACTGCGCATGACCGTGCGCACCCATTCACTCCCATATGTGATCTGCGCGCAGGCGGATGCCCGCGCACAAATCACCCAGTCTCGTCCGCACAAGAAATGCAACATGTTGCATTTCTTGTGCGGACGAGACTGGGTGATTTGTGCGCGGGCATCCGCCTGCGCACAGATCACATATGGGAGTGAATGGATGCGCAGTCAAGCGCAGCACCGTGCGCTCCCATTCTAAAGATAGGGACCTGCGGTGCTGCGCTTACATTGCGGCTCCCCTCCGCAGAACGCTGCGGAGGGGAACGCTAATGTGAAAGCACCCTAAGGCTGCTTTCACATTACGATTTTTGGTCATCCGATTGTATCCATTTCAAAGTGGATACACGCGGATCCGAAATCGAATCCCATTTCCACCTATCGGATGTGCCACTATTGGCATCAGATTTAGCCACCATCCGATGCTGTCCGATTTAATTACGGGCACAAAATCACAGCCTGCAACGATTTTGTGTCCGTGACTCAAATCGGACAGAATTGGATCAGTGCTGATCCGAGTGCCCACAAAATGTGAGCCTATGGACATCGGATCCGAGTTCACCTCAGATCCGATGTCTGCTCCGTGTGCCCTGCCTCTCCCTGTCTCTCCCTGCATCTTCCTTCCTCCAACTCCTCCCCATCTCCTCTACTCTGTCCTTTCCCGCTATTCTATTCCCCCACTCCTCTATGCTGAACTAATCCTTATCCTGTCCCCTGTTCTCTTCCCTGTGTGTTAACAAAAAAGAAAAAAAAAAACAAAAAAAAAAAAAAAAAACACAACTCCTCCCGGAGGATACATCACCTTGTCATCGGCTCACAGGATACGACACCATCGGGGCAGAAAGGCCTGTGGTGTTGTCAAAGAACTGGCCAGATGATGTGTCAAGTGATCTGTTCTCTGACATCACCACAGGTCCTTCTGCCCCGATGGTGTCACATCCTGGGAGCCGGTGACAAGGTGATGTATCCTCCAGGATGATTTTTTTGCTTTTTTTAGCACACAGGAAAGAGAACAGAGGACAGGATAGGGATTAGATGAGGATAGAGGAGCGGGGGGACAGAATAGAGGAGCGGGGGGACAGAATAGAACAGCGGGGGCAAAGAAGATGGAGGAGGCAGGAGCAAGGAGAGACAGGGGACCGCAGGATCCACACGAATCCTGCATAGAATTGGATCAGATGGCTATTTGCCACCCGATTGCAGGGATGTGTGTGGATCCGTGGCTGTCCGGGGGATCCTGCAAAAACTCGGATCCCACGGACAGCCACTAAATTGTGATGTGAAAGCAGCCTAAGTCGAAGGTGAACGTACAGAAAAGAAAGGGTTAAAATCAGACATGCTAGACAGGCCATATAAGGACATTAAACATATACCTGTACCAACAAATAATAATGGTAAAACACAGAATTCTAAAATTAAGATTTAAATGTAAGAAAAATCTAGTACTGTAGAATTAAATCCTGTCTTGGCTTCTCTCTTTTTTTGGATCCTGCTAGCTAAAAGCCTAATTAAATCCTGTCTTAAGCCTCAGACACACGAGCGTTGAAGTCAGATGAGTTCAATGCGAGAAAACCTGGCATTACACTCTGACCAATATTAAGAAAGGAGCCAGAGCAGATGAAAGTATGTCTTCAACTTTTCTCTTATCCAGATTCTGGATAAGAAAAAAGTAGCAATATGCAGCAAGTGGATCCGATAATAGTGTGAGACTTGCCAATGAAACTCAATGGGTGCGAGAAAGAAACAGACAGCACACAGGCTATCCTAGTGCCATCTATTTTTCACTGATACATTCTCATTCTGTAGCTCAGAACACTGTAAAATGTTCCTGTAAATGATTGTACAGTACATGAACGTAAATGTGAACTGTTGCCTGATTGAACTTGAAGTCAGAGACTTAATACCCGGCCCCGTTGGGCCAATGTGAACTTAAAGTAAAATGTTTTATCTGCAACGTCTGAAGCATAGCGCCTCCTGCAAGGGAAGACCAAAGATAATCGTTTTGTTTTGTGCGTTTAAAAAGTTACCCGGGTATATGTTAATAAAAAGATTAGCTCAAACTCGGTCTGGATGTAACACTCATGGATGAGTATTTAACCGGGGGGGTGCCACTATGGCAAGGTGCCACAGGGAGGTACTGCACCTCAAACAGAAGGTGTAGTGCCTCAGTAGCCTTGGATATGGGGACTCTGCAGAGTCGACACCCTAACACTAATACAGTAGGCCACCTTATAACAGGGGACCGTATATTCAGTAGGTCCCAGGGGGTGGAGCCTAGATGAGCGGGAGACGAGGAGAGACGAGGAGTGACAGTTAGAAGACTAGTCAGTCAGACAGTGTAAGGGCCCTTTCACATCAGCGGTTTTTTTTTAAATCGCGGCAGATGCGGTGAAAAAAACGCATCTGCCGCGATTACCGCATACCGGCTGCACTTGCGGCGCGGTTGCGGTTTTCGCCATGCAAGGTATAGGCGGACTTGCGGCAGGTGCGGCAAGTGCGGTTTTGCACTTGCGGCAGGTGCGGCCGCGGCTGACCGCGGTTTTTTTTCGCGGCCGCACCTGCCGCAAGTGCAAAACCGCACTTGCCGCACCTGCCGCAAGTCCGCCTATACTTTGCATGGCAAAAACCGCAACCGCGCCGCAAGTGCAGCCGGTATGCGGTAATCGCGGCAGATGCGTTTTTTTCACCGCATCTGCCGCGATTTAAAAAAAAACGCTGATGTGAAAGGGCCCTAAGACAGCAGAGAGGACGGACGCAGGGGACAATGCGACCATAACAGGAGGGCACCTCTGAGGAGAGGGGTGACCCAGACGTTGAAGGGGGCCACTTTAGGACTGGTCGGAGCCAGCTGGAGACCCAGGTCATCACCGGTACACCGGAACCGAGGCGGTTATTTACGGTCTATCCCTAAACGCAGACTGGCAGGCTGTGGGCCCGACATAAGGGAGTCACGGCACCCATCAATTAGTCAAATATCAGTCCTGCAGCTGGGTTCACGATGCTGAGAAGTACAGAGACTTTAGGCAACAGACCCTGAGGACTAGAGACTAGACTCACTAGTGGGAATACAGAAGGCCATTAGGGCACAGAAGGGAAAAGGACAAGGAGAGCCATTTGAACGACACCTCTGACAGACTCTGCAACAGCCTCCACAATTCACGGCTATGGACCCCGGTTAACCAAGACTGTACAGTGTACTGATTTCATCTGGTGCCAGTAAAGAACAGTTTGAGCTGATCTGGTGTCTGGTCTCCTTTCATTCGTCACCCGGAGGGCTCCTACAGCATCACAGAGGTGAGGACTACTACTCCTCTCATCCACCACGCTGCCCTGAGGTAAAACTCCACCTGTGGGGAGCTGTACTACCGAAGCATTTCCATCACATCAGCAGCCGGCTGCAGTGCTGGTAACCCATTTACCAGGTACCACAGGTGGTGTTAGGGCTGGGCGATTTTGGGAAAAATCAAAATCTCGATTTTATTTAAACCTATGGACGATTTTCGATTTAAATCTCGATTTTTTTTATATTTTCTTTTTTTGCTTTTCTTTCAGTAATCAGTGAGATGTATAGTGCGGGGAGCAGAGCCCCTCTGCTGTAATGATCTGCAGAGCTCTTCTGCTGTAATGATCTGCAGAGCCCCTGTGATGTAATGATCTGCAGAGCTCCTCTGCTGTAATGATCTGCAGAGCCCCTGTGCTGTAATGATCTGCAGAGCCCCTGTGCTGTAATGATCTGCAGAGCCCCTGTGCTGTAATGATCTGCAGAGCTCCTCTGCTGTAATGATCTGCAGAGCTCTTCTGCTGTAATGATCTGCAGAGCCCCTGTGCTGTAATGATCTGCAGAGCCCCTGTGCTGTAATGATCTGCAGAGCTCCTCTGCTGTAATGATCTGCAGAGCTCCTCTGCTGTAATGATCTGCAGAGCTCCTCTGCTGTAATGATCTGCAGAGCTCCTCTGCTGTAATGATCTGCAGAGCTCCTCTGCTGTAATGATCTGCAGAGCTCCTCTGCTGTAATGATCTGCAGAGCTCCTCTGCTGTAATGATCTGCAGAGCTCCTCTGCTGTAATGATCTGCAGAGCTCCTCTGCTGTAATGATCTGCAGAGCCCCTGTGCTGTAATGATCTGCAGAGCCCCTGTGCTGTAATGATCTGCAGAGCCCCTGTGCTGTAATGATCTGCAGAGCCCCTGTGCTGTAATGATCTGCAGAGCTCCTCTGCTGTAATGATCTGCAGAGCTCCTCTGCTGTAATGATCTGCAGAGCTCCTCTGCTGTAATGATCTGCAGAGCTCCTCTGCTGTCATGATCTGCAGAGCTCTTCTGCTGTAATGATCTGCAGAACTCCTCTGCTGTAATGATCTGCAGAGCTCCTCTGCTGTAATGATCTGCAGAGCTCTTCTGCTGTAATGATCTGCAGAACTCCTCTGCTGTAATGATCTGCAGAGCTCCTCTGCTGTAATGATCTGCAGAGCTCTTCTGCTGTAATGATCTGCAGAGCCCCTGTGCTGTAATGATCTGCAGAATCTCTGCTGTTCTGGTGGTTTTATTGCCAAGAAAAGTTCTTTGCAGGCAGTAAGATCACAAGCAGGCTGCAGCATACACTATTGTCTCATAGATAAGTGACTCTTCCATATCTATGGGGACACAGCGTGCAGCATTAGGTGAGGAGCGGGGGGAAGGGGGGCCTGGACGATTTGTGTGCTGGCAGCGTGGGTGATCTGGTGATGAGCTGGGGGTTTTGTGCTGGCAGCGTCTGGTGAGGATCATTGCTAGCAGCGTCTGGTGAGAAGCAGGAGGGGTGAGGGAGGGGGGGTGCCGGCAGGAGGGAATTGCATGCAGCTCCTGCCTTTTCATTGCTTACACTTTTGTACCATTCTATAACACGGCCCGCGGGTAAGCCCGAGCTTGACTCGGGGTTACCGCTTCTGGCAGTGAATGTTAACCCCGAGTCAGGCTCGGGAATACCGCTAGGAACATTAACACAGTATTGCAGCATAATTATTTGCTCACTTTACATATGTGATGTGATGGTGGAGGAGACGTCTGTGTCAGGGATCTCTGCTGTGCGGCGGCAGAGTTATCAGCGTGGTGTCCCTGGGATTCAGGATTCCTGGCAGAGCAGAGGTAAACAGCCCGAGCCCGACAGCGCAGGCGACATCAATGTAACCGACCGCCGGCGGAGAAGGAATTCTGCACAGAGGCGCCGACCATAACAAATCTCGCGAGGTTCCGTCTCGGCCCCGCCCACTGCCGCGAAAACGCTCGTATTAACAGTAAATGGCGCCCGGATCTTCTAAACAGCGCTCCGGGCGCCATTTTAAATCGAATTTCACGATTGTTAATAAAACAACAATCGTGGACACAGCAGGGGGCGAATTAATCGAATTAATTCGATTAATCGCCCAGCCCTAGGTGGTGTCACGTTACAATTGCCCCATCATCATCATCATCATCATCACCCCCACCCGCCATTGAGGGTCCAGGGCACAGAACCAGAACAGACCAGCTGTGATTCCCACTGAAGTAACCACCTGTCCCGGTATCCAAGTATCCCCTACCCGGTCGACCGACTCAGACACATATAAGATTATCTCAGCACAGAAGTTGTGGCATGATCAGACCATGTCCCTGGACGGTCAGACACATCCATTACACAGTACGTAGCAGGGACACATTTATAAGATTGATCCTGTACCAAGATATATTTTTTAACTCATCCAATAGTGGAAATTATTATTATTCCAAGTTCTTTTTATTAAAATCAACTTCAAAATTAACTTTGTTTGTGTGGAGACCCCTTTAACATATATAGATATCACCACCATAATGTGAACATTCTTGCTATTAAAGTTAGCCAGTGTAGAATTTTTCAAGGTGTGCAAATAGGGTGCACGTAATATCCAAGCAAGTTTTTCGTGTAATGACACACCTTCCCACTTTTCAATATTCAACAGTTAACTGGCATTAGCTGGAAAAACCGGATTGTGTTGTAGTTACTATGGGAACATATAGCTATATACTGACAATAGTGCTCCTCCCATGTGTAGGGAAGTCTCCACCAAAGAAAAAGGATGACAAGAATAGCAAAAATATTTATAAAGAGTGAACTTACATATAATCGATCTGACAGTGACGGGGTTAAATGGGGTCCATGTACCTGGAATGGGAAGAAATATACCGTAATTCAGATTTGACTTAATCACAGATAGATATGGCAAATGTAAGATATAAATGTATATTAGTTTATTCTTGTAATAGAAGAGTTGTCCCAGGAATAAACATTTCTCTGTTATAGCAAAAAAATTAAAAAAAATTGATTTCATCTGGAGTCACTTAATAAAAACCTGTGTCTAGATCATTTTGATCATTTCAACAGGCTTGTTATGGGGTCCCTTGCTGTACTTCTGATCACCTCTTAGAGCTTCCACCTTGTGTCAAAGATAACAGGGGTGACAACAAGGAGATGGTCATATTATAGAAGGGCATTAGTATACCGACCAGCAGACTTAGGCCCCTTTAACATAGGCAATTTTTTTAAAATGCGAAAGATTCAGCAGATTTACCGCATCTTCCGCCTAATGGTTGCACTTGCGGCACACTTGTGGCAAGCCCCATGCATTATCTATGGGGTTTGCGGCAAGTGCGGTATTGCCGGTTGTGCCAGCGAAAAATGCTGCTGACCGCAGTTTTTTTTCGCGGCCCAATACCACATCTGCAGCAACCGGCAAAACTGCACCCAACCACAAGCCCCATAGACAATGCATGGGGCCTGCCCGATCAGGGACGCAAGTGCGGCAGATACGGTAAATCTGCTCGATCTACTGCATTTTCAAAAAACGCCTATGTGAAAGCAGCCTTTACATTATGGAATATAACTACCATACTATACAATGGCCTAACCACACAGCTCATGTCAACATATAAAATAACTATGAGCTGTATTTACTGCGTAGCTCCTCATCTTCTTAGGGTGCTTTCACATCTGCGTTTTTCGTAATTCGCGGCAGATGCGGTGAAAAAACCGCATCTGCCGCGTTTGCCGCATAACGGTTCCACTTGCGGCACGGTTGCGGTTTTTTCCATAGGAAGTATAGGGGACTTGCGGCAGATGCGGCAAGTGCGGTATTGCACTTGCGGCAGGTGCGGCAGCAAAAAAAACCGCAGTAAGCCGCGGTTTTTTTTCTCTGCCGCACCTGCCGCAAGTGCAATACCGCACTTGCCGCATCTGCCGCAAGTCCCCCTATACTTCCTATGGAAAAAACCGCA
Organism: Allobates femoralis; assembly: GCA_033576535.1. Taxonomy (NCBI): domain Eukaryota; kingdom Metazoa; phylum Chordata; class Amphibia; order Anura; family Aromobatidae; genus Allobates; species Allobates femoralis. The sequence goes on along the minus strand of JARQOC010000005.1, from coordinate 304,324,562 downwards.
ACCGTGCCGCAAGTGGAACCGTTATGCGGCAAACGCGGCAGATGCGGTTTTTTCACCGCATCTGCCGCGAATTACGAAAAACGCTGATGTGAAAGGGCCCTTACACTCCTAGATTGATATGTAGGCGAGTGCTTAGTGTACGTAGATCTGCAATACCTAGCACATACGACAACCCCACAGCCTGTCTAAGATGTCGGAAACTAGGAGCCTCTTATGCAGCAGACTTGGAGAAAGATGGTTGCTATTCAGTCTCAATGTAAACAGTGTCTTACAGAGACACAGCTACAAATAAGAACCCTCTGACCGTAACCTTAAGTCAGCACGGTGTGGTCTGTGCCCAGAGGCACAGTTTTTGCGTAGGACTTGTGGCTCCCAGTATAGAATAACTAACCAGACATTTATTTGTATGAACAGAGGTAGTATTCAGGGTGGTAATCCCATTTTACACGTATTTAAATATATATTCTCTGATATTGCCAATGCATCTATTTGTTAAATATCACAATTTATTCAGAGATTTGTGGCAATTTATTGGACACTTTGCATATCCAACAAGAGATTAGAATAATCTATTTTACCTTCTTTGGCCTCTTATGTGTTTGTTTATTATTACATAGCAGATTAAAGCCTTAAATACTAAGGCTGCGTTCACACATCGCGTATTTTGCACGTTTTTTTACGCGCGTATTTGCTCCAAAAACGCATGTGCGTCTGCGTTTTACAGCAAAGTGAATGGACATTCACTTTGTGCCTTGCAGACATCGCGTAATTAAACGCAGCGTTTCTGGAGCAAAAAACGCGCGCGTAAAAAGAATGAACATGTCAATTCTTTGCGTTTTTTTTACGTGCGCGTTTCCATAGGCCCCATTTAAAAACGCGCGATTGAAGTAGAAGCGAGTGGTTCTCTCGCGTATTCTTATCGCGTTTTTAAACGCGCGTTTTTTCCCTTGAAAAGACGCGCGTAAAAAAACGCGATAAAATACGCGAATGTGTGAACGCAACCTTATATTACTGTTTATGTAAAGACAGATCCTTCTTTAAAAATAAATACATTACAATATAAATATGTGCTACTTTAACTTTCACCAGCATTGGTCATACCAAGCAGATCCGCCTTACAGGGAATCGACTACATAATTGTCTAAGGAGTCTGTCGGCCACAGAAATCGGGCGCCAGATAGAGGCCTGCCCGCGCTCCATACCCCGCTCCTCTGTCCGCCCCCGCCGCTCCTCCTGTCCTGTCTGCGCTCCCCCTGCTCCTTAGTGATTTGGTTTCGCAGTGCATTATACACTGCAAAATCAAATATAAAATAAAGGCAAATGTATTAAAAAGCTCCATCCTGCCCCCCCCCCCATCCCGGCTCCATCTTGGCCCCCCGGCTCTATCCTGCCACCCCAGTCCCCCCCTCGGCAGTCTCCATCCTGCCCTGATCGCTCCATCCTGCCCCCCCCATCCCGGCTCCATCCTGCCACCCCAGCCCTCCCTTCTCCCCCCCCCCCCCCAGCAGTCTCCATCCTGCCCTGATCGCTCCATCCTGCCCTTCCTCCCCCCCAACCGGCTCCATCCTGTACCGCCATATACTATAGTGCTGCTATACATGTGCTGTAATGTACTGCCATATACTATAGTGCTGCTATACATGTGCTGTAATGTACCGCCATATGCCATAGCGCTGCTATACATGTACTATAATGTACAGCCAAGTACTATAGTGCTGCTATACATCTACTGTAATGTACCGCCGTATACTATAGTGCTGCAATGTACCGCCATACACTATATTGCTGCTATACGTGTACTGTAATGTATCGCCATATACTATAGTGCTGCTATATATACATATGTAGTTCACTCACGTTGACTGAACAAGTTCTGTCAGTCACAGTATGTATGAACTACATACATATTCTAGAATACCCGATGCGCTAGAATCGGGCCACCATCTAGTCTATAATAAATGGAGAGGAAGCGCACAATAGGACCTTATCCGATATAATCAGTCAATTATAAGTATGGTCGCACTCACCTGGTCGGGTAGTGTGTGACACAACTACTACTAATAAACCAGACAATTGAATCCTGTCGAACGCAGCAAACAGCCAAAAGAGTTATTTAAATCATGTGTGTTGATATAGGAATCTGGCCTGCAGATTGCGCTGTTCGGACATTTGGTTAAGAAACTTTCTTAACCAAATCTTTGAACAGCGTGATTTACAGGGAATCTGTCATGTCGAGTGTAAACTGCCCCCACTGTCTGGTTAGTGATGCAATGTACATCACTATCATGGTGTCCTCAAGAAAAACATCCCTGTATTTAAGTGAAAAACACGTCATCATTAGGCAATTGCATAGCAGACGTGGTCTGTCAGTTATATGGGTGGCATTTATTTCAGTCATTATCCTCTTAATATTTGCATCCATTGTGGTGACTGATGGTGATTGGTATGACATCGGGGCAGTCCAGACCAAGGCAATCCTGTGCTTGTGCACGGAGAACCAGCTCCCTGGAAATGTGTATTGAATTTGGATCTAGGTCCCAAGCTTCATTTACTATCTATGCCTGCTACGGAGCCGCAGCCTACATGATGTGTACATTGCAAGTGCGCCATTCTCGTCGGGAGCTGAGCGGCTCAAATGGGCCGGCAGCTGGTGATTAGGGTGCAAGCACAGCATTTATTTGGCGATTGAGCGTTACTATTATGAAAAAGACCGACTGAAACGATTGAAACCAGCCACATAACTGATCTGCTATGTAATTGCCTAAGGATAAAAAGTATTTTTTTACATAAATACTGGGATTTTTTTCTTGAGAACACTATGACAGTGATGTGCATTGCATCACCAACAGACATTGGAGGTCACAGGTTCTTTTTAAAAGAAGCATTATATTTATACAGTTATAGGGGGCTTGGCCCCAACATCTTTCATGTTTCAGAAGCATTCTGAGAATTCCTCTTATCTGGATTTATAGATGCTGGCCGATCTCAGTCTACTACACACAAACACTGAGCCCAGAGCCTTCACAAAGGGTCATTGCAAGTGGGAACCAGGGTCTGTATATCGCACATTCAGTGAAGTTACAGGCTTGCTCTCATCCCTAATCAGTCTGTGGCCACTGCTCACTACAATGAAACACACAAGTATAGCAAGTGGTGGTCGCAGACAGGACCCAGGAATAAAAAGGCGAGCTGGTTGTGCACCTGCACTAGTGCCTTCTTCACATGCCCATGTTTACGGGATGTGAGACATCATTTTTTTTACATGGATACCATGTAAGTACCCAATATAAACTATGGTTCTTCTCAAGCCTGTGTTTTCAACGTGTCATCAGTGATAGCACACTGATGACATCGGTAACGGTATTTCACATGTATGTAAAAGGTGCTTACCATCATTGTGAGCTCAGTCATTCTCCTGCAGTGTCTGTGTACCATTTATTGAGTTCAGGCAGCGCTTGCTCTCGACAAGTGTGCGCTGGCAATCGGGATAAGGAGGAGAAGCATTCAGAATGCCAATTGCAGAGGTGCAAAGGCGCACTGAGCCTCAGCCTTGCCAAGGTTGCACAAAATAGCCCTCATTTGCATATAAAAAACACTTTCTCAGCGACTAAAACACCAAAATCTATACCGAAAGCATGATTTTATAGTTTCCAAGTACCCAATATAAATGTATAGGTAGTTTATATTGCATTGTAGAGGTGCCAGACCATGAAATTGGAAGAAAACAATTGCAGGCTTTCAGTCTAGATAGAGGCATATTATAGACAGAGATCCAGAAAAGAGATGCACATTGTTGCTGGCTGTTGGGCTCTCAAACTGGCTACTTTATGCGCCACATTCAAAAGCAGTAATGCAGGTCTATACTACCTCATTTATTGTTTGCATGCTGTCCATTGTTAGTTTGCACCTGTACACACCTGTTAGGATGTGAAGGTCAATTTTTTTTAATTTCAATAGCCATGAGAAGAGATCTGTCTCGCACAGGACTGTGGAGTCACTAAGCCAAACCACCGACTCAGACTCCCTCCTACATGGCTTAAGTTTAGGTGATACATTTATTGTAGTACGATGTGAACATCAGGCTTTAATCATTTTTATGATACAATAATCATCAAGCTATTTAGATAGAACATAATAATATTACATCACATTTTGGATTTCTTCTCCTCTGCATCAATTATTGCAAGCATGGCAATCACTATAATTTTTCTTCATTTATTTTGAGTATTTAACATTTTACTTGCTGCTAGTAAAGTACTGATTAGTATTGCTGTACAATGCTTTAAAGGCATTGTCCGATGTTCTGATAAAATTCTGCAATTACTATGTCACTGCAATCTTCTGAAAACTTACAGCATACACACCATACGCCATCAGAATTGTCCTTTACTGTTAAAGAGAGTGGACGGACCATGTGATCATAAGTATGCAATTTGCAATACTAACAAGACAGAGCATGTCTAGTCAGAATATGCCTGGAAGTATCCAAATCACGTAATTGTTGTCATGTGACCACCCACTTTCGCCAGCAACACTAGAGAATCCTGACAAAGTGCAGCCCATACTCTTCAAAGACTCAAAAATCTGCAGTCATTCTATGGTGACTACAGACTTCCATCAGATGAAGATCAAGACAATACCTTTAAAGCTACTACAGATTTGCACTGTGTACTGATGCATCTCAATGAATTAGAATATCATCAAAAAGTTAATTTATTTCACTAATTCTATACAATAAGTGATAACATATTATATATGATATTACAAGTGTTTTTTTGGTTAATGTTGAGGATTATGGCTTACAGCCAATGAAAACCCAAAGGTCATTATCTCAGAAAATTAAAGTAGGGAGGATGAAGGGTTAAAAACCGTGCTGCCGTATTCCACGAGATATCAAAGGGTGAATAAATATTGATTTATTAGTCAATGTGTTTCAGGGCTCACAGAAATGCCCTGAAACATGGCAATATTACCTTGATTTATGATGATATTCGAATTTATTGACATGCACTAGTTTATACTAAATCAGCAAGCATATACTGCAAGATTGAGGGTGAAATATTAAAAGGGCGGTCCAAAGGCAAACTAAATTTCATTGTAAATCCCTATTAGAGCCGTAATGCAAGCTATTTTCATATACACTTGAATTAAAAGTTCCCTACAGTTTCCCAACTACACTATCTAGCCAGACAAGAAAACATCGAGAACAGTGAAGGAATCAAGGTCAGCGGCCATCATGACATTAAGGTCAGGTGGAAAGAACACAGAGTAGCTTGCAGCGACCTCTCGGTTGAACACTGTGTCCAAGACGACCCAGAGCCGGATCTGTTGGACAGTTAAGCAGAATGGGCATTGGCACAATTGCCAAACAAGGCACCCGGTATCGATGGAATTCCTGTAGAACTGCTAAAACCCATCCTGATAAGAGCATTATGTCAAAAGATATGGAAGTCATGTATGTGGCCATGGGAATCGAAACAATCGTTTATCTTGTTGCCAAACAAAGGTGACCTGAGAGACTGCCAACTACAGAACTATCACCCTGATCCCACACACTAGCAAGGCGCTACTAAAAATCATTCAAAAGAGACTGGGCAACATCCTTGATTGTGAACTTCCAGACGCCCAAGCTGGTTTCCGCAGAGGCAGGGGAACCCGAGACCACATTGCCAAAACAAGATGGATCATGGTGAAGGTGAGATACTATCAGAAGGAGCTCTATCTATGCTTCATTGCTCACACCAAGGCGTTCAACTGTGTCAAACATGACAAGCTCTGGAAATTGTTGTATGAGCTAGGAGTACTTCTGATCAAATTGATCAAGTCACTATACTACAACCAGGAAGCTACAGTATGTACTAGATTTGGAGACAAAGAATTTTAAGGTAAAAAAAGGGCACAACACAAGGCTGCATCCTCTCACCTTTCCTCTTTAACCTCTACACAGAAGTGATCATGAGGAAGCTCGACTTGAATGAATCATCAGTAGGCGTGAGGATAGGTGGAAGGTTCATTAAAGAGGACTTGTAACCCCTCCCCATGCAGCATGGCAAACTAAATGCAGCACTGAATGCAGCATGTCTGCTGAATTCAGGGAAGGGCTGCCCCATGTCTCTAGCCTTCTTCTTGTGTATTCCGCCCTCTTATATCACCGCACCGCCTCCTGGTCTGCTGGCTCTGCCCTCCTCCTCTCCTGCTCTGTCACTCAACCTGCCGCACAGAGCTTGGTCAGAGCGGCTGCAGAGAGCAGGAGAGGAGGAGGGCAGAGCCAGCAGACGGTGCAGAGACATAGAAGGGGGAGGAATACACAAGGAGGAGGCTGGAGGATTGTGCCAGCAGTGAAGACCTCTAAATAAGATCCCACCCATTAGACTACTTATATGTAAGTTTTCTCATGTCTTTTTTAAAGCTTACAGGGGGACTAGAGACATGGGTGAGCCCTTTCCCTGAATGCAAAAGTCATGCTGCAGTCAGAGCTGCATTTAGTTTACCATGTAGCAGGGGGGTGGGGTGACAGGTCCTCTTTAAACACCTGAGATACGCAGGGGATACCACAATTTTGACTAAAAAAAGGGAAGGATCTGAGGAAGCTGACCTTAAGCTCAAAGAAGAAAGCAAGAAGTTTTGTTTGCATGTGAATGTGGAGATGACCAAGATAATGATTACTGCCAGCAGAAAGGAAAATTAAAGATAGACAATGAAGAAAAAAAAAGAAATGGTAGACCATTTCATCTTCCTGGGGTCCCTTATTGATTGTAATGGCAGCTCCATAGCTGTAATCAAGTGGCGGCTTGCTATGGGTCATAAGGCAATTATGAACATGGAAAAACTGTGGAGGAGCAAGGACATCTCGATCATCACCAAACGACAATTGATCACAGACATTGCATCCCCAATCACATTGTAGGAGTGCAACACGTGGACCTTGATAAAGGGTAATCAAATTAAGATCAATTCCTATGAACTGTGGTGCTGGAGGAGACTCCTACAAATTCCCTGCACAGCCAACGTAAATCCACAGACATTCCTGGTAGGAAAAGTCATAAAACAGAAACTGCGTTACTTCGGCCATGTGATGAGAGCAAATTCTCTCGAGAAGGACATGATGCTTGGTATGGTCAGTGTCAGTAGAGGTTGTAGAAGACCTAAGATCTGTTGGTTGGACACGATCATGCAGACACAGGAATGAGCATCAGCGAACTGAAAGATGCTGTGACAAACAGAGAATCTTGGGAGAAAAATGGTTAACATGGTATCCAATAAAAATCTTACCATCAGTAGCCAGATACAAAACCAACACTGCACTTAGCAGGTTGCAGTCAGACACCCTTATGTGGAACAAGCCCAGGTGCAGGCAGATAAAATCACCTCTGCCTACAATACATGTGGGGAGGCGACTTACCATTGGGCTTGCATAGGACGCCATTCACTTTGATACACATGATGCGGAGTGTCTGATAGCTACCCATTGGTCCTGCCACCTGACCAAACGGGCTGTCCAGCACGATGCATCTGCACCACTGGATGAACAGCGCCCCAAAGGGCCCAACCGCACCCCGCAGACGGTAAAAAAATTATAACAAATTTGTACAAAAACTACTCATAAAAGGCAGCCTCAGAAAAAATCTTACCATCAGTACCTTTTATATGGGGTATTGATTTTATCTGCCTGCACCTGGGCTTGCTCCACATAACGGGGTCTGACTGCAAACCGCTAGGTGCAGTGTTGGTTTTGTATCTGGCTACTGATGGAAAGATTTTTTCTGATGCTGCCTTTTATGAGTAGTTTTGTACAAATTTGTTAGGACTTATGAGCACGGGGATCCGTGACGTGGATCATGAGCTTAAGTGTCTTGGCCAATACATGAACCAATACCCCATATAAAAGGTTTTTTGGTTTATCATATAAAAAAAAAAAAAAAAAAAAAATTTTTGCACTTTATCGTAAATCATGCTGCCGTACAGAGCGACATTGCGTGACGTCAGCAGCAGAGCCCGCCCTGCTTTATTCAAACAGCAGGTGTGAACAGGAACCAAGATCATATTGGAAAGCTACTGAAAGACATGAAGTGCTGGTGTGCAGCAGAATCTCCGTTCAGTAAGTATATATATTTTCATGCTAGCACCCACCACTAGAGGTGTGCGTCCATCTTTATATATTATTCAAACAGCAGGGCGGGATTCTGGCGCATGGTGTACAGGTACCTCTCAATGAATTAGATTATCAAAAAGTTCATTTTTTCATTAATACAAAATGTAAGTCATTACAAGCAGAGTGATCTATTTCTGTAAATGTTGATGATTATGACTTACAGCCAATGAAAACCCAAAGTTTATTAACTCAGAAAATTAAAGTTGGGAAGATGAAGGGTTAAGAACCGCTCTGCTGTTATCCACGAGACAAAGGGTGAATATAATATTGCTTTATTAGTCAATGTGTTTCAGGGGTTCCCTGTAAAACTGAAACATGGCAATATGATATTGATTGAACCTGAGGAAAGGCCCGCGTTGACTAATAAATCAATATGATATTAACCATTCAATGTCTCGTGGAATAAGGCAGCGCAGTTTCTAACCCTTTATCCTCCCTACTCTTTATGCACCACGCTGGGGACTGCAGCAGCTGTGATATGCTTTTAAAGTGGTTGTGACTCTCACAACCACACAAGGTGAAGCCTCTGATATCCATTTAGGTAATATTTTATCTCTTAGACCCTTCATCCTCCCTACTTTAATTTTCGGAGATAATGTTCTTTGCTCTCCTCAAAAACTGAAAACCCAATGTGGTCAGATGCGGAGCGCTAGGGCACACAAGACAGGCAGCAATTTCAGTGATTAAACAGATCTCTTTATTGTACCACTACCAGTTTCAACAGCAGTCCGCTGTCTTCCATCAGGTGGATTTAAATCAGCGGACTGGTGTTGAAACTGGTAGTGGTACAATAAAGAGATCTGTTTAATCACTGAAATTGCTGCCTGTCTTGTGTGCCCTAGCGCTCCGCATCTGACCACATTGCTCTCCTCAAAAATTGTTATATCCCTTTGGGGCTTGTGGCTTATGCTGCTGGGTGCTGCAGAGTTTTGAATCACAGTGAAGGACCTGGATTGAACCAACCTCCGGTGACGCGTACGCCACATGACTGGACGGTGCCCACACGTGACCTGGACCAGGAACAGCTGCGTCCTCACAACAACGCGATTCACCGAGGTTGTGAGGGGGTGCACAACCTCGTCAGGTGAGACGCAAATGCCCCCACCTAATTTTAATTGTTCCTCACTAGACCACTGGGTGTCATTCATGTGTGCACTTCCCTGCATCTCTTTATTCTATTAGCTTGTGTTTTCATTGGCTGTAAGGCATAATCATCAACATTAACATAAATAATCACTTGAAATGGATCACTCTGTTTGTAAATGATCTCCACTGTGTTCCAAATTATTATGCAAATTGGTTTTAAGTGTCATAGGGTTTTTTTTTTATGAAACCCATTGATGGGATTGTGTCTCAGGGTACCTTTACACGTCGCAACATTGCATGCAATTTCACTTGCAACTTACTGGTTGCAGTGAAATCATGGACACATTGTTCTATTTTGTTGCCGTTTACAAATGTAACAATGTGTCCATGATTTCACTGCAACCAGTAAGTTGCAAGTGAAATTGCATGCAATGTTGCGACGTGTAAAGGTACAGTGGTGTTCAAAAGTCCTGCATAGGCATAGGATAAATTGATTTTTCAAGTTTTAAAACGTTTTCTGTCGAATATCTTCGATGCTAATATGACATATTATATATGGTTTTGTTCGGAATACAATTTTGCATTCTCTCCCTGTAATATTTTTAGCTTTTAAAGCAGTTTTGCCTGAAATTATTGCAATAATATGGGAATTGAAAGCACAACTAAATATTGTACAGCTTCAGATCCAAAATTAGCCAATCACAGATGAGGTTCTTGTGACCAATCATAACCTGGATATGGCAGCCAATCACATTCCATTACATTGCACCATATCTGCTGCTTTGTTTGTTTGTTTTATCTGTTGGTCTATCTAGTAAATCATACTGTAGAACTTTATGATTGGAGCCTTCAGATTTTTGTCAGCGGAGAATCGTGTGCGAGTTGTGGTGCTACATGAAGAGGGTTATACTGGCCCCCAGATCGCAAGGAAGGTCGGCTGTAATCAGAGTACAGTCGTAAGAATTTTGCAGAAACATAAGCAGCTTGGAATTACCCAGGACAGGCCCAGATCTGGTCGGCCCAGAAAGTCAACTAAAAGGGAGGATAGAGTACTGATAAGAACATCCCTTGCCAATCGAAAGCTTACCTGTCCTCAGCTTCTGAGAGAATGGCAAGAAAAGTGCAATATTGAGGTAGCAACATCAACTGTTAGGAAGAGATGTTTGGAAGCAGGATTGAGAGGGTGCAAGGCCCGAAAGAAACCATTGATGACAGCCATACAAAGACAAAGGCGAAAACTGTGGGCATTGAAATATTCAAAATGGAGGAAGGAGGAGTGGGAAAAAGGGCTATTTAGTGATGAAAGCACTTTTTGCATTTCAGGAAATGATGGCAAGTCTTATGTGAGAAGGTTTCCACATGAAGAGTACAAGCCAGAGTGTTTGAGCTTCTCTGTGAAACATCCGATGAAAGTAATGGTCTGGGGCTGTATGGCAGCCAATGGTGTTGGAAGGCTTCATATTGTGGAGGGTATGGTTAATGCAAAAAAATACATAGACATCCTTAATAAGAACATGCTGCCTTCTGCTCAACACCTGTTTTCAGGGGATTATATCTTCCAGGATGATAATGCTCCTTGTCACAGAGCTAAGACAGTAACGGAATGGAAAAAAAAAAACAAGGTGGCTACTATTGACTGGCCAGCCCAGGCCCCGGACCTCAATCCAATTGAAAATTTGTGGCACAAGGTATCAATAGAGATATCTAAAAAACAGCCAAGGACCAAGAGAGAGTTGATTGAGGCTCTGATACAGGCCTGGAACCACATCATCACTCGTGAACATCTGCAGAAGCTTGTTCACTCAATGCCACAGAGATGCAAGTTGGTGCTCAAGAGCAAAGGCTGGCCAATAAAGTATTAGAAGCTAAAGATGCACTCAAAAGGCCCTTTTCAGGACTCTGAATTAAATAAAAAAGAATAAATCTTAAAAAGTAAAATTTAAGTCTGTGTGAACTTGCATTGGAAGTTAATGAACTTAGAAACCTGTTCACCATTCTACACACTGTACTGGTGTAGGTATGGTTATGTTGTAAAAAAAAATATCAAAAATGCGCTTACCTTAACAATTTATACACTTGGGACATTCAAAAATGAGTATGGCATACAATGAGGGATTACAAAAACATATATGTTCCACCAGTTTCACTGTAGAGATGCAGAAGTATGAAATATATAGTTTTCTTCACGCCTATGCAGGACTTTTGAACACCACTGTACCTTCAGAGTTCTTTGGATCACTGAAATTAATCTCAGATACCTGTGATAATTAGTTTGGCAGGTGAGCCCAATAAAAGGAAAACTGGGTGTTCCACAATATTACGCAGGCCACAGTTTTCAAGTTACATGGGAAAGAAAAAGGATCTCTCTGCAGCCAAAAAGCAACAAATAGTGCACTGCCTTGACCAAGGGATGAAAACATTAGATATTTCACGAAAACTTAAGCGTGATCATCGTACTGTGAAGAGATTTGTGGCTGATTCTGAGCACAGACGTGTTCGTGCAGATAAAGGCAGAATGAGGAAGGTTTCTGCCAGGCAAGTTCATCGGATTAAGAGAGCAGCTGCTAAAAAGGCCATACAAACCAGCAAACAGATATTTGAAGCTGCTGGTGCCTCTGGAGTCCCTCGAACCTCAAGGTGTAGGATCCTTCAAAGGCTTGCTGTGGGGCATAAACCTACTATTCGGCCACCCCTAAACAGCGCTCACAAGCAGAAACGGTTGCAGTGGGCCCAGACGTACATGAAGACTAATTTTCAACCAGTCTTGTTTACTGATGAGTGCCAAGCAACCCTGGAAGGTCCAGATGGATGGAGTAGTGGATGGTTGGTGGATGGCCACCATGTCCCAACAAGGCTGCGACGTCAGCAAGGAGGCGGAGGAGTCATGTTTTTGGGTTGGAATCATGGGGAAACAGCTGGTAGGCCCCTTTAAGGTTCCTGAAGGTGTGAAAATGATCCCTGCAAAGTATATAGAGTTTCTGACTGAGAACTTTCTTCCATGGTACAAAAAGCAGAAATGTGCCTTCAGGAGCAAAATCATCTTCATGCATGACAATGCACCATCTCGTGCTGCAAAGAATACCTCTGTGTCATTGGCTGCTATGGGCATAAAAGGAGATAAACTCATGGTGTGGCCACCATCTTCCCCTGACCTCAACCCTACAGAGAACCTTTGGAGTATAATCAAGCAAAACCTCCATGAGTGTGGGAGGTAGTTCACATCAAAACAGCAGCTCTGGGAGGCTATTCTGACATCATGCAAAGAAATACAAGCAGAAACTCTCCAGAAACTCACAAGTTCAATGGATGCAAGAATGGTGAAGGTGAGATCAAAGAAGGGTTCCTATGTTAACATGTAACTTGGCCTGTTAGGATGTTTTGGAGTTAAATAGCTTTTTATTTCAGTGAATGTGATCTCTTAATACTGCGAATTCAACAAATGAGCATTTTCAGTTCTTTAAAACATATCAAATGTTTAGAAACTCTACTGTGCCTAATAATTTGGAACAGTGCATTTAGAGTATTTTTAATTTTTAAGATTATGCTGTTATCATAGGGAGATTTCTACAATAAAAGTGATGTATACTCTAACGGGTGATGACTTTTATTACACTGACTGTCATTTGCACTGATCATTTAGGAAAATCTGAGAAAAAGAACATTTGCATAATAATTTGAAACACACTGTATATAATGTGTTTTCCTTTATGTATTGAATCACTGAACTACATTAACTTTGATGATATTCTAATTTATTGAGAAGCACTTGTATATTATATCTGCACTTTCCTGTAATCATTTATGCTAATTTTAAGATGTATATACCGTATATACTCGTGTATAAGCCGACCCATGTATAAGCCGACCCCCCTACTTTGCCCCCAAAATCTGGGAAAACCGATTGACTCGTGTATAAGCCGAGGGTGGACCCCAGCACAGGTATACAGCCCCCAGCAGTGTGGTATACAGCAGCCTCCCCAGTGGTATATACAGCCCCAGTGGTAGTATCCAGCAGCCCCAGAGGTATATACAGCCCCAGTGGCAGTATCCAGCAGCCCCAGAAGTATATACAGCCCCAGTGGTAGTATACAGTAGCCCCAGAGGTATATACAGCCCCAGTGGTAGTATACAGTAGCCCCAGAGGTATATACAGCCCCAGTGGTAGTATACAGTAGCCCCAGAGGTATATACAGCCCCAGTGGTAGTATCCAGCAGCCCCAGAGGTATATACAGCCCCAGTGGTAGTATCCAGCAGCCCCAGAGGTATATACAGCCCCAGTGGTAGTATCCAGCAGCCCCAGAGGTATATACAGCCCCAGTGGCAGTATCCAGCAGCCCCAGAAGTATATACAGCCCCAGTGGCAGTATCCAGCAGCCCCAGAAGTATATACAGCCCCAGTGGTAGTATTCAGCAGCCCCAGAGGTATATACAGCCCCAGTGGCAGTATCCAGCAGCCCCAGAAGTATATACAGCCCCAGTGGTAGTATACAGTAGCCCCAGAGGTATATACAGCCCCAGTGGTAGTATACAGTAGCCACAGAGGTATATACAGCCCCAGTGGTAGTATACAGTAGCCCCAGAGGTATATACAGCCCCAGTGGTAGTATCCAGCAGCCCCAGAAGTATATACAGCAGCCCCAGAGGTATGGCTTATATTGGCAGCCAGCCTACTTACATACACATACCCATACATACACACATATACACACACACACACACACACACACACACACACACACAGCTTCCTACCTTGTCCTCCCGTTCTGCAGTGTCTTCCGGTTTCCTCCGTGCCCCGTTCCATGTGATCACGGGTGCTAGCCAATCACAGCGCGGCCTGCTCTGACATCACTGGCCGGGGGCGGAGAGAAGAAGCAAGATGGCAGCCCCCATGATGGAACCGAAGGAGGAGGAACCAGGAGGAACCACAAGGCCCAGCAGACCGGGAACGGAGCACGGAGGACACCGGAAGACACTGCAGAACGGGGGACAAGGTAAGAAATACTGCGCAGCGCCCCCCCCCACCCCCTGCGACCCTCCCACCATAGGATTACCGTATTGACCCGTGTATAAGCCGAGGGGGGACTTTTCAGCCCATTTTTTGGGCTGAAAAACTCGGCTTATACACGAGTATATACGGTATTAGGCCCCTTTCACACTAGCATTTTTTGCAAATTGCAGCAGTTCCCGCATCTGCCGCACTTGCAGTACTTGTGGCAAGCCCCATGCATTGTCTATGGGGCTTACGGCAGGTGCGGCAAGTGTGGTATAGCCCGGGTTCCAGCACTTTCAGCCGCGAAAAAATGCGGTCAGCAGTTTTTTTTCCGCGGCTGCAACTGCTGCAAGTGCTGGAACAGCAGCTATACCACACTTGTCGCACATGGGGCTTGCCACAAGTGTGACTGTTAGGCGGCAGATATTCCAAATCAATTTGCAAAAAAAAGCTGGTGTGAAAGGGGCCTTAAAAGAAAAAAAAAAATAGAATTAGACTTACCGGTAATTCAGTTTCTAGGAACCTTCCACGACAGCCTCCCCGCCCTAATAGGGGACAGGAAACACAAAGAGGTTAAAAGCCCCTCCCCTTCCTGCACATACCAGTGTTTTGACTGTACACACTCGCATGAAAGTGACCACCAAGTGCAGGAACAATAAGTACATCAAGAAGAAGACCACAAAATAGGGAGGGAATCAATGCTGTCGTGGAAGGTTCCTAGAAACTGAATTACCAGTAAGTCTAATTCTATTTTCTCTAGTCACCTTCCACGACAGCAGAACGGAGGAATACCAGCGAATATACCTTAGGGTGGGATAACAGCCTGCAGGACCCTCCTGCCAAACGCGAGATCCCTATTGAAGACCAGCCGGTAATGTCTGGTAGAAGTATGGACCGAGGACCAAGTGGCAGCTCTGCAGATCTGCTCAACCGAAACATCACCCCGCTCAGCCCAGGAAGTCGCGACGGATCTGGTGGAGTGAGCCTTGAGCCTCTCAGGCGGCGAGCGACCCAGTTGAACAGAGACCCTGCAGAAAGCCTTCTTGAGCCAACCAGCGAACCTACCTTCAGAGGCCTCGTGCCCTGTCCTACGGCCGAAGAGCTGGACAAACAAATCCCGGACGACCCGAAAGGAGGCAGTCTGCTGGAGAGAAGAAAGCACCGGTCAACGAACAACCAGCGTATGAAGACACCCCTCCTTCGGAGCAGGAGGGAATGAACAAAAAGAAGGCAAAACAATGTCCAGAGACCGATGGAAGTCAGAGACAACCCTAGGCAAAAATGAAGGGTCAAGATGAAATACCAGACTACCGTGCAGGAACCGAAGGAAGGGCTTACGGACAGATAGAGCCAGGAGTTCACCCACACGCGTAGCCGAAGTGACCGAAACCAAGAAGGCAGTCTTGTGGGACAGCATCCGGAGAACCGAGGAGGACAGAGGCTGAAAGGAGGACGTCGTGCGGCCGGAGAGGACGAGATACAGGTCCCAAGGAGGGACAGGACACCGCAGCCGCGGGCGAAGTCAACTGGCGGACGTCCGCAACCGACGGACCCAAGGAGAGTGGCCAGACCCTGAGCAAACAAAGGAACTGAGAGCCGAGAACTGGACCTTCAGAGTACCGGGAGGGAGACCCAACTCCAGACCAGCCTGCAAAAAAATCCAAAAGCGAGCAAAAAGTGGATGAAGGGGATCAGGAGGGTCAGCCGCACACCAAGACACAAAATTCCTCCAGATCTTCCCATAGAGAGCATCAGTGACCGGCTTCCTACGGTACAGTACAATGGAGAGCACCCTATCTGACAGGCCTGTCGCCCTCAGCAAGCCGGCGACAACCACCAGGCCGCTAGGATGAACTTGGGAAGGACGGGACGAAGAATGGGCCCCAGGGGAAGGAGATCAGGCCTCCGAGGAAGAGAAATGGGACCGTCCCGTGCCAGACTCAGCAGGGCGCTGAACCAACTGCGACCCCGCCAGAGAGGAGCCACCAGGATCGTAGAACCCCGTCCCGTCTGATCCTCGGAATCGTCCGGGAATGAGAAGCAGTGGAGGAAACGCATAAGCCAGGGAGAAACCCCAGGGATGAGAGAATGCGTCCACCCCCAGAAGACGGAGACAGGGCGAAAACGACTCCACTTGGGAATAGTGAGGGGCCGCAAACAGATCCACCTCGGGAAGATGCAGAAAAGGACGCCTGCCTGGACGAATCTAGGAGAATCCCCAGGAACGGCGTCCGAATGGACGGAGGCAGGACGGACTTTGCCAAATTCGAAAGCCAGCCCAGGGAGCGTAAAACCTGAAGGGTGGTGGAAACCGAGAGGGATAGTTGTTGAGATGCGGGAGCCAGGAGCAGAAAACCGTCGAGGTAGGGGACCATAAAGATCCCCTGACCCCTGAGAAAGGAAACGACCACCGTCAGATCTCGGAAAACACCCGAGGGG